>JAQNBH010000015.1:1056436-1728936 GCA_028752905.1 Cladorhizidae sp. MBARI D1340-BT2
CAGCCTCCACATGTGCTGTCATCATGCACTGCCAGAGTTGACACTCTGCAGCCTCCACATGTGCTGTCATCATGCACTGCCAGAGTTGACACTCTGCAGCCTCCACATGTGCTGTCATCATGCACTGCCAGAGTTGACACTCTGCAGCCTCCACATGTGCGAACTGTGCTGTCATCATTCACTGCCAGATGAGACACACTCTGCAGCCTCCACATGTGGGAACTGTGCTGTCATGTGCTGTCATCATGCACTAGCATTGTCCATGATGTAGATGATGTCATCCAGCCAACTAGCACCTTTCAAGATGTCATTGCTTCTCTCTGTTAAGTGCACCAGTTGGCAAAGACGCTTGGCTGGTGGCTTGCTATGCAATACTAGCCCAGTACTTGGAAGAGTGACTACCAGGAAATTTAGGTAGCATTGGAGATGGTTAAGTGGAGTGTTGGTAGAGCCTAAAGCTGTGGGCCAGCTAATAACTAGCCATTTAAATAGACTGATGTAAAAGTAGGTAGCACTTGGCGGAAGCTGGTCTTGAGCTTGCAAAACATTGACTGACTTACTCACTAAGCACTTAGTGTTCTGTACATGCATACACTGATGTTATTTAGCTAGTCAGAGGTTTCATGCTACACCGGAAACTAACATTCCTAGATTTGAAAAGTAGCCATTCAAGCCAAGATTCGTGTGATGACGCATTGAAAGCAGATCTCCAGAACCCACACAAATCCATAGCAACCATGTGTGGGTGTGGCATTTCTGAGAAGAAAGCAAGTAAAAGCGGAGGCTTTATTAAGACCCAGTCAAAGACTACCCCTAACATCTATAAAACAAAGTCCAAATTTGATCCAATGGTCACATGCTTTATATAAATGAGTTGTTGCCACAATGTCATGCCCACAAACAGTTTCATTACTACAGATAACTAGAAGCATGTTCAGTTAACTAATATAGTTATTATAGAAGCATGTTCAGGTTAACTAATATAGTTATTATAGAAGCATGTTCAGGTTAACTAATATAGAAGCATGTTCAATACATTCAGGTTAACTAATATAGTTATTCAATTTATTCAGGTTAACTATTATAGAAGCATGTTCAATAGATTCAGGTTAACTAATGTTCAGGTTAACTAATATGAAGCATGTTAAATATGTTCAGGTAACTAATATAGTTATTATAGAAGCATGTTAAATATAACTAATATAGTTATTATAGATGTTCAGGTTAACTAATATAGTTATTATAGAAGCATGTTCAATATGTTCAGGTTAACTAATATAGTTATTATAGATGCATGTTAATATACTTTTTATAGAAGAATGTTCAACATGTTCAGGTTAACTAATATAGTTATTATAGAATATGTTCAGGTTAACTAATATAGTTATTATAGAAGCATGTTCAATATGTTCAGGTTAACTAATTATAGTTATTATAGAAGCATGTTCAGGTTAACTATTATGGAAGCATGTTCAATATGTTCAGGTTAACTAATATAGTTATTATAGAAGCATGTTCAATATGTTCAGGTTTAACTATTATGGAAGCATGTTCAATATGTTCAGGTTAACTAATATAGTTATTATAGAAGCATGTTCAATATGTTCAGGTTAACTAATATAGTTATTATAGAAGCATGTTCAATATGTTCAGGTTAACTAATATAGTTATTATAGAAGCATGTTCAATATGTTCAGGTTAACTAATATAGTTATTATAGAAGCATGTTCAATATGTTCAGGTTAACTATTATAGAAGCATGTTCAATATGTTCAGGTTAACTAATATAGTTATTATAGAAACATGTTCAATATGTTCAGGTTAACTATTATAGAAGCATATTCAATATGTTCAGGTTAACTAATATAGTTATTATAGAAGCATGTTCAATATGTTCAGGTTAACTAATATAGTTATTATAGAAGCATGTTCAATATGTTCAGGTTAACTAATATAGTTATTATAGAAGCATGTTCAATATGTTCAGGTTAACTAATATAGTTATTATAGAAGCATGTTCAATATGTTCAGGTTAACTATTATAGAAGCATGTTCAATATGTTCAGGTTAACTAATATAGTTATTATAGAAACATGTTCAATATGTTCAGGTTAACTATTATAGAAGCATGTTCAATATGTTCAGGTTAACTAATATAGTTATTATAGAAACATGTTCAATATGTTCAGGTTAACTATTATAGAAGCATGTTCAATATGTTCAGGTTAACTAATATAATTATTATAGAAGCATGTTCAATATGTTCAGGTTACTATAGTTATTATAGAAACATGTTCAATATGTTCAGGTTAACTATTATAGAAGCATGTTCAATATGTTCAGGTTAACTAATATAGTGATTGGTATTTGCGGAGGATATAATCATCTTTGTTCGTGCTGACAACGCTCTAGTAAGAAAGTGTTGGTAAATAAAAAATTGAAACAACACCAACCAAAACAAGAAAAACAGGATCACAGGTCTTCAGAAGAGTCTCCCTATTTTAAAGGTATCCATCGCACATAGGATTGATGAGAGATGTTTAACAGTGGCCATTTTGAAACCCAAGGTGACTGCAAGCTCATCAGATGTGTGTTGTTTCTGCTCACATTCGTACCAAATTTATTCAGTTAGAAACAATTAAGGAAATGAACAAACTTTGGCTGTTTGAGCAAACCTATCTAATAGCTTCGACAGGTCGCCAAAACCACTAATTTACATTTTGTACCCTGTAATATCCATATCTGTGAATAAAATATATCTCTATATATGGATATCGACATGAACGGGAAATAGGATGACTGCGAGACTTCAACAATTCTCAGGCCATTTTGGACACCATCTTGTAAAACCACGACTATGCTGCCACTTGGCAAGAAGTATCATGTCATATCTTACCCTGTGTGATCTAACAGGATAGCTACGTATATACCTGACCAACTGGCAACTTATTGAGTGTTCTCTTCAGGACTTATTCACAAGTACACATAGGGAT
This sequence comes from Cladorhizidae sp. MBARI D1340-BT2, assembly GCA_028752905.1. Taxonomy (NCBI): domain Eukaryota; kingdom Metazoa; phylum Porifera; class Demospongiae; order Poecilosclerida; family Cladorhizidae; species Cladorhizidae sp. MBARI D1340-BT2. The sequence continues at coordinate 1,059,430 of JAQNBH010000015.1, forward strand.
CACATAGGGATAAAAATCATAGATAGATGGGAAATAGGGAAACAATTTTTTTTGTGGTCATTGAAAGTTAATATCATTTGCCTATATCAGCTGAGAGTCCATTCAGAATAGGATTGACATCCCTGATGAATATTAGTTAATGTTCTGTAATAACATCCCTGATGAATATTAGTTAATGTTCTGTAATAACATCCCTGATGAATATTAGTTAATTAATGTTCTGTAATGACATCCCTGATGAATATTAGTTAATGTTCTGTAATAACATCCCTGATGAATATTAGTGTAATAACATCCCTGATGAATATTAGTTAATGTTCTGTAAATGAGTTTTACTGGTTGGGTATGGTGGAGTGGGGGGAGGGGGCAATGGGGGGGGGGGGGGGGGGGGGGGATAGGGGGGGGGAGGCCATAAATCAGTCCCTTCCTCCTCTGCCAACACTTCACTATGCACTGCATAATGCACCTACACACCATCACCTGATTACTCACACCTTCCACCTCCTTCCCAAGCAACCTTTCTGCTCCATCACCTTTTGCCAACCTATACCACTTCAAGCTGCTCAAGTCCTACTCCCAATCACACACATTTCTCTTCTTCATCTTCACCTTCCATTGCCTCACTGACCCTAGCTCAGCATTCAGATCGTATTTCCTCCTCAACAGTTCCCATCCTAGTTATTATTATTATGATGATTACGATACATACACCTAGCAGCATGTTCTGTTTCTGCCACCCTCTGCACTGAGGCTGGAGCTGACCTTGGACTAGGGTGGAGCCATAGTCCAGGGTGAGCAAGGGGTATAGGGCCGGGGTGGACTAGGGTGGAGCCATAGTCCAGGGATGGGCTAGGGTGGAGCCATAGTCTAGGGTGGAGCCATGATTACTTGATGGCAATGATTACTGGTGTCGATGACTAGGATCTTGATTAAGATGATTATGATGCCGATGATAATGAGTTTTGGAAGTATGCTCGTGTCCCACGTGCGTATTTGCTAAGTTGGGCGGAAATGACTGCTAAATACGTCGCCTTTGACAGTGCCAGCTCAGCGATTCTTCTCTCTTCTGTCTGCAGATGTAAGAGTGGTGTGGACGAGAAATCATGATGTCTTCTTCTTCTAAGAGACTCAGGGCTCGACCCCAGAGTAGCTATGAACCATTATTACAGTCCAGCAAGTCAGACAAACCCAGGCCTCCTCCTAAACCACCGCTAACGAAGAGTCTTAGCAGTACTGCTATGTACGAAAAACCTCTCGCGGAACGGTCAGAGTCTTCCAAAGATGTTAGTGGAAGTTACTTTCAGTCGGGAGGTGGGTCCAGTATTGGTTACTGCCTGTCATCTTTTTACAAAGTTAAAGTTGGTCCTCGAATCGGTGATAAAACAGAAGCTGGTAGCAAACAGCCTTCAAATAAGCCGAAGTTTTTAAATAAAGCTGACTCCAGACCAACCTTGCAATCACTGCCAGCCAGGTTCCAAGTTTCTTATAATGATAGGAACCAGCAGAGCACTGGAATGGTCGATGATGCGTGTGGTCCCATGCGTACTAAGTCAGTATCCGCTGCAAGACAACCTCTGCATCCAGAATCTATTGATGAAATACCAGACAACGAATCTCCTTTAATTTTTGAATCCAAGTCGACATTCAGCAGCTCACAAAGTTGCTCTCCTTCATCTAATGATTGTCCTCCCAAACTTAGATCTTCAAGTGTGAGCTCTCGCCTGTCACTTGCAAGCAATTCTTCATCATCGTCATCTCGGAGTCTATCAGAGTCCTCTCCCACTCCGTCCTCTTTGTCAGCAGGTACTCGGTCAGGGTCAGAGGTCACACTACCGGTGATATATGCACAACCTCTCCCACGGGAGCTAGACTATACAGAGAGGGAACATCCACGAAAGTCCTTTGAATACTTGAACATGCTTCGGCAGAAGGGAGAGCTCTGTGATGCCACCCTCAGTGTGAACAACAAGGAGATCAAGGCACACAGAGTTGTGTTGGCTGCATGCAGTCAGTACTTTGAATCTATGTTCATTGGTGAGTTTGCAGAGCCTGCAGGAGAGCCTGTGATGATTGAGGAAGTGAGTGAAGATGCCTTGGAGGCCATGGTTGAGTTTGCCTACACTTCCCACCTTAAACTAACAGACAGAAATGTGCTCTCCATGTTCGAAGCTGCCGATTTCCTTCAGTTCACTGGCATAAAAGGAGCGTGCTTCAGATTTTTCAAGCAGCGCATCAACAAGTCAAATTGCATCAAGACATGGCTGTTTGCCGAAGATCACAAGTGCACTGAACTTGTAGAAGCAACGCTGAGATACATCCAGAGCAACTTTGTGGACCTCGCCAAAGGAAGGGAATTCCTTAGTCTGGATCGGCATGATGTCATCATGAGCCTATTGATCCGTGAAGACCTAGCCATCACGTCGGAGGAGCAGGTGTACGAGGCTGCTTTGGCTTGGATCCAATACAAGCTGGAGCAGAGAGAAAAGCACGCACTGGAACTGTTCAAATGCGTGCGTTTTCCGAGCATCCCTAAGGAGTACCTGCTGCATATTGTGGACCACGAGCTTCTGATCCAGGACGACCCAGACCTGCTGGAACTGGTGTGTATGCTACATGTCCATCCTTTGCTGTCCTTTCATATATATTGTGCTCAGCTTATAGAGGCGCTGGAGTCCCACATGACTGGACTGAGGGGGACCTTGAAGAAGAAGAAGAATGAGAAGATTGAAAAGAGGACATCAATCAGGAAGCCAAGAGCAGCCTCTATGGCCATTGATGTGAGTTCAGTTGTGCTCTTAAAAATTGGGTATTGTTCAGTCACAGATGCTACACAGTGTAGCAACCAGGTCGCCATAATTATAGTGCTGGGAAGTTTTGTGTAACTTAAAGTAATGTTCTTGCATCAAACTGACCACAGCCCAGCCCACACAGAAGATGCTGCAACCTCTACATACACCTAGCAGCATGTTCTGTTTCTGCCACCCTCTGCACTGAGGCTGGAGCTGACCTTGGCGAGCTACCAGCTGTCATATCAATGAACATGCCATTGTCTAGTGACACAGCAACTGATGTCATGGTATTGTGTACCTTAGACCAGATCCTTAGGCCCAGTCTAGTCAGCCCTGGCCCTATACCCCTACCTTGGCCCTAACCTAGGCCACCCCGGCCCTATACCCCTACCTTGGCCCTAACCTAGGCCACCCCGGCCCTATACCCCTACCTTGGCCCTAACCTAGGCCACCCCTACCCTAGCCCACCAGGCCCTATACCCCTACCTTGGCCCAGTCTAGTCAGCCCTGGCCCTATACCCCTACCTTGGCCCTACCCTAGCCCTACCCCCACCAGGCCCTACCCTAGCCCTACCCCCACCAGGCCCTACCCTAGCCCTAGCCCTACCCCTACCCTAGCCCACCAGTAGCCCTAGCCCTAGCCCTAGCCCTACCCTAGCCCTAGCCCTACCCCTATCCTAGCCCACCAGGCCCTACCCTAGCCCTAGCCCTACCCCTATCCTAGCCCACCAGGCCCTACCCTAGCCCTAGCCCTACCCTAGCCCTAGCCCTACCCTAGCCCTAGCCCTACCCTAGCCCTACCCTAGCCCACCCCTACCCTAGCCCTACCCTAGCCCCCTAGCCCTACCCTAGCCCTACCCTAGCCCTAGCCCTACCCTAGCCCTACCCTAGCCCACCCCTACCCTAGCCCATCTCTGCCCTAGCCCACCCTTGCCATAGCTTATTCCATGCCCTAGTCCACCCCAGCCCTATACCCCTAGCTCATCCCTGGACTATGGCTCCACCCTAGTCCACCCCGGCCCTATACCCCTTGCTCACCCTGGGCTGACCTACCCTGACCCTACTCCAGCCCAACCTTTAACTCTGGGCTGGCCTGGTCTGACCCACCCCTACCCTATAACCCTAATCCCGGCCTGAACCCTGGCATTGGCCCTAGCAGTAGCCTTAGTTCTGTCCTGCAAGTGTCATGAGTTCCACTCATATTTACTACTCGAGGCAGGAGTGAGATTTGAGGTGTGAATCTCTTCTCTTCCAAGCTGGGCACATTGTGGTAGCTATTGAGTAAGGCGAGGATGGCCTCAACAAACAATAGTATCTTACAATCTATTGTAGCAATAACGTGCTCTGGCGTTGTACATGCTCTTGTTACCTTCCAACACATCTTCAGTTGGCAGCTTGCTACCAACCTCTCTACCATGCTTGCCACATGGGTCTTTCTCTCTCTTCCTGGCTTGCAACCAGCTGTCTCTCTCTCTTCCTGGCTTGCAACCAACCTCTCTCTCTCTTCCTGGCTTGCAACCAGCTGTCTCTCTCTCTTCCTGGCTTGCAACCAGCTGTCTCTCTCTCTTCCTGGCTTGCAACCAGCTGTCTCTCTCTCTTCCTGGCCTGCAAGTAACCTCTCTCTCTCTTCCTGGCTTGCAACCAGCTGTCTCTCTCTTCCTGGCTTGTAACCAGCTGTCTCTCTCTTCCTAGCTTGTAACCTCTCTCTCTCTCTCTTCCTGGCTTGCAACCAACCTCTCTCTCTCCACCTCCCTTGCCACCAGCCTCTCCACCTCCCTTGCCACCAGCCTCTCCACCTCCCTTGCTACCAGCCTCTCCACCTCCCTTGCCACCAGCCTCTCCACCTCCCTTGCCACCAGCCTCTCCACCTCCCTTGCTACCAGCCTCTCCACTTCCCTTGCCACCAGCCTCTCCACCTCCCTTGCTACCAGCCTCTCCACCTCCCTTGCCACCAGCATCTTTACATACCGCACCAGCATCTTTACGCTGCCACTTTGTGAGGCTGAGTACTTGATTCTTCTGGCATAAATGAAGATGTGGTAAAGTCTTAATTAACAGGCACTGAGTTAATTAAGGGAAAGCTAAAAACTTTTCCCATAAACTTTCTGCCCTTCTTATTGACCGAAGTGGGTGGGGTCCTGAATTTAAATGACTACATGATGCTTTGCTGGTAATTAACTCACTGTTATTACTTAACTCAGTGCTGTTACTTAACTGTGTTATTAATTAACTCAGTACTATTACTTAACTCAGTGCTGTTACTTAACTCAGTGCTATTACTTAACTGTGTTATTAATTAACTCAGTACTATTACTTAACTCAGTGCTGTTACTTAACTCAGTGCTATTACTTGACTGAGTGCTATTAATTAACTCAGTGCTATTACTTAACTCAGTGCTACTACTTAACTCAGTGCTACTACTTAACTCAGTGCTATTACTTAACTCAGTGCTACTACTTAACTCAGTGCTATTACTTAACTGTGTTAACTCAGTGCTGTTACTTAACTCAATGCTGTTACTTAACTCAGTGCTGTTACTTAACTCAGTGCTATTACCTAACTGTTATTAATTAACTCAGTGCTATTACTTAACTCAGTGCTGTTACTTAACTCAGTGCTATTACTTAACTGTGTTATTAATTAACTCAGTGCTGTTACTTGACTCAGTGCTATTACTTGACTGAGTGCTATTAATTAACTCAGTGCTATTACTTAACTCAGTGCTACTACTTAACTCAGTGCTATTACTTAACTGTGTTAACTCAGTGCTGTTACTTAACTCAGTGCTGTTACTTAACTCAGTGCTATTACTTAACTGTGTTATTAATTAACTCGGTACTATTACTTAACTCAGTGCTGTTACTTAACTCAGTGCTATTACTTGACTGAGTGCTATTAATTAACTCAGTGCTATTACTCAACTCAGTGCTACTAATTAACTCAGTGCTATTACTTAACTGTGTTAACTCAGTGCTGTTACTTAACTCAATGCTGTTACTTAACTCTGCTGTTACTTAACTCAGTGCTGTTATTTAACTCAGTGCTATTACCTAACTGTTATTAATTAACTCAGTGCTATTACCCAACTGTTATTAATTAACTCAGTGCTATTACTTAACTCAGTGCTGTTACTTAACTCAGTGCTATTACTTAACTGTGTTATTAATTAACTCAGTGCTGTTACTTGACTCAGTGCTGTTATTTAACTCAGTGCTGTTACTTAACTCAGTGCTGTTACTTAACTCAGTGCTGTTACTTAACTCAGTGCTACTACTTAACTCAGTGCTATTACTTAACTCGGTGCTGTTACTTAACTCAGTGCTGTTACTTAACTCAAGTGCTGTTACTTAACTCAGTGCTACCACTTAACTCAGTGCTGTTACTTAACTCGGTGCTACTACTTGCTATTACTTAACTCGGTGCTGTTACTTAACTCAGTGCTGTTACTTAACTCAGTGCTGTTACTTAACTCAGTGCTGTTACTTAACTCAGTGCTGTTACTTAACTCAGTGCTACTACTTAACTCAGTGCTACTACTTAACTCAGTGCTATTACTTAACTCAGTGCTATTAATTAACTCAGTGCTGTTACTTAACTCACTTAACTCAATGCTGTTACTTAACTCAGTGCTGTTACGTACTTAACTCTCCTTCATGGCCATAAGTGTCATATGACGTCCACACTCTTTGAATACAAACATCGTTTAGTTTAATACCAACTAAAAGTAAGATGAGTGTTCCCTCACACATGCAGATGGGTTGGATTTGGGAACTTAAGAGCAGAGGATCCATCCACAATGTCTGTCAGACTAGGTTTGAACAAAGTTATTTTGTGTGTGTTAAGACGACAACTTGAGGCAGAAACAAATGTAGGGCAATGGCATTGCTTCATATCTGGGGGAAGGCACCCTCAACCTCAACACAGTCCTGTCAATGAGCAGAGTGGCAGTGCTGGAGCCAGGTACTTCTAGCGAAGCGAACATTGCCATTCTCTCCAATGTTATGAATGCTGAGGAGGATACCAGAGAGGAAGAAAGTGCTGGCAACAAGTTAAGTCATGCCCACACTACACCTCAGTTGCACCTCTGGTCCTGCCAAATCCCAGGATCCAGTCCTGAGTCAGGGAGGAACCAGTCCTGAGTCAGGGAGGTCCAGTCCTGAGTCAGGGAGGTCCAGTCCTGAGTCAGGGAGGTCCAGTCCTGAGTCAGGGAGGTCCAGTCCTGAGTCAGGGAGGATCCAGTCCTGAGTCATGTAGGAACCAGTCCTAAGTTAGGGAGGTCCAGTCCTGATTCATGTGGAACCAGTCCTGTTCAGGGAGGATTCAGTCCTGATTCAGCTGGACCTCCATGGCTGGTAGTTTTAATCACGATTGGCATGAAAATGTGGTTACAAAGTTCAATTTCTGACCCACTCTATCATGTCATTCCGCTGGAGTGCAGTAGAGACAAGGTTTTGATGGGAGTCTAGAGAGAGGAAGATGTCAAAACAACAACAGCTTATGGTGTGTCCAGGAACAAGCTAGAGTATGAAAAGGTGCAGAGGCTGACCAAAGGTGTGAGTCTGCCTGGCAGCAGTGCAGAAAATGTCTAGAGTTTATCCCCATGGTATAGTCGCTATGGCAATGCAACTCTTACCTAGCTAGCTATAACTCACAACTACAAACAGAGTCCTTCAATAGTTGCTTGGAATAAAATGGATGAAATGTTTCTGGAGGAAGCAAACCAAAAATAGCTGGAGATGGGGGCAAAGTTCAGGGAGAGAGTGGAATGGATGATTTCCATATTTGGGTTGTGCCATAAGAGGTCATCCATCCCGGCTAGAGCTAGGGCCCAATATTACCAGCCTCAAGGACTACATAAGATATTATCATGTATGCACTACTAGGACATACATGATTAGATGAGATATTATCATGTATATAATATATATATATATCACTACTAGGACATACATGATTAGATGAGATATTATCATGTATATATATATAAATATATCACTACTTGGACATACATGATTAGAGGGCGTACATGATTAGAGGGTGTACATGATTAGAGGGTGTACATGATTAGAGGGTGTACATGATTAGAGGGTGTACATGATTAGAGGGTGTACATGATTAGAGGGTGTACATGATTAGAGGGTGTACATGATTAGAGGGTGTACATGATTAGAGGGTGTACATGATTAGAGGGTGTACATGATTAGAGGGTGTACATGATTAGAGGGTGTACATGATTAGAGGGTGTACATGATTAGGCTGTGTCTTCATGTGTGGCTTGCCTTGAGCCATTTCCACTTTTCTTCTTCAAATGTTGTAAATTTTCATTATTTCTACTATCAACAGAGATAGAATATCAGCACACGAGCCAGTCCTCACAGGACTCGGGCAAGCCCAGGCCTCACAGGACTCGGGCAAGCCCAGGCCAAAAAAAAGGACTATACAAGTGCATCACAAACTTGATGTTACAACTTTAGAGCTCCACAGATTGTGCACACTTTACTGGATGTATACATAGCTCAAAAGATGATCTCACCGTGTACTCTCTTGACATTAAAAACTGTTGCATGGTAAAACCATGCCAGAGTTACATGCAGTCAAACCATGCCAGAGTTACATGCAGTCAAACCATGCCAGAGTTGCATGCAGTCAAACCATGCCAGAGTTACATGCAGTCACCATGCCAGAGTTACATGCAGTCGAACCATGCCAGAGTTACATGCAGTCAAACCATGCCAGAGTTACATGCAGTCAAACCATGCCAGAGTTACATGCAGTCAAACCATGCCAGAGTTACATGCAGTCAAACCATGCCAGAGTTACATGCAGTCACCATGCCAGAGTTACATGCAGTCAAACCATGCCAGAGTTACACGCAGTCAAACCATGCCAGAGTTACATGCAGTCACCATGCCAGAGTTACATGCAGTCAAGCCATGCCAGAGTTACATGCAGTCAAACCATGCCAGAGTTACATGCAGTCGAACCATGCCAGAGTTACATGCAGTCAAACCATGCCAGAGTTACATGCAGTCAAACCATGCCAGAGTTACATGCAGTCAAACCATGCCAGAGTTACATGCAGTCAAACCATGCCAGAGTTACATGCAGTCAAGCCATGCCAGAGTTACATGCAGTCAAACCATGCCAGAGTTACATGCAGTCACCATGCCAGAGTTACATGCAGTCAAACCATGCCAGAGTTACACACAGTCAAACCATGCCAGAGTTACATGCAGTCAAACCATGCCAGAGTTGCATGCAGTCAAGCCATGCCAGAGTTACATGCAGTCAAACCATGCCAGAGTTACATGCAGTCAAACCATGCCAGAGTTACATGCAGTCAAACCATGCCAGAGTTACATGCAGTCAAACCATGCCAGAGTTACATGCAGTCAAACCATGCCAGAGTTACATGCAGTCAAACCATGCCAGAGTTACATGCAGTCACCATGCCAGAGTTACATGCAGTCAAGCCATGCCAGAGTTACATGCAGTCAAACCATGCCAGAGTTACATGCAGTCACCATGCCAGAGTTACACGCAGTCAAACCATGCCAGAGGTACATGCAGTCAAGCCATGCCAGAGTTACATGCAGTCAAACCATGCCAGAGTTACATGCAGTCACCATGCCAGAGTTACATGCAGTCAAGCCATGCCAGAGTTACACGCAGTCAAGCCATGCCAGAGTTACATGCAGTCAAACCATGCCAGAGTTACATGCAGTCAAACCATGCCAGAGTTACACGCAGTCAAGCCATGCCAGAGTTACATGCAGTCAAACCATGCCAGAGTTACATGCAGTCACCATGCCAGAGTTACATGCAGTCAAACCATGCCAGAGTTACATGCAGTCAAACCATGCCAGAGTTACACGCAGTCCAACTTGTGGGCCTCAAAACCTCATACCTGAATTCTCTCTGCAGTTTGTGGCTCCATTGGATTGCAAAGTGCAGGAGAGTTGAAATTATTGGAGGCAAGAGGATGACCTGCTCTGCCAGGTAGCGTGGGTGAGCCAGGACCAGGTGGCCCAGCGTGGGTGAGCCAGGACCAGGTGGCCCAGCGTGGGTGAGCCAGGACCAGGTGGCCCAGCGTGGGTGAGCCAGGACCAGGTGGCCCAGCGTGGATAATTGATAAGTTGAGGTTCATTATAACTTTCATACGACATGAATTTAATTAGAACCAACTCAATGTAAAGCATCATGAATATCATTATTTCATGTGTCTAAGCAGCCATGAACTCACTGCATGTACACACGTGCAGTGGCTATGTGCACAGTGTGGCTGAGATTACAGTTGGTTGTCTTGACGAGGGAGGGCGTGGGTGAGCCAGGACCAGGTGGCCCAGCGTGGGTGAGCCAGGACCAGGTGGCCCAGCGTGGGTGAGCCAGGACCAGGTGGCCCAGCGTGGGTGAGCCAGGACCAGGTGGCCCAGCGTGGGTGAGCCAGGACCAGGTGGCCCAGCGTGGGTGAGCCAGGACCAGGTGGCCCAGCGTGGGTGAGCCAGGACCAGGTGGCCCAGCGTGGGTGAGCCAGGACCAGGTGGCCCAGCGTGGGTGAGCCAGGACCAGGTGGCCCAGCGTGGGTGAGCCAGGACCAGGTGGCCCAGCGTGGGTGAGCCAGGACCAGGTAGCCAGGAGCCACAACTGTAAGGGGTGTGTGCTTGTGCCTGTGCAAACAGTTAGGATAAGAAGAGAGCGCACAGAGACCATCTTTTGAGTTAATGAACAAGTTCATAGAGTGAAGTTTGCAGAATCTATGGAGCTCCAAAGTCATAACCAAAGTTTTGTAAGCATTTTTGGTATCGGCCCCAAATGGACCCGTGCAGACACGCCTTTCATAACTAAATAAAATTAGCAGAGTATAAACTATACCAGCAGTTTTGTCTACTCTTCCTGGGTGTTTGGCGGCTGTATAATATATCTTCCTGGGTGATTGGCATGATGTATAATATTTCTTCCTGGGTGGTTGGTGGACTGTATAGTATATCTTCCTGGGTGTTTGGTGGGCTGTATAATATATCTTCCTGGGTGTTTGGTGGGCTGTATAATATATCTTCCTGGGTGGTTGGCGGGCTGTATAATATATCTTCCTGGGTGTTTGGCATGATGTATAATATATCTTCCTGGGTGTTTGGCGGCTGTATAATATATCTTCCTGGGTGTTTGGTGGGCTGTATAATATATCTTCCTGGGTGGTTGGCACGATGTATAATATATCTTCCTGGGTGGTTGGCACGATGTATAATATATCTTCCTGGGTGGTTGAAGGCTGTATAATATATCTTCCTGGGTGTTTGGCGGGCTGTATAATATATCTTCCTGGGTAGTTGGCAGACTGTATAATATATCTTCCTGGGTGTTTGGCAGACTGTATAATATATCTTCCTGGGTGTTTGGTGGACTGTAAACTATATCTTGCCGGGTGTTTGGTGGGTCGAGCAAGTACTGTATGATTATCTGAGTCCAGTATGCAGTGGCAATCATCTGCTTCTCCAAGTGGCAGCTGCGTAGGTTGAGTACAGCATTCTGATGATCGTGTAGGTAGCCATCTTGCATTGCCTGCTTCGAGCAGTTCACAACATCTGCCTCATCGCATCACATCGTTTCGCCAATTATGAAACTCCACCCATTAATAATGAGCTTTCGATCTCTAAATGACTTGCCAGATACAGCCATATGCTAGGAGAGTTCCTCACTGCCTCTATCAACCTTTCATCACTCATCTCTTCCTTAAGATACAGCCATGTGCTAGGAGAGTTCCTCACTGCCTCTATCAACCTTTCATCACTCATCTCTTCCTTAAGATACAGCCATGTGCTAGGAGAGTTCCTCACTGCCTCTATCAACCTTTCATCACTCATCTCTTCCTTAAGATACAGCCATGTGCTAGGAGAGTTCCTCACTGCCTCTATCAACCTTTCCTCGCTCATCTCTTCCTTAAGATACAGCCATGTGCTAGGAGAGTTCCTCACTGCCTCTATCAACCTTTCACCACTCATCTCTTCCTTAAGATACAGCCATGTGCTAGGAGAGTTCCTCACTGCCTCTATAAACCTTTCATCACTCATCTCTTCCTTAAGATACAGCCATGTGCTAGGAGAGTTCCTCACTGCCTCTATCAACCTTTCCTCGCTCATCTCTTCCTTAAGATACAGCCATGTGCTAGGAGAGTTCCTCACTGCCTCTATCAACCTTTCATCACTCATCTCTTCCTTAAGATACAGCCATGTGCTAGGAGAGTTCCTCACTGCCTCTATCAACCTTTCCTCGCTCATCTCTTCCTTAAGATACAGCCATGTGCTAGGAGAGTTCCTCACTGCCTCTATCAACCTTTCATCACTCATCTCTTCCTTAAGATACAGCCATGTGCTAGGAGAGTTCCTCACTGCCTCTATCAACCTTTCATCACTCATCTCTTCCTTAAGATACAGCCATGTGCTAGGAGAGTTCCTCACTGCCTCTATCAACCTTTCATCACTCATCTCTTCCTTAAGATACAGCCATGTGCTAGGAGAGTTCCTCACTGCCTCTATCAACCTTTCCTCGCTCATCTCTTCCTTAAGATACAGCCATGTGCTAGGAGAGTTCCTCACTGCCTCTATCAACCTTTCACCACTCATCTCTTCCTTAAGATACAGCCATGTGCTAGGAGAGTTCCTCACTGCCTCTATAAACCTTTCATCACTCATCTCTTCCTTAAGATACAGCCATGTGCTAGGAGAGTTCCTCACTGCCTCTATCAACCTTTCCTCGCTCATCTCTTCCTTAAGATACAGCCATGTGCTAGGAGAGTTCCTCACTGCCTCTATCAACCTTTCATCACTCATCTCTTCCTTAAGATACAGCCATGTGCTAGGAGAGTTCCTCACTGCCTCTATCAACCTTTCCTCGCTCATCTCTTCCTTAAGATACAGCCATGTGCTAGGAGAGTTCCTCACTGCCTCTATCAACCTTTCATCACTCATCTCTTCCTTAAGATACAGCCATGTGCTAGGAGAGTTCCTCACTGTCTCTATCAACCTTTCATCACTCATCTCTTCCTTAAGATACAGCCATGTGCTAGGAGAGTTCCTCACTGCCTCTATCAACCTTTCATCACTCATCTCTTCCATAAGGTACAGCCATATGCTAGGAGAGTTCCTCACTGCCTCTATCAACCTTTCCTTGCTGCCTCTATCAACCTTTCCTCCCTCATCTCTTCCATGGAGAAACTTTTTTCCCCAAATCACAAAAGAAAGCTCACCAATACGTGTCGACCAACACGTCGCAACTGGTACTAGAATAGAAATTGAGTTTAATCAAGCGACTTGAGTTCATGTTCACAATATCCCTAAAGTGATGCTTTGCATTGCTAGTACGAGCGGCATATTATGAACCACCTCCCAGTACACAGGAACTTTGTAGGTTATGGTTACTATGGAGTTCTGTGATCCCGCTAATTAATGTGATTTTTTTTTAAATTCATGAGGGCCCAGCTTTTTATAATTCTCTCCTAAATCTAGCCAGAAATATAGCCAGAAATACTGACTCAATACTGGTCCACTTAACTCAATACTGGTCCACTTAACTCAATACTGGTCCACTTAACTCAATACTGGTCCACTTAACTCAATACTGGTCCACTTAACTCAATACTGGTCCACTTAACTCAATACTGGTCCACTTAACTCAATACTGGTCCACTTAACTCAATACTGGTCCACTTAACTCAATACTGGTCCACTTAACTCAATACTGGTCCACTTAACTCAATACTGGTCCACTTAACTCAATACTGGTCTACTTAATTCAATACTGGTCTACTTAATTTGATACTGGTCCACTTATCTCAATGCTGGTCCACTTAACTCAGTGCTTAACTCAATACTGGTCTACTTAACTCAATACTGGTCTACTTAACTCAATACTGGTCTACTTAATTCAATACTGGTCTACTTAATTTGATACTGGTCCACTTATCTCAATGCTGGTCCACTTAACTCAGTGCTGGTCCACTTAACTCAGTGTTGGTCTACTTAACTCAATGCTGGTCTACTTAACTCAAAGCTGACTCAGTGCTGGTCCACTTAACTCAATACTGGTCCACTTAACTCAATACTGGTCCACTTAACTCAATACTGGTCCACTTAACTCAATACTGGTCCACTTAACTCAATACTGGTCCACTTAACTCAATACTGGTCCACTTAACTCAATACTGGTCTACTTAATTCAATACTGGTCTACTTAATTTGATACTGGTCCACTTATCTCAATCTGGTCCACTTAACTCAGTGCTGGTCCACTTAACCAGTGTTGGTCTACTTAACTCAATGCTGGTCTACTTAACTCAAAGCTGACTCAGTGCTGGTCTACTTAACTCAATACTGGTCTACTTAACTCAGTGCTGGTCTACTTATCTCAGTGCTGGTCCTTACCTCAATGTTGGTCTGCTTAGTGCTGACCTTCTTGCTCAGTGCTAATGTGCCTAACTCATACTAATGTCCGACCTCTTTCTCATCTCTCTCATGCGGAGCTTCCCATAATAATATTTGTGTGCATAATTGAGGGTCACCATCTGACTGTGGTCTACATGAGCACAGTTGTGTTTCCTTACTTGTTAATCCTAGCAGAGGTGGACCCCGGGGACCCTAGCAGAGGTGGACCCCGGGGACCCTAGCAGAGGTGGACCCCGGGGACCCTAGCAGAGGTGGACCCCAGGGACCCTAGCAGAGGTGGACCCCAGGGACCCTAGCAGAGGTGGACCCCAGGGACCCTAGCAGAGGTGGACCCCAGGGACCCTAGCAGAGGTGGACCCCAGGGACCCTAGCAGAGGTGGACCCCAGGGACCCTAGCAGAGGTGGACTCCGGGGACCCTAGCAGAGGTGGACCCCGGGGACCCTAGCAGAGGTGGACTCTGGGGACCCTAGCAGAGGTGGACCCCAGGGACCCTAGCAGAGGTGGACCCCAGGGACCCTAGCAGAGGTGGACCCCAGGGACCCTAGCAGAGGTGGACCCCGGGGACCCTAGCAGAGGTGGACCCTGGGGACCCTAGCAGAGGTGGACCCCAGGGACCCTAGCAGAGGTGGACTCCAGGGACCCTAGCAGAGGTGGACCCCGGAGACCCTAGGACCCCAGGGACCCTAGCAGAGGTGGACTCCAGGGACCCTAGCAGAGGTGGACTCCGGGGCCCCAGCAGAGGTGGGAACTCTTACGGAGAAGCTGGGAATTCCAGCACTCTGTCCAGTATCAACTATTTACCCCATATAAGGCTCACCCCAACCAGCGTTACTCTGAGAACATGATATCACATGGTCACCGAACAGTGGTGCATATTTTTATAAGGTCATATCCTTTTACATGTCAGAGTTGCAATGTGACCTCATGTCCAACTAGGTCCATGCCATGCCATGCCATGCCCATACATGTACTGTACATGCTATTGCCTGATACATGCCACACCCTTTCTCAAATTCTCCGTCTATGAAGTAGCTCAGGATAGCCATCTTGGGGAGATGCACTAGCTCAGGATAGCCATCTTGGAGAGATGCACTAGCTCAGGATAGCCATCTTGGGGAGATGCACTAGCTCAGGATAGCCATCTTGGGGGAGATGCACTAGCTCAGGATAGCCATCTTGGGGAGATGCACTAGCTCAGGATAGCCATCTTGGGGAGATGCACTAGCTCAGGATAGCCATCTTGGGGAGATGCACTAGCTCAGGATAGCCATCTTGGGGAGATGCACTAGCTCAGGATAGCCATCTTGGAGAGATGCACTAGCTCAGGATAGCCATCTTGGGGAGATGCACTAGCTCAGGATAGCCATCTTGGGGAGATGCACTAGCTCAGGATAGCCATCTTGGTGGAGATGCACTAGCTCAGAATAGCCATCTTGGGGAGATGCACACTCAGGATAGCCATCTTGGTGGAGATGCACTAGCTCAGGATAGCCATCTTGGGGAGATGCACACTCAGGATAGCCATCTTGGGGAGATGCACTAGCTCAGGATAGCCATCTTGGAGGAGATGCTGATTTTCTCTGTTCAAAGGAGTTCGTTATCTTCTCCAAAGATGGTCTACATATATAGTGGAGCTTGTTTGTTACATGCCTCATAATGGAGATTGGTGTATCTTCCAATATTGCATTATTAGCTTATCTCCTCCACTGATGTTTCCCTTGAGGGCAATGCCGACTAACTTACTTCTCATCCATCAGTTTCCAGCAAGTGGTAGACTTGAGGAGGTCTTCTTCCACCTGCTGACAAATAATCTCTTGCAACAGAATGTGGGAAGGGTCTGCTTCAGTTTAGTGAAGTCGATACACCCACATGTCCATGCATGTCCATGCTGGCACTTTACAAGCTAGCCATCGCTGGAGAGGTGGAGACTCCACCCACACAAGCTAGCCATCGCTGAAGAGATGGAGACTCCACCCACACAAGCTAGCCATCGCTGGAGAGATGGAGACTCCACCCACACAAGCTAGCCATCGCTGGAGAGATGGAGACTCCACCCACACAAGCTAGCCATCGCTGGAGAGATGGAGACTCCACCCACACAAGCTAGCCATCGCTGGAGAGATGGAGACTCCACCCACACAAGCTAGCCATCAGAGAGGTGGAGACTCCACCCACACAAGCTAGCCATCGCTGGAGAGGTGGAGGCTCCTTTTGGGTTTTTTGTTGTTGTTGCACAGGATTCACAACAATCCTTAACATCCCCCACTTCATGGCTCCTGTAAGGAGAACATGTCCTTCATGACTCCTGGGAGGAGAACATGTCCTTCATGGCTCCTGTAAGGAGAACATGTCCCTCATGACTCCCTTAAGGAGAACATGTCCTTCATGATTCCTGGGAGGAGAACATGTCCTTCATGACTCCTGTAAGGAGAACATATCCTTCATGACTCCCTTAAGGAGAACATGTCCTTCATGACTCCTGGGAGGAGAACATGTCCTTCATGGCTCCCTTAAGGAGAACATGTCCTTCATGGCTCCTGTAAGGAGAACATGTCCTTCATGACTCCTGGGAGGAGAACATGTCCTTCATGACTCCTGTAAGGAGAACATGTCCTTCATGACTCCTGTAAGGAGAACATGTCCTTCATGACTCCTGGGAGGAGAACATGTCCTTCATGACTCCCTTAAGGAGAACATGTCCTTCATGATTCCTGGGAGGAGAACATGTCCTTCATGACTCCTGTAAGGAGAACATGTCCTTCATGACTCCCTTAAGGAGAACATGTCCTTCATGACTCCTGGGAGGAGAACATGTCCTTCATGGCTCCCTTAAGGAGAACATGTCCTTCATGGCTCCTGGGAGGAGAACATGTCCTTCATGACTCCTGTAAGGAGAACATGTCCTTCATGACTCCTGTAAGGAGAACATGTCCTTCATGACTCCTGGGAGGAGAACATGTCCTTCATGACTCCTGTAAGGAGAACATGTCCTTCATGACTCCTGGGAGGAGAACATGTCCTTCATGGCTCCCTTAAGGAGAACATGTCCTTCATGGCTCCTGTAAGGAGAACATGTCCTTCATGACTCCCTTAAGGAGAACATGTCCTTCATGACTCCTGGGAGGAGAACATGTCCTTCATGACTCCTGGGAGGAGAACATGTCCTTCATGACTCCTTTAAGGAGAACATGTCCTTCATGACTCCTGTAAGGAGAATATGTCCTTCATGACTCCTGTAAGGAGAACATGTCCTTCATGACTCCTGTAAGGAGAACATGTCCTTCATGACTCCCTTAAGGAGAACATGTCCTTCATGGCTCCTGTAAGGAGAACATGTCCTTCATGGCTCCTGTAAGGAGAACATGTCCTTCATGACTCCTGGGAGGAGAACATGTCCTTCATGGCTCCTGTAAGGAGAACATGTCCTTCATGGCTCCTGTAAGGAGAACATGTCCTTCATGGCTCCTGGGAGGAGAACATGTCCTTCATGGCTCCTGTAAGGAGAACATGTCCTTCTTGACTCCTGTAAGGAGAACATGTCCTTCATGGCTCCTGGGAGGAGAACATGTCCTTCATGGCTCCTGTAAGGAGAACATGTCCTTCATGACTCCCTTAAGGAGAACATGTCCTTCATGACTCCTGGGAGGAGAACATGTCCTTCATGACTCCTGTAAGGAGAACATGTCCTTCATGACTCCTGGGAGGAGAACATGTCCTTCATGACTCCTGTAAGGAGAACATGTCCTTCATGGCTCCTGGGAGGAGAACATGTCCTTCATGGCTCCTGTAAGGAGAACATGTCCTTCATGACTCCCTTAAGGAGAACATGTCCTTCATGACTCCTGGGAGGAGAACATGTCCTTCATGACTCCTGTAAGGAGAACATGTCCTTCATGGCTCCTGTAAGGAGAATATGTCCTTCATGACTCCTGTAAGGAGAACATGTCCTTCATGGCTCCTGTAAGGAGAACATGTCCTTCATGACTCCTGGGAGGAGAACATGTCCTTCATGGCTCCTGTAAAGAGAATATGTCCTTCATGACTCCTGTAAGGAGAACATGTCCTTCATGACTCCTGGGAGGAGAACATGTCCTTCATGGCTCCTGTAAGGAGAACATGTCCTTCATGACTCCTGTAAGGATAACATGTCCTTCATGACTCCTGTAAGGAGAACATGTCCTTCATGGCTCCTGTAAGGAGAACATGTCCTTCATGACTCCCTTAAGGAGAACATGTCCTTCATGACTCCTGGGAGGAGAACATGTCCTTCATGACTCCTGTAAGGAGAACATGTCCTTCATGGCTCCTGTAAGGAGAATATGTCCTTCATGACTCCTGTAAGGAGAACATGTCCTTCATGACTCCTGGGAGGAGAACATGTCCTTCATGGCTCCTGTAAGGAGAACATGTCCTTCATGATTCCTGTAAGGAGAACATGTCCTTCATGGCTCCTGGGAGGAGAACATGTCCTTCATGACTCCTGTAAGGAGAACATGTCCTTCATGATTCCTGGGAGGAGAACATGTCCTTCATGACTCGTGTAAGGAGAACATGTCCTTCATGATTCCTGTAAGGAGAACATGTCCTTCATGGCTCCTGGGAGGAGAACATGTCCTTCATGGCTCCTGGGAGGAGAACATGTCCTTCAGGACTCCTGTAAGGAGAACATGTCCTTCATGGCTCCTGTAAGGAGAACATGTCCTTCATGACTCCTGGGAGGAGAACATGTCCTTCATGACTCCCTTAAGGAGAACATGTCCTTCATGACTCCTGTAAGGAGAACATATCCTTCATGATTCCTGGGAGGAGAACATGTCCTTCATGGCTCCTGTAAGGAGAATATGTCCTTCATGACTCCTGTAAGGAGAACATCTCCTTCATGACTCCTGGGAGGAGAACATGTCCTTCATGACTCCTGGGATGAGAACATGTCCTTCATGGCTCCTGTAAGGAGAACATGTCCTTCATGACTCCTGTAAGGATAACATGTCCTTCATGACTCCTGTAAGGAGAACATGTCCTTCATGGCTCCTGTAAGGAGAACATGTCCTTCATGGCTCCTGTAAGGAGAACATGTCCTTCATGGCTCCTGTAAAGAGAACATGTCCTTCATGACTCCTGTAAGGAGAACATGTCCTTCATGACTCCTGACTCCCTTAAGGAGAACATGTCCTTCATGATTCCTGGGAGGAGAACATGTCCTTCATGACTCCCTTAAGGAGAACATGTCCTTCATGATTCCTGGGAGGAGAACATGTCCTTCATGACTCCTGGGAGGAGAACATGTCCTTCATGACTCCTGGGAGGAGAACATGTCCTTTATGGCTCCTGTAAGGAGAACATGTCCTTCATGACTCCCTCAAGGAGAACATGTCCTTCATGGCTCCTGGGAAGAGAACATGTCCTTCATGACTCCCTTAAGGAGAACATGTCCTTCATGACTCCCTTAAGGAGAACATGTCCTTCATGACTCCTGTAAGGAGAACATGTCCTTCATGACTCCTGGGAGGAGAACATGTCCTTCATGGCTCCTGTAAGGAGAACATGTCCTTCATGACTCCTGTAAGGAGAACATGTCCTTCATGACTCCTGTAAGGAGAACATGTCCTTCATGGCTCCAGTAAGGAGAACATGTCCTTCATGACTCCTGGGAGGAGAACATGTCCTTCATGACTCCTGGGAGGAGAACATGTCCTTCATGGCTTCTGTAAGGAGAACATGTCCTTCATGACTCCCTTAAGGAGAACATGTCCTTCATGGCTCCTCGGAGGAGAACATGTCCTTCATGACTCCTGGGAGGAGAACATGTCCTTCATGGCTCCTGTAAGGAGAACATGTCCTTCATGGCTCCTGTAAGGAGAACATGTCCTTCATGACTCCTGGGAGGAGAACATGTCCTGGCTTCTGTAAGGAAGAGTATGTGGTGAATACCTTAACAAAGGGAACATGATTCTCTGCTAGTAGAACTGGCTGTTACAACAATTGTTCCATGGAAGTGCCCCAGGGTCTTACATGTACTCATCTTCATGCAGATTTCCTGAGCCTTGAGGAAGACTCTAGCTAGGACAATAGTCATCTGTAAAAAGTCAGCCACTCTTGTTGAGAGCTGCTCCACCAACCTCATTGGCTCCTGTGTGTAACTCCATGCCATAGCAACCAACTTTGTAGCAGTGGGATGATGGGGATGCATTGTGTTAGCTCTCTCTAGACCAGGTGCAGCCTCACCTTCTGTGCATAACTGAGTCAGCTCTGATGATGATCTTTGTGAGGGACACGGCTGCTTATAAGGAGCTAGCAGTGTGAGAGCCAAGCCCAGGGGTGCTTGGGTTCACCTCAGCTATGCACTCTTGTACTGATTCTCATAATTATAAAATACTTTGACATAATAAAGTATGCAGCTGTTGGAAGTGTTGGCATTCCAAACAGTAGAACACATACGCACACACATGCACACATGCATGATGATGCATGACACACACGCACGCATACACACACACCTACACATGTAGTTCCATGCTCCAGCAAGAGGCACGCACCTCGTACTCCAGCAAGAGGCACGCACCTTGTGCTCCAGCAAGAGGCACGCACCTCGTGCTGCAGCAAGTGGCACGCACCTCATACTCCAGCAAGAGGTACGCACCTCGTGCTCCAGCAAGTGGCACGCGCTATGGGGTAGGTGGTTTTGGAGGGCTTGCGGGTGTTATTAGCAATAGGGGTGTGGTCTATTCGGATGTTGTTTTGTTGTTGGTCCTATTTCTGGCTGTGGCTTGTTCTGCTATCTGGTAAGGGGTTATCTCAGCTGCTAACCTTGCAGCCAGTTCTCACTTGCTCAGTGCAGCCCAGGGCAGGTCAGCTTGTGGCATTCTCTCAAACTGATCTCTTCACTATGACAACCATTCCATATTTACGTAAGCCCACGTCATATTTGAGGCCGATGACCTGTTCTAATATTTTATGGATGAGTGTACACACCACACTACCTTATTTAATGTGCACATGTGCGTACTTTATTATACCTATGTGCACATGTGCATACTTTATTATACCTATGTGCACATGTGTGCATACTTTATTATACCTATGTGCACATGTGCATACTTTATTATGCCTATGTGCACATGTGCATACTTTATTATACCTATGTGCACATGTGTGCATACTTTATTATACCTATGTGCACATGTGCGTACTTTATTATACCTATGTGCACATGTCCATACTTTATTATACCTATGTGCACATGTCCATACTTTATTATACCTATGTGCACATGTGCATACTTTATTATACCTATATGCACATGTGCATACTTTATTATACCTATGTGCACATGTCCATACTTTATTATACCTATGTGCACATGTGCATACTTTATTATACCTATGTGCACATGTGCATACTTTATTATACCTATGTGCACATGTATGCATACTTTATTATACCTATGTGCACATGTGTCCATACTTTATTATACCTATGTGCACATGTGCATACTTTATTATACCTATATGCACATGTGCATACTTTATTATACCTATGTGCACATGTCCATACTTTATTATACCTATGTGCACATGTCCATACTTTATTATACCTATGTGCACATGTGCATACTTTATTATACCTATGTGCACATGTATGCATACATTATTATACCTATGTGCACATGTGCATACTTTATTATACCTATGTGCACATGTGCGTACTTTATTATACCTATGTGCACATGTATGCATACATTATTATACCTATGTGCACATGTGTGCATACTTTATTATACCTATGTGCACATGTGCATACTTTATTATACCTATATGCACATGTCCATACTTTATTATACCTATGTGCACATGTCCATACTTTATTATACCTATGTGCACATGTCCATACTTTATTATACCTATGTGCACATGTGCATACTTTATTATACCTATGTGCACATGTATGCATACATTATTATACCTATGTGCACATGTGTGCATACTTTATTATACCTATGTGCACATGTGCGTACTTTATTATACCTATGTGCACATGTCCATACTTTATTATACCTATGTGCACATGTCCATACTTTATTATACCTATGTGCACATGTCCATACTTTATTATACCTATGTGCACATGTGCATACTTTATTATACCTATGTGCACATGTCCATACTTTATTATACCTATGTGCACATGTCCATACTTTATTATACCTATGTGCACATGTGCATACTTTATTATACCTATGTGCACATGTATGCATACATTATTATACCTATGTGCACGTGTGCATACTTTATTATACCTATGTGCACATGTGCGTACTTTATTATACCTATGTGCACATGTGCATACTTTATTATACCATGTGCATACTTTATTATACCTATGTGCACATGTGCATACTTTATTATACCTATGTGCACATGTGCATACATTATTATACCTATATGCACATGTGCGTACTTTATTATATCTATATGCACATGTGCGTACCCACGTGTGTAGGTGATAGAGGTCTCCCGGCTGAACACCTGCTTGGGTCTGCGGATTATGGGGGGTAGGGACCGTGCTCACCACATCTTCAGACAGGGAGACAAGCCTGGCATATTCATCCTGCAAATTCTGGACCAAGGGGCAGCGGCTAAAGTGGGAAAGCTAATGACAGGAGACAGGATCATTAAGGTAGTGATTCTCAATGGAGTGGGAGGAGGTTCACAGGGGGGTGGGCTTCAGGGAGAGTGAATATGATTTCAATCAAGTGGGTGTGGCTTCATAAATGAGGCTCCAAGATATATAGGTGTGGTTTTAGAGGGTTTATGTCGGGAGAGGCTGGCACTGCATCATGTGGTGGCCTCCTTATGGAGGGACTCACTGGAGGCTGGCACTGCATCATGTGGTGGCCTCCTTATGGAGGGACTGACTGGAGGCTGGCACTGCATCATGTGGTGGCCTCCTTATGGAGGGACTCACTGGAGGCTGGCACTGCATCATGTGGTGGCCTCCTTATGGAGGGGCTCACTGGAGGCTGGCACTGCATCATGTGGTGGCCTCCTTATGGAGGGGCTCACTGGAGGCTGGCACTGCATCATGTGGTGGCCTCCTTATGGAGGGGCTCACTGGAGGCTGGCACTGCATCATGTGGTGGCCTCCTTATGGAGGGGCTCACTGGAGGCTGGCACTGCATCATGTGGTGGCCTCCTTATGGAGGGGCTCACTGGAGGCTGGCACTGCACCATGTGGTGGCCTCCTTATGGAGGGACTCACCGGAGGCTGGCACTGCATCATGTGGTGGCCTCCTTATGGAGGGACTCACTGGAGGCTGGCACTGCATCATGTGGTGGCCTCCTTATGGAGGGGCTCACTGGAGGCTGGCACTGCATCATGTGGTGGCCTCCTTATGGAGGGGCTCACTGGAGGCTGGCACTGCATCATGTGGTGGCCTCCTTATGGAGGGGCTCACTGGAGGCTGGCACTGCATCATGTGGTGGCCTCCTTATGGAGGGACTCACTGGAGGCTGGCACTGCATCATGTGGTGGCCTCCTTATGGAGGGGCTCACTGGAGGCTGGCACTGCATCATGTGGTGGCCTCCTTATGGAGGGTCTCACTGGAGGCTGGCACTGCATCATGTGGTGGCCTCCTTATGGAGGGGCTCACTGGAGGCTGGCACTGCATCATGTGGTGGCCTCCTTATGGAGGGACTCACCGGAGGCTGGCACTGCATCATGTGGTGGCCTCCTTATGGAGGGGCTCACTGGAGGCTGGCACTGCATCATGTGGTGGCCTCCTTATGGAGGGGCTCACTGGAGGCTGGCACTGCATCATGTGGTGGCCTCCTTATGGAGGGACTCACCGGAGGCTGGCACTGCATCATGTGGTGGCCTCCTTATGGAGGGGCTCACTGGAGGCTGGCACTGCATCATGTGGTGGCCTCCTTATGGAGGGTCTCACTGGAGGCTGGCACTGCATCATGTGGTGGCCTCCTTATGGAGGGGCTCACTGGAGGCTGGCACTGCATCATGTGGTGGCCTCCTTATGGAGGGGCTCACTGGAGGCTGGCACTGCATCATGTGGTGGCCTCCTTATGGAGGGGCTCACTGGAGGCTGGCACTGCATCATGTGGTGGCCTCCTTATGGAGGGGCTCACTGGAGGCTGGCACTGCATCATGTGGTGGCCTCCTTATGGAGGGGCTCACTGGAGGCTGGCACTGCATCATGTGGTGGCCTCCTTATGGAGGGGCTCACTGGAGGCTGGCACTGCATCATGTGGTGGCCTCCTTATGGAGGGACTCACTGGAGGCTGGCACTGCATCATGTGGTGGCCTCCTTATGGAGGGGCTCACTGGAGGCTGGCACTGCATCATGTGGTGGCCTCCTTATGGAGGGACTCACTGGAGGCTGGCACTGCATCATGTGGTGGCCTCCTTATGGAGGGACTCACTGGAGGCTGGCACTGCATCATGTGGTGGCCTCCTTATGGAGGGGCTCACTGGAGGCTGGCACTGCATCATGTGGTGGCCTCCTTATGGAGGGGCTCACTGGAGGCTGGCACTGCATCATGTGGTGGCCTCCTTATGGAGGGGCTCACTGGAGGCTGGCACTGCATCATGTGGTGGCCTCCTTATGGAGGGACTCACTGGAGGCTGGCACTGCATCATGTGGTGGCCTCCTTATGGAGGGGCTCACTGGAGGCTGGCACTGCATCATGTGGTGGCCTCCTTATGGAGGGGCTCACTGGAGGCTGGCACTGCATCATGTGGTGGCCTCCTTATGGAGGGGCTCACTGGAGGCTCATGTGGTGGCCTCCTTATGGAGGGCTCACTGGCTAGCTTCTTCACTAGAGCTATAATTAGGTTGTTAGTTGGTACAAAGTATTTTTAGTACAGAGTTGGTGTGCATTAAATGTAATTGAAAACCGCTTCATGTGAACATGGTTTATGAGCACCTAATAGACTGGAGGTCACATGACCAACCCTAATTACATTGACCTTGAACTTTCATGTGATTGTTCAACTGGCCATTGATTGCCCATGCTCTTACTTCCTTGCCCGTGCTCTTAGTTCCTTGCCCGTGCTCTTACTTCCTTGCTCTTAGCCCGTGCTCTTACTTCCTTGCTCTTACTTCCTTGCCCACTCTTACTTTCTTGCCTGTGGTCTTAATTGCCCGTGCTCTTACTTCCTTGCCCGTGCTCTTACTTACTTGCTCTTACTTCCTTGCCCGTGCTCTTACTTCCTTGCCCGTGCTCTTACTTCCTTGCCCGTCTTACTTCCTTGCCCATGCTCTTACTTCCTTCCCTGTGGTCTTAATTGCCCGTGCTCTTACTTCCTTTCCCGTGCTCTTACTTCCTTGCCCGTGCTCTTACTTCCTTGCCCGTGCTCTTACTTCCTTGCCCGTGCTCTTACTTCCTTGCCCGCTCTTACTTCCTTGCCGCTCTTACTTCCTTGCCTGTGGTCTTAATTGCCCATGCTCTTACTTCCTTGCCCGTGCTCTTACTTCCTTGCCCGTGCTCTTACTTCCTTGCCCGTGCTCTTACTTCCTTGCCCATGCTCTTACTTCCTTGCCTGTGGTCTTAATTGCCCATGCTCTTACTTCCTTGCCCGTGCTCTTACTTCCTTGCCCGTGCTCTTACTTCCTTGCCTGTGGTCTTAATTGCCCATGCTCTTACTTCCTTGCCCGTGCTCTTACTTACTTGCCCATGCTCTTACTTCCTTGCCCGTGCTCTTACTTCCTTGCCCATGCTCTTACTTCCTTGCCCGTGCTCTTAGTTCCTTGCCCGTTCTCTTACTTCCTTGCCGTGCTCTTACTTCCTTGCCCGTGCTCATACTTCCTTGCCCATGCTCTTACTTCCTTTCCCGTGCTCTTAGTTACTTGCCCGTGCTCATACTTCCTTGCCCGTGCTTATACTTCCTTGCCCATGCTCATACTTCCTTGCCCATGCTCTTACTTCCTTTCCCGTGCTCTTAGGTCATTGCCCGTGCTCTTAGTTCCTTGCCCGTGCTCTTAGTTACTTGCCCGTGCTCTTACTTCCTTTCCCGTGCTCTTACTTCCTTGCCCGTGCTCTTACTTCCTTGCCCATGCTCTTACTTCCTTGCCCGTGCTCTTAGTTACTTGCCCGTGCTCATACTACCTTGACCATGCTCTTACTTCCTTTCCCGTGCTCTTAGTTCCTTGCCCATGCTCTTCCTTGCCCGTGCTCATACTTCCTTGCCCGTGCTCATACTACCTTGCCCATGCTCTTACTTCCTTTCCCGTGCTCTTAGTTCCTTGCCCGTGTTCTTAGTTCCTTGCCCGCTCTTACTTCCTTGCCTGTGGTCTTAATTGCCCATGCTCTTACTTCCTTGCCCGTGCTCTTACTTCCTTGCCCGTTCACATACTTCCTTTCCCATGCTCTTACTTCCTTGCCCGTGCTCTTACTTCCTTGCCCGTGCTCTTACTTCCTTGCTGCAGGTCAATGATTATGATATGACGACAGTGAGTCATGATGAGGCTATTAGCATACTGAAGACAAGCGGTGATCCTATAACCTTACACGTGCGCCATGAACCTCCTCCGGCAGGGCTGGTGGAACTCACCTTAGTGACCCAGCCTGGTGAAGGCTTTGGCTTCTCCATCAATGGTGGCGTCAGTAGCTACTCCGGGAACCCATTGGATGACACTGATGAAGGAATCTTCATTTCACAGGTTTATAGAAAGTTCACCAGTAGCCTTGCACATACAGTGTAGTGTGTGTGTTTATGTGTGTGGTGGGGGGGGAGGGGGGGGGGGGTTGGGGGGTGTAGGTTGATTGTGTGTGCATTCTTGTCATATGATAACTGCTGGAGTCCTTGCCACAGTAGGGACCTCATAGTTACCAACACCAGTGATAACTGCTGGAGTCCTTGCCTCAGTAGGGACCTCATAGTTACCAACACCAGTGATAACTGCTGGAGTCCTTGCCACAGTAGGGACCTCATAGTTACCAACACCAGTGATAACTGCTGGAGTCTTTGCCACAGTAGGGACCTCATAGTTACCAACACCAGTGATAACTGCTGGAGTCCTTGCCACAGTAGGGACCTCATAGTTACCAACACCAGTGATAACTGCTGGTGTCCTTGCCACAGTAGGGACCTCATAGTTACCAACACCAGTGATAACTGCTGGAGTCCTTGCCACAGTAGGGACCTCATAGTTACCAACACCAGTGATAACTGCTGGAGTCCTTGCCACAGTAGGGACCTCATAGTTACCAACACCAGTGATAACTGCTGGAGTCCTTGCCACAGTAGGGACCTCATAGTTACCAACACCAGTGATAACTGCTGGTGTCCTTACCACAGTAGGGACCTCATAGTTACCAACACCAGTGATAACTGCTGGAATCCTTACCACAGTAGGGACCTCATAGTTACCAACACCAGTGATAACTGCTGGTGTCCTTGCCACAGTAGGGACCTCATAGTTACCAACACCAGTGATAACTGCTGGAGTCCTTGCCACAGTAGGGACCTCATAGTTACCAACACCAGTGATAACTGCTGGTGTCCTTTCCACAGTAGGGACCTCATAGTTACCAACACCAGTGATAACTGCTGGAGTCCTTGCCACAGTGGGGACCTCATAGTTACCAACACCAGTGATAACTGCTGGAGTCCTTGCCACAGTAGGGACCTCATAGTTACCAACACCAGTGATAACTGCTGGTGTCCTTGCTACAGTAGGGACCTCATAGTTACCAACACCAGTGATAACTGCTGGAGTCCTTGCCACAGTAGGGACCTCATAGTTACCAACACCAGTGATAACTGCTGGAGTCCTTGCCACAGTAGGGACCTCATGTAGTTACCAACACCAGTGATAACTGCTGTGCCACAGTAGGGACCTCATAGTTACCAACACCAGTGATAACTGCTGGAGTCCTTGCCATAGGGACCTCTGTAGTTACATGTACCAACACCAGTGATAACTGCTGGAGTCCTTACAAAGCATACAACATTTTTGTGTGTGATCAACCACACCCACTCTCCAACTCTGTTTTGTTTGTTGATGAGCTACTGCAGCAATGCTGGTGACCACACCCTCAATGCTGGTGACCACACCCTCAATGCTGGTGACCACGCCCCCAGAAATCAAAAACAATGGCCAGAGGAAAGGAAAGCAAGCTGGAGGCGAGTTCCCAATCTATTGTTTGCTGACAATCTGAAAAATGTATTGCGGATTCCTATGCATGGCCATGTGCATGCAGTCCTATGCATGGCCATGTGCATGCAGTCCTATGCATGGCCATGTGCATGCAGTCATGATGACAGATACATTTCTGTGAGCAACATTGGTCGGTCACTGTCCAAGTCAGCAAAGAGCCTTCAAAATCACCATTGTTTGGAGGGACAAACAATACCAGCTTTCTTTAAATAGATCTGTTTATTAGATAGAATGCTGGGTTTGGACTGCCAGTGGGCTCCATCATCATTATCAATCTCATGTCAACTGTGACGGGTCAAAGCGCTCCATAGGGATACTGAACATTTCAGCCTGGAGGAGAGGTGGCACACTATTAGAGGGTGCCTACTAAACATTTCAGCCTGGAGGAGAGGTGGCACACTATTAGAGGGTGTCTACTAAACATTTCAGCCTGGAGGAGAGGTGGCACACTATTAGAGGGTGCCTACTAAACATTTCAGCCTGGAGGAGAGGTGGCACACTATTAGAGGGTGACTACTAAACATTTCAGCCTGGAGGAGAGGTGGCACACTATTAGAGGGTGGCTACTAAACATTTCAGCCTGGAGGAGAGGTGGCACACTATTAGAGGGTGACTACTAAACATTTCAGCCTGGAGGAGAGGTGGCACACTATTAGAGGGTGGCTACTAAACATTTCAGCCTGGAGGAGAGGTGGCACACTATTAGAGGATGACTACTAAACATTTCAGCCTGGAGGAGAGGTGGCACACTATTAGAGGATGACTACTAAACATTTCAGCCTGGAGGAGAGGTGGCACACTATTAGAGGGTGGCTACTAAACATTTCAGCCTGGAGGAGAGGTGGCACACTATTAGAGGGTGCCTACTAAACATTTCAGCCTGGAGGAGAGGTGGCACACTATTAGAGGGTGACTACTAAACATTTCAGCCTGGAGGAGAGGTGGCACACTATTAGAGGGTGTCTACTAAACATTTCAGCCTGGAGGAGAGGTGGCACACTATTAGAGGGTGGCTACTAAACATTTCAGCCTGGAGGAGAGGTGGCACACTATTAGAGGGTGGCTACTAAACATTTCAGCCTGGAGGAGAGGTGGCACACTATTAGAGGGTGCCTACTAAACATTTCAGCCTGGAGGAGAGGTGGCACACTATTAGAGGGTGACTACTAAACATTTCAGCCTGGAGGAGAGGTGGCACACTATTAGAGGGTGACTACTAAACATTTCAGCCTGGAGGAGAGGTGGCACACTATTAGAGGGTGACTACTAAACATTTCAGCCTGGAGGAGAGGTGGCACACTATTAGAGGGTGGCTACTAAACATTTCAGCCTGGAGGAGAGGTGGCACACTATTAGAGGGTGTCTACTAAACATTTCAGCCTGGAGGAGAGGTGGCACACTATTAGAGGGGGACTACTAAACATTTCAGCCTGGAGAAGAGGTGGCACACTATTAGAGGGTGGCTACTAAACATTTCAGCCTGGAGGAGAGGTGGCACACTATTAGAGGATGACTACTAAACATTTCAGCCTTGAGGAGAGGTGGCACACTATTAGAGGGTGGCTACTAAACATTTCAGCCTGGAGGAGAGGTGGCACACTATTAGAGGGTGACTACTAAACATTTCAGCCTGGAGGAGAGGTGGCACACTATTAGAGGGTGACTACTAAACATTTCAGCCTGGAGGAGAGGTGGCACACTATTAGAGGGTGTCTACTAAACATTTCAGCCTGGAGGAGAGGTGGCACACTATTAGAGGGTGTCTACTAAACATTTCAGCCTGGAGGAGACGTGGCACACTATTAGAGGGTGACTACTAAACATTTCAGCCTGGAGGAGAGGTGGCACACTATTAGAGGGGGACTACTAAACATTTCAGCCTGGAGGAGAGGTGGCACACTATTAGAGGGTGCCTACTAAACATTTCAGCCTGGAGGAGAGGTGGCACACTATTAGAGGGGGACTACTAAACATTTCAGCCTGGAGGAGAGGTGGCACACTATTAGAGGGTGACTACTAAACATTTCAGCCTGGAGGAGAGGTGGCACACTATTAGAGGGTGACTACTAAACATTTCAGCCTGGAGGAGAGGTGGCACACTATTAGAGGCTGACTACTAAACATTTCAGCCTGGAGGAGAGGTGGCACACTATTAGAGGGTGACTACTAAACATTTCAGCCTGGAGGAGAGGTGGCACACTATTAGAGGGTGCCTACTAAACATTTCAGCCTGGAGGAGAGGTGGCACACTATTAGAGGGTGACTACTAAACATTTCAGCCTGGAGGAGAGGTGGCACACTATTAGAGGGTGGCTACTAAACATTTCAGCCTGGAGGAGAGGTGGCACACTATTAGAGGCTGACTACTAAACATTTCAGCCTGGAGGAGAGGTGGCACACTATTAGAGGGTGACTACTAAACATTTCAGCCTGGAGGAGAGGTGGCACACTATTAGAGGGTGTCTACTAAACATTTCAGCCTGGAGGAGAGGTGGCACACTATTAGAGGGGGACTACTAAACATTTCAGCCTGGAGGAGAGGTGGCACACTATTAGAGGGTGCCTACTAAACATTTCAGCCTGGAGGAGAGGTGGCACACTATTAGAGGGTGTCTACTAAACATTTCAGCCTGGAGGAGAGGTGGCACACTATTAGAGGGTGCCTACTAAACATTTCAGCCTGGAGGAGAGGTGGCACACTATTAGAGGGTGACTACTAAACATTTCAGCCTGGAGGAGAGGTGGCACACTATTAGAGGGTGGCTACTAAACATTTCAGCCTGGAGGAGAGGTGGCACACTATTAGAGGGTGCCTACTAAACATTTCAGCCTGGAGGAGAGGTGGCACACTATTAGAGGGTGTCTACTAAACATTTCAGCCTGGAGGAGAGGTGGCACACTATTAGAGGGTGCCTACTAAACATTTCAGCCTGGAGGAGAGGTGGCACACTATTAGAGGGTGCCTACTAAACATTTCAGCCTGGAGGAGAGGTGGCACACTATTAGAGGGTGCCTACTAAACATTTCAGCCTGGAGGAGAGGTGGCACACTATTAGAGGGTGCCTACTAAACATTTCAGCCTGGAGGAGAGGTGGCACACTATTAGAGGGTGCCTACTAAACATTTCAGCCTCGAGGAGAGGTGGCACACTATTAGAGGGGGACTACTAAACATTTCAGCCTGGAGGAGAGGTGGCACACTATTAGAGGGTGCCTACTAAACATTTCAGCCTGGAGTAGAGGTGGCACACTATTAGAGGCTGACTACTAAACATTTCAGCCTGGAGGAGAGGTGGCACACTATTAGAGGCTGACTACTAAACATTTCAGCCTGGAGGAGAGGTGGCACACTATTAGAGGCTGACTACTAAACATTTCAGCCTGGAGGAGAGGTGGCACACTATTAGAGGGTGACTACTAAACATTTCAGCCTGGAGGAGAGGTGGCACACTATTAGAGGGTGTCTACTAAACATTTCAGCCTGGAGGAGAGGTGGCACACTATTAGAGGGTGACTACCAAACATTTCAGCCTCGAGGAGAGGTGGCACACTATTAGAGGGTGTCTACTAAACATTTCAGCCTCGAGGAGAGGTGGCACACTATTAGAGGGTGTCTACTAAACATTTCAGCCTCGAGGAGAGGTGGCACACTATTAGAGGGTGACTACCAAACATTTCAGCCTGGAGGAGAGGTGGCACACTATTAGAGGGTGACTACTAAACATTTCAGCCTGGAGGAGAGGTGGCACACTATTAGAGGGTGACTACTAAACATTTCAGCCTGGAGGAGAGGTGGCACACTATTAGAGGCTGACTACTAAACATTTCAGCCTGGAGGAGAGGTGGCACACTATTAGAGGGTGACTACTAAACATTTCAGCCTGGAGGAGAGGTGGCACACTATTAGAGGGTGGCTACTAAACATTTCAGCCTGGAGGAGAGGTGGCACACTATTAGAGGGTGCCTACTAAACATTTCAGCCTGGAGGAGAGGTGGCATACTATTAGAGGGTGACTACTAAACATTTCAGCCTGGAGGAGAGGTGGCACACTATTAGAGGGTGTCTACTAAACATTTCAGCCTGGAGGAGAGGTGGCACACTATTAGAGGGTGCCTACTAAACATTTCAGCCTGGAGGAGAGGTGGCACACTATTAGAGGGTGACTACTAAACATTTCAGCCTGGAGGAGAGGTGGCACACTATTAGAGGGTGCCTACTAAACATTTCAGCCTGGAGGAGAGGTGGCACACTATTAGAGGGTGCCTACTAAACATTTCAGCCTGGAGGAGAGGTGGCACACTATTACAGGCTGACTACTAAACATTTCAGCCTGGAGGAGAGGTGGCACACTATTAGAGGGTGACTACTAAACATTTCAGCCTGGAGGAGAGGTGGCACACTATTAGAGGCTGACTACTAAACATTTCAGCCTGGAGGAGAGGTGGCACACTATTAGAGGGTGCCTACTAAACATTTCAGCCTGGAGGAGAGGTGGCACACTATTAGAGGGTGGCTACTAAACATTTCAGCCTGGAGGAGAGGTGGCACACTATTAGAGGGTGGCTACTAAACATTTCAGCCTGGAGGAGAGGTGGCACACTATTAGAGGGGGACTACTAAACATTTCAGCCTGGAGGAGAGGTGGCACACTATTAGAGGGTAACTACTAAACATTTCAGCCTGGAGGAGAGGTGGCACACTATTAGAGGGTGCCTACTAAACATTTCAGCCTGGAGGAGAGGTGGCACACTATTAGAGGGTGTCTACTAAACATTTCAGCCTGGAGGAGAGGTGGCACACTATTAGAGGATGACTACTAAACATTTCAGCCTGGAGGAGAGGTGGCACACTATTAGAGGGTGACTACTAAACATTTCAGCCTGGAGGAGAGGTGGCACACTATTAGAGGGTGGCTACTAAACATTTCAGCCTGGAGGAGAGGTGGCACACTATTAGAGGGTGTCTACTAAACATTTCAGCCTGGAGGAGAGGTGGCACACTATTAGAGGGTGACTACTAAACATTTCAGCCTGGAGGAGAGGTGGCACACTATTAGAGGCTGACTACTAAACATTTCAGCCTGGAGGAGAGGTGGCACACTATTAGAGGCTGACTACTAAACATTTCAGCCTGGAGGAGAGGTGGCACACTATTAGAGGGTGACTACTAAACATTTCAGCCTGGAGGAGAGGTGGCACACTATTAGAGGGTGGCTACTAAACATTTCTGCCTGGAGGAGAGGTGGCACACTATTAGAGGGTGGCTACTAAACATTTCAGCCTGGAGGAGAGGTGGCACACTATTAGAGGGTGACTACTAAACATTTCAGCCTGGAGGAGAGGTGGCACACTATTAGAGGGTGCCTACTAAACATTTCAGCCTGGAGGAGAGGTGGCACACTATTAGAGGGTGCCTACTAAACATTTCAGCCTGGAGGAGAGGTGGCACACTATTAGAGGGTGTCTACTAAACATTTCAGCCTGGAGGAGAGGTGGCACACTATTAGAGGGTGACTACTAAACATTTCAGCCTGGAGGAGAGGTGGCACACTATTAGAGGGTGCCTACTAAACATTTCAGCCTGGAGGAGAGGTGGCACACTATTAGAGGGTGTCTACTAAACATTTCAGCCTGGAGGAGAGGTGGCACACTATTAGAGGGTGACTACTAAACATTTCAGCCTGGAGGAGAGGTGGCACACTATTAGAGGGTGGCTACTAAACATTTCAGCCTGGAGGAGAGGTGGCACACTATTAGAGGGTGTCTACTAAACATTTCAGCCTGGAGGAGAGGTGGCACACTATTAGAGGGTGCCTACTAAACATTTCAGCCTGGAGGAGAGGTGGCACACTATTAGAGGGTGGCTACTAAACATTTCAGCCTGGAGGAGAGGTGGCACACTATTAGAGGGTGACTACTAAACATTTCAGCCTGGAGGAGAGGTGGCACACTATTAGAGGGTGGCTACTAAACATTTCAGCCTGGAGGAGAGGTGGCACACTATTAGAGGGTGGCTACTAAACATTTCAGCCTGGAGGAGAGGTGGCACACTATTAGAGGGTGGCTACTAAACATTTCAGCCTGGAGGAGAGGTGGCACACTATTAGAGGATGACTACTAAACATTTCAGCCTGGAGGAGAGGTGGCACACTATTAGAGGCTGACTACTAAACATTTCAGCCTGGAGGAGAGGTGGCACACTATTAGAGGGTGTCTACTAAACATTTCAGCCTGGAGGAGACGTGGCACACTATTAGAGGGTGTCTACTAAACATTTCAGCCTGGAGGAGAGGTGGCACACTATTAGAGGGTGGCTACTAAACATTTCAGCCTGGAGGAGAGGTGGCACACTATTAGAGGGTGCCTACTAAACATTTCAGCCTGGAGGAGAGGTGGCACACTATTAGAGGGTGCCTACTAAACATTTCAGCCTGGAGGAGAGGTGGCACACTATTAGAGGATGACTACTAAACATTTCAGCCTGGAGGAGAGGTGGCACACTATTAGAGGGTGACTACTAAACATTTCAGCCTGGAGGAGAGGTGGCACACTATTAGAGGGTGGCTACTAAACATTTCAGCCTGGAGGAGAGGTGGCACACTATTAGAGGGTGCCTACTAAACATTTCAGCCTGGAGGAGAGGTGGCACACTATTAGAGGGTGGCTACTAAACATTTCAGCCTGGAGGAGAGGTGGCACACTATTAGAGGCTGACTACTAAACATTTCAGCCTGGAGGAGAGGTGGCACACTATTAGAGGGTGACTACTAAACATTTCAGCCTGGAGGAGAGGTGGCACACTATTAGAGGGTGTCTACTAAACATTTCAGCCTGGAGGAGAGGTGGCACACTATTAGAGGGTGGCTACTAAACATTTCAGCCTGGAGGAGAGGTGGCACACTATTAGAGGGTGGCTACTAAACATTTCAGCCTGGAGGAGAGGTGGCACACTATTAGAGGGTGCCTACTAAACATTTCAGCCTGGAGGAGAGGTGGCACACTATTAGAGGGTGCCTACTAAACATTTCAGCCTGGAGGAGAGGTGGCACACTATTAGAGGGTGCCTACTAAACATTTCAGCCTGGAGGAGAGGTGGCACACTATTAGAGGGTGCCTACTGAACATTTCAGCCTGGAGGAGAGGTGGCACACTATTAGAGGGTGACTACTGAACATTTCAGCC
This sequence comes from Cladorhizidae sp. MBARI D1340-BT2, assembly GCA_028752905.1. Classification (NCBI taxonomy): domain Eukaryota; kingdom Metazoa; phylum Porifera; class Demospongiae; order Poecilosclerida; family Cladorhizidae; species Cladorhizidae sp. MBARI D1340-BT2. The sequence goes on from JAQNBH010000015.1 coordinate 1,095,014, forward strand.
TGGAGGAGAGGTGGCACACTATTAGAGGGTGACTACTGAACATTTCAGCCTGGAGGAGAGGTGGCACACTATTAGAGGGTGCCTACTAAACATTTCAGCCTGGAGGAGAGGTGGCTCACTATTAGAGGGTGACTACTAAACATTTCAGCCTGGAGGAGAGGTGGCACACTATTAGAGGCTGACTACTAAACATTTCAGCCTGGAGGAGAGGTGGCACACTATTAGAGGGTGTCTACTAAACATTTCAGCCTGGAGGAGAGGTGGCACACTATTAGAGGAGGACTACTAAACATTTCAGCCTGGAGGAGAGGTGGCACACTATTAGAGGGTGTCTACTAAACATTTCAGCCTGGAGGAGAGGTGGCACACTATTAGAGGGTGCCTACTAAACATTTCAGCCTGGAGGAGAGGTGGCACACTATTAGAGGGGGACTACTAAACATTTCAGCCTGGAGGAGAGGTGGCACACTATTAGAGGGTGTCTACTAAACATTTCAGCCTGGAGGAGAGGTGGCACACTATTAGAGGGTGACTACTAAACATTTCAGCCTGGAGGAGAGGTGGCACACTATTAGAGGGTGACTACTAAACATTTCAGCCTCGAGGAGAGGTGGCACACTATTAGAGGGTGCCTACTAAACATTTCAGCCTGGAGGAGAGGTGGCACACTATTAGAGGGTGCCTACTAAACATTTCAGCCTGGAGGAGAGGTGGCACACTATTAGAGGGTGCCTACTAAACATTTCAGCCTGGAGGAGAGGTGGCACACTATTAGAGGGTGCCTACTAAACATTTCAGCCTCGAGGAGAGGTGGCACACTATTAGAGGGTGACTACTAAACATTTCAGCCTGGAGGAGAGGTGGCACACTATTAGAGGGTGGCTACTAAACATTTCAGCCTGGAGGAGAGGTGGCACACTATTAGAGGGTGACTACTAAACATTTCAGCCTGGAGGAGAGGTGGCACACTATTAGAGGGTGGCTACTAAACATTTCAGCCTGGAGGAGAGGTGGCACACTATTAGAGGGTGACTACTAAACATTTCAGCCTGGAGTAGAGGTGGCACACTATTAGAGGCTGACTACTAAACATTTCAGCCTGGAGGAGAGGTGGCACACTATTAGAGGCTGACTACTAAACATTTCAGCCTGGAGGAGAGGTGGCACACTATTAGAGGCTGACTACTAAACATTTCAGCCTGGAGGAGAGGTGGCACACTATTAGAGGGTGACTACTAAACATTTCAGCCTGGAGGAGAGGTGGCACACTATTAGAGGGTGTCTACTAAACATTTCAGCCTGGAGGAGAGGTGGCACACTATTAGAGGGTGCCTACTAAACATTTCAGCCTGGAGGAGAGGTGGCACACTATTAGAGGGTGACTACTAAACATTTCAGCCTGGAGGAGAGGTGGCACACTATTAGAGGGTGACTACTAAACATTTCAGCCTCGAGGAGAGGTGGCACACTATTAGAGGGTGTCTACTAAACATTTCAGCCTGGAGGAGAGGTGGCACACTATTAGAGGGTGCCTACTAAACATTTCAGCCTGGAGGAGAGGTGGCACACTATTAGAGGGTGCCTACTAAACATTTCAGCCTGGAGGAGAGGTGGCACACTATTAGAGGGTGACTACTAAACATTTCAGCCTGGAGGAGAGGTGGCACACTATTAGAGGGTGCCTACTAAACATTTCAGCCTGGAGGAGAGGTGGCACACTATTAGAGGGTGCCTACTAAACATTTCAGCCTGGAGGAGAGGTGGCACACTATTAGAGGGTGACTACTAAACATTTCAGCCTGGAGGAGAGGTGGCACACTATTACAGGCTGGCTACTAAACATTTCAGCCTGGAGGAGAGGTGGCACACTATTAGAGGGTGCCTACTAAACATTTCAGCCTGGAGGAGAGGTGGCACACTATTAGAGGGTGCCTACTAAACATTTCAGCCTGGAGGAGAGGTGGCACACTATTAGAGGGTGTCTACTAAACATTTCAGCCTGGAGGAGAGGTGGCACACTATTACAGGCTGACTACTAAACATTTCAGCCTGGAGGAGAGGGGGCACACTATTAGAGGGTGACTACTAAACATTTCAGCCTGGAGGAGAGGTGGCACACTATTAGAGGCTGACTACTAAACATTTCAGCCTGGAGGAGAGGTGGCACACTATTAGAGGGTGCCTACTAAACATTTCAGCCTGGAGGAGAGGTGGCACACTATTAGAGGGTGTCTACTAAACATTTCAGCCTGGAGGAGAGGTGGCACACTATTAGAGGGGGACTACTAAACATTTCAGCCTGGAGGAGAGGTGGCACACTATTAGAGGGTGGCTACTAAACATTTCAGCCTGGAGGAGAGGTGGCACACTATTAGAGGGTGGCTACTAAACATTTCAGCCTGGAGGAGAGGTGGCACACTATTAGAGGGTGGCTACTAAACATTTCAGCCTGGAGGAGAGGTGGCACACTATTAGAGGCTGACTACTAAACATTTCAGCCTGGAGGAGAGGTGGCACACTATTAGAGGCTGACTACTAAACATTTCAGCCTGGAGGAGAGGTGGCACACTATTAGAGGGTGCCTACTAAACATTTCAGCCTGGAGGAGAGGTGGCACACTATTAGAGGGTGGCTACTAAACATTTCAGCCTGGAGGAGAGGTGGCACACTATTAGAGGGGGACTACTAAACATTTCAGCCTGGAGGAGAGGTGGCACACTATTAGAGGGTGACTACTAAACATTTCAGCCTGGAGGAGAGGTGGCACACTATTAGAGGGTGGCTACTAAACATTTCAGCCTGGAGGAGAGGTGGCACACTATTAGAGGGTGTCTACTAAACATTTCAGCCTGGAGGAGAGGTGGCACACTATTAGAGGGTGACTACTAAACATTTCAGCCTGGAGGAGAGGTGGCACACTATTAGAGGGTGCCTACTAAACATTTCAGCCTGGAGGAGAGGTGGCACACTATTAGAGGGTGACTACTAAACATTTCAGCCTGGAGGAGAGGTGGCACACTATTAGAGGGTGGCTACTAAACATTTCTGCCTGGAGGAGAGGTGGCACACTATTAGAGGGTGGCTACTAAACATTTCCGCCTGGAGGAGAGGTGGCACACTATTAGAGGGTGACTACTAAACATTTCAGCCTGGAGGAGAGGTGGCACACTATTAGAGGGTGGCTACTAAACATTTCAGCCTGGAGGAGAGGTGGCACACTATTAGAGGGTGTCTACTAAACATTTCAGCCTGGAGGAGAGGTGGCACACTATTAGAGGGTGTCTACTAAACATTTCAGCCTGGAGGAGAGGTGGCACACTATTAGAGGGTGTCTACTAAACATTTCAGCCTGGAGGAGAGGTGGCACACTATTAGAGGGTGTCTACTAAACATTTCAGCCTGGAGGAGAGGTGGTACACTATTAGAGGGTGTCTACTAAACATTTCAGCCTGGAGGAGAGGTGGCACACTATTAGAGGGTGCCTACTAAACATTTCAGCCTGGAGGAGAGGTGGCACACTATTAGAGGGTGGCTACTAAACATTTCAGCCTGGAGGAGAGGTGGCACACTATTAGAGGGTGACTACTAAACATTTCAGCCTGGAGGAGAGGTGGCACACTATTAGAGGGTGCCTACTAAACATTTCAGCCTGGAGGAGAGGTGGCACACTATTAGAGGATGACTACTAAACATTTCAGCCTGGAGGAGAGGTGGCACACTATTAGAGGGTGCCTACTAAACATTTCAGCCTGGAGGAGAGGTGGCACACTATTAGAGGGTGGCTACTAAACATTTCAGCCTGGAGGAGAGGTGGCACACTATTAGAGGGGGACTACTAAACATTTCAGCCTGGAGGAGAGGTGGCACACTATTAGAGGGTGCCTACTAAACATTTCAGCCTGGAGGAGAGGTGGCACACTATTAGAGGGTGCCTACTAAACATTTCAGCCTGGAGGAGAGGTGGCACACTATTAGAGGGTGCCTACTAAACATTTCAGCCTGGAGGAGAGGTGGCACACTATTAGAGGGTGCCTACTAAACATTTCAGCCTCGAGGAGAGGTGGCACACTATTAGAGGGTGACTACTAAACATTTCAGCCTCGAGGAGAGGTGGCACACTATTAGAGGGTGCCTACTAAACATTTCAGCCTGGAGGAGAGGTGGCACACTATTAGAGGGTGACTACTAAACATTTCAGCCTCGAGGAGAGGTGGCACACTATTAGAGGGTGCCTACTAAACATTTCAGCCTGGAGGAGAGGTGGCACACTATTAGAGGCTGGCTACTAAACATTTCAGCCTGGAGGAGAGGTGGCACACTATTAGAGGGTGCCTACTAAACATTTCAGCCTCGAGGAGAGGTGGCACACTATTAGAGGGTGTCTACTAAACATTTCAGCCTGGAGGAGAGGTGGCACACTATTAGAGGGTGACTACTAAACATTTCAGCCTGGAGGAGAGGTGGCACACTATTAGAGGGTGCCTACTAAACATTTCAGCCTGGAGGAGTGGTGGCACACTATTAGAGGGTGTCTACTAAACATTTCAGCCTGGAGGAGAGGTGGCACACTATTAGAGGGGGACTACTAAACATTTCAGCCTGGAGGAGAGGTGGCACACTATTAGAGGGTGCCTACTAAACATTTCAGCCTGGAGGAGAGGTGGCACACTATTAGAGGGTGACTACTAAACATTTCAGCCTGGAGGAGAGGTGGCACACTATTAGAGGGTGGCTACTAAACATTTCAGCCTGGAGGAGAGGTGGCACACTATTAGAGGGTGACTACTAAACATTTCAGCCTGGAGGAGAGGTGGCACACTATTAGAGGGTGGCTACTAAACATTTCAGCCTGGAGGAGAGGTGGCACACTATTAGAGGGTGCCTACTAAACATTTCAGCCTGGAGGAGAGGTGGCACACTATTAGAGGGGGACTACTAAACATTTCAGCCTGGAGGAGAGGTGGCACACTATTAGAGGGTGTCTACTAAACATTTCAGCTTGGAGGAGAGGTGGCACACTATTAGAGGGTGGCTACTAAACATTTCAGCCTGGAGAAGAGGTGGCACACTATTAGAGGGGGACTACTAAACATTTCAGCCTGGAGGAGAGGTGGCACACTATTAGAGGGTGCCTACTAAACATTTCAGCCTGGAGGAGAGGTGGCACACTATTAGAGGGTGTCTACTAAACATTTCAGCCTGGAGGAGAGGTGGCACACTATTAGAGGGTGACTACTAAACATTTCAGCCTGGAGGAGAGGTGGCACACTATTAGAGGGTGGCTACTAAACATTTCAGCCTCGAGGAGAGGTGGCACACTATTAGAGGGTGCCTACTAAACATTTCAGCCTGGAGGAGAGGTGGCACACTATTAGAGGGTGCCTACTAAACATTTCAGCCTGGAGGAGAGGTGGCACACTATTAGAGGGTGTCTACTAAACATTTCAGCCTGGAGGAGAGGTGGCACACTATTAGAGGGTGGCTACTAAACATTTCAGCCTGGAGGAGAGGTGGCACACTATTAGAGGGTGCCTACTAAACATTTCAGCCTGGAGGAGAGGTGGCACACTATTAGAGGGTGCCTACTAAACATTTCAGCCTGGAGGAGAGGTGGCACACTATTAGAGGGTGACTACTAAACATTTCAGCCTGGAGGAGAGGTGGCACACTATTAGAGGGTGTCTACTAAACATTTCAGCCTGGAGGAGAGGTGGCACACTATTAGAGGGTGCCTACTAAACATTTCAGCCTGGAGGAGAGGTGGCACACTATTAGAGGATGACTACTAAACATTTCAGCCTGGAGGAGAGGTGGCACACTATTAGAGGGTGCCTACTAAACATTTCAGCCTCGAGGAGAGGTGGCACACTATTAGGGTGTGGCTGTTAACTGTGGGCGTGGTATACTGAGAATGTAGACCATAATCCAACCTCCCCTCCTGTATCTTTCCCCCTGCTTAGGGGATGGAGGAGATGTGGGGTGTGCTTATTAGTGAGTGTGGGAGTGGCGAGGGGCAGGGGGTTATTAGTGGGTGGTGAGTAGGGAGGGGCAGGGGTTATTAGTGGGTGGTAAATAGGGAGGGGCAGGGGTTTATTAGAGGGTGTAGGGAGGGGCAGGGGTTATTAGTGGGTGTAGGGAGGGGCAGGGGGTTATTAGTGGGTGTAGGGAGGGGCAGGGGGTTATTAGTGGGTGTAGGGAGGGGCAAGGGTTATTAGTGGGTGTAGGGAGGGGCAGGGGGTTATTAGTGGGTGGGGTAGTAGGGAGGGGCAGGGGGTTATTAGTGGGTGGGGTAGTAGGGAGGGGCAGGGGGTAATTAGTGGGTGGGGTAGTAGGGAGGGGCAGGGGGTTATTAGTGGGTGTAGGGAGGGGCAGGGGGTTATTAGTGGGTGGTGAGTAGGGAGGGGCAGGGGGTTATTAGTGGGTGTAGGGATGGGCAGGGGTTATTAGTGGGTGTAGGGAGAGGCAGGGGGTTATTAGTGGGTGTAGGGAGGGGCAGGGGTTATTAGTGGGTGTAGGGAGGGGCAGGGGGTTATTAGTGGATGGGGTAGTAGGGAGGGGCAGGGGGTTATTAGTGGGTGGGGTAGTAGGGAGGGGCAGGGGGTTATTAGTGGGTGGGGTAGTAGGGAGGGGCAGGGGGTTATTAGTGGGTGGGGTAGTAGGGAGGGGCAGGGGGTTATTAGTGGGTGGGGTAGTAGGGAGGGGCAGGGGGTTATTAGTGGGTGTAGGGAGAGGCAGGGGTTATTAGTGGGTGGTGAGTGAGGGGCAGGGGTTATTAGTGGATGTAGGGAGGGGCAGTGGGTTATTAGTGGGTGTGGTAGTAGAGAGGGGCAGGGGGTTATTAGTGGCTGGGGTAGTAGGGAGGGGCAGGAGATTATTAGTGGGTGGTGGGTGGGGTGTGTGTGATTATAGTGGTCAGGGAGGGGTTCATGTATTAGGGGGAAAGCTGTTTATATGTCAGTTAGTACACAGTAAGTTGTGTGACAATGCAGTCCCTTATTCTTCTCTGTCCTGTAGGTCGTCCCTGGAGGTGCTGCGCATCGAGATGGCAGGCTAACAATAGGTACCCGCATCTTGCAGGTTAACTCCATCAGTCTCCTAGGCAAGACCTACGAGGAGGCCTTGAAGGTGCAGCAGTCGGTGATGGACAGGCTGCAGCTGCTGGTGTGTGCCGGCTATGACCCGGAGCAGGTGGGGCAGACTGGACATGTGGTGGACATGGGCTGTGAAACCTTGCTCTGAGTGGGCGGGAAGTTTTGATTACGTGTGTATGTTTGTGCATCATAATTATAATGACAAATCTAACCAATGAGACCAACCCACACGTGTTCTGCAGACATGGGAATTGTTGCTGGGAAATTATAAATAAATATATGACAAAAAATGGATTTTCACTAGTTGAAGAAGAAATGAAAGTTGAAGAAGAAATGAAGTTGAAGAAGAGAATTCACTGTGTTGACAGCACAGGACCCTTTACCTATTATTTCCATTCTGTTAATAGGTAAAGGGTCTCCTTAAAGGTTTGGTATCGGCAGAGCTGCCATAATATTTTTGGTAGTTTCCAAATTACTCGCCTCTGTTACTCGCCTGTGTTATCCCAAAAAATCCAAACAACAATTTCATGAGAAATAACATACTAAAGTGTGTTCATAGCATTTACACATGTCTCTGTTCGGTTTAAATTCAGAGGAACATTGAATTTCACTGTTAAAAGTGAATTTAATGTAGAATTCCTGTCTGTTTCTGTGCTTTATTTTGTTGAGACCAATGTGGCTGATGAAACGTTCGGTATCAGCATTGCCATGGGGTATAACTAGAAGGGCTTTTGCGAGTTTTGCCAATGTGGAGTAGCGATACTCAGTTTCCAAGCAGTCTTTGATTTGGCTGATTGCATGCCGATACTTATCCACCTCTGTGATGGCCGTGACTTTTGGAGGTAATGCCGACGTGGAGAAATCCATAAATTCCTCTTGAAGGCTGGGTTTGTCACCAACTTGAACTACCTGAGGAACACACTCTGCTGCAGCAAGCACTGACCAGCCATACTGTCATGTTGTAAGCCTGGTTGAAGCCATTTGAGATTGGAGAGTAACTTGTGACTCATAGGTAATCGTTTGATAGCTCCCTTGGCTGCAGCAATCCATTGGCTGCAGCAATCCACCAAGCTTGCCTAAATTTTCTCTCATCTTCAGATGATAATCCATCCTTTTCTTCAAGATATGATAGTGTGTTGTGACCTACGAAAACTTCGTGTAAAAGGAGATACTCTTCTGACTCGTTCTGAGTTATCAATACACACTTGTGAAACATGTTCAGCAGCACACACATACTCAGAATTCATGAACCGCAACAGAAATTTTCGTATTAAGCCATCGAGCTCTTGGTAAAGAACATGAAGAATTGCTGCATGTACCTGTTGAAATTATTAACAATTGGTAATGCAGAACATAGAAAGAGCCAGTAAGCTTTGGTCAGAGGCTTTTCAAGTACAATTTTTACTCTTCTCACTACTGCCTACTTATCCTCAGTACTTCGAAAGTATGAGAGTAAAGCTTCATATTGCTCGATAAGACGATTTACACAAGCTTCAAGGCTGAGCTATCGTGTTTGGCATGCTTTTAAGCGTGGGTTCGAATCCCACTTCTGACAATTTTTTTCCTTCCCTACTATTTTTCTTCTCATACAAGTTTTGTCCTTAACAACTTGTGTGGCTTGCATTCCACAAAACCCTGAATCAAACTGTCGCAGCCTCCTTGGGCTCTTCTGGAAATAATACCATACATCAGTTGTCAGATCTTCCAATTCATCAGCTAAGACTTTGCAGGCCCCATTTGCTATTAGTGCTGCTGTGCGACAATGACAATGAAGAGCAACTAAAGCTGGCTGCTTACATCGTAACCGTGACATCACTGAATTTCGTGCTCCCAACATTACATTGGCCCCATCTGTACCTAATCCGACAAGATTATCATAAAGGAGGGCTAGGGCTAGGGTAGTGGATTCTTGAAAATTCTTATCGATTGCGTTAAATAGCAGCTCTGCAGTTGCCCTCTCTAAACTCTCTAGGGTAAAGATGACACATCTCACCTGTCCTTGGGTGTTATCGAAGAATAGAAGCATAATAGCAGCTTGTTGTGTAACGGTAATATCGGTTGTCTCATCAGCTTGGAGGCTGAAGTATTTAGTCTCTCTAACTGCTGCGGAAATGGTTAACAATCCTGGGCAATAACTTTCAACACAGCTGTTGTTTTAGTACGACTGCACTTAAAGTCTTTAGCAAAGAAGAATCAGGAAACATCAACTTGAATAGTTTGATACAATGATCTCCAAATTGAAAGGCAAGATGGTGCTCTCCAAGGAAATATACGAAGAGTATATACTTCTGCATGGCCCAAAGTAGGACTGTAGAGGCAGTACACCCACACCATCTTTTTCTGAGTGTTTGTGTAATTTCGTTTCCTGATGTTTCCTGAGATCTCTAGTAACGCCTCTTCCAAGGTTTATATCACGAGAGCACTTCATACAGAAGGCAAATGAAGATCCTTTCTCGAAGTTGTGGCCCATGGGAAAGTCTTTGCATACTGTCTGCGATAGACACACAATCACTTTTTTGCAGACTTAGAAGACCTGATAGATGTAGAGATTTGACTGTCAATGTCAATTTGTGAACCTCATTATCAGAGTCAGAATCCATATCTGAAGAATCTTCTTCTGGTAACCTTGAAGTACTGGGTTCTGAAGATGCCATAGCTAACTCTCTCTGACACTCACTGTGATAGATTCTAACACTTGCACAAATCAGGCTTTAAAATACCCAACCAGATAGCTCATGCATGAGCATGCACATAAGTTCAAAGGGTTCTGGCTCTGCAGGCATATTTCTGCAAAGACCAGGTGACCACATAATAGCACAGGACTATATTCCTGCACAGACCAGGTGACCATAAAATGACCACACTCAGCTAATACCACAGAGAGTGGTTTTGAAATAGGCTGCACATGGTCTGATATGCATGAAATGTCAAACTTTTTTCCTTCTAATGACGAAAAATCCAAACATGATAAAATAACAGATATTTGGGTAAAAAATCCAAACAGTTTCCAACACTATGGCAACACTGTATCTGCATGTGTGAAGACTATTTGCCGCCTAGGGAGAAGTTAGTTGGTGTGATGCTACCCAATCATGTTATTAATTGCCATGCTTATTACTCGAGTCCTAAACATAGAGATGCATTGCTGGTGTTGTAGAAGGTAACTACTGATTGCTTCTTGGTGGTAAGAAAAGGTGCAGTTATCGGTAAACTCAGTTCTATAATTTAATCTTGAACCTGTTGAACCCGTTAACTTGCAGCGCAGTGTGATAACGGTGCATAGAAGAGTTGCAATAATACTAATTGCTAGGAGTGACTGGCTCTTCCAGGTGGTGGAAGGGGACCAAAGATCATCAGCTCGCCATACAACAGTTTCTTCTTCCTCTGCCACCATTTCCCTACCCAATACAACACACTCACCCACCTCCTCCATCACTGCATCACTTACTCCCTCCACATCTTTCCCAACTAGTGCCATCCTTCCATCCTCTTCTATATTAATCCAGCCACTGTCCTGCCCCTGCAATTATGCACACCTTATCCACCAGTACTGTCTGGTCCCTCTCAAATTTCCCACACATCACCAAGAAACGTCATATCTTCCCTGCTCCACTATCACACATGATACACCTCTCATCCCAAACTATCCCACATCTCTTCTAATCAGTCCTCAGGAAATTACAACCTCACACCTTCCTGATCCTGCCCGGACCTCACATACATCTCCACCCCTGCACCATTCTCTCCACCCCTGCACCATTCTCTCCACCCCTGCACCATTCTCTCCACTCCTGCACCATTCTCTCTGCCCCTGCACCATTCTCTCTGCCTTTGCACCATTCTCTCTGCCCCTGCACCATTCTCTCTGCCCCTGCACCATTCTCTCCACTCCTGCACCATTCTCTCTGCCCCTGCACCATTCTCTCTGCCCCTGCACCATTCTCTCTGTCCCTGCACCATTCTCTCTGTCCCTTCTCCACCCCTGCACCATTCTCTCCACCCCTGCACCATTCTCTCTGCCCCTGCACCATTCTCTCTGCCCTGCACCATTCTCTCTGTCCCTGCACCATTCTCTCCACCCCTGCACCATTCTCTCCACCCCTGCACCATTCTCTCTGCCCCTGCACCATTCTCTCCACCCCTGCACCATTCTCTCTGCCCCTGCACCATTCTCTCCACCCCTGCACCATTCTCTCTGTCCCTGCACCATTCTCTCTGCCCCTGCACCATTCTCTCTGTCCCTGCACCATTCTCTCCACCCCTGCCTGCACCATTCTCTCTGTCCCTGCACCATTCTCTCCACCCCTGCACCATTCTCTCCATCCCTGCATCATTCTCTCTGTCCCTGCACCATTCTCTCCACCCCTGCACCATTCTCTCCACCCCTGCACCATTCTCTCCACCCCTGTACCATTCTCTCTGTCCCTGCACCATTCTCTCTGTCCCTGCACCATTCTCTCTGCCCCTGCACCATTATCTCTGCCCCTGCACCATTCTCTCCACCCCTGCACCATTCTCTCCACCCCTGCACCATTCTCTCTGTCCCTGCACCATTCTCTCCACTCCTGCACCATTCTCTCCACCCCTGCACCATCTCTCCACTCCTGCACCATTCTCTCCACCCCTGCACCATTCTCTCTGCCCCTGCACCATTCTCTCTGCCCCTGCAACATTCTCTCCGCCCCTGCACCATTCTCTCTGCCCCTGCACCATTCTCTCTGCCCCTGCACCATTCTCTCCACCCCTGCACCATTCTCTCCACCCCTGCACCATTCTCTCTGCCCCTTCACCATTCTCTCTGCCCCTGCACCATTCTCTCCACCCCTGCACCATTCTCTCCACCCCTGCACCATTCTCTCTGTCCCTGCACCATTCTCTCCACCCCTGCACCATTCTCTCCACCCCTGCACCATTCTCTCCACCCCTGCACCATTCTCTCCACCCCTGCACCATTCTCTCTGCCCCTGCACCATTCTCTCTATCCCTGCACATTCTCTCCACCCCTGCACCATTCTCTCTGTCCTGCACCATTCTCTCTGCCCCTGCACCATTCTATCTGCCCCTGCACCATTCTCTCTGCCCCTGCACCATTCTCTCTGCCCCTGCACCATTCTCTCCACCCCTGCACCATTCTCTCTGCCCTGCACCATTCTCTCTGCCCCTGCACCATTCTCTCTGTCCCTGCACCATTCTCTCTGTCCCTGCAGCATTCTCTCCACCCCTGCACCATTCTCTCCACCCCTGCACCATTCTCTCCGCCCCTGCACCATTCTCTCCACCCCTGCACCATTCTCTCCACCCCTGCACCATTCTCTCTGCCCCTGCACCATTCTCTCTGCCCCTGCGCACCATTCTATCTGCCCATGCGCACCATTCTCTCTGCCCCTGCACCATTCTCTCTGTCCCTGTACCATTCTCTCTGTCCCTGCACCATTCTCTCTGTCCCTGCACCATTCTGTCCACCCCTGCACCATTCTCTCCGCCCCTGCACCATTCTCTCCACCCCTGCACCATTCTCTCTGTCCCTGCACCATTCTCTCTGTCCCTGCACCATTCTCTCCACCCCTGCAACATTCTCTCCACCCCTGCACCATTCTCTCTGTCCCTGCACCATTCTCTCTGCCCCTGCACCATTCTCTCCACCCCTGCACCATTCTCTCTGTCCCTGCACCATTCTCTCCACCCCTGCACCATTCTCTCTGTCCCTGCACCATTCTCTCTGTCCCTGCACCATTCTCTCCACCCCTGCACCATTCTCTCTGTCCCTGCACCATTCTCTCTGCCCCTGCACCATTCTCTCTGCCCCTGCACCATTATCTCTGCCCCTGCACCATTCTCTCCACCCCTGCACCATTCTCTCCACCCCTGCACCATTCTCTCCACCCCTGCACCATTCTCTCCACCCCTGCACCATTCTCTCTGTCCCTGCACCATTCTCTCCACCCTGCACCATTCTCTCCACCCCTGCACCATTCTCTCCACCCCTGCACCATTCTCTCTGCCCCTGCACCCTTCTCTCCACCCCTGCACCATTCTCTCCACCCCTGCACCATTCTCTCCACCCCTGCACCATTCTCTCTGCCCCTCCACCATTCTCTCTGCCCCTGCAACATTCTCTCCGCCCCTGCACCATTCTCTCTGCCCCTGCACCATTCTCTCTGCCCCTGCACCATTCTCTCCACCCCTGCACCATTCTCTCCACCCCTGCACCATTCTCTCTGCCCCTTCACCATTCTCTCTGCCCCTGCACCATTCTCTCCACCCCTGCACCATTCTCTCCACCCTGCACCATTCTATCCACCCCTGCACCATTCTCTCTGTCCCTGCACCATTCTCTCCACCCCTGCACCATTCTCTCTGTCCCTGCACCATTCTCTCTGTCCCAGCACCATTCTCTCCACCCCTGCACCATTCTCTCCACCCCTGCACCATTCTCTCCGCCCCTGCACCATTCTCTCCACCCCTACACCATTCTCTCCAGCCCTGCACCATTCTCTCTGCCCCTGCACCATTCTCTCTGCCCCTGCACCATTCTCTCTGCCCATGCACCATTCTCTCTGCCCCTGCACCATTCTCTCTGCCCCTGCACCAATCTCTCTGCCCCTGACCATTCTCTCTGTCCCTGCACCATTCTCTCTGTCCCTGCACCATTCTGTCCACCCCTGCACCATTCTCTCTGTCCCTGCACCATTCTCTCTGTCCCTGCACCATTCTCTCCACCCCTGCACCATTCTCTCTGTCCCTGCACCATTCTCTCTGTCCCTGCACCATTCTCTCCACCCCTGCACCATTCTCTCCACCCCTGCACCATTCTCTCTGCCCCTGCACCATTCTCTCTGCCCATGCACCATTCTCTCTGCCCCTGCACCATTCTCTCTGCCCCTGCACCATTCTCTCTGCCGCTGACCATTCTCTCTGTCCCTGCACCATTCTCTCTGTCCCTGCACCATTCTGTCCACCCCTGCACCATTCTCTCTGTCCCTGCACCATTCTCTCTGTCCCTGCACCATTCTCTCCACCCCTGCACCATTCTCTCTGTCCCTGCACCATTCTCTCTGTCCCTGCACCATTCTCTCCACCCCTGCACCATTCTCTCCACCCCTGCACCATTCTCTCTGCCCCTGCACCATTCTCTCTGTCCCTACACCATTCTCTCCACCCCTGCACCATTCTCTCTGTCCCTGCACCATTCTCTCTGCCCCTGCACCATTCTCTCTGCCCCTGCACCATTATCTCTGCCCCTGCACCATTCTCTCCACCCCTGCACCATTCTCTCCACCCCTGCACCATTCTCTCCACCCCTGCACCATTCTCTCCACCCCTGCACCAGCACCATTCTCTCCACCCCTGCACCATTCTCTCCACCCCTGCACCATTCTCTCCACCCCTGCACCATTCTCTCCACCTCTGCACCATTCTCTCCACCCCTGCACCATTCTCTCCACCCCTGCACCATTCTCTCTGCCCCTGCACCATTCTCTCCACCCCTGCACCATTCTCTCTGTCCCTGCACCATTCTCTCTGCCCCTGCACCATTCTCTCCACCCCTGCACCATTCTCTCTGTCCCTGCACCATTCTCTCCACCCCTGCACCATTCTCTCTGCCCCTGCACCATTCTCTCTGTCCCTGCACCATTCTCTCCACCCCTGCACCATTCTCTCTGTCCCTGCACCATTCTCTCTGCCCCTGCACCATTCTCTCTGCCCCTGCACCATTATCTCTGCCCCTGCACCATTCTCTCCACCCCTGCACCATTCTCTCCACCCCTGCACCATTCTCTCCACCCCTGCACCATTCTCTCCACCCCTGCACCATTCTCTCCACCCCTGCACCATTCTCTCCACCCCTGCACCATTCTCTCTGCCCCTGCACCATTCTCTCCACCCCTGCACCATTCTCTCTGTCCCTGCACCATTCTCTCTGCCCCTGCACCATTCTCTCCACCCCTGCACCATTCTCTCTGTCCCTGCACCATTCTCTCCACCCCTGCACCATTCTCTCTGCCCCTGAACCATTCTCTCTGTCCCTGCACTATTCTCTCCACCCCTGCACCATTCTCTCTGTCCCTGCACCATTCTCTCTGCCCCTGCACCATTCTCTCTGCCCCTGCACCATTATCTCTGCCCCTGCACCATTCTCTCCACCCCTGCACCATTCTCTCCACCCCTGCACCATTCTCTCCACCCCTGCACCATTCTCTCCACCCCTGCACCATTCTCTCCACCCCTGCAGCATTCTCTCCACCCCTGCACCATTCTCTCTGTCCCTGCACCATTCTCTCTGCCCCTGCACCATTCTCTCCACCCCTGCACCATTCTCTCCACCCCTGCACCATTCTCTCTGCCCCTGCACCATTCTCTCCACCCCTGCACCATTCTCTCCACCCCTGCACCATTCTCTCTGCCCCTGCACCATTCTCTCCACCCCTGCACCATTCTCTCCACCCTGTACCATTCTCTCTGCCCCTGCACCATTCCCTCCACCCCTGCACCATTCTCTCCACCCCTGCACCATTCTCTCTGCCCCTGCACCATTCTATCCACCCCTGCACCATTTTCTCCAACCCTGCACCATTCTCTCCACCCCTGCACCATTCTCTCCACCCCTGCACCATTCTCTCTGCCCCTGCACCATTCTCTCTGTTCCTGCACCATTCTCTCTGCCCCTGCACCATTCTCTCTGCCCCTGCACCATTCTCTCCACCCCTGCACCATTCTCTCCACCCCTGCACCATTCTCTCCACCCCTGCACCATTTTCTCTGTCCCTGCACCATGGCTCTGTGGAATTTCTCCAGTATTCCCCAAAGAGAACAGAATCCCAAGAGATCCAGCATGGACTTAATATGCCAGAGTTGAAGATTATCAAGCCTTATGGCTCGATGGTTGTACATGAGAAGTGTGTCAAGACTATAAAAGTAAGCTATTCTGCGATCATTGCTGCTTAGATAACTGCCATGATAGTACTCATTCATTGGGACTTAGCAAAGCTTTCAGCAAACATACAATTGCAGCGATACTCTTGCTAGACTACACACTCCCACAAGTAGCCAAACTCAGTAAAACAAACATTGTCCATCACATACAGTCTTGTCGGTGCAACCCTCCATATGTTGGATGATGCTGTTGTACCAGCAGCAAATTGGGTGCTAGAGCTTTTGGATGAAAGTGAGAACCTGGCAGGAGCAACTGGATAAATGTTACTCGGGCAGACATCAAGTCATTCCAGGACACAGTAGCACAAGCATTCATCAGTCATCTGAACAATCACGTTTCCACCGTTTAGCTTCTTCTGGAGATGGTTTGTCAGCACTGAGCATCTTGGATCCAAGGAAAGTGACAAGTGTGGACTCGAACGATCTGTCCTTCTGTGGAGAAAAGTATCTTACCACACTCCTTGTGCATGGCACAGAGATGTCTGTGGAGACATTACAGGTGAAGAAACAGTAAAAGCCCTGACATTAGCACAGAGTCATTAGTTCATGGCTGAGCAGCCTCAAGATGATGAAGTGTCTGCTGAAAGAGCTACATATGATATATATAAGAGATTGTCACTTACGAAGAGTCATGTAACCATAGTTACAGTAGTATTTGCTTTACAACTTTGTGCATATCGCCAACCACACTTACCAGACGTTTCTCAAGCCATGATTTCCTAAGCATAATATCTTGGCTCCTTCACATCCAAGTCCACCACAGGACCAATTAGGTTGCTGGTAAATTGGAATAAGTTGTCAAGAGTCCACCTGCATTGGAATAAGTTGTCAAGAGTCCACCTGCATTGGAATAAGTTGTCAAGAGTCCACCTGCATTGGAATAAGTTGTCAAGAGTCCACCTGCATTGGAATAAGTTGTCAAGAGTCCACCTGCATTGGAATAAGTTGTCAAGAGTCCACCTGCATTGGAATAAGTTGTCAAGAGTCCACTTGCATTGGAATAAGTTGTCAAGAGTCCACCTGCATTGGTACAGCAATATATTTATTCTTAAGATATAATTCATTTTTTCCTTCATCCAAATATGGCGACATTGCCACAACCAGCTCTGCAGAGCCAAGTATAAAAGAAGCAGGTGATGCAAATATACAGATTTGTGGACCTTATTTGCTTCCTCCATGAAGTGTGCATCTATCATCTGTGCAGACATATCTGCATTCCAACCTGAAACTCTACTTATTAAGAGCTATAAGGTGCACCTCTTCTGATGTTTAACAGTAAGCACATCCATTCAGAGAGGCTGGCTGCCCTACTAGCCTGAGCAATATGACTGAGTGCATGTGTTGGGGATCTCCAATCCATGGAGAACCCTAGCAACCACCCTAGCAACCATCACGAGTTACAATAGAACTTACAAAACCAGAAACAACCCCTATAGGTGGGATCATATGCCTAATTAGTGTGCATTTCACCTTATAAGGGAATACTGGGCTCTCTGGCCAGTAGCCTGCCTAGGAGGCCCGGGCAGAACCAGCTGATGAGTGTACAGATTGAAGCAGTTATTCTACTCCTACCTCTTGTCTATGTAATTGACCTGCGACATCCCTACTCGCCAATAGAGACCAGGCTAGGCTGGATGATGCCAAAAGAAATGGTGAAGGGTACAGAAAAGAGCAGCTAGGGCACACCCTCACTCTGCTAACAGACACCCTCACTCTGCTAACAGACACCCTCACTCTGCTAACAGACACCCTCACTCTGCTAACAGACACCCCCCCAGCATACTGGACAGCCAACCAACTCCCTCTGCTCGACCCAGTCTCTCGAAGTTCCATGGTCACGTGGTCAGATGCCAGCTGATGCGAAGGTAGTGTTCCAGCCTCCACGGGATCACATCCAACCACTGGGGTCCAGCTGAGAGACCTGACACAATGCCTGCTGGTGAGTCCCACCAACAGTTTATATTGAGAGTGGGATCCCTCGTCAACCTCTGGGTCAAGGATGCTCGGAACTGGTCAAAAGTCA
Source organism: Cladorhizidae sp. MBARI D1340-BT2 (assembly GCA_028752905.1). NCBI lineage: Eukaryota > Metazoa > Porifera > Demospongiae > Poecilosclerida > Cladorhizidae > Cladorhizidae sp. MBARI D1340-BT2. Next base: position 1,113,062 of record JAQNBH010000015.1, read on the forward strand.
TTGACTATCACCATGGACACAGCCATCTCTCACTTCTCGGACCCTAGACCTGCAGAACCCGACCTCAGCCAAGGAGGCGGGAAGGATGGCTGATGACTATGTCCACAGTCAATCAAAAGGTGCAGACGTCAATGCTGATGGCCTCTCCCGACAGGCCTGGACGGCTGATGACCCAGAAGACCCCTTACCCAAGCACACTGCAGGACAGGGATCTATAATCCATTAGAACATGCACAAACCAGAAACAACCAATGTGGGTGTGGTCATACATGCTTAATTAGTATGTATATTACCTTGGGATCTCTGGCCAGTAGCCAATCTAAAGGAGCTGGCCTAAGAGTCCCAGGAAGAACCAGCGAGTGTACAGATTGAAGCCATTATTCTACTATTCCTGCCTCTTGTCTACAGACTTGACCCACGGCATCCCTGACTGTTCAACAGCATGTGTCAAAGATTGTAAAATGGATGAGGGTTAAGCTCGTAAGGATTATCACTTTATGACGACTAGAGATCGGGTGATTTTCTATGTTCTTTATCACATTCAAAATACCTTGCCAACCATTCCCTGCCCCTGCCAGTGTTGAGGTCTTCTTTATACACTCGACATGATTTTATGGTAGTCACTTGCTCGTCACCACATAATGCACTGGTCTGTGGAAGATGATAAGTACTCTAATTCAAAATGCTCAACAACCAGACAAGTGTCAGTGTTAATTACTGGGGGAGGAGCCTCAGTAATTTCTAATGAAGCAGTTTTGGTTCCTAGAATATTATAAACAGTTGTAAAAAAAATTGGCCTAGCCACATACGAAATTATGATGCAAGTAGCAACACCATCTGTGCACACCATCACTGTCTGCATGTGCAGTGTTTATGTGCACACCATCACTGTCTGCATGTGCAGTGTTTATGTGCACACCATCACTGTCTGCATGTGCAGTGTTTATGTGCACACCATCACTGTCTGCATGTGCAGTGTTTATGTGTACACCATCACTGTCTGCATGTGCAGTGTTTATGTGCACACCATCACTGTCTGCATGTGCAGTGTTTATGTGTACACCATCACTGTCTGCATGTGCAGTGTTTATGTGTACACCATCACTGTCTGCATGTGCAGTGTTTATGTGCACACCATCACTGTCTGCATGTGCAGTGTTTATGTGCACACCATCACTGTCTGCATGTGCAGTGTTTATGTGGACACCATCACTGTCTGCATGTGCAGTGTTTATGTGCACACCATCACTGTCTGCATGTGCAGTGTTTATGTGCACACCATCACTGTCTGCATGTGCAGTGTTTATGTGTACACCATCACTGTCTGCATGTGCAGTGTTTATGTGCACACCATCACTGTCTGCATGTGCAGTGTTTATGTGCACACCATCACTGTCTGCATGTGCAGTGTTTATGTGCACACCATCACTGTCTGCATGTGCAGTGTTTATGTGTACACCATCACTGTCTGCATGTGCAGTGTTTATGTGCACACCATCACTGTCTGCATGTGTAGTGTTTATGTGCACACCATCACTGTCTGCATGTGTAGTGTTTATGTGCGCACACCATCACTGTCTGCATGTGCTGTCTGCATGTGTAGTGTTTATGTGCACACCATCACTGTCTGCATGTGTAGTGTTTATGTGCACACCATCACTGTCTGCATGTGCAGTGTTTATGTGCACACCATCACTGTCTGCATGTGCAGTGTTTATGTGCACACCATCACTGTCTGCATGTGCAGTGTTTATGTGCACACCATCACTGTCTGCATGTGCAGTGTTTATGTGCACGCAATCACTGTCTGCATGTGCAGTATTTATGTGCACGCCATCACTGTCTGCATGTGCAGTGTTTATGTGCACGCCATCACTGTCTGCATGTGCAGTGTTTATGTGCACGCCATCACTGTCTGCATGTGCAGTATTTATGTGCACACCATCACTGTCTGCATGTGCAGTGTTTATGTGCACGCTATAACTGTCTGCATGTGCAGTGTTTATGTGCACACCAAGATGATGGCTAAAATTAACGTACAGGCCTAAACAGCCCGCTTGGAGGATAAAAGAAGGAGGGAGATACGAGAAGAAGAGAGATGTAGAGAGAAAGAGGAAAGACAAGAGGAGAAGCGAAAGGAGAAAGAAGAGTGGAGAAAGGAGAAGGAAGGAAGACGAGGAAGTTCGGAGGCAGAAATATGAATTGGAGTTTTTCCAGATGAACCAGCAAAGCGACCACCTGGAGAGGGACAGAAAGCGGGCAGCAAAAGATGTGCCACAACTGCCTCATTTGGAGGATGGTAGAGACATCGAACATTGTCTACAGACTATTCAGGATCAGATGACCATGTATGGTGTAGAGAAAGCCTACTCGTCCACTAATCTGCTGGCTGTCCTAGATGATAAATCACTCAACTTCCAGAGTGGGTTAGACTTGGCGGACAAACAGGATTTTGATGTATTGGCTGCCAAACTAGTGACATTCCATGGAGTAACGCCGGATTTCTATCGGACGCAGTGGAATGAGATCAAAATTGCAGTAGGTGAATCACACCAGCAATGTGCGCAAAGGACACAGACTATTTCCTACAATTGGATGAAGCCAGCCACAACAAGAGCAGACATTATAGATATGATGAACAGGGAGAAGTTGCTGGATGTGATGGAACCATCAGTCCAAACATGGGTAAGACAGCAACGCCCAAAGACACTTCAGCAGAACTGGCCGACACATATGTAATGTCTCAGCCAAAGAGAGAGGAGCTACCAAAATGGTCAAGATCTGGAGGAAATCATGAATAGAGTAAGTCCAAATCGAGCAGAACCAACTACTCCAAACCTTCAAGATCAAGTACGCCAGCAGCTACAATACCAACAGCCACTCACACTGACAAGCCACCGAGACCTCCAGCTTTCGATGCTATCAAAGGGCCACGTTGCTTCCAATGCAACGAGTACGGCCACATAGCCAAAACGAAACTCTGTTTGATGGCTACAGTACAACTAAGAGATTTGGAGAGAATGCAAGGCTCCATTAATGGACAGAGAGTCAAGGACCTGATTATAGATCCTGGCTGCCAGGTGACACAAGTTCACCCAAAATGGCTCGCTCCGGATTACAGACGGGAGACACCTATCATGATTGCTTGCATTCATGGAGATGTGAAAACCCAAGAAACTACCACAGTAGACATAGAAGTCTTGGGAAAGGTCGTCATGACTCAAGTGGTTGTCAATCCAAATTTGGCATCTGATGGACTCATTGGTGTGGATATCTTGGCAAGCGGAGAACACAAGTGCAGCTATCTGGCCCAAACCAGGAGCAAAACAAAACGCAGAAGGCAGAAAAAGCCAAGATCTTACACAAGAGATAGATCTTTCACAATGGGCGATTTGGTGTTGGTGTTGCTGCCGTCTTCCGTGAACAAACTACTAGCTAAGTGGATGGGTCCGTATGCTGTTGAGGAAGTGTTATCCAACACAACCTACAAAATTGCTATTCCCCATGCAAGGAAGAATCAAAGAACTTTCCATGTTAGCATGCTCTCAAAGTGGGAATCTCCATCAGCTGTCTGCCTGTTGAGCACAGAAGAAACGGAAAAGATAACAGACAACACTGGAGTGGAGTTTCCACCGTGGAAGATGGAAAACACAGATGCCATCCAGCCACACATAGAGACAAAGCTGATCTGAGAGAGGAAGGGAGACATTAAGGAGGCCTTGGAAACATACAATGAAGCAAGAGGCACTGCTGTAGCGAGGACAGTTCGTGCTAATCATGCGGGTGGAGACTGGCAATGCCCTGCCATCAAGTTCACCACCTTATCGACTAGCACATGCCCGGAAACCGATTGTGCAGAAGGAGATTAAGAAGATGCTCAGGGATGGTATCATTCAACCCAGCCACAGTCCATGGGCTGCACCAATTGTTTTAGTGCCAAAAAAGGATTGCAGTCTGAGGATGTGTGTCGATTATTGCAAGTTGAACGCTGTAACTACACCTGATCCATTCCCCATCCCAAGAGTGGATGACGTTGGATGGGATGTCCTCAGCAAAATTTATCACGATCTTAGACTTGGCCAGAGGGTATTGGCATGTCCCAATGGAGCCAGTTTCTCAGGAGAAGACAGCTTTCTCAACCGACTTTGGGAAATATGAGTTCATGGTGATGCCATTTGGGCTAGTCAGAGCCCCAGCCACTTTTCAAAGACTCATGAATGAGTTATTTGGTGACTTACATGGAAAGGTGGGTGTGTACATGGATGATCTGGCCATCTACTTTGAAACATGGGAGGACCACATAGTACAACTACGAGAGGTACTGAAGAGACTAGCAAAGGCGGAGATGCAAATCAAGCTGGAGAAATGCCAGTTTGGCATGACATCCTGTGACTATCTGGGTCATAGAATTGGACATGGCAAACTGCAACCCAATGAAGCTAAAGTGTCTGCCATCCAGGATTTTAAGGTACTAAAGAGGAAAAAGGACTTAAGAGCTTTCCTCGGTCTGGCTGGTTACTACCGGCGTTTTGTACCACACTACTATGCAGACATTGCCGCTCCTTTGACAATCTCACTGGAAAATTGCACCCAGACAAGTTACAATGGGAAGAGCAGCACCAGGCAGCCTTCTCATTACTCAAGAAGAAACTAAAGAAAGATACAGTCGTGACTGGTCCAGACTATAGAAAACCATTTGTGCTCCAGACAGATGCCTCAGAGCTTGGCATTGGAGCAGTTTTGAGCCAGTTCGACGAACACGAATAGGACCGACCTGTGGCTTACTTCTTGAGAAAATTAAAGAAAGCTGAGAAGAACTATGCTACTGTTGAGAGAGAATGCCTAGCCATTGTGGACGGTATCAAGCACTTTCAAGTTAATTTAACAGGTGTGCCGTTCACAGTGGTGACAGATCATGGAAGCTTGAAGTACCTTCACAGCATGAAGGACTCTGGAGGAAGACTCATGCATTGGGCACTGAGGTTACAGCCATATGACTACAAAGTCATCCACAGGCCAGGGAAGGACAATGGAAATGCGGACGGATTGTCTAGATAAGCCTGGGAGCCGACAAAGAAGAAGCAGATAATACGGACTTCCTGCTGGGAGAGGAGGGAGGAGTGTTGTGGATCTTCCAACCTAGAAGAGCTCCAACAAGCGAACAGAACAATAATTAAAACACACATACACAACATAACAGAAGGAGAATAATGTTTGATTGCAATTGTGGTCATGAGGTAAAGGGTCAGTAGAGTAATTTAGCTCACCTGACCTAAAACCTCATGGGTAGTAAAAGATGTTGTGGAATACAGTGTGGAGTTAAGTTTATCTGGATCTGTCTAGAGAACAGATCCCTAACATATGTAGGTCCCAGTCCATTTAGTAGGCTAGTTGTAATTTAGCCAGTGTATGCACCAGGTTGGATTTGTGCGCTCATCCAAACCATTTGTGTGTGGATGGTATGCACTACTTATTCTGTGGTCAATTCTGTGCTGTCATAAAGACACCCAATATAAAGCAGTTACAAACAGCAAAAGAACAAAAACTGAACAAGAATAGCAACTAAAGCTTCTTCTTGCCAACCTGGTCATCTATGGCATTCCCTGACAGTGGCTCTTTAATGGTGACAACCTGGTCATCTATGGCATTCCCTGACAGTGGCTCTTTAATGGTGACAACCTGGTCATCTATATTCCCTGACAGTGGCTCTTTAATGGTGACAACCTGGTCATCTATGCCATTCCTGACAGTGGCTCTTTAATGGTGACAACCTGGTCATCTATGGCATTCCTGACAGTGGCTCTTTAATGATGACAACCTGGTCATCTATGCCATTCCTGACAGTGGCTCTTTAATGGTGACAACCTGGTCATCTATGGCATTCCTGACAGTGGCTCTTTAATGATGACAACCTGGTCATCTACATTCCCTGACAGTGGCTCTTTAATGGTGACAACCTGGTCATCTATGGCATTCCCTGACAGTGGCTCTTTAATGATGACAACCTGGTCATCTACATTCCCTGACAGTGGTTCTATAATGGTGACAACCTGGTCATCTATGCCATTCCCTGACAGTGGCTCTTTAATGGTGACAACCTGGTCATCTATGGCATTCCCCGACAGTGGCTCTTTAATGGTGACAACCTGGTCATCTATGGCATTCCCTGACAGAGGCTCTTTAATGGTGACAACCTGGTCATCTATGCCATTCCCTGACAGTGGCTCTTTAATGGTGACAACCTGGTCATCTATGGCATTCCCTGACAGTGGCTCTTTAATGGTGACAACCTGGTCATCTATGCCATTCCCTGACAGTGGCTCTTTAATGCTGACAACCTGGTCATCTATGGCATTCCCTGACAGTGGCTCTTTAATGGTGACAACCTGGTCATCTATGGCATTCCCTGACAGTGGCTCTTTAATGGTGACAACCTGGTCATCTATGCCATTCCCTGACAGTGGCTCTTTAATGGTGACGTGGCATTCCCTGACAGTGGCTCTTTAATGGTGACGACCTGGTCATCTATGGCATTCCCTGACAGTGGCTCTTTAATGGTGACAACCTGGTCATCTATGCCATTCCCTGACAGTGGCTCTTTAATGGTGACAACCTGGTCATCTATGGCATTCCCGACAGTGGCTCTTTAATGGTGACAACCTGGTCATCTATGGCATTCCCTGACAGTGGCTCTTTAATGGTGACAACCTGGTCATCTATGCCATTCCCTGACAGTGGCTCTTTAATGGTGACAACCTGGTCATCTATGGCATTCCCTGACAGTGGCTCTTTAATGATGACAACCTGGTCATCTACATTCCCTGACAGTGGTTCTATAATGGTGACAACCTGGTCATCTATGCCATTCCCTGACAGTGGCTCTTTAATGGTGACAACCTGGTCATCTATGGCATTCCCCGACAGTGGCTCTTTAATGGTGACAACCTGGTCATCTATGGCATTCCCTGACAGAGGCTCTTTAATGGTGACAACCTGGTCATCTATGCCATTCCCTGACAGTGGCTCTTTAATGGTGACAACCTGGTCATCTATGGCATTCCCTGACAGTGGCTCTTTAATGCTGACAACCTGGTCATCTATGGCATTCCCTGACAGTGGCTCTTTAATGGTGACAACCTGGTCATCTATGGCATTCCCTGACAGTGGCTCTTTAATGGTGACAACCTGGTCATCTATGGCATTCCCGACAGTGGCTCTTTAATGGTGACAACCTGGTCATCTATGGCATTCCCTGACAGTGGCTCTTTAATGGTGACAACCTGGTCATCTATGCCATTCCCTGACAGTGGCTCTTTAATGGTGACAACCTGGTCATCTATGGCATTCCCTGACAGTTGCTCTTTAATGATGACAACCTGGTCATCTACATTCCCTGACAGTGGCTCTTTAATGGTGACAACCTGCTCATCTACATTCCCTGACAGTGGCTCTTTAATGGTGACAACCTGGTCATCTATGCCACTCCCTGACAGTGGCTCTTTAATGATGACAACCTGGTCATCTATGCCACTCCCTGACAGTGGCTCTTTAATGATGACAACCTGGTCATCTATGCCATTCCCTGACAGTGGCTCTTTAATGGTGACGACCTGGTCATCTATGGCATTCTCTGACAGTGGCTCTTTAATGATGACAAACTGCTCATCTACATTCCCTGACAGTGGCTCTTTAATGGTGACAACCTGGTCATCTATGCCACTCCATGACAGTGGCTCTTTAATGATGACAACCTGGTCATCTATGCCATTCCCTGACAGTGGCTCTTTAATGGTGACAACCTGGTCATCTATGGCATTCCCTGACAGTGGCTCTTTAATGGTGACAACCTGGTCATCTATGGCATTCCCGACAGTGGCTCTTTAATGGTGACAACCTGGTCATCTATGGCATTCCCTGACAGTGGCTCTTTAATGGCGACAACCTGGTCATCTATGGCATTCCCTGGCAGTGGCTCTTTAATGGCGACAACCTGGTCATCTATGCCATTCCCTGACAGTGGCTCTTTAATGGTGACAACCTGGTCATCTATGCCATTCCCTGACAGTGGCTCTTTAATGGTGACAACCTGGTCATCTATGCCATTCCCTGACAGTGGCTCTTTAATGGTGACAACCTGGTCATCTATGCCATTCCCTGACAGTGGCTCTTTAATGCTGACAACCTGGTCATCTATGGCATTCCCTGACAGTGGCTCTTTAATGGTGACAACCTGGTCATCTATGGCATTCCCTGACAGTGGCTCTTTAATGGTGACAACCTGGTCATCTATGCCATTCCCTGACAGTGGCTCTTTAATGGTGACGTGGCATTCCCTGACAGTGGCTCTTTAATGGTGACGACCTGGTCATCTATGGCATTCCCTGACAGTGGCTCTTTAATGGTGACAACCTGGTCATCTATGCCATTCCCTGACAGTGGCTCTTTAATGGTGACAACCTGGTCATCTATGGCATTCCCGACAGTGGCTCTTTAATGGTGACAACCTGGTCATCTATGGCATTCCCTGACAGTGGCTCTTTAATGGTGACAACCTGGTCATCTATGCCATTCCCTGACAGTGGCTCTTTAATGGTGACAACCTGGTCATCTATGGCATTCCCTGACAGTGGCTCTTTAATGATGACAACCTGGTCATCTACATTCCCTGACAGTGGTTCTATAATGGTGACAACCTGGTCATCTATGCCATTCCCTGACAGTGGCTCTTTAATGGTGACAACCTGGTCATCTATGGCATTCCCCGACAGTGGCTCTTTAATGGTGACAACCTGGTCATCTATGGCATTCCCTGACAGAGGCTCTTTAATGGTGACAACCTGGTCATCTATGCCATTCCCTGACAGTGGCTCTTTAATGGTGACAACCTGGTCATCTATGGCATTCCCTGACAGTGGCTCTTTAATGCTGACAACCTGGTCATCTATGGCATTCCCTGACAGTGGCTCTTTAATGGTGACAACCTGGTCATCTATGGCATTCCCTGACAGTGGCTCTTTAATGGTGACAACCTGGTCATCTATGGCATTCCCGACAGTGGCTCTTTAATGGTGACAACCTGGTCATCTATGGCATTCCCTGACAGTGGCTCTTTAATGGTGACAACCTGGTCATCTATGCCATTCCCTGACAGTGGCTCTTTAATGGTGACAACCTGGTCATCTATGGCATTCCCTGACAGTTGCTCTTTAATGATGACAACCTGGTCATCTACATTCCCTGACAGTGGCTCTTTAATGGTGACAACCTGCTCATCTACATTCCCTGACAGTGGCTCTTTAATGGTGACAACCTGGTCATCTATGCCACTCCCTGACAGTGGCTCTTTAATGATGACAACCTGGTCATCTATGCCACTCCCTGACAGTGGCTCTTTAATGATGACAACCTGGTCATCTATGCCATTCCCTGACAGTGGCTCTTTAATGGTGACGACCTGGTCATCTATGGCATTCTCTGACAGTGGCTCTTTAATGATGACAAACTGCTCATCTACATTCCCTGACAGTGGCTCTTTAATGGTGACAACCTGGTCATCTATGCCACTCCATGACAGTGGCTCTTTAATGATGACAACCTGGTCATCTATGCCATTCCCTGACAGTGGCTCTTTAATGGTGACAACCTGGTCATCTATGGCATTCCCTGACAGTGGCTCTTTAATGGTGACAACCTGGTCATCTATGGCATTCCCGACAGTGGCTCTTTAATGGTGACAACCTGGTCATCTATGGCATTCCCTGACAGTGGCTCTTTAATGGCGACAACCTGGTCATCTATGGCATTCCCTGGCAGTGGCTCTTTAATGGCGACAACCTGGTCATCTATGCCATTCCCTGACAGTGGCTCTTTAATGGTGACAACCTGGTCATCTATGCCATTCCCTGACAGTGGCTCTTTAATGGTGACAACCTGGTCATCTATGCCATTCCCTGACAGTGGCTCTTTAATGGTGACAACCTGGTCATCTATGGCATTCCTGACAGTGGCTCTTTAATGGTGACAACCTGGTCATCTATGCCATTCCCTGACAGTGGCTCTTTAATGGTGACAACCTGGTCATCTATGGCATTCCTGACAGTGGCTCTTTAATGGTGACAACCTGGTCATCTATGGCATTTCCTGACAGTGGCTCTTTAATGGTGACAACCTGGTCATCTATGGCATTCCCTGACAGTGGCTCTTTAATGGTGACAACCTGGTCATCTATGCCATTCCCGACAGTGGCTCTTTAATGGTGACAACCTGGTCATCTATGGCATTTCCTGACAGTGGCTCTTTAATGGTGACAACCTGGTCATCTACATTCCCTGACAGTGGCTCTTTAATGGTGACAACCTGGTCATCTATGGCATTCCCTGACAGTGGCTCTTTAATGGTGACAACCTGGTCATCTATGCCATTCCCTGACAGTGGCTCTTTAATGCTGACAACCTGGTCATCTATGGCATTCCCTGACAGTGGCTCTTTAATGGTGACAACCTGGTCATCTATGGCATTCCCTGACAGTGGCTCTTTAATGGTGACAACCTGGTCATCAATGCCATTTCCTGACAGTGGCTCTTTAATGGTGACAACCTGGTCATCTATGCCATTCCCTGACAGTGGCTCTTTAATGGTGACAACCTGGTCATCTATGGCATTCCCTGACAGTGGCTCTTTAATGATGACAACCTGGTCATCTACATTCCCTGACAGTGGTTCTATAATGGTGACAACCTGGTCATCTATGCCATTCCCTGACAGTGGCTCTTTAATGGTGACAACCTGGTCATCTATGGCATTCCCCGACAGTGGCTCTTTAATGGTGACAACCTAGTCATCTATGGCATTCCCTGACAGAGGCTCTTTAATGGTGACAACCTGGTCATCTATGCCATTCCCTGACAGTGGCTCTTTAATGGTGACAACCTGGTCATCTATGGCATTCCCTGACAGTGGCTCTTTAATGGTGACAACCTGCTCATCTATGCCATTCCCTGACAGTGGCTCTTTAATGGTGACAACCTGGTCATCTATGCCATTCCCTGACAGTGGCTCTTTAATGGTGACAACCTGGTCATCTATGGCATTCCCTGACAGTGGCTCTTTAATGGTGACAACCTGGTCATCTATGCCATTCCCTGACAGTGGCTCTTTAATGGTGACAACCTGGTCATCTATGGCATTCCCTGACAGTGGCTCTTTAATGGTGACAACCTGGTCATCTATGGCATTCCTGACAGTGGCTCTTTAATGGTGACAACCTGGTCATCTATGGCATTCCCTGACAGTGGCTCTTTAATGGTGACAACCTGGTCATCTATGCCATTCCCGACAGTGGCTCTTTAATGGTGACAACCTGGTCATCTATGGCATTCCCTGACAGTGGCTCTTTAATGGTGACAACCTGGTCATCTATGCCATTCCCTGACAGTGGCTCTTTAATGGTGACAACCTGGTCATCTATGGCATTCCCTGACAGTGGCTCTTTAATGGTGACGTGGCATTCCCTGACAGTGGCTCTTTAATGCTGACAACCTGGTCATCTATGGCATTCCCTGACAGTGGCTCTTTAATGGTGACAACCTGGTCATCTATGCCATTCCCTGACAGTGGCTCTTTAATGGTGACAACCTGGTCATCTATGGCATTCCCGACAGTGGCTCTTTAATGGTGACAACCTGGTCATCTATGGCATTCCCTGACAGTGGCTCTTTAATGGTGACAACCTGGTCATCTATGCCATTCCCTGACAGTGGCTCTTTAATGGTGACAACCTGGTCATCTATGGCATTCCCTGACAGTGGCTCTTTAATGATGACAACCTGGTCATCTACATTCCCTGACAGTGGTTCTATAATGGTGACAACCTGGTCATCTATGCCATTCCCTGACAGTGGCTCTTTAATGGTGACAACCTGGTCATCTATGGCATTCCCCGACAGTGGCTCTTTAATGGTGACAACCTGGTCATCTATGGCATTCCCTGACAGAGGCTCTTTAATGGTGACAACCTGGTCATCTATGCCATTCCCTGACAGTGGCTCTTTAATGGTGACAACCTGGTCATCTATGGCATTCCCTGACAGTGGCTCTTTAATGCTGACAACCTGGTCATCTATGGCATTCCCTGACAGTGGCTCTTTAATGGTGACAACCTGTTCATCTATGGCATTCCCTGACAGTGGCTCTTTAATGGTGACAACCTGGTCATCTATGGCATTCCCGACAGTGGCTCTTTAATGGTGACAACCTGGTCATCTATGGCATTCCCTGACAGTGGCTCTTTAATGGTGACAACCTGGTCATCTATGCCATTCCCTGACAGTGGCTCTTTAATGGTGACAACCTGGTCATCTATGGCATTCCCTGACAGTTGCTCTTTAATGATGACAACCTGGTCATCTACATTCCCTGACAGTGGCTCTTTAATGGTGACAACCTGCTCATCTACATTCCCTGACAGTGGCTCTTTAATGGTGACAACCTGGTCATCTATGCCACTCCCTGACAGTGGCTCTTTAATGATGACAACCTGGTCATCTATGCCACTCCCTGACAGTGGCTCTTTAATGATGACAACCTGGTCATCTATGCCATTCCCTGACAGTGGCTCTTTAATGGTGACGACCTGGTCATCTATGGCATTCTCTGACAGTGGCTCTTTAATGATGACAAACTGCTCATCTACATTCCCTGACAGTGGCTCTTTAATGGTGACAACCTGGTCATCTATGCCACTCCATGACAGTGGCTCTTTAATGATGACAACCTGGTCATCTATGCCATTCCCTGACAGTGGCTCTTTAATGGTGACAACCTGGTCATCTATGGCATTCCCTGACAGTGGCTCTTTAATGGTGACAACCTGGTCATCTATGGCATTCCCGACAGTGGCTCTTTAATGGTGACAACCTGGTCATCTATGGCATTCCCTGACAGTGGCTCTTTAATGGCGACAACCTGGTCATCTATGGCATTCCCTGGCAGTGGCTCTTTAATGGCGACAACCTGGTCATCTATGCCATTCCCTGACAGTGGCTCTTTAATGGTGACAACCTGGTCATCTATGCCATTCCCTGACAGTGGCTCTTTAATGGTGACAACCTGGTCATCTATGCCATTCCCTGACAGTGGCTCTTTAATGGTGACAACCTGGTCATCTATGGCATTCCTGACAGTGGCTCTTTAATGGTGACAACCTGGTCATCTATGCCATTCCCTGACAGTGGCTCTTTAATGGTGACAACCTGGTCATCTATGGCATTCCTGACAGTGGCTCTTTAATGGTGACAACCTGGTCATCTATGGCATTCCCTGACAGTGGCTCTTTAATGGTGACAACCTGGTCATCTATTGCATTCCCTGACAGTGGCTCTTTAATGGTGACAACCTGGTCATCCATGCCATTCCCTGACAGTGGCTCTTTAATGGTGACAACCTGGTCATCTATGGCATTCCCTGACAGTGGCTCTTTAATGGTGACAACCTGGTCATCTATGCCATTCCCTGACAGTGGCTCTTTAATGGTGACAACCTGGTCATCTATGGCATTCCCTGACAGTGGCTCTTTAATGGTGACAACCTGGTCATCTATGGCATTCCCTGACAGTGGCTCTTTAATGGTGACAACCTGGTCATCTATGGCATTCCCTGACAGTGGCTCTTTAATGGTGACAACCTGGTCATCTATGGCATTCCCTGACAGTGGCTCTTTAATGGTGACAACCTGGTCATCTATGGCATTCCCTGACAGTGGCTCTTTAATGATGACAACCTGGTCATCTATGCCATTCCCGACAGTGGCTCTTTAATGGTGACAACCTGGTCATCTATGGCATTTCCTGACAGTGGCTCTTTAATGGTGACAACCTGGTCATCTATGGCATTCCCTGACAGTGGCTCTTTAATGGTGACAACCTGGTCATCTATGCCATTCCCGACAGTGGCTCTTTAATGGTGACAACCTGGTCATCTATGGCATTTCCTGACAGTGGCTCTTTAATGGTGACAACCTGGTCATCTACATTCCCTGACAGTGGCTCTTTAATGGTGACAACCTGGTCATCTATGGCATTCCCTGACAGTGGCTCTTTAATGGTGACAACCTGGTCATCTATGCCATTCCCTGACAGTGGCTCTTTAATGCTGACAACCTGGTCATCTATGGCATTCCCTGACAGTGGCTCTTTAATGGTGACAACCTGGTCATCTATGGCATTCCCTGACAGTGGCTCTTTAATGGTGACAACCTGGTCATCAATGCCATTTCCTGACAGTGGCTCTTTAATGGTGACAACCTGGTCATCTATGCCATTCCCTGACAGTGGCTCTTTAATGGTGACAACCTGGTCATCTATGGCATTCCCTGACAGTGGCTCTTTAATGATGACAACCTGGTCATCTACATTCCCTGACAGTGGTTCTATAATGGTGACAACCTGGTCATCTATGCCATTCCCTGACAGTGGCTCTTTAATGGTGACAACCTGGTCATCTATGGCATTCCCCGACAGTGGCTCTTTAATGGTGACAACCTAGTCATCTATGGCATTCCCTGACAGAGGCTCTTTAATGGTGACAACCTGGTCATCTATGCCATTCCCTGACAGTGGCTCTTTAATGGTGACAACCTGGTCATCTATGGCATTCCCTGACAGTGGCTCTTTAATGGTGACAACCTGCTCATCTATGCCATTCCCTGACAGTGGCTCTTTAATGGTGACAACCTGGTCATCTATGCCATTCCCTGACAGTGGCTCTTTAATGGTGACAACCTGGTCATCTATGGCATTCCCTGACAGTGGCTCTTTAATGGTGACAACCTGGTCATCTATGCCATTCCCTGACAGTGGCTCTTTAATGGTGACAACCTGGTCATCTATGGCATTCCCTGACAGTGGCTCTTTAATGGTGACAACCTGGTCATCTATGGCATTCCTGACAGTGGCTCTTTAATGGTGACAACCTGGTCATCTATGGCATTCCCTGACAGTGGCTCTTTAATGGTGACAACCTGGTCATCTATGCCATTCCCGACAGTGGCTCTTTAATGGTGACAACCTGGTCATCTATGGTATTCCCCGACAGTGGCTCTTTGCTGTTGGATTGACTACTCATCCGACTAAACATCTCTTAATGTCACATAAGCCACAAGCACCAAAAGAAAAGTCACCCTCTGTCCTGTATTTGAGCACAAGGAGCATCTCTACGACTCTGAATTGCCTAAACATGACCCCCACTCCGTTTTCCACCTGCACATTCTTTTTAGCCTAATCACCTCACCTAATAAGGTATTGTATTGCTGTGGCAGGAAGTAATCACCTAATAAGGTATTGCATTGCTGTGGCAGGAAGTAATCACCTAATAAGGTATTGCATTTCTGTGGCAGGAAGTAATCACCTAGTAAGGTATTGCATTGCTGTGGCAGGAAGTATCACCTAATAGGGTATTGCATTGCTGTGGCAGGAAGTAATCACCTAGTAAGGTGTTGCATTGCTGTGGCAGGAAGTAATCACCTAGTAAGGTATTACATTGCTATGGCAGGTAGATTTTATTGCTCTGGGTTGAAAATTACTTGGTAGACGTCGTTCAACTGAAAAGCAACTATTTGCATGACAGAAGTCATATGTCAATATAATCCTCAAACCCACTTGCTGGTAAGCTGTTGACCACAGAAAAAATTGTCACAATTTTCAGTTTCACTCCAATCATTAGCAGCATGGACATCAACCATTACTGCACACTACTACCTAATAACTTATTAGTTCTTGCTGTGGGTTTTGCTGGGCATTTACAGCAAATTGCTGGATGCTGGGACAGGAACCCTCAACTGCTGGACAGGAACCTGGACAGGAACCCTCAACTGCTGGACAGGAACCCTCAACTGCTGGATAGGAACCCTCAACTGCTCTGGATTGGTCCAGCAAATGCTAAGACGGTTGGCAACTGTGCTTGTATTTGCCACTTACTTTGTCCATGTTCTAAATGTTCAGTGTTCTCCCTTGTCCACTCATTAATTTGTGTGTCAGGGCTGCTATTTCTCTAGAAGTCCTTCAGTTCACATGTCACCTCACCACTTAACTGCTTATAATTTAACCTTGAAAATGCTGGGACCATTGCATCTCCCTAGCCATAGCCCTAGCCCCAGCCCCAGCCCTAGCCCTAGCGCTATCCATAGCCCTAGCCCCAGCCTAGCCCTAGCCTCAGTGCAGTACAAAAATAACAAAAATAAATAATGACAGTAAATGAGATGAGGTGATTTATGGTGTAATAAACACTAGGACATAATATATGATTACAAATTTTTATTTTTATTAAAAAAAAAATCCTACTCAATAGCCTGAGGCTAATATGAAGACTACATGAGGAATATGATTATAGTAGAGTAGTTAAAAGTTAAGTGATGATAAGTGGTGTTATAGTGCTTAAATTGTCCCAAGTGAATTTAATGTAATTGGGGAGAGAGTTCCAGAGCCTAGTTGAGAGGATAGAGAGCTTAGTGAGAAGAGAAGTGTACTCCGAGGATCACTGTTTACTACAGCAAAGTATTGTATTCTCTCAAGATGAGGAGAAAGACGGGATGATTGAGGGTCCCAGAGAAAAGAACAGTACTCCAGATGGGGACAGATAAGAGAAGTGTAGAGGTGAAGAAGATAGAAGTGTCTGAATAGCAGTAGAAATGACTGTAGAGAAGGCCAAGTAATTTACGGGTCTTGGAAGAGATGTAACAAATGTGTCTGTTCCAGGATAGAGATGAAGAAAAGAGGATTCCCAAGTACTTGAACTCTGTCACTGACTGAATTGGAGAATGAGAGATACACAGTATATAGTGGCAGAGATTTAGTAAGAAGAGATTGAAATAGAGAAATGGTGAAGGCTAGAGCATCTAGTTCAAAAATCGAGAAGAGTACAATTTCAAGTTGATTATTGCTGAGAGTTCGTTGAGAGTTAATGTTCTATCTTCTTATAACTGTTTGATTATGTTAATCTTCAAAATGCGAGTCCGTTGGAACCATCCCTTCCAGTGCAGTACAAAAATATAATGACGGTGAATGAGGTAAGATGACTTGTACTGTAATAAACACTGACATGACATACACACATGTTTATTATTGCGGCATGAATACAACACAAACCGCAACAACAACACCAACCTCCCCAACTACACTACCTCAGCTTGGTCACAAGTATAAATGGCGATCCTTACCTGAACGTACCCACGTGGTTGTAGCTATGGCAGCCTATAGGATCAGGGCATTTGCTAGATCCCTTTTATCCTTACACAGGTTGAGGATAGCTAATTACTATACTAAGTCTAAAGAGAAGAAGGGAGGCGGTGGTCAGGCGTGGTTTCTACTGGCTGGTATCACTACTAGTCTCGGAATATCAGCCGTTTACTTTTTAGGTCAGTTGTGTGCTTGCCTACATGGCTGGCAGTGTTGCCTTTAAGGCTCGCTGGGAACTGACTCAATGTGTGCATATTAACTACACTATATTAACTACACTAGGCTGTGAATATTGTGATACTGTAGTGCTATCAGCTGCTTGTATGGGCAAGTGTAGATGCAAGCTGGATGGTTGGATTGTGATTGCCAAATATGTGTGGGATGGAAAATAGACTCCTTCCTTAGGCTATACATGTCTAGTACTGTCACGACTTTCTTGGATATCCTGGGTGCTTGGGAGTATTCCAGTATGCCCCTAGTGAGGGTGATTGACCTCGCAGCATATGGATTTTGGATTCATGATGGCTATATCAGGGTTTGGGGCAGGGCTGGGAATAGGATATTTATGGCTAAGTGAGGGCCAGGCTGTGGGTATTCTAGGGTATTCAGGGCTAGGGAAGCCAGGGCTAAGGCTGTGGGTATTCTAAGGCTAGGGAGGGCTAAGGCTAGGGAGGGCCATGGCTAAGGTTGTGGATATTCGAGGGCTAGGAACGGCCAGGGCTAAGGCTGTGGGTATTCAAGTTCAGGGCTAAGGCTGTGGGCATTCCAGGGTTAGGGAGGGCTAAGGCTAGGGAGGGCCAGGGCTAAGGCTGTGGATATTCAAGGGCTAAGGCTGTGGACATTCCAGGGCTAGGGAGGGCCAGGGCTATGGCTAGGGTGGGCCAGGGCTAGGAAGGGCCAGGGCTAAGGCTGTGGGTATTCAAGTCCAGGGCTAAGGTGGGTATTCCAGGACTAGGGAGGGCCAGGGCTAAGGCTATCGAGGGCTAAGGCTAGGGAGGGCCAGGGCTAAGGCTGTAGTCCAGGAATAGGGAGGGCCAGGGCTAAGGCTGTGGATATTCGAGGGCTAGGAAGGGCCAGGGCTAAGGCTAAGAATGGCCACGGCTAAGGCTGTGGATAGTCCAGGCTAAGGCTGTGGATATCCCAGAGCTAGGGAAGGCCAGGGCTAAGGCTAGGGAGGGCTAAGGCTAGGGAGGGCCAGGGCTAAGGCTGTGGGTATTAGGTTATTCTAGATCCCTAGATAGTTACTATCCTGTGCTAAGAAATGTTGTGAAACCCTCTCTTGTTGCCTAATGCTGCTAGTGTCTTGTCATGTAGTGTTTATTAATTGTATTTGTGCTGCAGGAGTCCCAGAAGATGTGATAGAAGGCTTTGAAGTTGAGGTAAATGCTATTAGTAGTTAGGGGTGACCATGCTGCCTATCCTAATCTATATTCATATGCTATTAGGAGCCTGTCATATATGCTGATGGTAAGCCAGTGCAACGCTCCTAGTAATTAAGATGATTTGAACTGCAACCTCGTCAATTCTGCAGAGCATGTGGTTAAGGCGTATCTCTTGCGTGCTTTTGACAAAGTTGTGGAGTTCAGGAAGGTCAGTCATTACAAAGCTTGATGCACAACACATCTCGAAGCTGGAGCAGTTACACCAGACATTGGGCAGGCCGAGTGCCCATGCAAGTTAGCCTTGCACTGCACCTCCACCCTATGCCAGAGCCTGGTGCAAGTTAGCCTTGCACTGCACCCCCACCCTATGCCAGAGCCTGGTGCAAGTTAGCCTTGCCCTGCACCCCCACCCTATGCCAGAGCCTGGTGCAAGTTAGCCTTGCACTGCACCCCCACCCTATGCCAGAGCCTGGTGCAAGATAGCCTTGCACTGCACCCCCACCCTATGCCAGAGCCTGATGCAAGTTAGCCTTGCACTGCACTCCCACCCTATGCCAGAGCCTGGTGCAAGTTAGCCTTGCCCTGCACCCCCACCCTATGCCAGAGCCTGGTGCAAGTTAGCCTTGCACTGCACCCCCACCCTATGCCAGAGCCTGGTGCAAGTTAGCCTTGCACTGCACCCCCACCCTATGCCAGAGCCTGGTGCAAGTTAGCCTTGCACTGCACCCCCACCCTATGCCAGAGCCTGGTGCAAGTTAGCCTTGCACTGCACCCCCACCCTATGCCAGAGCCTGGTGCAAGTTAGCCTTGCACTGCACCCCCACCCTATGCCAGAGCCTGGTGCAAGTTAGCCTTGCACTGCACCCCCACCCTATGCCAGAGCCTGGTGCAAGTTAGCCTTGCACTGCACCTCCACCCTATGCCAGAGCCTGGTGCAAGTTAGCCTTGCATTGCACCCCCACCCTATGCCAGAGCCTGGTGCAAGTTAGCCTTGCACTGCACCTCCACCCTATGCCAGAGCCTGGTGCAAGTTAGCCTTGCACTGCACCCCCACCCTATGCCAGAACATGGTGCAAGTTAGCCTTGCCCTGCACCCCCACCCTATGCCAGAGCCTGGTGCAAGTTAGCCTTGCACTGCACCATGCCAGAGCCTGGTGCAAGTTAGCCTTGCACTGCACCATGCCAGAGCCTGGTGCAAGTTAGCCTTGCCCTGCACCCCCACCCTATGCCAGAGCCTGGTGCAAGTTAGCCTTGCACTGCACTATGCCAGAGCCTGGTGCAAGTTAGCCTTGCACTGCACTATGCCAGAGCCTGGTGCAAGTTAGCCTTGCCCTGCACCCCCACCCTATGCCAGAGCCTGGTGCAAGTTAGCCTTGCACTGCACCTCTACCCTATGCCAGAGAGCCTATAGTCTCCAGTAGTTCATTATAATATGTTCGATGTGAACTTGTAGTCGTTTACAGAGCCAAGCAGCCAGAAGCTTCTGCCTGATCTATTGCCCGCTCCATATCAGAGACCCTATACACTCGTCCTCGAGCTCAATGATGTCATCATCCACACTGAGTATAGTGTAAGTCAACTAGGATGTTCCCTCAGCGCTTGAAGAGTGGTTGGCTTGATAGTGCATTCATATGTATCAGGGTTTGTGGTAGTGCATTCATATGTATCAGGGTTTGTGATAGTGTATTCGTATGTATCAGGGTTTGTGATAGTGTATTCGTATGTATCAGCGTTTTGATAGTGTATTCATATGTATCAGGGTTTGTGAGTGCATTCATATGTGTCAGGGTTTGTGGTAGTGCATTCATATGTATCAGGGTTTGTGATAGTGTATTCGTATGTATCAGCGTTTTGATAGTGTATTCATATGTATCAGGGTTTGTGGTAGTGCATTCATATGTATCAGGGTTTATGATAGTGTATTCATATGTGTCGGTGTTTGTGGTAGTGCATTCATATGTATCAGGATTTATGATAGTGTATTCATATGTATCAGGGTTTGTGATAGTGTATCATGTGTCATGGTTTGTGATAGTGTATTCATGTATCAGGGTTTGTGATAGTGTATTCATGTATCAGGGTTTGTGATAGTGTATTCATGTGGCAGGGTTTGTGATAGTGTATTCATATGTATCAGGGTTTGTGATAGTGTATTTATGTGGCAGGACCATTTGATTCCCATTTCAAAATAGCTGAAGCTTAAAGCTTACCTTATATCCCAACCAAACTCACCTTGGCAGCTTTCAAATGATCATGATCACCCCAAAAAGAAGGCTCTGTCTCTACACCTCCATAACCTGAGCCTTAAAGTCCAGTTTTAATAACAGATGACTCCGGCAAGTCTTGCAATGCAGTGGTTAATCTGTTGCTGGATTCAGTGAAGTGAAGGTTGTTTGAGGTGGTTTGAGGTTGTCCTTGCAGTAGTGGTGCTCATGTGCTTTGCCTGTGCAGAAATGTTTGCCTGCCTACATAGCTAAAGGCTACTTCACAATATGACGGATGGCAATTCATTCCGTTGAATCCATTTCCGCTGCGCAGTCCGTTCTGTTTGTTCAAATATTTGCATTGAATCCATGGAGTCCGCTTCTTTCAATGGATGGCAGTACTTGGAGTTGGATTTGATTTTACTATTGGCTAGCAGGAGAAAGTGCAGAAAGAGGAATCACTAGCTGGAATATTTTTATAGCTGATAATAGCTAGCTAGTTAATTGGATAGCCACTTCCTTCCAGGCATTTTCTTTATCCCCAAGGTCTTTGTAGCCTCTAGCTGAGACCTGCCAGAGGTCGGGAAAGCTCCTCACCCACCACCGCTTCAATAATTGTAGAGATATCATGGAAGAGCGTAAAGTTCAACACGTGATATTTTCTAAGATTCTGATTGGTCAGACGCAACGGATTGGATGCAAGAGTTGAATCAAATCCTACTCATGCGTTTCATATTCGTTCCCATCCGTAGTCCGTTATTTACCTTACCTGTTCACAATATCAGCACAATGGAACGCACACAACATATTGACCTGTGTCCTAGTGTGAGCCAGCCTTTGTTGTTGCAGCTGCACAAGTGAAGGGTCTACTGTTGCTGGAGAAGCCTAGCACTGATGTTCAATGACTCCCAATGATCAACTTCAATACTCGCTAAATTCAAGTTGATTATTTATTGAGAAAGTTATTGATCTAATTATGTCAACTGAGAGTTTGTTGAGATTAATTATGTCTATTAGCAGCTGCTAATTGAGGATAGTTCACAACACAGCCTCCAGACTCTCAGGTCAGCTACTTGTGATCCAGGTGTGTCTGTGATAAACATGGAGTGCTAGTAGGTCAGCTACTTGTGATCCAGGTGTGTGTATGTGTGATAAACATGGAGTGCTAGTAGGTCAGCTACTTGTGATCCAGGTGTGTGTATGTGTGATAAACATGGAGTGCTAGTAGGTCAGCTACTTGTGATCCAGGTGTGTATGTGTGATAAACATGGAGTGCTAGTAGGTCAGCTACTTGTGATCCAGGCAGGTGTGTGATAAACATGGAGTGCTAGTAGGTCAGCTATTTGTGATCCATCAGGTGTATGTGTGATAAACATGGAGTGCTAGTAGGTCAGCTACTTGTGATCCATCAGGTGTATGTGTGATAAACATGGAGTGCTAGTAGGTCAGCTACTTGTGATCCAGGCAGGTGTATGTGTGATAAACATGGAGTGCTAGTAGGTCAGCTACTTGTGATCCAGGTGTGTATGTGTGATAAACATGGAGTGCTAGTAGGTCAGCTACTTGTGATCCAGGTGTGTCTGTGATAAACATGGAGTGCTAGTAGGTCAGCTACTTGTGATCCAGGTGTGTATGTGTGATAAACATGGAGTGCTAGTAGGTCAGCTACTTGTGATCCATCAGGTGTATGTGTGATAAACATGGAGTGCTAGTAGGTCAGCTACTTGTGATCCAGGTGTGTATGTGTGATAAACATGGAGTGCTAGTAGGTCAGCTACTTGTGATCCATCAGGTGTATGTGTGATAAACATGGAGTGCTAGTAGGTCAGCTACTTGTGCTCCAGGTGTGTATGTGTGATAAACATGGAGTGCTAGTAGGTCAGCTACTTGTGATCCAGGTGTGTATGTGTGATAAACATGGCGTGCTAGTAGGTCAGCTACTTGTGATCCAGGTGTGTATGTGTGATAAACATGGAGTGCTAGTAGGTCAGCTACTTGTGATCCATCAGGTGTATGTGTGATAAACATGGAGTGCTAGTAGGTCAGCTACTTGTGATCCAGGTGTGTCTGTGATAAACATGGAGTGCTAGTAGGTCAGCTACTTGTGATCCAGGTGTGTATGTGTGATAAACATTGAGTGCTAGTAGGTCAGCTACTTGTGATCCAGGCAGGTGTGTCTGTGATAAACATGGAGTGCTAGTAGGTCAGCTACTTGTCATCCATCAGGTGTGTCTGTGATAAACATGTAGTGCTAGTAGGTCAGCTACTTGTGATCCATCAGGTGTGTCTGTGATAAACATGGAGTGCTAGGACTACTGGAACTTTCAAGACTGTTGCAAATTTCGCGAAGGAGGCTGCCTCGATGACAACATTTATAGAGCGTCAAATTTATAGAACGTCAACAGAGAAACAGAAACAAGACACAAACGAACAGATAGCAACAAGTCACAAACAAACAGATAGCAAAAAGACACAAAAAAATAGGTAGCAACAAGACACAAACAAACAGATAGCAACAAGATGCAAACAAACAGACCTAGCAACAAGACGCAAACAAACAGATAGCAACAAGACACAAACAAACAGATAGCAACAAGACACAAACAAACAAACAGGTAGCAACAAGACACAAACAAACAGGTAGCAACAAGACACAAACAAACAGGTAGCAACAAGACACAAACAAACAGGTAGCAACAAGACACAAACAAACAGGTAGCAACAAGACACAAACAAACAGATAGAAACAAGCAAACAGATAGCAACAAGAAACAAGCAAACAGATAGCAACAAGAAGTATGTTTGGTATTGAATTGCCATGTCAAACCAGCGAGGCAGTGAGGGTTTTGCCAATGCTGACTTGAAGCATTTATAAGACTTGTTACTTTTAAAATCATGTCCACTAGTATTATATAAATTGGTCCCAACTGTGGTGAGCATTATTTCTAATGAGTCGTGTGCTCTATAAGTTTGTCTGCATTGGTGAGTTCTTGTTGACTTTCTTTCTTGACTAGTCAATCCAAACATCTATGTGGTGTTGTCTTGCAGTATAAATTTGAAAGCAAGATTTGTTCTTTCACCTCACCCACTTTAATCACCTTTACCTTAGAGCAAGCAGGCAGATGCAAGAGGTTGCTGTAATGAGGCATGCGCACAGAAGAGGCTTGTTCTCGAGGGCCCACAGTGAAGAGGCGGTGGTGGAAAGCAATGGAGTCTCTCTCCTGGTTTCACTACTGTAGTCCATTTATGCTCACTTGTTTGCAGGAAGTAGAGTGCGGCACATAGCTTTAGATTTTTGGATAAAAAACAAAACATAGTTGGGTTGGTGTGCGCAATCAGCTGGTGACCCTTCTAACAGTGGAGAGATGCAGTATATACACACTTCAAATAGAAGATGCACTATACACACAACTTGTATGCTTGTTCAGCATTTCACCAGAACATTCCTAGCATTACATCATCATGATGAGGATTGCAGAACATTCCTAGCATTACATCATCATGATGAGGATTGCATTGGTCTAGCTGCTCCCTAGCCTTTAAAGAGGGGGAGGTGGGGGGCGTTAAATTTTTTAGTTCAATCCACCTCTCACTGCAAATTTGACTGGGTGCGCATTGACGGGATTCATGAATGTGCATTAGGTATGGATGCAATTAATGTGCATTCAGAGTACAGTATGACAGCATTTACTCTGGCTTGCATGACTAGCTCTAGCTCTCCTTTGCCTGGCTTGCAAGACTAGCTCTCCTTTGCCTGGCTTGCAAGACTAGCTCTAGCTCTCCTTTGCCTGGCTTGCAAGACTAGCTCTCCTTTGCCTGGCTTGCATGACTAGCTCTAGCTCTCCTTTGCCTGGCTTGCAAGACTAGCTCTCCTTTGCCTGGCTTGCAAGACTAGCTCTCCTTTGCCTGGCTTGCAAGAGACTAGCTCTCCTTTGCCTGGCTTGCAAGACTAGCTCTCCTTTGCCTGGCTTGCAAGACTAGCTCTCCTTTGCCTGGCTTGCAAGACTAACTCTCCTTTGCCTGGCTTGCAAGACTAGCCCTCCTTTGCCTGGCTTGCAAGACTAGCTCTCCTTTGCCTGGCTTGCAAGACTAACTCTCCTTTGCCTGGCTTGCATGACTAGCTCTCCTTTGCCTGGCTTGCATGACTAGCTCTGGCTTGCATTCAGAGTACAGTATGACAGCATTTACTCTGGCTTGCATGACTAGCTCTGAGCTCTCCTTTGCCTGGCTTGCATGACTAGCTCTAGCTCTCCTTTGCCTGGCTTGCAAGACTAGCTCTCCTTTGCCTGGCTTGCAAGACTAGCTCTCCTTTGCCTGGCTTGCAAGACTAGCTCTCCTTTGCCTGGCTTGCAAGACTAACTCTCCTTTGCCTGGCTTGCATGACTAGCTCTCCTTTGCCTGGCTTGCATGACTAACTCTCCTTTTCCTGGCTTGCAAAACTAGCTCCTTTGCCTGGCTTGCAAGACTAGCTCTCCTTTGTCTGGCTTGCAATTCTCTTTGGCTCTGCTTCCACAGTCTTGCCTGAAAGATTTCCGTGTTACTTGTTAATTTTGGTAGAAACAGTCGGTGTGTGTGTGTTAGTAGGTACCTATTCACAATAAATGCCAGTTTCCTTGTTTAGAAGTTTGTTGCTAAACAGCCAGAGTTGACTCTGCTCACACTCTCACACTTGCATGCAAGATAGACATGCTTGTAGAGAAGAGAGTTTCTCAGTAAACAACTGATACTCTTTGCTTGCAAAAATACTGCTCCTCTAGATGTTGTTTCAATGATCCTTCGGGAAGTTTACGTGGGAAAGAATGAAGACAACCTTGAAGACAGTTTAGTCATCTTTCATCTGCGTGCTAATTACCTGTGAAGGATCAAGACAAGCTTGAGGTGTTGTAAGTCTGCGTGCTAATTACCTGTGAAGGATCAAGACATGCTGGAGGTGTTGTAAGTCTGTGTGCTAATTACCTGTGAAGGATCAAGACATGCTTGAGGTGTTGTAAGTCTGCGTGCTAATTACCTGTGAAGGATCAAGACATGCTGGAGGTGTTGTAAGTCTGTGTGCTAATTACCTGTGAAGGATCAAGACATGCTGGAGGTGTTGTAAGTCTGTGTGCTAATTACCTGTGAAGGATCAAGACATGCTGTAAAGGCTTGTCCACACTGCACAATAACTGGATGCGCATTGAGACACACTAGCTACCAAGAGAGTCTCAACGCGCGTCCAGTCACGACGTCGCGTCCACACTGACATGACAATAAACCAAACGCGCATAAAAACCTCTCCCCCTCCAAGAAAACTGCACCCACGTCACAATGCACAATGGATACGGTGTTAGTTGTGTTAGTTGTTGATTTCTTCTGTTATGGACGAGATACCTACAGACGCGAAGGAAGCATATGCTGCAGAGGAGAAGAAGGATTTATAAATAGAAAAAGGCAATACAGTAGACGGATGGCGCTCCATGAACTCCATAAAAGAAGGCTGCGGCGGTAAAATTTTCGAAGGCTATAATAGTATTTAGCTTGATCTTTGCCTGCTATAGGTCCTTTGATTGTGGCAATGATGGCTGACTACCAGCATCCATCTGTGCGCCAGGTTTGGTGCAAGCCACGCAGTAAGCACTGGCTACAACTTCATAAATGATTCTGTTTATCTTTTAACGCGCACCCGCGTAATTAATTTTACGCTTGGATTTGTTGCTTTGGCTCGACTCAAACCACCTATCGAGGTGGACTGGACCTAATGCGCGTTAGGTTCAAGAAATCTAATTCGCATTCAGTGTGGACGCAACGAACGCGCATTCGTTGAGATCAAACGCGCATTCAGTGTGCAGTGTGGACAGGCCTTAAGTCTGCGTGTGTGAAGGATCAAGACATGCTGGAGGTGTTGTAAGTCTGCGTGCTAATTACCTGTGAAGGATCAAGACATGCTGGAGGTGTTGTAAGTCTGCGTGCTAATTACCTGTGAAGGATCAAGACATGCTGGAGGTGTTGTAAGTCTGCGTGCTAATTACCTGTGAAGGATCAAGACAAGCTTGAGGTGTTGTAAATCTGTGTGCTAATTACCTGTGAAGGATCAAGACATGCTGGAGGTGTTGTAAGTCTGCGCACTAATTATCTGTGAAGGATCAAGACATGCTGGAGGTGTTGTAAGTCTGCGTGCTAATTACCTGTGAAGGATCAAGACATGCTGGAGGTGTTGTAAGTCTGCGTGCTAATTACCTGTGAAGGATCAAGACATGCTGGAGGTGTTGTAAGTCTGTGTGCTAATTACCTGTGAAGGATCAAGACATGCTGGAGGTGTTGTAAGTCTGCGTGCTAATTACCTGTGAAGGATCAAGACATGCTGGAGGTGTTGTAAGTCTGCGTGCTAATTACCTGTGAAGGATAAAGACAAGCTTGAGGTGTTGTAAGTCTGTGCACTAATTATCTGTGAAGGATCAAGACATGCTGGAGGTGTTTTTGAGCTAATGTTAACTGTTTTAAGAAGTTTGCCAAAGTGAGTCTTAGCCTAAATATATCTATGATTTGGAGGGGGGAGTACACCATTTTGAAATGGAGGTCGAGGCAATATAGACATTTGCTGTTGTAGCTGTCATGTTGTAAATTCTCTGCCTGTAGAGAGATGTGGGCTGGAAGTATCAGAAGCGACCAGGACTGGATGCTCTACTCATCAGCCTGTTCGATCTCTACGAGATTGTGATCTTCACTAATGAATCTGCAATGGTAATCAACAGTAATATAGTAATAACTAACAATACCACTACTACTAATGTCAAACAATACTACTACTACTTCTACTACTACTAATAATAATAATAACAAACAATACTACAAACAATACTACTACTAATAATAATAACAACAAACAATGCTACTACTATTACCACTAATAATAACAAACAATACTACTACTAATAATAATAACAAACAATACTACTACTACTACTAATAATAATAACAAACAATACTACTACTACTACTACTAATAATAATAACAAACAATACTACTACTAATAATAATAACAAACAATACTACTACTACTACTAATAATAATAACAAACAATACTACTACTACTACTACTAATAATAATAACAAACAATACTACTACTAATAATAATAACAAACAATACTTCTACTACTACTACTACTACTACTAATAATAATAACAAACAATACTTCTACTACTACTAATAAAAATAAAAATACTACTACTATTACTACTACTACTAACAAACAATACTACTAATACTAATAAATAATATTATAATAATAAACAATACTACTACTGCTACTACTATAATACTACTACTACTACTAATAATAATAACAAAACAATACTTCTACTACTACTAATAAAAATAAAAATACTACTACTATTACTACTACTACTAACAAACAACTACTAACAAACAATACTACTACTATAAACAATAATACTAATACTAATAAATAATATTATAATAATAAACAATACTACTACTGCTACTACTATAATACTACTACTACTACTAATAAACAATACTACTAAACTGCTAATAATAATAATAACAAACAATACTACTACTACTACTAATAATAATAATAATAAACAATACTACTACTACTACTACTAATAATAATAAATAATAATAACAATACTACTACTACTACTACTAATAATAATAAACAATACTACTACTACTATAATAATAAACGATACTACTACTAGTAGTCTACTAATAATAATAACAAGCTAATAATAATAATAAGTCATACTATTACTACAGTAGAACCTCAGAGTTACGAACCCCAGAATTACAAACACCTCAGTCAACTGAACGGCAAGTCAACATCCAAACGGGTCAAGGGTCGACGCACACGCACGGGTAACATTTATCGCGCATGCACACACCTGAATTGCAGCTGCTCTCCTTTGCACACTTAGCTACGTGTAGTTTCTTTGCCATGGTCTCAAGCTCTTCTACGAAACGTAAGCGAGTCACGCTATCCATCGATCAGAAACTTAAGATTTTGAAGAAAGTGGACCAAGGCAGTACTTTGTCAGCCATAGCCAAGGAGTTTGGAATTGGAAAAACAACCGTGACGGACATTAAAAAAGCTAGGGAAAAGATTACGAGATTTGCTGCTGAAGCACAAGATGTTAGCTCCCTGAATAAGAGGTGCATTGTAAGAAGAGCTGATGGTGAAGCTTTTGATAGAGCCATGCATTTGTGGTTCACACAAGAACGGCATAAGGGCACGCCAATCAGTGGTGTCTTGATGATGGAAAAAGCAAGATTGCTTTTTCAACAGCTCCATCCAGATAAATCTGAAGATGACTTCAAAGGTAGCAATTGCATCGATTTAAGAAGAGACATGGAATAAGGCAGTTGAGTCTACAAGGTGAATCCCTGTCAGCAGATGCTAGTGCTGCAGAAATTTTTCCATGAATTTGTGGAAGAACACAAGCTGTCTCCACACCAGATTTTTAACTGTGATGAGACAGGCCTGTATTGGCGTCTTCTTCCGAACAAAACCTTAGCCGATGCTTCTGAAAAGAAAGCAAAGAATTTTAAATCTCCTAAGGATAGAGTGACATTGATGGCCACTGCTAATGCCAGTGGAGATTTCCACCTGCCTTTAGTATTTATACACAAAAGTGCTAAGCCACATTTTTTTTCTGGAATCTATATGTCGGCTCTGCCAGTTCTTTATTACAACCAGAAGAGTGCATTGATGGACAGAATAATTTTCTCAGATTGGTTCCACAAACACTTTGTGCCCTCAGTGAAGTTCTATCTGCGGTCAAAGTCATTGTCTTCTAAGGCTGTCCTCCGCCTCGATAATGCTCCATCCCATCCCTCTTCATCCACACTTGTGTCTGCTGATGGTGACATTAAATGTTTATTTTTACCACCCAATGAAGTCGGTTTGCGCAGATTCAAAGCCAGCTCGAGCCACCCTTGTTTCTTTTCTTCTTTCTTCCCTGAATAAGGAAAGAAGAGGAGGGACTTGGGACAATGATTTCAGTGTGCATAGTTAAGTGATTACTTTAAATAAACCAGCTTGGTTCAGCCTATGGATCAGGGTGTGCTTGAGAACTTAAAGCGTAGATATAAGAAGCTACTTTTAAGAAAGCTGCTACTGGGGCACTCAGAGCATGACTCGATTGTGCAATTCAGCAAGAGCCTCACCATCAAAGACGTTTATCTTTGTGCCAAGTCCTGGGATGAGATTTCTACAATCTCACTTAGTCGTGCCTGGAACAAGCTAGGCTTTGGTCCAGACTGTGGTAGTCAACAAGAAGAATTGCCAGGGGTGTCGGAAGAATGTAATCAGTTAGGTGTCCCTGATGCTGAGATGGAAGAATGGCTAACCATGGACCAAGGTGAAACTGGTGTGGAGGACATGACTGATGATATACTAGGCACTGTTCGAGCATCATCAGTAGTTGATGAAAGTGAGGAGGAAGAGGAAGAACAAACTGCTGGCACCATCACCCATACTGAAGCTGAAAAAGCTTTCAGCACTTGTTTGACATGGATGGAACAACAAGCAGAAACTACACCAATGAACTTGGTACTTCTACGTGAACACTCTTCAGCAGCAAAGAAGAGACACGATTCTTTAAAACAAACACATTACTGATTTCTTTAAATCTTAGTTATACAGTAGTATGTACATGTACATATAGTAAAATGTTTGTGCATAAAGTACAGACATACTTGGTGTAATGGCATAATTTGTATACAAATGAATATAATTTAATACATGTGATGGCATAACATTTAGTAAGTGGAGAGGTAAAAGAGTCTTGTAACAGTGAAACTATTGTGAAATACCTGCAGAAGAGTAGATAAGTATGTACAAGTACATACTGTACTGCTAAACAAGTCTAAATAAGCATATAATATCATTATGATGTAATTGTTTCAGAATTACGGACATTTCAGAGTTACGAACACTCATTTTCCCGAGGGGTTCGTAACTCTGAGGTTCTACTGTACTATTATTACTAATAATAATAATAATAAACAATACTACTACTACTAATAATAAACAATACTACTACTACTACTAATAACACAATACTACTACTACTAATACAAACAGTACTACTGCTACTAACAAACAATACTACTACTACTAATAATAAACACTACTACTAATAATAACAAACAATACTACTACTACTACTAATAATAACACTACTACTATAATAATAACAAACACTACTACTACTACTACTACTAATAATAATAACAAACACTACTACTACTACTACTACTACTACTACTAATAATAATAATAACAAACAATACTACTACTACTAATAATAATAACAGACAATACTACTACTACTACTACTACTAATAATAATAATAATAATAACAAACAATACTTCTACTACTACTACTAATAATAAAAATACTACTACTATTACTACTACTAACAAACAATACTACTACTATAAACAATACTACTAATACTAATAAATAATATTATAATAAACAATACTACTACTGCTACTACTATAATACTACTACTACTACTAATAATAATAAACAATACTACTACTACTACTAATAATAATAATAAACAATACTACTACTACTACTAATAATAATAAATAATAATAACAATACTACTACTACTACTACTACTAATAATAATAAACAATACTACTACTACTATAATAATAAACAGATACTACTACTAGTAGTCTACTAATAATAATAACAAGCTAATAATAATAATAAACAATACTACTACTACTAATAATAAACAATACTACTACTACTACTAATAACACAATACTACTACTACTACTAATAAACACTACTACTAATAATAACAAACAATACTACTACTATAATAACAAACTGTACTACTGCTACTACTAATAATAACAAACAATACTACTACTACTAATAATAATAACACTACTACTATAATAAACACTACTACTACTACTACTACTAATAATAATAATAACAAACAATACTACTACTACTAATAATAATAACAAACAATACTACTACTACTAATAATAATAAACACTACTACTACTACTACTACTACTAATAATAATAATAACAAACAATACTACTACTACTAATAATAATAACAACAAATAATAATTATAGTAAATCTACTACTAATAATAATAACAATAATAGTAAATCTACTAATAATAATAATTATAAGTTCTACTACTACTACTACTACTACTAATAATAATAATAACAAACATTACTACTACTACTACTACTAATACTAATACTAATACTATATTAACAACAACAAATAATATTTATAATTACAATAATCAACTTGAAATTGTATTCTCTCAACGTTTCGACTAGATGCTTTAGCCTTCATCAGGAATAATGAGACGGTAAGACTCGCATGAGCCTGCTATATACGTATTCACCATGTGATACAACCACACCTCAGCACTTGTGTCCAGCAAGGGAACCGGCACACACATTCAGCACGTGAACCGGATGTGAAAGGAAGGAAAAATAAAAATATAATAATAATAATTAATATATATATAATTTTTTAATGATATAATAAATAAATATAAAGTTAAAAATATAAAGTTAATAAATATAAAGTTAATAAATATGGTGGTTGTGGCTTCAAGTTTAGTTAGGCTCTAGAGCAGACCTGGGCATTTTACGGCCCCCGGACCACATACGGCCCTTTGGTTGACTCTGACCGGCCCGTGTAAGGTTACATTGCTTTTATTTTGAAGGTGCTTTTTTATTCACGTACAAAATGACGCAATACGTAAATCAAGACATGCGCGTGATTGAATCGTTGTCACAAGCAGGTCGCAACATGACTTTAGCCCTCAAAATGTCCGCTCATGCTAAAAAAAGAAAGGTAGATGGGTTTTCAACAAAAAATGGACTGCTATGTATTTATTTACTGAAGTCGGAGGTAAAGCCGTGTGTTTAGTTTGCGCGGAGAGCAGATCGCCGTGTTTAAGGATTACAATTTGAGTCGGCATTACGAGACGAAACACGTTGAAAAATATAAAAACTTGACTGATGCTGAAAGGGCGTGGACATCGGAAGCTTTGCTAGCTAAGCTACAAAAGCAGCAAGGCTTTTTTTTACCAAGCTTCACACATCCAGGGATGCAGCAACCAAGACTAGCTTTGTGATATCCCACAAAATCGCTAAAAACGGAAGCCATTCTCGGAGGAGGAGTTTGTCACTGATGATCATCTGTCAGCTTTGCTTCGCATCTCCACCTCAGACATTCAACCTGACTTTGATGCACTCGTTAAAGCCCAACAGAGACTAGATTTCTCTCACTGAACAAGAAAAAAGAAATGAAAAATACCAAATGAGGTGGTTAGACTACAAATGTAGGCATGTAAAGGCACCAACTAGCAGTGAACTGGAACACTTTCTTTAGAGGCCTTTTTCTCAAAATCACAGTTCAGTGACAATCATTATTATAATATGTTGTATCTTGCTTAATATTTGGAGTACAAAGACAATATTGTGATGTCTTTAGAAAGCTAAGAACCTCTTTCCAACTGTATATAAAACTCAAAATGTGCTTTGGGGTGAATGTGACTGAAAATGATCACTAATAATAATAATGAGTCACAAATGTTAAAAATGTTCACATTTTGTTTACCATTGTTTTGAGAAATTTGATTGAATAAATGACATTTTTTGTAAGGCAACCTCACTTTTTCATTGTTTAATCAAACATATACTCTTACCAGTCTTACCAGCTTGTCAAAACAATGCTATTTACTGCTTTTTCTTTTTATAAAGAAAAAGAAATACAATTAATATTATGCAGAATTGAGTTAAGCCTTTTGGCCCGGCCCTCCACAATATTTTCTGTTTCTCATGTGGCCCCATGGAAAAAATAATTGCCCACTCCTGCTCTAGAGAGTGGCTCCCCCAGCAGCCAGGCAGTCCATTGAACCACTCACACTTTGGTGCTAGGCTGATGTGCAATGCCTCCTTCACTAGCAGTTCCTTCTGGCATGGTCCAAGATGGTGGCTTCCTCCCACAAAATAGGATGTCCATTATCCCATGCATGCTCAGCAGTTGCAGGTTTCTCTTTAGCACACTTTACAGGCATCTTGATGTTCTTTCACTCTGGCTCCAGTCTTCTGATGGTCTCCCCTATGTACTTCCCGCAGCTACAAGGGATGCAATACACAATGATGAGTGCATACTAGCTGGTAAAACATCCTTCACTCTCAATGAACTCTCAGTTGACATAATAACATTATAATCACCTTCTCAATAATCAACTTCAAATTGTATTCTCTCGACGTTTCGACTAGATGCTCTAGCCTTAATCAGGCTCAATAATCAACTTCAAATTGTATTCTCTTGATGTTTCGACTAGATGATCGCATTATTCCTGATGAAGGCTAGAGCATCTAGTTGAAACGCCGAGAGAATACAATTTGAAGTTGATTATTGAGAAGGTTATTATTATAATCCTTTACTCTGCTCAGTTGTGTCCTCAGAGTTCTTCTCGATCTGAAAACGACTTTGATGTTGAACTTCCTGTAGACCCTCCTGATGTCTTCACTCATCCCTGTTGCATAATCCCTGTTGCATAAGGAATCACTACCATAGGACCCTTCTTTCCAGACACCTGATTGCCTGTATCAGTGTACTTAACTTCCTTTCTGCGTTTAGATGTATCTGCAGACGAAAGGTTGATGAAGGCTTGCAGATAACCATTCTCTATAAAGACAATATTCAAATGATGTTCTTCCTTCCAAAGGTCATCCTTTTCAGTCACTCTCTCCTGGCTCTATCATACAAGCTCTTCACCACTCCTCTTCTGACATGGATAGGATGATGTGATCTATAATCAAGGTATCGGTTGGTATGCGTGGGTTTTCTTGGCTGCAGTTTTCCTTCGATCTTCCTTCCTGTGTAGGTGGGCAGTCCAGAAAGGGCACTGATCCGTCCACTTCAAGCTCCATGGTAAACTTTATGGATGGCCTGATGTTGTTCAGATGGTCCAACAACTCCTGCTCACTTCCCTTCTTCACAATCATCCATGTACCTCTTCCAAACCCTTGGCTTCAGTGGGGCAGTTGTGAGTGCCAATTCCTCAAAGAATTCCATATAAAGATTGGCTACCACTGCAGATACTGGAGGCCCATTGCTACAACCTCTTTCTGCTCGTAGTATTTTTCTTGATACCTGAAGTAGGTGGATTTCAGGCACAACTCCAACAGTTCAGAAATCCTGCCAGCACTTAGTGCAGTCCTCTCGCACAAGCTCTCGTCTTTTATCAGCATTCTAAAAATTACTTCCACAGCCTCATCATTGGGAACATTGGTAAAAAGAGAGGAAACATCAAAACTGACAAGACACTCATCCTGTGCACCTTGTATAAATTGCCCAGAATCCTTGACATATGTACTTGTATTTCCGGCTAGAGGTGATGTCAAATGTGCTATGAACTTGGAAAGATTATACAACAGTGCATGCATACAAGACACAATTGGCCTTAAAGGGAACCTCAGGTTTATGATCTTAGGGAGCCATAAATCAGGGTCCAGTGGGTCTATATCTTATTATTAATTGTTGTTGTTATTATTATTGTTGTTGTTATTAGTATTAGTATTAATATTTTAATTATATAATAATTATATATTATTATATACAATAATTTGTTTTTTAAAATTTATTTATTATTATTGTTGTTGTTGTTGTTATTTGTTGTTATTGTTTGTTGTTTATTATTGTTTGTTTGTTTGTTTATCTTTCACATCACATCCGATTCACGTGCTAGACACGTGTGCCAGGTGTGTTTTTGTAGCACATGGTGAATAGCTAGCTACCGGTATATAGCACTCAGTCACTGAGTCTTACGTCTCATTATTCCTGATGAAGGCTAGAGCATCTAGTCAAAACGTCAAGAGAATACAATTTGAAGTTGATTATTGAGAGGGTTATTCAAGAAGACACTTCTACAAATAATCTACCATTGTGATGTAGTCTTTTCTTTGTGAATTTAATTAATACCATAATTATAATACATAATAACATCAAATATGCCGAAAAAGGAGTGAAGTAGGTATTAGATTCAAAATACTTCATGAGAATAATGTTCTTGGTAAGAGTTAGTGCTTGGCTGACCCCCTTGATGCTGAATGCAGCCCTCAGCAGGCCTTCATTTAGGAATTGTTCTCGGGTGTGGCAAATGTAATTAATATAAAGAAGTGGTGGGACGAAGTCCCAGCACGTGTGCGTAAGCACACCCTGAAGGGGGTCTGGGTGCACCCCCCCAGAAATTTTTTATCGTATTGTACGAGGTCGCTTCTGGTGCATTTGCAGTCACTTTTAAAACCATAAATGAATACTGGTCACAAAGGGTATTTTGTTAGAAAGTTATTTTTAGTATATCACATTTAGCACCTACATCACAGGAAGTGCTGACTAACTAATCTCAAGTGCAATACTCTATTGATAAAGTGCTACTGACAGCAATTATGGTCATCTGTCAGCACTTTAAATTGCAATCCACAATTGCTGCCAGTAGCACTTATTAAAGGAGTGTGCTATTTTTAGATATAAAGACTTTATATCTAAAAATAGCACACTCCTAATAGCTCTATATAATGAGGCTCTCAATCATGCATTGAGCATTAAGTTTATAATGGATATTTGATCTTTTGGGGGGAGCTCTAGTAAAGCAGCTGCTAGTACTAGTAACATAAGTAGTAGTGAAGCCGAGTCTGAAGAGGAAATAGAGGTTATTCCAAGAAAGACACCTTCTACTAGTTCACCAACACAACAGTTTACGCCACACTCAAGTACTAGAAAATACCGCAAGACTTGGGAAGAAGATTATCCTTGGCTACAATATGATGCAGATGCTGAAGGTGCATTTTGCAAAATCTGCAAAGTTTCTGGGAGATCAGTTCAACAAGCAGGTGGCGTTTGGACAACAAAGCCATTCACTAACTGGAAAAATGCTGCTGCCCAGATGAAAGCTCATGCTAAGAGTGATGGTCATATCATAGCAAGTCAAGCGGTTTTGGCTACCCAACTTGGAGGATCCCCATCATTCAACAACTTCAAAAAGTGGGAACACAAGAGAGAATGAGGAATAGGACTGCTATCAAATCTTTGATATGTTGTACTCACTTGCTCGCCCGCCAACACATTGCTCATACTACCAATTTTAGCAAGTTGGTTGACTTGGTTGTATACTACCAATTTTAGCAAGTTGGTTGACTTGGTTGTATACTACCAATTTTAGCAAGTTGGTTGACTTGGTTGTATCTTGTGGTGGTGAAGATTTGAAGTACTTCATGGAGAAGACAGGGAGGAATGCAATGTACACATCTCACGTAGCCGTAGTTGAATTTGTCCAAGCTTTAGGAACATGGGTTGAAGAGTCCTTTCTGAAATGCCTTCAACAAGCCTCTCATTACAGCATAATGGCAGATGAGTGTACAGATATCACAGATATCACTACAGTGGAAGAGATGTCAGTATTTTGTCGCTGGGAGGAAAAGGGTATACCTGAGGAGCATTTCTTGGAGATTGTTCATTTATGTCAAGCAAATGCAGAGAGTATTTTCTCTGCTCTCGTTGAGTGTTTGAAGGAGAAGAAACTTCAGATCAACAGAATTGTCGGGATGGGCTTTGATGGAGCGAGTACATTTTCAGGAGGAAAAACTGGAGTCCAAACTCGAATAAAGACGCTTGCACCCCATGCTTTGTTTGTGCACTGCCACTTGCTACAGCTAGCTTGTGTTAAGGCTGCAAACTCTACTAAAGGAATCAAACATGTGTATGTGACCCTGATGGCTCTTTGGAAATACTTCCACTACTCCCCAAAGAGAGCAGACTCTCTCAAGGCGGTCCAGAGTGTGCTCGACTTACCAGAGTTGAAAATTGCTAAACCATCCGATACACGCTGGCTGGCACATGAGCGATGTGTAAAAGCAGTGAAGGCAAGCTATGGTGTGATCGTAGTGGCTCTCAACAACATCCATGAGACTACACATGAGCCAGAAGCACTCAGACTTAGCAAAGCTCTCAGCAAGGTCTCCACAGTCACAGCTATGTACATGCTTGACTACATCCTCCCACAAGTTGCTAAACTCAGCAAAACACTCCAAACCGAGCATCTCGACTTGTCCATCATACCTAGCTTAGTCGATTCCACCCTTGATGCACTTGATGACACAGTTTTACCAGCTGCAAATTGGGTACTCGAGTTGTTAGATGAAGCTGAAAATCTAGAAAAAACAGCTGACATCGAAGTTTCTCTTGAAGACATCACCACCTTCCAGGCGAATGTAGCTAAGCAATTCATCGCACATTTGAAAGACAACATTTCCTCTCGATTTGCCTCGTCTAGTGACATTGTGTCAGCAATGAGCATCTTTGATCCAAAGAAAATGCCTAGTTTTGATTCACCTGATCTTCCTCAGTATGGAAAACCCTCCATTGGAACACTTCTCTCTCACTACGGCACAGACAAACCTTGCCAGACACTACTTGGTAATCCAACCGTTAAGAAAGCACTTATCTCCTCCGAGATCCACACTGAGTGGATAACATATCGACGACATATGGCGAAACAACCCAAAGATAATATGAAGTCACAGCTTGAAGATTTGGTTTTGAACGACATGTTGGCAAACATGTTTCCAAACCTGCACACTATTGCAAAGATCAGTTTGTCCATCCCAGTGGCTACTGCCTCCGTAGAGAGGAGCTTCTCTCAGATGAAGCTTATTAAGACAAGGCTATGCAGCAGTTTGAACGACACTAGCTTGTCACATTTGATGAAAATCGCTATTGAGTCACCGGACCAACTAACAGTTGGTAATCTTGACTAAGTTTGGGCAAGAAAAGAAAAAACAGAAGAATAGTAACATGAACTTGTGTTATTTTGCATATTACATATTATTATTAATTATATTACTTATTATTATTACTTACACATTGATTTATCTCTACACTTAAAAAAAAATCGGAAGCTCACTAATCATTATTTTACATGACTAGTGAACTTCTCAGGTGGGGCGAGATTGCGCTCAGGTGGGGCACTCGCCACACCCTAAATGAAGCCCAGCTCAGTACTCTCCTCCTACCAGTGTTTGCTTCATCCTTTACAATCTCTGATAGTGCAGCCTTCACTTCTCTCCTCCTGCCAGTGTTTGTTTGCTTCATCCTTTACAATCTCTGATAGTGCAGCCTTCACTTCTCTCCTCCTGCCAGTGCTTGCTTCATCCTTTACAATCTCTGATAGTGCAGCCTTCACTTCTCTCCTCCTGCCAGTTGCTTCATCCTTTACAATCTCTGATAGTGCCGCCTTCACTTCTCTCCTCCTACCAGTGCTTGCTTCATCCTTTACAATCTCTGATAGTGCAGCCTTCACTTCTCTCCTCCTACCAGTGCTTGCTTCATCCTTTACAATCTCTGATAGTGCAGCCTTCACTTCTCTCCTCCTGCCAGTATATATTTGCTTCTCTCTCCTCATCCCTTGCTCTCACTGAAATTTCTGCTCTATAAGGTGGCGTTTGTTCTCGTATAGATCCTCAGTTTCTTGCAGCTTCTCGCACTGTCTCACTTGCAGCATCCATTTTCCTTCTCTCTCTCTCTCTGCTGCAGTTCTCCTGCTTTCTGTGAATGCTGTATAGTTCTTCAGTGCTGGGGGATTTTGGTGCTGGGGGATTTTTTTGTGATTTTCACACCCATGCTTGCCTACTACGGCACGTTTTAGCGCCTAATGAATACACTTGTTTTGTAGAGTAGAGCTTCCCCTAGCAACAGATAACATATAACTGGCTAGAACTTTTCCAATCAGGAGAACCACATCTGCAGCCAGTTCAGGCACAGGGATTTTTAGCCCCCCCCACTTTGGCTACAAGTAACTATGGCACAGTTATGCCATGCAACCTTTTTTTTTATCAAAAGAGAGCACACAGAGAGATCTATCCCCCCTCCCTTCCTCTTCTATCACCCCTCCCTTCCTCTTCTATCACCCCTCCCTTCCTCTTCTATCACCCCTCCCTTCCTCTTCTATCACCCCTCCCTTCCTCTTCTATCACCCCTCCCTTCCTCTTCTATCACCCTCCCTTCCTCTTCTATCACTCCTCCCTTCCTCTTCTATCACCCCTCCCTTCCTCTTCTATCACCCCTCCCTTCCTCTTCTATCCCCCCTCCTTCCTCTTCTATCACCCCTCTCTATCACCCCTCCCTTCCTCTTCTATCACCCCTCCCTTCCTCTTCTATCACCCCTCCCTTCCTCTTCTATCACCCCTCCCTTCCTCTTCTATCACTCCTCCCTTCCTCTTCTATCACCCCTCCCTTCCTCTTCTATCACCCCTCCCTTCCTCTTCTATCACCCCTCCCTTCCTCTTCTATCACCCCTCCCTTCCTCTTCTATCACCCCTCCCTTCCTCTTCTATCACCCCTCCCTTCCTCTTCTATCACCCCTCCCTTCCTCTTCTATCACCCCTCCCTTCCTCTTCTATCACCCCTCCCTTCCTCTTCTATCAACCCTCCCTTCCTCTTCTATCACCCGTCCCTTCCTCTTCTATCACCCTCCCTTCCTCTTCTATCACCCCTCCCTTCCTCTTCTATCACCCGTCCCTTCCTCTTCTATCCCCCTCCCCCCTTCCCCACCCCTCTTGAATGCCCTCCCATCTCTGTATAGACAGGTAACTCCATCGTAGCTGCGCTGGACCCCAACCAGCTGGTCACCTACAAGCTGTTCAGAGACTCCACTAAATATATTGATGGGAAGCATGTAAAGGTACATGATGACGGGTGGGGCATCAAGTACATGATGACAGGGGTGGGGCATCAAGGTACTTGAT
This sequence comes from Cladorhizidae sp. MBARI D1340-BT2, assembly GCA_028752905.1. NCBI lineage: Eukaryota > Metazoa > Porifera > Demospongiae > Poecilosclerida > Cladorhizidae > Cladorhizidae sp. MBARI D1340-BT2. Next base: position 1,153,707 of record JAQNBH010000015.1, read on the forward strand.
GACAGGGGTGGGGCATCATGTACCATGATGACGGGTGGGGCATCAAGGTACTTGGGGTGGGGCATCAATGTACATGATGACGGGTGGGGTATCAAGGTACTTGATGACGGGTGGGGCATCAAGGTACTTGATGACAGGGGTGGGGCATCAAGGTACATGATGACGGGTGGGGCATCAAGGTACTTGGGGTGGGGCATCAAGGTACTTGGGGTGGGGCATCAAGGTACATGATGACAGGGGTGGGGCATCAATGTACATGATGACGGGTGGGGCATCAAGGTACTTGATGACAGGGGTGGGGCATCAAGGTACTTGATGACGGGTGGGGCATCAAGGTACATGATGATGGGTGGGGCATCAAGGTACTTGGGGTGGGGCATCAAGGCACATGGACAGGGGTGGGGCATCAAGGTACATGATGATGGGTGGGGCATCAAGGTACTTGATGACAGGGGTGGGGCATCAAGGTACTTGTTTGTTGGCAGTATTGTAGAGACTGTCACTGTATAGGACCTGAGTGACTAGTAATCTGCGTTTGTCGTGGTGTGGTGTAGGACCTGAGTGACTACTAATCTACATTTGACGTGGTGTGGTGTAGGACCTGAGTGACTAGTAATCTACGTGTGGTGTAGGACCTGAGTGACTAGTAATCTACGTGTGGTGTAGGACCTGAGTGACTAGTAATCTACGTGTGGTGTAGGACCTGAGTGACTAGTAATCTACGTGTGGTGTAGGACCTGAGTGACTAGTAATCTACGTGTGGTGTAGGACCTGAGTGACTAGTAATCTACGTGTGGTGTAGGACCTGAGTGACTAGTAATCTACGTTTGTCGTAGGACCTGAGTGACTAGTAATCTACATTTGTCGTGGTGTGGTGTAGGGCCTGAGTGACTAGTAATCTACGTTTGTCATGGTGTGGTGTAGGACCTGAGTGACTAGTAATCTACGTTTGTCGTAGGACCTGAGTGACTAGTAATCTACATTTGTGTTTAGGACCTGAGTGACTAGTAATCTATGTTTGTCGTGGTGTGGTGTAGGACCTGAGTGACTAGTAATCTACGTTTGTCGTGGTTTGGTGTAGGACCTGAGTGACTAGTAATCTACGTGTGGTGTAAGACCTGAGTGACTAGTAATCTACGTGTGGTGTGGTGAGTGACTAGTAATCTACGTTTGTCGTGGTGTTGTGTAGGACCTGAGTGACTAGTAATCTACGTGTGGTGTTGGACCTGAGTGACTAGTAATCTACGTTTGTCGTGGTGTGGGACCTGAGCGACTAGTAATCTATGTGTTGTGTAGGACCTGAGTGACTAGTAATCTACGTGTGGTATAGGACCTGAGTGACTAGTAATCTACGTGTGGTGTAGGACCTGAGTGACTAGTAATCTACGTGTTGTGTAGGACCTGAGTGACTAGTAATCTACGTGTGGTGTAGGACCTGAGTGACTAGTAATCTATGTGTTGTGTAGGACCTGAGTGACTAGTAATCTACGTGTGGTATAGGACCTGAGTGACTAGTAATCTACGTGTGGTGTAGAACCTGAGTGACTAGTAATCTACGTGTGGTGTAGGACCTGAGTGACTAGTAATCTATGTGTGGTGTAGGACCTGAGTGACTAGTAATCTACGTGTTAGTAATCTACGTGTTGTGTAGGACCTGAGTGACTAGTAATCTACGTGTGGTGTAGGACCGGAGTGACTAGTAATCTACGTGTGGTGTAGGACCTGAGTGACTAGTAATCTACGTGTTGTGTAGGACCTGAGTGCGCTGAACCGCTCACTGAACAGAGTCATTGTAGTAGACACCAGCAAGAGTGCCGTCAAGTTCCAGCCAGAGAACGCCATCATCTTAGACAAGTGGACAGGGGACATCCACGACAGGACATTGTGGGACCTTATTCCACTCCTTCAGAGTGAGTCACGCCTGCCTATCCACAACAGGTCACCACCTACTCACCACACGTTACCACTCACCCACCCACCACAGGCAGGGTTTCATTTAGGGGGTGGTGGGGGCGGCTGGCTCTCTTGGAACCTTTTTGCCCCCCCCCTTGGAAATTGTATTATTAAAATTCTTATTGATGTTGATAAGTGCTTGACATCATGGCCCCCCCCCCCCCCCCTCAATATCCAGATTCCTCCAGTTGCCCCCCCCCCCCTTGGACAATTTTCTAAATGAAACCCTGACAGGTGTTTTCTCCCATGCTGAGTTGGCCGGCAAAGGTGTAATGCATGCTATAATGATGATTGCTTGGAGCCTATTGCTCCCATGCCATCCTCTCTCTCCAGCTATCGCCATGAATGAGGTGGACGACACTCGCCCGGTTCTGGACTACTACAAGCAGAATGGGGAGGGGAACATTCTAGAGACCTTCAAATCTTACCAAGAAAAAATTCGAGCTGAAGAACAAGGTTTGGATCGTCAACGAGCAGCCCAGAGGGCAAGGTACACAGGAGGACTTGGGAAGATCTCTCCTTATCTCCTCGCTCCTTATCTCCTCGGCAGCAAGCCATCGGTCAGTGGCCAGCAAGTATACAAGATTAGCGCACAGCTTGCATTATCAGTATTCTTGCAGTCTACCCGTTAACATTTCAGTGGCCACACTTAGCCACTTATTAAAACACTCATTATAGCTCCTAACCACTTGTAATTATAGCTCCTCTAAGTGTGGTCCTCTAACCACACTTAATTATAGCTCCTCTAACCACACTTGTAATTATAGCTCCTCTAACCATACTTGCTCCTCTAACCACACTTTTAATTATAGCTCCTCTAACCACACTTGTAATTATAGCTCCTCTAACCACCCTTCTAATTATAGCTCCTCTAACCACACTTGTAATTATAGCTCCTCTAACCACCCTTGTAATTGTAGCTCCTAACCATACATGTAATTATAGCTCCTAACCACACTTGTAATTATAGCTCCTCTAACCACACTTGTAATTATAGCTCCTCTAACCACACTTGTAATTATAGCTCCTCTAACCATACATTTAATTATAGCTCCTCTAACCACACTTGTAATTATAGCTCCTCTAACCACACTTGTAATTATAGCTCCTCTAACCACACTTGTAATTATAGCTGCCTTTATAGCTGCCTTACTAGAGCACTTTCCAATAAGAGAGTTTGTTGTTCCCCACTTTGGCTGCAGTTAACTTTGGCTGGTTGTGTCCTTACAAAAGTTTTAGCATTAAAAGAGCACACAGAGACTTTATATCCAGTGATTAATAGAGAGCACACAGAGACTATACATCCAGTGATTAATAGAGCACACAGAGACTATACATCCAGTGATTAATAGAGCACACAGAGACTATACATCCAGTGATTAATAGAGCACACAGAGACTATACATCCAGTGATTAATAGAGCACACAGAGACTATACATCCAGTGATTAATAGAGCACACAGAGACTATACATCCAGTGATTAATAGAGCACACAGAGACTATACATCCAGTGATTAATAGAGCACACAGAGACTATACATCCAGTGATTAATAGAGCACACAGAGACTATACATCCAGTGATTAATAGAGCACATAGAGACTATACATCCAGTGATTAATAGAGCACACAGAGACTATACATCCAGTGATTAATAGAGCACACAGAGACTATACATCCAGTGATTAATAGAGAGCACACAGAGACTATACATCCAGTGATTAATAGAGCACGCAGAGACTATACATCCAGTGATTAATAGAGCACATAGAGACTATACATCCAGTGATTAATAGAGCACACAGAGACTATACATCCAGTGATTAATAGAGCACAGAGACTATACATCCAGTGATTAATAGAGCACACAGAGACTATACATCCAGTGATTAATAGAGCACACAGAGACTATACATCCAGTGATTAATAGAGCACATAGAGACTATACATCCAGTGATTAATAGAGCACACAGAGACTATACATCCAGTGATTAATAGAGCACACAGAGACTATACATCCAGTGATTAATAGAGCACACAGAGACTATACATCCAGTGATTAATAGAGCACACAGAGACTATACATCCAGTGATTAATAGAGCACACAGAGACTATACATCCAGTGATTAATAGAGCACACAGAGACTATACATCCAGTGATTAATAGAGAGCACACAGAGACTATACATCCAGTTATTAATAGAGCACACAGAGACTATACATCCAGTGATTAATAGAGCACACAGAGACTATACATCCAGTGATTAATAGAGCACACAGAGACTATACATCCAGTGATTAATAGAACACACAGAGACTATACATCCAGTGATTAATAGAGCACACAGAGACTATACATCCAGTGATTAATAGAGCACACAGAGACTATACATCCAGTGATTAATAGAGAGCACAGAGACTATACATCCAGTGATTAATAGAGCACATAGAGATTATACATCCAGTGATTAATAGAGCACACAGAGACTATACATCCAGTGATTAATAGAGCACACAGAGACTATACATCCAGTGATTAATAGAGCACATAGAGACTATACATCCAGTGATTAATATAGCACACAGAGACTATACATCCAGTGATTAATAGAGCACACAGAGACTATACATCCAGTGATTAATAGAGCACATAGAGACTATACATCCAGTGATTAATAGAGCACACAGAGACTATATATCCAGTGATTAATAGAGCACACAGAGACTATACATCCAGTGATTAATAGAGCACACAGAGACTATACATCCAGTGATTAATAGAGCACACAGAGACTATACATCCAGTGATTAATAGAGCACACAGAGACTATACATCCAGTGATTAATAGAGCACACAGAGACTATACATCCAGTGATTAATAGAGCACACAGAGACTATCCAGTAATTAATAGAGCACACAGAGACTATACATCCAGTGATTAATAGAGCACACAGAGACTATACATCCAGTGATTAATAGAGCACACAGAGACTATACATCCAGTGATTAATAGAGCACACAGAGACTATACATCCAGTGATTAATAGAGCACACAGAGACTATACATCCAGTGATTAATAGAGCACACAGAGACTATACATCCAGTGATTAATAGAGCACACAGAGACTATACATCCAGTGATTAATAGAGCACACAGAGACTATACATGTAGTGATTAATAGAGAGCACACAGAGACTATACATCCAGTGATTAATAGAGCACATAGAGACTATACATCCAGTGATTAATAGAGCACATAGAGACTATACATCCAGTGATTAATAGAGCACATAGAGACTATACATCCAGTGATTAATAGAGAGCACACAGAGACTATACATCCAGTGATTAATAGAGCACACAGAGACTATACATCCAGTGATTAATAGAGCACATAGAGACTATACATCCAGTGATTAATAGAGCACACAGAGACTATACATCCAGTGATTAAGGGGGTAGTAAACCATTTTTCTGAAAATTTTCTTTTAAAAAATTCTTCCTTTTATATCCTACCTATAGCTCTGCATGACCTGTGTACAAAACTTGGAAGGCTGTTCTGGTTCAGAAAAAAAGTTATGGAGGATTTCATGCATGCATTTTGTACACACCAGTACTGCATGGGGTGTGTAAATGATGTCTGTTTCCCCCCCAAAACTTATGGTTACCACTTTAGAGCTCCGTAGATTCTGCAAACTTCATGGTATGGACTTGATATATAGCTCAAAAGATAGGTATCTCTGTGTGCTCTCTTTTGATACTAAAATATTTTTCATAGGTATAACTATAGGCAAGTTACTAGACCTAAAGTGGAGGGACCTAAAAACCTGAATGCCTGCAACCTCCACATAAATAACTCCGGATTGCTAAGTGCAAAAAATTTAAAATTAGCACGGGTGGCTAGAGGAAGCCCTACTCTATGTAATGAGTGTTTTCATTAGGCGTTAAAATTTAAGTACGTGGTCAAGCGTGCGGGTGGAAAATGAGTTTTATGGATTTTTAAAGAAATTCATTTTCTACCCGCGCGCTTGACCACGTACTTCAATTCCATAATATACCATTTTATAGCTCTTTCTATGCTCTAAAGTTTGATAGAATCCTTTTTCTTATTTTGTGTACTGGTCTCGAGTTATGCATTGATGTTCGACACAGATTTCATGCTTTTTCATTACGAATTTTCATTGACCTCCCAAATCACTTCCAAGTACATTGTGGCAAAACTGTCTCTATCATACTTTACATATGTGGCTATGTTACACAAACTGTGAATGGGAAGTGGTCAATGACAATCTGTGATTTTTAAGATTTTTGTCGAGTGACAAGGGTAAGGTTCTAAGGGCGTCTATCTGTGGCAAATGTACAAACATGAAAATTCATTAGTAGCCTTCATGTAATATGTCATTTTAAAGCTATTGAACCAGTCTTTCTTTTGATCTAAAAAGTATCTGTAAAGGATGAAAAACAAAAAAGTTATGAACGATACAAATTTGGAACACAGATCTTCAGAAAAATGGTTTACTACCCCCTTAATAGAGCACACAGAGACTATACATCCAGTGATTAATAGAGCACATAGAGACGGAAGTAAAATGTACAAAGCTACAAAGTTGTAACTAGTTTTCTAGGCCTCCCTCAGATAGGTGACTGCTATACACCGCCCCTATAATTCACCTGTAGATGATTGCTACACACCAACCCTATAATTCACCCGTAGACGATTGACAATGCCCCTATAATTCACCTGTAGGTAACTATAAGTCATCTGTAGATGATTGCTATACCACGCCCCTATAATTCATATTCCCCTATAATTCACCTGGTGATTGTCATATTGCAGGCAACAGCAGCTGATGCATCATCCCCTGCAGAAGCCACACCTCCATTACCCCAGTCCTGGACTCAGAGGCTAGGGAGCTGGGTGGGCTGGAAGTGATCTTGCCTTAACATGTCTTCCTAATTGCATAATTTTCGCATAATAGTACGTGTATATATGTATGAATGAATGTAAATATGCAAAAAATGTCCATTAAGTGTCCAATGATGATCGGTCCTCCATAACCAGTTGTTCATAGGTCGGTGTCCGGCTGATCTGAGCTGTCAATAACTGCAATGGACATGACTGGCTCATTGAAGACCGACTCCAGGGTGCTGGAGGTGGTGAGGGTGGTGAGAGAAGTGAGGGGGGGAGGAATGGCTTCTGAGATGATGTTATAGGTGGTGACAATCTCCAAACTAGGGATGGCCACATCCGTATTCACGTCTGCTAGATCTGTTGCATCTGGCGATGAAGAGGTCGTAAGGTTGGGCAACACAGAAAATTGCTGCATGGAAGCTGCAGACAAACAGGATTGTTAATGACACAGCACCAGAGTTGGATTAAATCTAATTAGTATCCACCATCCTCAGCCTTAGAGCAATTAGCTACGAGAAACCTCTCCAGACCACACCCACTGTACATTCCTACTCCACCTTGACCAGATGGGAGGAGAGACAAGGTCATGTTTGTTAGCATGTGTACTCCTAGGAGTTGTCATGTGATGTCTAGCATGCTACTGAAGGCTATATCATGTGATGTCTAGCGCCACTGAAGGCTATATCATGTGATGTCTAGCGCCACTGAAGGCTATATCATGTGATGTCTAGCACGCTACATCATGTGATGTCTAGCGCCACTGAAGGCTATATCATGTGATGTCTAGCGCCACTGAAGGCTATATCATGTGATGTCTAGCATGCTACTGAAGGCTATATCATGTGATGTCTAGCACGACACTGAAGGCTATATCATGTGATGTCTAGCCGCTACTGAAGGCTATATCATGTGATGTCTAGCACGCTACTGAAGGCTATATCATGTGATGTCTAGCCGCTACTGAAGGCTATATCATGTGATGTCTAGCACGCTACTGAAGGCTATATCATGTGATGTCTAGCGCCACTGAAGGCTATATCATGTGATCTCTAGCACACTACTGAAGGCTATATCATGTGATGTCTAGCACGCCACTGAAGGCTATATCATGTGATGTCTAGCACGCTACTGAAGGCTATATCATGTGATGTCTAGCACGCCACTGAAGGCTATATCATGTGATGTCCAGCACGAGTTTGCCTATTGATTTGAGATGGACCACCACAGAGGGTGCTGGTGTAAAGATGGAATTGGTGATGAAGCAGTAGCTGCAGACCTTCTACGAGACTAGGGAGGAGCCAGGAAGGCCAACAGAGGGAGGAATACAGTAGGAGGTCGAGCAGAGGTCACCTGGAGATGAGAAGTCGTGGCTCCAGCTGCATGCTATGAAACATCGCTAATAATAGCTGGCAAGCTTGCGCTACTAAACCAGTTACTCCACTAATGACTAGATAGCTAACTACTGGCTATAGCTAGAAGCTAGTGACACAAACTACTAGCCACTCAAGTGGTTGGCTATGTCACTACCAGCTAGATATGTAACACTTTCAACTTGACCTAGCACCTGTTTTAGCCCACGTCCTCTGGCCTTGTAACTTGACCTAGCACCTGTTCTAGCCCACATCCTCTGGCCTTGTACGCTACAGCAGGTTCCTGCCACAAACACCTCGATCTTTGTTTGTCCATCACATGCTAAATTCTGGTTGGTCAACCACTCGACGCTGGATTATTTCATTGTATTGTATTGTACCATCGTAACCCACGCCATATCATTGCTGGTCCCCATAGGACGATACAATGCGCCATATCATTGCTGGTCCCCACAGGATGATACAATGCATCATATCATTGCTGGTCCCCACAGGATGATACAATGCATTATATCATTGCTGGTCCTCATAGGACGATACAATGCATCATATCATTGCTGGTCCCCATAGGACGATACAATGCATCATATCATTGCTGGTCCCTACAGGACGATACAATGCATCATATCATTGCTGGTCCCCACAAGATGATACAATGCATCATATCATTGCTGGTCCCCACAAGATGATACAATGCATCATATCATTGCTGGTCCCCATAGGACGATACAATGCATCATATCATTGCTGGTCCCCATAGGACGATACAATGCATCATATCATTGCTGGTCCCCACAGGACGATACAATGCATCATATCATTGCTGGTCCCCATAGGATGATACAATGCATCATATCATTGCTGGTCCCCATAGGATGATACAATGCATCATATCATGGCTGGTCCCCACAGGACGATACAATGCATCATATCATTGCTGGTCCCCATAGGATGATACAATGCATCATATCATTGCTGGTCCCCACAGGACGATACGATGCATCATATCATTGCTGGTCCCCATAGGACGATACAATGCATCATATCATTGCTGGTCCCCACAGGACGATACAATACATCATATCATTGCTGGTCCCCATAGGATGATACAATGCATCATATCATTGCTGGTCCCCACAGGACGATACAATGCATCATATCATTGCTGGTCCCCATAGGATGATACAATGCATCATATCATGGCTGGTCCCCACAGGACGATACAATGCATCATATCATTGCTGGTCCCCACAGGACGATACAATGCATCATATCATTGCTGGTCCCCACAGGATGATACAATGCATCATATCATTGCTGGTCCTCATAGGACGATACAATGCATCATATCATTGCTGGTCCCCACAGGATGATACAATGCATCATATCATTGCTGGTCCTCATAGGACGATACAATGCATCATATCATTGCTGGTCCCCATAGGACGATACAATGCATCATATCATTGCTGGTCCCTACAGGACGATACAATGCATCATATCATTGCTGGTCCCCACAAGATGATACAATGCATCATATCATTGCTGGTCCCCACAAGATGATACAATGCATCATATCATTGCTGGTCCCCATAGGACGATACAATGCATCATATCATTGCTGGTCCCCATAGGACGATACAATGCATCATATCATTGCTGGTCCCCACAGGACGATACAATGCATCATATCATTGCTGGTCCCCATAGGATGATACAATGCATCATATCATTGCTGGTCCCCATAGGATGATACAATGCATCATATCATGGCTGGTCCCCACAGGACGATACAATGCATCATATCATTGCTGGTCCCCATAGGATGATACAATGCATCATATCATGGCTGGTCCCCACAGGACGATACAATGCATCATATCATTGCTGGTCCCCACAGGACGATACAATGCATCATATCATTGCTGGTCCCCACAGGATGATACAATGCATCATATCATTGCTGGTCCCCACAGGACGATACAATGCATCATATCATTGCTGGTCCCCACAGGACGATACAATGCATCATATCATTGCTGGTCCCCATAGGACGATACAATGCATCATATCATTGCTGGTCCCCACAGGACGATACAATGCATCATATCATTGCTGGTCCCCATAGGATGATACAATGCATCATATCATTGCTGGTCCCCACAGGACGATACAATGCATCATATCATTGCTGGTCCCCATAGGATGATACAATGCATCATATCATGGCTGGTCCCCACAGGACGATACAATGCATCATATCATTGCTGGTCCCCACAGGACGATACAATGCATCATATCATTGCTGGTCCCCACAGGATGATACAATGCATCATATCATTGCTGGTCCTCATAGGACGATACAATGCATCATATCATTGCTGGTCCCCACAGGATGATACAATGCATCATATCATTGCTGGTCCTCATAGGACGATACAATGCATCATATCATTGCTGGTCCCCACAGGATGATACAATGCATCATATCATTGCTGGTCCCCACAGGACGATACAATGCATCATATCATTGCTGGTCCCCATAGGACGATACAATGCATCATATCATTGCTGGTCCCCACAGGACGATACAATGCATCATATCATTGCTGGTCCCCATAGGATGATACAATGCATCATATCATTGCTGGCCCCCATAGGATGATACAATGCATCATATCATTGCTGGCCCCCACAGGACGATACAATGCATCATATCATTGCTGGTCCCCATGGGATGATGCATCATATGATGAGATGGCAAAGTGCTAGATTGTGAACCTGCCACATTCTGCAGTTATGTGCTCCCAGAGGCTAGGTTCTGAGTCAAAGGGGGAGGGAAGTATATATTGTAGGTGCATAACCAACCAGAACACCCTTACCTTGTTCAAAACACCCATGCCCTGCTAAGAACACCCTTGCCTGGCTCAGAACACCCTTCCTTGCCTAACAACACCCTTGCCTGGCTCAGAACACCCTTTCTTGCCTAGCTAACAACACCCTTGCCTGGCTCAGAACACTCTTCTTTGCCTAGCTAACAACACCCTTGCCTAGCTAACAACACCCTTGCCTGGCTTGCTGGCACACAAGCCCTTCCCCTCAAGAACTGCTTACAGGTGAGTGTTCTGCAGGATGTGGTTTTCATTGAAGGGAGGATGCTATTGGTGGGGGAGAGGATGGGCTTCACAGGAGACACTACCATAGAGAGAGGCACTGGTGAGGATGACAGAGGTGTGGACCTAGTAGGTGTGGTGCTGCCACTGTTGGGCTGTAACACACACAGACAAGACAACAGCCATCAAAATGTGCCTTACAAGACAAGCCCCAGCCATGTTGTTGCTGACGAGTCCTCCACACAATTATTAATTATACCAAGTGTAAGTAACAACAGGTATGTTGGAGCAGACAGCATTAGGTGGACCACTCACAGGAACACTGCCACTCTTGGCCTGCTTGGCGTGGGAGAGCATGTGGGACTTGAGATTGGTGGACTGGGCAAACCTCTTGTTGCAGTTATCAAATGGACACACATACGGACGGTCACCAGTATGGATGCGAATGTGCGTTCGCAAGTTGAAGTCCAACGAAAACCGCTTGCCACACCCCTCAAATGTGCACTGAACAACAGAAAGCAACATGACCACAGACACTCACACACACCACCAAGACCAACTTGGAAGGGCTTTTCTCCGGTGTGCACCAGCTGGTGTCTCTTCAGCTTCGAGCTCTCCACGAAGGCCTTGCCACACTCTGCACAGACGTGGACGCGAGGTCCGTGTGTGTGCAGGTGCTTCCTCATGGCTGCATTGTCACGAAACATCTTGCTGCAACCCTGTAGCACGTGCAAGAAGAACATGACAATCAAGCCTGTCACTCAAGCAGCCACTAGCAAAGAGGGTCCAGTCCCACACATTAACTCCTTCACTGGTAGATTTAACCCCCCGCCCCTCCCCCCAAAGGTTTTTTTCCTTTTCAATGAAGGCATCCTTTTTACATTAATTTTATATCTTCAGTCACTCCAAACTCTGTGGCAACCTTTGATGAACAATTTGTGACCAATTATAGTCACTTAATAACTGAACCATGATTATGAATATCATTACAGGTATGTCATCTCCATTCACTTATTCGATACTAGTGCTATTCTAGTAGTAACTCATCCATTATGCTGGGGAGCAACTCTCTGGGCGCACGCCTGTACGTGTGCAGACTCTGGGCGCACGCCTGCACGTGTCCAGACTCTGGGCGCACGCCTGCACGTGTCCAGACTCTGGGCGCACGCCTAGACATGTCTAGGATCATTCTCATCTATACTTCAAGCATCAATCCATGAGAGACCTCTCTGGCTCCTACCCTTTGTGATTAATCCATGGATGTTAATCATTGGACCAACCACACGAAAGAGAAATACCTTATGAGGGCACGGGATTGTTCGCTCTACTCCGTCAGAGTCCCTCTTCTTGTGGATCTTCGTGCGTCTACAAACACAACAAAGTCGTTACCATGCACACATAGCAACCACCACATAGCAACCACCACATAGCAACCACCACTTAGCTATCTAGACTGAATGAAGGACTAACATCTCTATTCTAAATGAAGCACAACATCTGTCTACTCTAAATGAAAGACTGACAGTAACAGGCCTAGACACACACGACCTCATCAATGAAGGGGTGTGCTCTCACTAACAGCAGTGGAGATCCAATCAAGTGCTCCTACTAGCTATGTTGTCAGCACAGAGGACGGAGGAATAACTCCACCCACTTACACACACACTCACTCACTTGGTGAACTCCACAATGGACTCCGGATCTGAGAAATCAAAGCCAGGAATGCCCTCCGGGGGAATCTTCTTCCCACGAGTGTATTCAAAGAAATCATCGGCATTATCTGACACTCTGCGCTTGTCATCTGCAATGAAAAAGCACATCCACATGTTGGTGAGTGTCACATCCACATGTTGGTGTCACATCCACATGTTGGTGAGTGTCACATCCACATGTTGTAAGTGTCACATCCACATGTTGTAAGTGTCACATCCACATGTTGGTGAGTGTCACATCCACATGTTGGTAAGTTTGCAAAGTTGACACCTCAGAGCCCACCACTTCACATGCACCTGGTTATCACAGAGCTTAATGCCCCACTTCATGCACACCCCGACAAGCACCCCCTCCCCCCCCCCCCCCCACTGCAGTAACAGGCCTGGACACACACACACTGTCAGTAACATGCCTGGACACACACACACTGTCAGTAACAGGCCTGGACACACACACACTGTCAGTAACAGGCCTGGACACACACACACTGTCAGTAACATGCCTGGACACACACACACTGTCAGTAACAGGCCTGGACACACACACACTGTCAGTAACAGGCCTGGACACACACACACTGTCAGTAACAGGCCTGGACACACACACACTGTCAGTAACATGCCTGGACACTCACACACTGTCAGTAACAGGCCTGGACACACACACACTGTCAGTAACAGGCCTGGACACACACACACTGTCAGTAACAGGCGTAGACCACACTCTGCGTCACAATAACAATTACTGTTCTTATACGCACCATGCAGGGGTGCAAGAATATTGCCGTAGGCCACATTGGCTCCCAAGACTAATCCTTATCAGCTTATTTGTGAAAGTAACTTCCATACCAATAAATTCCACACTTGCTACTAATATAGACAGTGTATTACCCAAGGATATGTTACTAATATAGACAGTGTATTACCCAAGGATGTCCACACTTGCTACTAATACAGACAGTGTATTACCCAAGGATGTCCACACTTGCTACTAATATAGACAGTGTATTACCCAAGGATATCCACACTTGCTACTAATATAGACAGTGTATTACCCAAGGATGTCCACACTTGCTACTAATATAGACAGTGTATTACCCAAGGATGTCCACACATGCTACTAATATAGACAGTGTATTACCCAAGGATGTCCACACTTGCTACTAATATAGACAGTGTATTACCCAAGGATGTCCACACTTGCTACTAATATAGACAGTGTATTACCCAAGGATATCCACACTTGCTACTAATATAGACAGTGTATTACCCAAGGATATCCATACTTGCTACTAATATAGACAGTGTATTACCCAAGGATATCCACACTTGCTACTAATATAGACAGTGTATTACCCAAGGATGTCCACACTTGCTACTAATATAGACAGTGTATTACCCAAGGATGTCCACACTTGCTACTAATATAGACAGTGTATTACCCAAGGATGTCCACACTTGCTACTAATATAGACAGTGTATTACCCAAGGATGTCCACACTTGCTACTAATATAGACAGTGTATTACCCAAGGATGTCCACACTTGCTACTAATATAGACAGTGTATTACCCAAGGATATCCATACTTGCTACTAATATAGACAGTGTATTACCCAAGGATATCCACACTTGCTACTAATATAGACAGTGTATTACCCAAGGATGTCCACACTTGCTACTAATATAGACAGTGTATTACCCAAGGATATCCACACTTGCTACTAATATAGACAGTGTATTACCCAAGGCTGTCCACAAGATCTCACAAGCAAGACTGAGCAGCAAGATATTAGACAACCTTACCGCATTTCCTCGATAGAAACAACAAAGCCGACTATGAAGAATGCGAAACTGATGAAAGATGTTTGACAAAACTAGAATACAGGACGATGGCTGGAGTAGGGACACTGGTACTAATTGCCACCGGTTCGAGACCGGCTGATCTTGTTGCGCGCTGTCTGTTAGGTGTGTTGAAATAATAGAGTGCGCCCTTGAATAGTGCGCGCACTCAACAGCTCAGGAGATAACATACGCGTGATGGGGGAAATGCAGTAATCTATTTGATGTAGCCAATGACCTTGCAGGCAAGGGTGGGCGTGGACAACAGTGTTTGAATATATGTCAGCATACTGTGTTAACATAAAAGCCACACCCAGACCACACCCAGACTTCCTGTCTTAAAATTGCCTGAACCACCTATGAGGCCTGTCACACTTACCATGCTGTCAGTGCAAGCTTGTGATTCTTTATGGTCAAAAGGTCAAAATGCATGTAAGGTCATAAGGTAGTGGCACAACAGCAACACAAGTGATGGAAGGTGTTGACCACACCCACATAAATGGGGGGAAATACCTAATGCAATGATGCCGCCTCATATGTGGCTTGTCCAGAGAGGATGTGGCTGACTGATAAAAAGTGGTGGACCAACCAAGTCATGGGATGACCACTGAGGACCAATCAAGTCATGGGATGACCACTGAGGACCAACCAAGTCATGGGATGACTATTGAGGACCAACTAAGTCATGGGACGACCACTGAGGACCAACCAAGTCATGGGACGGCCACTGAGGACCAACCAAGTCATGGGATGGCCACTGAGGACCAACCAAGTCATGGGATGACCATTGAGGACCAACCAAGTCATGGGATGACCACTGAGGACCAACCAAGTCATGGGATGGCCACTGAGGACCAACCAAGTCATGGGATGACCACTGAGGACCAACCAAGTCATGGGATGGCCACTGAGGACCAACCAAGTCATGGGATGGCCACTGAGGACCAACCAAGTCATGGGATGACCACTGAGGACCAACCAAGTCATGGGATGGCCACTGAGGACCAACCAAGTCATGGGATGGCCACTGAGGACCAACCAAGTCATGGGATGGCCACTGAGGACCAACCAAGTCATGGGATGACCACTGAGGACCAACCAAGTCATGGGATGACCACTGAGGACCAACCAAGTCATGGGATGACCACTGAGGACCAACCAAGTCATGGGATGGCCACTGAGGACCAACCAAGTCATGGGATGGCCACTGAGGACCAATCAAGTCATGGGATGACCACTGAGGACCAACGGAGCCAATGCCCTGAGGACTAAGCAAGCCATGAGAGTTACAACCAGACATTGAACAAAATGCTCCATGTCTGTGAGGCTGTTCCTTCCTATACAAGCACAAGGATAGTAAGGGTTGGCTCCTTGTGCCTCAACATTTATACAGTTAGTGTACATCGACTGCTCCATCCAATATCCCAACATGCTAGCTAGTAGGTTAGATACATGGCTCTGGTTAAACAGACCTACAAAATGCTAAGCTGGCTCTACAATTTCCAAGGTTCTAGTTGACCTACCAGAACACCACATGCTGACACTGAATTTCCCACCATCGATGGTTTTCACAGGAATTCTGAGCTTCTTCCATTTTCTGGGCTCTTTCTCTGGATCAAAGCTGGCCTCATTGGCCTCCCGCGCGGCCTCCTTAGCTACTCCTGCACCGCTAAGGGCTAATGGGATCTGACGATTTACAAAACGAATCGAACCTTTCCTGTTCTTTTTCTGCTTCCTTTTAGAAAGGACTCCTCCACGAAGGCTCCTGCCGGTTTGCTCCCTCCTTCTTTTGTTGGGAGACAGTCCGCTAGGAAGGCAGGAAAACCTCACGTCCAAGCCGCCATTTTGATCTTCGGACTTCAAATCAAAATGGCTTCCAGTGGTGAGACCGTGATCAGACTGCTGTAGGGCGATAATGACATCGTCTACAGGATCAAGTTCCACAGTGAGCCCGTCTCCATCGGTAGTCGTCTCCACTTCTTCTTGGACCATGAATTGTAGATCATCTTCTCCGCTAATTGGAGCCTGGCCACCTTGAATAATTGTTTGCACCTCGACGCCATCTTCCTCTACGTCTATTTCTAGATCAGAATCCGCCATCTTGAGACTTCTTCTCAAAATGGCAGCTCCCTAGAATTTTCTAATTATACGAACGCGCACTAATTATTGAAGGGCTGCGCGGCACCAGGGAAATTCAACGGTCAGGAAGGTATCCTCCAGTCCCCTATAGAATGAATGGAAGAGAAGGAAAGGTCAACTTCTAACGAACTAAAATATGATAATTGGAACTACATTAATCCAAAACAGCAGTACAAGACAAACTGAACATAAGCAAACATACTATTGAAACAACCTTAGGTCCTAAGGCAAAGGCCCCAATATGGCCACTTCATTACCCCACTCAACTTCCAGTGTTAAAATGTTTTTAATGTGCTGTTGAACTTTTAAAAGGAAACAAGGCAGTACCCACTAGATCATAACCAGTTAAATGACCGACCCTTCACCACTTAAAACTGCTGTTATGATTTAAAATTGTAAAGGGTCATCAACATCATTTGTAGTCTTATATTGTTTCCCTTATAATATTTCCCTTATAATATAGTGTTGTTTCCCTTATATGGGTAGCCCCTTATATGGGTCGCATTATTTCCCTTATATGGGTAGTGTTGTTTTCCTTATATGGATACAGTTGTTTCCTTTGTATGGGTGTATTGTTTCCCATGGGTAGTGCTGTTTCCCTTATATGGGTAGTGTTGTTTCCCTTATATGGGTAATGTTGGTTCTCTTATATGGGTGTATTGTTTCTCTTATATGGGTAGTGTTGTTTCCCTTATATAGTAATGTTGTGTCCCTCATATGGGTGTATTGTTTCCCTTATATGGGTAGTGTTGTTTCCCTTATGTAGTAATGTTGTTTACCTTATATGGGTGTATTGTTTCCCTTATATGGGCAGTGTTGTTTCCCTTATGTAGTAATGTTGTTTCCCTTATATGGGTGTATTGTTTCCCTTATATGGGCAGTGTTGTTTCCCTTATATAATAATGTTGTTTCCCTTATATGGGTGTATTGTTTCCCTTATATGGGCAGTGTTGTTTCCCTTATATAATAATGTTGTTTCCGTTATATGGGTGTATTGTTTCCCTTATATGGGTAGTGTTGTTTCTCTTTTAATGGTGGATTCAAATGCCATTTTTTTAAATTATTCTCATTTTGGTTCCGTATTAACATGTCTCGCCTTTGTTGGACTACATTACTGGTCATATCAACTCGTTAGACCCACATTAACCTATCATAATAGTGGTCATCCAACACTTCTCCCACATTAATTCATTGCACCATAAACAGCCACCCCCCACCCCACTCCACCCTCTCCCACGAAAGAAAAAGGAAAAAAAGGCCCAGCAGGGGAGACCAATGTCCCCAGCCAATCATCACGCTGGTTTCCTTGGCAAAACCCCCAGAACTATTCATTTTCACTCAAAATTCTTGTTCTGGCCAATTGTCCACTTGCAATCACTTCCTGTGCTGATGATCCATCTCTGCAGTTTATTTCTAGAGATTGGACTTGGTATCTCTCTGATTTCATCATTTCAAACTGAAATGGTGATTAAAATTATGTCTATTTTTTTTGCTCCTCTCTTCTTCCCCACGATAGGCAACGGAGGGGTGAGAGTGGGGCCAGTGTTCCCCAGCCACCCCCCCCCCATAGGACCAGTTGGTATAACAAAAAAGACAACCTTATACACTTAGACATCCAGTGCTATATTATCAAATTATCAAATGAACAGTTAGTAGTTGAGGTGGTGATATAAATGGTGGATTTTGAGGTGGACTGTACATAGGAGCAGGCTGGAAATGCAGGAATAAGGAGTGATTGATTGAGGATAGAGGCTAGACCAGTGGGAACAAAAGTGAGAGGAACACAACGAGAATAACAACAAAACAAACAGCACTGCCTAAAAACAGAGAGCAAGAAACTCTCAAGACAACCAAATGTGCGATGAAAGCCTCGAGAAATAGCAACAAACATAATAGGCAATAACCTCTTGCAAGGAGAGAGTAGGAAATCCCCAAGCAGCATCAACAATAGTTCTGGCTGAAGCCAAGTAGACATGCTAATACAGCAACTCAGAGCAGCATCATCAACACTGGTCCCGGCTGAAGCCAAGTAGACATGCTAATACAGCAACTCAGAGCAGCATGAACAACACTAGTTATGGCTGAAGCCAAGTAGACATGCTAATACAGCAACTCAGAGCAACATCAACAACACTGGTCCCCGCTGAAGCCAAGTAGACATGCTAATACAGCAACTCAGAGCAGCATCAACAACACTGGTCCCCGCTGAAGCCAAGTAGACATACTAATACAGCAACTCAGAGCAGCATCAACAACACTGGTCCTGGCTGAAGCCAAGTAGACATTCAGCCAAGTAGACATACTAATACAGCAACTCAGAGCAGCATCAACAACACTGGTCCCGGCTGAAGCCAAGTAGACATGCTAATACAGCAACTCAGAGCAGCATCAACAGTGGTCCCGGCTGAAGCCAAGTAGACATGCTAATACAGCAACTCAGAGCAGCATCAACAACACTGGTCCCGGCTGAAGCCTAGTAGACATGCTAATACAGCAGTTCAGAGCAGCATCAACAACACTGGTCTCCCGGATGAGGCCAAGTAGACATGCTAATACAGCAACTCAGAGCAGCATCAACAACACTGGTCCCCGCTGAAGCCAAGTAGACATGCTAATACAGCAACTCAGAGCAGCATCAACAACACTGGTCCCGGCTGAAGCCAAGTAGACATGCTAATACAGCAACTCAGAGCAGCATCAACAACACTGGTCCCGGCTGAATCCAAGTAGACATGCTAATACAGCAACTCAGAGCAGCATCAACAACACTAGTTATGGCTGAAGCCAAGTAGACATGCTAATACAGTATATTGTTTTACAATGTTGATGTAATACAGAACATGTTTCTTGCAAAAAGGACCATTATTTGAAGAGGGTTTAATGGAGAATGGTTATCTGCAAGCCTTCAATCTACCTTTCCTCTGCAGGTGTACATCTAAATGCAGAAAGTACACCCATACAGGCAATCAGGGGTCTGGAAAGAAGGGTCCTATTGTGGTAATTCCTTATGTAGCAGGGAAGAGTGAAGACATCCGGAAGTCTGCAGGAAGTTCAACATCGGAGTCAGATCTGGAAGAATTCTGATGCCACAACTGAGCAGAGAATTACTCGTTTCACTCATGCCTTGTGTACTGCATCCCTTGCAGCTGTGTGAAGTACTACATAGTGGAGACCATCAGAAGACAGAGTGAGAGAACATCATCAAGATGCCTGTAGAAAGTGTGGTAAAGAGAAGTCGGCAATTGCTGAACATGCATGGGATAATGGACATCCTATTTTGTTGGAGGAAGCCACCATCTTGGACCAGGCCAGAAAACAGAAGGAACTGCTATATAGTGAAGGAGGCATTGCACATCAGCCTAGCGCCAAAGTGTGAGCGGTTCAATCGGTTGTGAAATGAATTAGCCTGGCTGCTGCAAGGCCACTCTCAAGAGCCTGAACTTGAAACCACGCCCACCATACATTTTCTTGTTTCTTTATTCAGAAGTTATTTACTCCTCATTCTTTGTTGATGTGTTTTAGTGATATCATTCAAGTGTAGCATGTCCTTATTATTTTTATTTATTTTTAATTTAACTATTGTTATTGTTTTATTTATTAATGCCACATCCAGTTCACATGCTTGATGCAGGTGCCAGAGTGTGGTTTGCATTACACGTGGATAACTAGCTACTGCCAGGAATAGTTCCACAATTATAGGATAGCCTATACAAAAGAGTCGGTTATGCGCCTATGTAACCTCCAAGTTTGCGGTTACCCCGAGGCGAAGCCGAGGAATGTAACAGCAAACGAGTAGGTTACACTGGCGCATAATGGTGTACCTGTCAATGCACATATAGTGCACCTGTTTGAACTGACATTGTGTTTGTGTTGTGCATCTCTTTGCATCTCTTTGTATGACACTGGGTTTGTGCGACCTGCTATCAATTTCTGATAATTTGTCACTGCATGCATTTACTTATAAGGTGCTGACCAAGAGGTTACAACTATCAGGAAATCGCCTGGAATTAGAAAATCCATGAGTCACTTAGTTCCATTACCTGGGGAGGACAGTGTAAGTTATGAGCGACACATAAAAATTCTCCAGGTAGGTTTAAAAAGAATTCACCTAGAACTTAATAAATGGCATTCATTTTACAGGTGCAATTCAAGAAAAAGAACCGGAATAAACTGGTCATAGAAGAACTTATTAAGCGTTCCTTTGCCATGCGGCGGGCAGAAATGACGGAACATAATCCAGTTCTTGATGATATCTTTTGCAGATTTCCATTCCTGCAAGAAGCCGAGACAGTAAGTCACTTATCAGATCACAATTTCTATCCAGAACACCAATTAATTTTGGTGATTGTCTGTGTGTATTGTTAGTGTATAATTTCTTGGTAGTGCTTGCCCTTCTGCTGAGTCATGCTAGCATAGTACTTTTTGTAGCTGATTGTGGAAATGCAGCTTATAATGAACGACGAGAAATTAAGAGATCTTGCTAAGGAACGTTGGAGATCCCAAATTCCTGCAATCATACAACAAGGAAACATTGAATCTAAAGACAAGACACGCCTTTATGATGTTCTACATAGTCTGCAATGTGATGAAGGTTAAAATAAAGTGGGGGGGGGGGGGGGGGGGGGGGGCGAAATACATATTATGGATTATGTGTCTACTATTGATGCAGGGATACAAGGGAATAATACGCTTCTTGCTCTGTGGATTTTACCTCTTCTGCTACCAGATGCCCGAAGCAAATCTGATCCTGACAGAGTGGTATTCTTTTATGAGGTAAATTTTTATGGGCAACCCCCCCTCCCCCGTGGATCATTACATTGTTATTTGTCTCAGTGCATAGACACTGTTATGGCATGTCACTTTTCCTTACTGATTAAATTGCTTGACCATGATATCTTTTTCTCTACTCAGGGTTGTGCAGATGTTAACAAAAAATTGTTACTGAAGTTTCATGTTTTCAGGATATTCCGTTTTGTTTAATGTCAGCGTTTTTTGTTTTTAATATACAATATTCTGTAGGGTGTTCTACTTTTTATGCTTTTATGGAAGTGCTCATCCTTCAGTTCCCTTTACATAAAACATAACTGTTAAACATTTTATGGCCTCACTATTGTAACTATAATTATATTCATGATTCTGTTAACTTTGTCATTTTAGTTTGTAAAAATCTTTGAAATCATTCTGCTATGGCTATGGTGATACTTAATTTTAGTGTGTAATGCACACTGATAATGGTGTGTAATGCACACTGATTATGGTGTGTAATACACACTGGTAATGGTGTGTGTTGCACACCATAAAGAGCGTGTTATGCACGCTACAATATTGAGTGTGTAACACACACTCAAAATGAGTGTGCGTATAGCGACAGCACAGCACACTCTATTTGGTGTGCATTGCACACTTTATTTTTACAGTGTATGATTAGGGTGGGTGCATGTAGCAAGAGCCAACTATGTGTGTCTGTTGTTCTCAGTGGTTTAGGATTAGGCTGGGTGCATGTAGCAAGAGCCCACTATGCTGTTTTCAGTGATCTAGGATTAGGCTGGATGAATTTAGCAAGCACCCAATATGCTGTTCTCATTGATCTAGGATTAAGCTGGGTGCATGTAGCAAGCACCCACTATGCTGTTCTCATTGATCTAGGATTAGGCTGGGTGCATGTAGCAAGAGCCCACTATGCTGTTTTCAGTGATCTAGGATTAGGCTGGGTGCATGTAGCAAGAGCCAACTATGTGTGTCTGTTGTTCTCAGTGGTTTAGGATTAGGCTGGGTGCATGTAGCAAGAGCCCACTATGCTGTTTTCAGTGATCTAGGATTAGGCTGGGTGCATGTAGCAAGAGCCAACTATGTGTGTATGCTGTTCTGAGTGATTTAGGATTAGGCTGGATGCATGTAGCAAGAGCCCACTATGCTGTTTTCAGTGATCTAGGATTAGGCTGGGTGCATGTAGCAAGAGCCCACTATGCTGTTTTCAGTGATCTAGGATTAGGCTGGATGAATTTAGCAAGCACCCAATATGCTGTTCTCATTGATCTAGGATTAAGCTGGGTGCATGTAGCAAGCACCCACTATGCTGTTTTCAGTGATCTAGGATTAGGCTGGGCATGTAGCAAGAGCCAACTATGTGTGTATGCTCTTCTCAGTGATTTAGGATTAGGCTGGGTGCATGTAGCAAAAGCCCACTATGCTGTTTTCAGTGATCTAGGATTAGGCTGGTTCACATAGCAAGCCACCAAGTAAATAGATTTTATCCAAACTATACATGAAGCTGATGAGAAGGGCATCCATTTCCATTTGCAGACTTGCGTGGAGCCCAAATCATTGACTTGAAAGTTATAGGGAATCTGAAGTTCAGGAAAAAAGCTAAAGCATAGGCACCAGTTAACACTGAGATAACCAGCAAATCTCACCTAGAGCACCTTATCTTGTGACATACTTCATTGCAAATGATCACTTGAATGCAAATAACACAGCAGATGTGCGTCCCATTCCCATGCTCGAGAGCTCTGTGTAATCAATATTAATAATAGAGCAATGAATATTGATACTAAGCCTCTAACTCTGCTGGTTCCTATAAAACTAGATATATTTATTGGTCATTTGTCTTCAATCTTTTTTCAATGATGAGTGTATATTATACTGCTGAGGAGGTGTAGCTGCCATCATTTTGGAGGAAGATAGTGACGAAGAAGTATGTGATACAGGAAGCCTTGGAGAAATCAGTGAAGAGGAAATTGATGCTGTGGAATATGAGGAGGAGGAGGAAGAAGAAGAATAGATTTGCATTGACTCTGATGTCTCTGATGAAGATGTTCATGATACTGCTGAATTTACCTCAATTCTCCTAGCAGAAAACTTTGGGAGAAAAAGCTAACTCTAGCTGGAACACTGAAACCGAATAAACGGGCAATTCCACCCCAATTCCTAAAAAATAAAAGCCGTGAAGTACATGAAAGTATGTTTTGTTTCCAGAAGGAAAAAACATTGGTTTCTTATGTGCCAAAGAAAAGTAAGGCAGTGATACTGCTATCCACAGAGCACCACAGCAAAAACATCATTTTACAGGGAGGTGGGAAGATTGAAATGAAAACCCCTGAAATTATCATGGCATATAATGCTACAAAAGGAGCTGTCGATACCTTTGACAAACTAATTGTTCAGTATTCTTGTAGACGAAACACGCAGATGGCCTATGAATGTATTTTTCCCCCTTCTTGATGCTGTTTCATACAACACATTTGTGTTGAACAGAACCAAGAACCCTAATATCATGGAGAAAAACTGCAAGCGACAACGTCGGCTACAATTGGAGGCACTAGGAGAAGAACTCTGCAGAAGAGAAATTGAAGTCAGAATCCAAAAATGGGTTGATGGCAACTTTCATGGAATTTCACAAGCAATGAGGCAGCTTGCCCAAAAGCATGGCTTCTTGCCTTTGGAGAGTGCTGCACATCAACCAATTGTGATTCGAACTTATGGTAGATGTTACTTGTGCTCTAGGAAAAATTACAGAAAAAGTCACAACCACTGTGGTCTGTGTATACGTTTTGTCTGCAAAGAACATTCTGTTAGTCATACACAGTGTTTTGTGTTCCTTGCAAAGAAGGAATACAGTAAAGACTCAATTATCAATGATGAATTTTGCATCTTTCATGATTTGATTTTCAATAATGTTAGCTATTTACTTTACTTCACTTTCCAGCTTAGACTAGACCAGTGTGTGTGTTCTGGTTCTATGTTGAAGGGATAAAAATGATAAAATTATGATTTATAGGCCAATTTGGCCTCTTTGTGTTGATATTTGTAAAAGATCCATTGGGGTGCTGGTGTACCCCTTTGGCAGTCTGTGTTATGGAAAATCTTTAGACAGTGCGAAGGCTAAGCTAGTTTCATTATGTCTGCTAGACCAAGTGTAGTGTAGCCATCTTCAATTGCATATGAAGTGTTTGTCTTCTAGTTATATCCACACAGCATTCGTGTCGTGCATGTGTGGGTGTATGTTTAGTTATGTCCACACAGCATTCGTGCCGTGCAGATGTATGTTTAGTTATGTCCACACAGTCGTGCATGTGCAGGTGTATGTTTAGTTATGTCCACACAGCATTCGTGCCGTGCATGTGTGGGTGTATGTTTAGTTATGTCCACACAGCATTCGTGCCGTGCAGATGTATGTTTAGTTATGTCCACACAGCATTTGTGCCATACATGTGCAGGTGTATGTTTAGTTATGTCCACACAGCATTCGTGCCATGCATGTGCAGGTGTATGTTTAGTTATGTCCACACAGCATTCGTGCCATGCATGTGCAGGTGTATGTTTAGTTATGTCCACACAGCATTCGTGCCATGCATGTGCAGGTGTATGTTTAGTTATGTCCACACAGCATTCGTGCCATACATGTGCAGGTGTATGTTTAGTTATGTCCACACAGCATTCGTATCATGCATGTGTGGGTGTATGTTTAGTTATGTCCACACAGCATTCGTGCCGTGCATGTGCAGGTGTATGTTTAGTTATGTCCACACAGCATTCGTATCGTGCATGTGCAGGTGTATGTTTAGTATGTCCACACAGCATTCGTGCCGTGCATGTGCAGGTGTATGTTTAGTTATGTCCACACAGCATTCGTGCCGTGCATGTGTGGGTGTATGTTTAGTTATGTCCACACAGCATTCGTGTCGTGCATGTGCAGGTGTATGTTTAATTATGTCCACACAGCATTCGTGTCGTGCTGTATGTTTAGTTATGTCCACACAGCATTCGTGCCGTGCATGTGTCAGTGTATGTTTAGTTATATCCACACAGCATTCATGCCGTGCATGTGTGGGTGTATGTTTAGTTATGTCCACACAGCATTCGTGTCGTGCATGTGCAGGTGTATGTTTAGTTATGTCCACACAGCATTCGTGCCGTGCATGTGTGGGTGTATGTTTAGTTATGTCCACACAGCCGTGCATGTGTGCAGGCATATCATGGGGTATTGAACATATTCAAGGTCTATGGGATCTCAGTAGTGACAGATGGCAATGAAGATAGTGATATTAACTGCCAAAAGCTGGAAGACATGACACCTACAGCAGCGCCTGAAATTGCAAGGTTCAACTTCACTAGAAAGACAGAAATTCCAATAACCTTTTCTCTAACCTAATAATGGGGGACTAGACGTCAAAACCACAAAACACTTGTACCTATTTCTAATTGCCATAACTTTTTATCTCTTTTCTCTTATGCAGGTAATTGTGGTTCCAAAGTCTTTATTATTCTGTGTGTGTTTTTATGATATGATAAATGTCTCTATAGACAAAGTTTCTTAGAAGAGACATGCAGAAACATCAAGGTGACTACAAGATATTTGTGGCTGCCTAATGAATTGACTGCTCACAATTGGTGTGTGGCTTGCTAAGGAATGTCTCGGTGATTGCCACGGACCAAAGTTACGTCATGTTCATTAGTTGCACACTACATAGTCTTAAAAACTGGAAAAAAATAGAGATCACCTCTTCTAACCACCATCTCTTGGCAATGCTTGCAGTAAAAAAAAATCTGATTCATGGAAATCACAGAGTACTAAAAGAGCTCTCAAATGATATAAACACCAAAAAAAAAAAGCAAACAGTTTTAAAGTTATGCTCGCCACAAGAAATATTTCCATGAATTGTCGGAATAAGCAGTCCAAGTTAGGAAAACGAAATGTTTGAGTTAGCAGTGAAATAACTTGATAAAAATATAATGTGTTCTTTTACAAGTTTTAGTAATTCCTTGATCTTTTTTTTAATAACTTCCATGACTTTCTTGAGTTTTTCTGTGCCTATCTACTAATGTAGTATATATCTACTAATGTAACAAAGAAAAACATGATGAAAATTGTTATAATTATTACGAGATGTATATGTGGAATTTTCCTTTACAGCTGAATGTTTGTACATGTCAAAGAAAAGTATGATGAAGTAGATCCACCAATGAAGCATCCAATGCCCCTAAAACTTTGGAAATAGCAAGTAGATAGATGCAACAACAGTTTGAACTAAAAAAATAATAAGCATAAAATAAAAATATAAATTACGTCTAGTCCCCCCTGGGGGAGGGGGGGGGGGGGAAGGGAACTGTACGTCAGCATCACCAAAGTATTATAAATCGCCATAACTTTTTCTATACACTCTATGCAGGTAATTTTATTCCCTTTGTGTTCGTTATGCTTTGTGCTTCCTAATGATAATAATTATGTTGATATGTTGAATATCTCTTGCCGACATATTTTCTCGGAATCAAGATTCCTAAAAAAAAGTTGACCTAACTTGCAGAAAAATTCATAACTGCCCTAATTATCAAGATCAAAGTCCCATATTTGGTCAGCTGATAGTGAAGGCCGAACAGATTATCAATAAACGTCGTGGTTTTTGAGTGGCAGGCCAAAGCTTTTGCAACTGGAAAACACCAGGGAAAATCCCAAACCTCACCTCTTAAATCATAACTTGCCAACACTTATATAGTAATTAAAATTTTGTCAAATACATTACACAGATAATTAGAAGAGCTATCCAGTGATATAAAAATCATCATTAGTTAGTGAAGTGTAGGAAAGTTATGAGCTTTACGGCAGCAAAAAAAGATTTAAATTTTTTTTTTAGAATAAGTCCAAGTTAGGGCAAATATCATGCAAGATGTGTTCTCTTTGTAGTTTATTGATCTGTTACTTGGCCAAAAAAAAAGAAGAAAAAAAAAAGAAGGAAGATTTTTTGACGTAATCCCCACCTTAGTTTTTGACATAGTCCCCCCTTAACGATGAAGAACAGGAAACTAATGAATTACTAGAAGATTAGAATTAGCAACCTTTTCTTTTAAAGCCCTCTTTGTTCAGGTCCTAGTCCTGTTACTTTTTTATTGCTTTTGTGCTTCTCTTTGTTGGGCTCTAGCTAGCAATAAACTCAGACAGGGAGAAAGGTTACAGCAGTGTATGGAGGCTGGATAAATGTGCAAACACATGCCTAGTCCAAGCCAGTCACCTGCTGAGGGCTGAGTTCTATTGTGTATGCCCTCTAGTTGAGTTTGTACTCGTTCAGTGTTCACTCTGTGAGGACAACTGGAACATTTTATATTCAGGTTAGAAAACAAGGAATATGTAGCAATGGTGATTCATTAGATCTTGCTCTGCTGAGACTTAGAGTTTGACAGAGTGCCCCTGTGTTGCAACATCATGTTTTGGCATGATGAGTAGTAGAAAGGTCACTTCTGCTCCACACCTCTTATATTGCACTCCTTTCCCCTCTACATTATCTCTCATTCCCACTGCCTCTCAATGTTTACTATGGAAAGTATGAGAGTGCAGTATATTAATTATAACTATTTACTGTGTCTAGACATGATAAAATAAATGATATCAGAGGCAGTAAATGTTGGGGTGTTGTACAGTTAATGTTGCTACATTACTTGACCACACGCCTATTGAATGAGGGATGTGAGTATATCAAGTTAAATAATGCAATGTAAAAGATCCCCCACACAACTTTGTGTAATGCCCAGCAACAAACATCATTTATACCTAATATCCGTCATATTCTTCTGCTCACTTCCAGCAGCACAGATCACTTCAGTGAAGTTGAGAGTATCACTGCAGGTGTACTTGTGAAGGGAATAGAAGAAGTGACTACTATAACGTTATAGTAGTCACTTCTTCTATTCCCTTCACAAGTACACCTGCAGTGATACTCTCAACTTCACTGAAGTGATCTGTGCTGCTGGAAGTGAGCAGAAGAATATGATGGATATTAGGTATAAATGATGTTTGTTGCTGTGCATTACACAAAGTTGTGTGGGAGATCTTCTACATTGCATTGTACATACCAGTTGGATTCATAACAAACGAAGTAAAAAAAGGTTCAGCTGTCCATTTGACACTCATTGCATCAGTGGTGCAGGCATAAATGACATCAACATAAGGACAGACATCATCTGCAACATCAGCAGATAACTCCAGAAATGTCTGTGAGAAATCTAATAGGAAACAATGGGAAATATTCACCAGTCAAATCATACCACCACCACCACACACACAGAGAGAGAGAAATATTCACCAGTCAAATCATACCACCACCACCACACACACACAGAGAGAGAAGAAATATTCACCAGTCAAATCATACCACCACCACCACACACAGAGAGAGAGAAGAAATATTCACCAGTCAAATCATACCACCACCACCATAAACAGAGAGAGAGAAGAAATATTCACCAGTCAAATCATACCACCACCACCACACACACACAGAGAGAAATATTTACCAGTCAAATCATACCACCACTACCACACAGAGAGACAGAGAGAAATATTCACCAGTCAAATCATATCACCATCACCACACACACACAGAGAGAGAGAAATATTCACCAGTCAAATCATACCACCACTACACACACACAGAGAGAGAGAAGAAAACAATTATTATTATTTTGGTTGATGCCTTGCCGAACAAAATTTGAAATGCTAGAATTATTAGACTATAATATTGTTCTAGCCATTGTACTGGCCTTAGCATAGCTAATACAGTACTGAAGTACTGGTCTGTACAATATTGAGGCCTTTATGATGTGGTAATTTTTTGATTATGATAGCTTAGTGGGTCACCCATGTGTATCATGAAGAATAAGAGCAGACTCTGAGCTCAGTGGGCCACCCATGTGAATCAAGAAGAATAAGAGCAGACCCTGAGCTCAGTTGGGCCACCCATGTGAATCAAGAAGAATAAGAGCAGACTCTGAGCTCAGTGGGCCACCCATGTGAATCAAGAAGAATAAGAGCAGACCCTGAAGCTCAATGGGCCACCCTTGTGAATCAAGAAGAATAAGAGCAGATCCTGAGCTCAGTGGGCCACCCATGTGAATCAAGAAGAATAGAGTAGACTCTGAGTTCAGTGGGCCTCCCATGTGGAATAAGAGCAGACCCTGAGCTCAGTGGGCCACCCATGTGAATCAAGAAGAATAAGAGCAGACACTGAACTCAGTGGGCCACCCATGTGAATCAAGAAGAATAAGAGTACACTCTGAACTCAGTGGGCCACCCATGTGAATCTAGAAGAATAAGAGTAGACTCTGAACTCAGTGGGCCACCCATGTGAATCAAGAAGAATAAGAGTAGACCCTGAGCTCAGTGGGCCACCCATGTGAATCAAGAAGAATAAGAGTAGACCCTGAGCTCAGTGGACCACTCATATGAATCAAGAAGAATAAGAGCATACCCTGAGCTCAGTGGGCCACCCATGTGAATCAGGAAGAATAAGAGTAGACCCTGAGCTCAGTGGGCCACCCATGTGAATCAAGAAGAATAAGAGAAGACTCTGAGCTCAGTGGGCCACCCATGTGAATCAAGAAGAATAACAGTAGAACCTGAGCTCAGTGGGCCACCCATGTGAATCAAGAAGATTAAGAGTAGACCCTGAGCTCAGTGGGCCACACATGTGAATCAAGAAGAATAAGAGCAGACCCTGAGCTCAGTGGGGCGACCCATGTGAATCAAGAAGAATAAGAGCAGCTCAGTGGGCCACCCATGTGAATCTAGAAGAAGAATAGCAGACCCTGAGCTCAGTGGGCCACCCATGTGAATCAAGAAGAATAAGAGCAGACTCTGAGCTCAGTGGGGCCACTCATGTGAATCAAGAAGAATAAGAGCAGACTCTGAGCTCAGTGGGCCACCCATGTGAATCAAGAAGAATAAGAGCAGACTCTGAGCTCAGTGGGGCCACCCATGTGAATCAAGAAGAATAAGAGCAGACTCTAAGCTCAGTGGGGCCACCCATGTGAATCAAGAAGAATAAGAGCAGACCTTGAGCAACCTTTCTTGATGATGGATGCACACTACACTAAGTGAAGTTATCAGGCAGCACTTTCTGCAGAAATTCTCAGAGTACTAAAGGGAGACCATGCAGAAGTTGATAAGAACTTGATAATGATAGTTTGCATTCTTGACCCAGTTGAGTGTGTTCAGTATGCTCTCCACATTAGCACATCTCCCCTCCATTGACCCTCCTATGCATAAACATCCTACCTATATGTTCAAGGGTACTTTGCACAGCAGATAACCAGAAATACAATAACCACTTCCTAAGGCCTGCCTAATAAGCTTGTGACCTCATTTTTGGCATTAACTACAGTTAATTCAGGCATGCACATGTATCTACTAAATGCTCTAATAAATTTCATGTACATTTTGGTTAATCAATATAAAACTGTTGTTAGACAATCGAAACAATCGAAATATGTGGTGGCAGTCTAGAAAGACAGTAGAGTGGAAATAGAACTGTATTGATATTTTTGACCTTTGTGACGCTATACATTTTTATACCAAGATGTCCTGGGTGGAGCTGAGCATCATGTTTGAGTTTTATATCAAATTCCCAGACTTAAGCATAACTGGCATCCATACAATCATTCGTAATAATCTTATATCAGAAAACTCCAAAGTTTGTATATATGTCTTGGTGTATCTAAAGTGTTAATTGTGTATCTTGGCTTTAAGATGTTATGGTACCTTGTGAGATAGAACTTGTATTGATTAACATTGCATTTATTTTCTTAACCATAGATATGAACCACAAAACCACGATGAGTCTTTGGAATTTATTACTTCTGGTTCTGGTTTGTTTAGCTAGTGAAAATAACTAGCTAACCAATGTCTCATGGACTTAGACTCAGGCCAGCCTAGCAATGTGAGGGCTAGCTGACAGGTAAGGTCACTTAAGTTTTAATATCTATCATTACTGACTCCATCGCTTCATGCATTCAACATCTGGTGAAGTTCACAGAGCTTATAGAAGTTTCTAACAAGATTCAAGCCAAAACATGCAGTGAGTTGTGATCGAGAGAGTCTTGTGTGCACCATGCCCACTGTGAGTTGCAGACTACTAATCAACAAGGAAACTAAAACAGCAGTTGCAATTCATGCGCTGCTGTTTAACACACATCTAACTATAGCTAAACTCATCGTCAATGATTTCTTCATAGATGGTAATCTTATCTCCATCCAAATGGTCAACATAAGTGAGATATGTTCAACAACTCTGCCCAAGTTCAGATACAACACTGATCTGGCCCAAGGTAAGAAGTGATGCCATCTCCATTTTCAGATTACAGGAAAGCATATCTTCAAAGAATAGTCAAGTAAACATTCTGACCAGTTTGAAACAGATGCTCGAATTCTGAATGGTCAATGATTTCTCCTAGTTACCACAAACTTATCCTTGAAAGCTCTTAACTATGACAGCCTCTTTTCTTTCCGCGATCTTCATCCCCAGCTGTATAATTGAACTTTTTTTAAAAACTATGACAAACATTTCCTTGTCTGTGTAAGTTAAAGGACAGTGGATCTTTGATAATTTTTGCGCTGATGAAATCAATACAAACACACCAGATACACACATCACAAATATGGCCATGGCGGCAATACAACTTTCCCATCCAATTTTTCAATGAAAACTAGTTTGCTTATCAAATTAAAGTACATGTTTAATGGTCATGTGCACAGGATATGGACTTTAAACAAGTCCAAAAGGTGATTTAT
Organism: Cladorhizidae sp. MBARI D1340-BT2; assembly: GCA_028752905.1. Lineage (NCBI taxonomy): Eukaryota > Metazoa > Porifera > Demospongiae > Poecilosclerida > Cladorhizidae > Cladorhizidae sp. MBARI D1340-BT2. Next base: position 1,186,307 of record JAQNBH010000015.1, read on the forward strand.
TTGTGACAATCCACGGGATTTGGGCAAAAGTTCTATTTTTAGATATAGCAATTTTAAATTTTATGAACTTTGGACTAATTTCCTGACTTATTATAAACACTTACATCATAAAAAAATAGCGCACGGAGGTAGAGCAGGAAGTGGGCTTTATTTTGGTACCTTTTTCGCTAGAGCTATTTAGTTGTTGCGCTCTCTTTGATTCGAATTAGCTACAGCTGTGTACACTGAGGTTATGGATACTGGTGTATGTGGAGAACCTTCTACATTGTGTAGAGCATCAACTTCATGGGAAGGAGAAGTACAAAGCCAGAGTCTGGATATAAGTTTGGAAGATGCTTATGAGGTGTCTGCTGTTTCCAAGTTTATATCAGAGACCTGTGGATGTGAGCTAGGTCCAGAGAAGATCCCATGTTCAACTTACCTTACCAAAGAAACCATGGTACAATGCAGGGCATGTTGTATGGAGTTATATCATGATGAGCTGGACCTAGTTGTGTTGGGACAGATACAAGCTCACAAAACAACACCACAGCAACCAACAGTATCAAAAGGTCATCACAATGTAAAGGAGACATTTCGATCACACACTGATTATTTTATTCATGGAGTAAAGATCTGCCGTTCTACATTTCAATTTATTTACTGTCTATCAGATAAACGCTTCAGGAATCTTACTCAGCACTATGACATGAATGGATTAGTGACCCGTGTACATGGAAATAGCAAGCGATTGCCACACAATGTTTTAACATTGGAGAATACAGAGAGAGTTACAGCATTCATAAATAACTATGCATCAGCCCATGGCCTTCCCCTTCCTGGCCGTGTACCTGGGCATCGCAACAAGGTGATTGTATTACCTGCTCACCATTCAAAAGCTTTTGTTTATCGGAAATATCAAGAAGCATGTAGTAATAGTACTACATGCGTTTCAACCGTGGGACGGTCAAAGTTCTATGACATGTGGGCTTCACTTCTTCCTTTCATTTCAATAAGTACACCTAGCAGCGATCTCTGTTTTACATGCCAGCAGTTAAGCTTGGCTATGCAAAAGTCTTTTTGTGTGTCGGAAGAAGAAAAGTTAAGAAGAATAGAGGAATATCAGGAACATCTACAGAGGGCCAAAAAAGAGCGAATTTATTACAATACTCAAATAGCTGAGGCTACTGAGAAATTGGACCAAAGAGAGCAATCTGGAGGAAAGCCGCTTACTTGTCACTATTCCTTTGACTTTGCACAGCAAGTACATTTTCCATTTGATTGCCAACAAACTGGGCCAGAGTACTTCAAGACTGCAAAGAAGTGTGGGGTGTTTGGAGTATGTAATGACTGCACTAACGTTCAAGTAAACTACCTCATAAATGAAGAAGAAAACCATGGAAAGGGTGCTGATTGTGTTATTAGTCTTGTGCACCATTACTTGGAGAATTATGGTTCTGGAGCGTCTGATGTCCTCCTTCAAGCAGATAATTGTGTCGGACAGAACAAAAACAATTGTACCATGCAATACCTTGTCTGGCGCACCATGACAAAACGAGATTTAAGTGTTGAATTATCGTTCATGCTGACTGGTCATACTAAGTTTTCTCCTGATCGTTTTTTTGGATTGATCAAGAAACTCTACAGGCATTCTTCTGTTGATACAATCCAAGGAATTGCTACATTGGTAAAGCAATCTTCATTGAAGGGACAAAACATTCCTCAGCTGATATGCGACTCCAATGGACATCGCCTGGTTCACTTTTACAACTGGACATCATTCCTCAGTCAGTTTTTTAAACAAATTCCAAATGTAACATCCTTCCACAACTTCAAAGCAGCTCATGATTTTTATGGGGAGATTCGTCTGAAAGAATATTCTGACAGTGCAGAGCAATGGCTACCAATTCTAAAACCGGGAATCAGTCTGATAAATCTTGATTCGATGCCTACTGAAAAAACAATACCTGGCTTGGATTTGAAACGGCAGTGGTATTTGTTTGAGCAAATACGCCCTCACTGCAAGACCAATTTGTCAAAAGATTTAACTTGCCCTCGGCCAAGTGCTCCCAAGAATTCAGATTTGATTCTGACGATGAAGTTGGAGAAAATCAACCATGTAAAAAAAAAGAGACGCATAGTAACATGTGGTGTTTGCAAACAACAAGGACATACCAAGCGCACATGCCCAAGTAAAAGAAATTAGTTACACTTCCTGTCTATGAGGAAGTAAACAGGAAGTACATTTTTTAACCATAACTCTATAATTATGTACAATATGAAAATGAAACCTTTACCACATGTTTTATAATGCATCAATGCACCATTTCTGAGTATGAACTAAAAACTTCACATTTAGCCCAAATCGTCCCTTTTCCTGTGGACTGTTACATTTATTGTTCAGGTTCACTTTTAGAAAGCAGCGTAAGAGATAAAATAGTAGATGTTTCACCATTTCAATTTGAAAATTTTAAGTGAGGTGTTCCATTCAAAAATTGTTATTTATACATATTTTTTATGCATCCTCTAACTATATTCATCATTTCATGAAAACTATTACTTAGCAATATGTGGTGGACCATGCATATTACTCCTAATCTTATTACCTATTACTATTATGGTCCTCATTGTGTAGCGGAAAATACCGATTTATATAATATATATCACACATCAAAACTGGCATGATTAGACTCAAGCAAATTTGAACTATGACCTCTACCTCACCACGAATGGACAACAATGACAGCAGTACCAGCCAGAGTATACATTTTGGAGTTTGTGGACGAGAAGTTATTCTGCCCTAGCCATAATTAACATCGCTTATAACAACTAGCGAGTTATCGCTACTAAAACAAGATACCCTCTAGTACTCTAGTACCATGTAGCTATTTACAGCAGAACCAACTATTAATACCATTCATAGTCTATTAATCACACGCAAGTAATGTATGGAAGATAATTAGATACAGCCAAGAAGATGATCTTCAAGGCTTCTATTCTGAAACTTGCAATGTTTTTTGGTCTGTGGTTTAATACTTAGTAGATAATAGCGCAGCTACGCCTTTGTCGCAGATCACACTGGATATGAATCACAACCTGTCTTTGACAATGTGTGCATCAACTAAGCATAGTGTATGTCTGCGCATGCGTACATGTATGAATACGTATAACGGGTAAGGGGTCTACCTATACAAGAGAATACATACATAGCGATCTACTAGACCGATGTCCACTACCTCCCCCCAAGTTGGCACTGGTGCCTGCTGAAGTTAGTAGATCAGTTGTGGCCGTAGCGGTCAATGGGCTTCGGCCCGCGTTTGCTGCGTCGGGGTGGTGGTGGATTCATGGTCAGGCTGCTCTGAGCAGGCGGATGACGGGGTGACCTGGGAGTAATGATGGACCTTGGTGCTGCCGGCCTGTTCAAGGCAGGTGTGGAGGGCGGACTGGTCACAGGTCGGGTGACCTGGGTCGGCAGTGGAGTCCGGGCGACGGAGGCGTAGGAGCGTCCCGTGTGTGGGGTGGCCGGGGTGATACTCAAGGGATTGGGGTTGGTTGGAGGTCCCGGGATGGTGGCTGTGGTGGGCTCTGGCACGGTGTGGGCCTCGGTGTGAGCGTTGGTTGGCGGGTAGTCAATGATCGGCTTTGGCTCCGGATGGGTGACAGTCGGCGTGTTGTTGTGGTATGGTGTGTCGGCAAGTGGGAGTGGTGGTAGTTCCTCGGTTGGGTGGGGTGTGTACCGGCGCAGGAACCGGCGGTTGCGGGTCGTGAGGCGGCCGGAGCCGTCGGTCCGTACGCCATACTGATGGTATTGTAACACTTCCACTACCGTCCCCGACTTGTCCCATTTGGTCGGGTGTCGTCCTGTCTGGTTTTGTGAGCACGGTGTCACCGTTCTTGAGGGGGGAAAGGCCCTTGGTGTGCTCATCCCATCTCGCATGACCTGCCATGGCTCGCTTGGAGAGAGCTCTCTCCCTGAGGTCGAGCTTGTCTGTCCATTATGTGTGGGGCAGGTATCTGCCTGGTAGGCCGGGTAGGAGATCACGCGTTGGTCGGCCAAAGACGCATGTCGCTGGGGACATCTTGGTGTCTGCGTCCGGGCAGTTGCGATAAATCAGTAGGGCCTTGTGGAAGGCGTCGGACAGGGTGCCGTTGGGGCCAGTGTTCCCTGCGATTAGCCTCTTCATGGCCTTCACTGCTACTTCGGCTCTGCAGTTAGCGTGGGGGTGGTACGCCGAGGATGTTCGATGCTGTACGCCCCAGTTAGTAAGGAACGATCTTGTCTTGTGTGCCGTAAATTCTGGGCCGCCGTCGGAGGTGAGCGTGTCTGGTATGCCGTACGTCGCAAAGGTATCACGGAGGGTTTGGGTTAATCCAGCTGCACCGTCCCCGGATGGGGTGACGATGGGCCAGTTGGAGTACCTGTCGACAAGGACCAGGTATACCAGTCCGAGGTGGTGGAAGAAGTCCCCGCATACGTGCTGGAAGGGGTATGCGGGGGTTTCTGGTGTGACTGAGGGCATGGCCGGCTGGGATGGAGCGTTGCCGTTGCAGACACTGCAATTGGCCCGTGTTGCAGTGATGTCCTTGGATATGCCAGGCCAGAAGATGGATGATTCCGCTCGGGCGGTCATCTTGCTCGTGCCTTGGTGAGCGGTGTGTAAGGCATCCAGACAGGTGCGGCGGAGCTTGGTTGGGATGACGATTCGGTCTCCGTACGTTATGACGCCATCTACTGCTGAGAGGGAGTCTCGGTAGGGAAAGAAGTCCCGGGTTGCCGGGGACATCAGGTGCCGTTTGTCCGGTGGCCCTTCCTCTATGGTGAGGGCAAGGTCCTGCAGGCTGTCGTCCGCTGCAGTGGCGATCTGGATGGCCTCCCAGCTGAGGGGGATGGCAGTGATGGCTGCGCAAATGGCCGTGGAAAGGCCCACATCGTCGTCCACGGGCGGGGGCGCGATCGAGATACCCGCAAGCAGGGCGGAGGGGATCTTGAGGCCTGTGTGGGGGCACGCAGTGTCGGGCGCCGTGCTGTCGTCCTGCAGAGCCATTCTCGCTGGGCTGGGGATGCCGGTGGGGTGGCGTGACAGGGCGTCGCTGGTTCGGTTGCGAACTCCGGGTATGTGCACCATGGTGAATCGGTACCTTAGCGTTTTCTCCTTAAGGTTTCTGAGACGTGTGTTGGGGATGTCCTCAAGGGATCGGTCCCCGAACAGTTTCACCAAGGGTTTGTGGTCAACGGCTATGACCAGGTTGGAGCATCCGAGAACAAAGTGGCGGGCCTTGTCCAGGGCATCAGCGACCGCTAGGGCCTCTCCCTCGATCGGTGCGTATCTCGACTCCGCTGCATGTGTGAACCTGGAGCCGACCAGGGTGACCTTCCAACCCTCCTGGCAACAGAAGATCTCCTGGGACCGGCACTGGCAGTGCTTCTGGAATAGCCAGTACCCTACCCCGTCCTTGCTCCAGTCCGTCGCCAGGCAAGTTGGGCGCTCCTTGTCAAAAATTTTCACGCCCTCTTGGATCCGTGTGGTGATCTCCTTCTTCGACGCGTCAAAAGCGAGTTGGAGGTCCTGGGTCCATGCAAAGGTGGTGGAGGGTTTGAGTAGGGACCGGAACGGGGACATCACCGACGTCATGGAGAATGCGAAGGCTACCTGGTTCACGAGACCGAACCAGGCGCGAATGTCCATTATCCCCATGGGTGTCGGGAAGTCAGTGATTGCTCGGGTGTACCTGCTGCAGGGCTTGACTTCGTCCGTTGTTATGAGGAACCCGGCAAATTCCACCTCATCCTGTGCGAACCGGAACTTGTCCGGGTTCAGCGTGATACCATTCCTGGCGCAGACGTCGAGCCACTCCGTGGCCTGGTGGAAGGCATCCTCTATGGACTCCGACCACAGGAGGGCGTCGTCTATACACTTGGTTTTATTTGGTATCTCCGCGACCAGGCTGTCGTACCTGGCCGTGTACGCATCACCTGAGGCAATGTATCCCTGGGGGGCGGAGCAGTATCTATATCGACCCCATGGGGTTATAAACGTGGTGTAGTGACGGTCGGGCTCCGCGAGGGCAACGGAATGGTACCCGTTCCATGCATCGAAAATTGTCTTCTTCGATCGGGTCGGGACAGCTCTGGCTTGATGGAAGGGTGATTGGGTGTGATGGGTTTCACATGTGGCATGGCGGTTCAATTGCTGGAAATCAATTGTCCTCCTAAGGGACCCGTTCTTTTTGGTGCAAATGACCATCCGATGGCACCAAGTGTCCGGGGTCCCCAGGGGGACTTGTTCCAGCACTCCTAGGCGGACGTCGCGGTCCAGTCCAGCCTTCACTTCCTCCTGCCAGTGGATGGGGATGGCAATGGGGGTGTGGCAGGGTTTAGGGACAGCGTGTGGGTCAATGTTGAGCCGGAGTGGTGGGCCGGATATCATTGGTAACGGCTGGTGCTCACAGGTGTTAAAGCTGCTCGCCTTGTACAGGTCCCTGAGGTGTAGTTCCAGCCTACCCCTATTGGCCTCAGTCGCCGGGAATGGTAGGCTTGTAGGTCTGGGTGGGGCTTGTGCTCTAGTGGGGCATGAGCAAGTCTTAGAGAGGGTTTGTGGACTCACATGAGGAGGTATTGACATTGCCTTGAGAGGTCTGGGTGGCGTGGTCGCAACCACGCCGGGCGTGGTGGTTCTGGTCTGCAGGGGCGTTCTGGTCTGCAGGTCTGCATGGTAGGAGTGTTGTGTTGGTCCGGTTTGGGCTCCCCGCCCCGTCTTCCCAGCCTTGTTGTTTCCCAGAGGTAGCATAGGCGTGCTGTGGGGGAAGTGCCTGGGGAACAGCCGCAGGTCGACGCAGGTAGCCAGGCTCAGGTAGAGCTTGTTTACAATGCCTGAAAAGTATACCATCTGCCTGGATTCGAGGCCGGTGATGTTGGCCTTGATTCTCAGAATGGCGGCTCCCAAGATAGGCAGGTTGTTGCCACTTGCAGAGTGCATGACTAGATTGACAGGGATGAGGTCATCTGCTGTCAACCGGAGCTTAGTCATGAGTTGAGGGCCAGCCAGGCAACTCTGGCAGCCAGTATCTGCCATAGCGCAGGCTGCGATGCCTAACGTCTCGATTCTCAGGGAATGGCCATGGTGGCGGAAATCCTCCGAGCGTGCAGAGACGATGACATCAATGTGGGGCTGTGGTTGGGACTTCTCCTGGGTCCAGCGACGGGTGTCTGGGTTCCACTGCTGGTGGTCGAGGGTCCCCTCAACCATTGTATCTACCTGTTCGTAGATGGCGCTCTCCTGTTCTATGGACCCTTGCCAGCACATCTGGGCTGTATGATTCTGCCGTCCGCAGGAGGGGCAGGTGGTTCCGAAGGCCGGGCAATGTATGCGCCTGTGAGCTCTTCGTTCTTGTTCTCCGTGGCCTGGAAGGCCACAGAAGTTACACACACCTCGCTTGATGGGTGTGTTTCTGGTGGCGCGTTGAGGTGGCAGGCTCTGTCCCCTAGTTGATGTCAATCTCTGTTTGGGGTAGCCGGGTTCTCGGTGGGGTGTGTGGTTGGGGGGTGGAGCATGTTGTCGGGTGGGCATGACCTTGCCTGGTCCCAGCCCCGGTCGTAAGGGGGGGCGTCGCTGCTGGCGCCTGTACGTGCTGCTAACTGCCTCTGTACCCTCATCATCATCGATGGCGCTAGTGGAGGTGGGCGTGGTCATTGATACTGCCGACCTTTTACCAGCTGCCCTCACCTCCACAAATCTAATGGTCTCTTCCACCCCCATGCTCTGGTCTGGGTGTTTAAGGAGATCCTCTTGGATTTCTCCATCAGCTAACCCAATACATAACTGATCCGCCACCCTCTCCTCACCTTGATTGGAGATGGTCTCGCAGTTAGTACATTTCTTAGTGAAACAGCATACCTCGGCCTGGCCTCGGAGTCTGGCCGCGAAAGCCCGCACTGGTTCGCCCCTGTCCTGAACCATCCTGCTCAGAACCACCCTGGCCACCTTGGGGTTTTCCTCCTTCACCGCTAGGGCTCTCATCGCTCCCAGTAGGTCCCTCTCGCTCATGTCCTCCAGTTTAACCGGGCCGACTGCATTTCGAGTGATGTCACGTCTGAGTTTACTATCACAGCACTCGAGGAGTTGCACCGCGATGTCTTGTTCTGTGAGCTGTACTGCCCCAGCGTAGGCCTTCCACCTAGTCAGAAAATACGTCCAATTCTCCGTGGTCCCTCCCGATGTCATCTCCGGTCTCTTCACGGGCGCAGGTTTAGCCTTGGTCGCCCGGCTGTGTCCCATAGCATGGGTGGACAGGACGACTGCTGTTACTGCCGGATCCAGATCTGCCGGGGTACTGTAGGTACATCCAGGGAAGGGACATCTGACCGCTTCCATTTTGGTGGGCGTTAAATGGGGTCACCTATTATAGTTTCCTTTAGGGATCCTCCACAGTGTTGCCAACGATGCTACAATAGTCGAAGGATACACTATTCTCGGTGGATGCACACATAGATAATAGCGCAGCTATGCCTTTGTCGCAGATCACACTGGATATGAATCACAACCTGTCTTTGACAATGTGTGCATCAACTGAGCATAGTGTATGTCTGCGCATGCGTACATGTATGAATACGTATAATGGGTAAGGGGTCTACCTATACAAGAGAATACATACATAGCGATCTACTAGACCGATGTCCACTACTTAGGCGAAGGATTGAATGCATGATGAGAGTCACATATAGGGCTGCGATCATGTTTAAAAGCTGCCAATGTGAGTTTTATCCGAGATGTGATTGGGGGGAGATTGTCGTTAACCAATTTCTGATATGTGGTCCACAAGTAACTTACCAGGTTTAGTTGAAGTTACTTGCCAGATGAATGACTGAACTCTTTTATCATGAACTTGCTTATTAGAACTATTAATTTTGTGCATGCAACGTGCAAGTTTGTATACACACTTGTACTAGTATTGCCATGCAGTTATTGCCCAATGACTATCGTGAGAAGACTACCTATGCTGTTCATTATAATTATTCTCTTCATTCTATGTCTGACTTTATAAATGACTTTTAATAGTCAATACTTCTCATTACTGGTTACTCGATCATCTGAGCCCTGGTCTTCTTGATAATATCTACCTGCTCAACTCTGGTCAATCCTCCATTCTACTCTCTGAGTTTTTCTGACTCATTCTTTTGTCTTGGTCTCTGGCATGTAGTTAGTTTTATTGACTTATCTTTCTTCACATTTGGTGGCACTGTCAGGATAATTTTTACCAAACAATTACGCTCCAAAAAAGATGTTGGAGTGTTGTAGAGGACAAGATCCAGAGTGAGGCATGAACAAGCAGGAACCAACTACATGCTAGAGACAAAGATGGGCCAAGAAAATTCAGACACAAGAGTAGAAAGGAGGACTGACCAGAGTTCAGAAAAATTGAGCAGTTAGATATTGTCAAGAAGACCAGGGCTCAGATGACTGAACAAGAAGAAAGAAGTCTTGGTGCTGATGAAAGTGATATTGTAAGACTGTGTTTGCTGAGGAAAGGTGTGTTCTGGAGAAGGATATCACTAGTGGGAGGAGGAACTCTGACTGCAAGCTGTAGCAGCAGATTACCGAGAGCAAGAAGAGTTACAGATGGTGATCCTCTAAAAGTTTTTCCACAATATGTCACGAGGCCATAGCTTAAATATGTATTCAATTTATGTCAAGTGATGCATTTGATGTCCACAATAAAACAAAGGGAGTAAAGATAGATGATCACTTTGCACTGCATCACTAATGCAAATACATGTAAAAAACAGCTTTAACATTTGTGGGAATCCACAAGCAGAGTGAGAGGGCGTATCATGAAAGTTACTTAGTCAACAGATGACAACATTGAAGCCCACTAAATTCCTGGAGTCCAGTGGTAGCTGGCTGCACAGGTCTTATAGCTGGCTGCACAGCTCTTATAGCTGGCTGCACAGGACTTATAGCTGGATGCACAGGTCTTACAGCTGGCTGCACAGGTCTTGTAGCTGGCTGCACAGCTCTTATAGCTGGCTACACAGCTCTTATAGCTGGCTGCACAGGTCTTATAGCTGGCTGCACAGCTGGCTGCACAGGTCTTATAGCTGGCTGCACAGCTCTTAGAACTGCTCTTAGAGCTGGCTGCACAGGTCTTATAGCTGGCTGCACAGCTCTTAGAGCTGTCTGCAAAGCTCTTAGAGCTGGCTGAACAGCTCTTATAGCTGGCTGCACAGCTCTTATAGCTGGCTGCACAGGTCTTAGCTGGCTGCACAGCTCTTATAGCTGGCTGCACAGGTCTTATAGCTGGCTGCACAGCTCTTATACATAGCTGGCTGCACAGGTCTTATAGCTGGCTGCACAGATCTTATAGCTGGCTGCACAGGTCTTATAGCTGGCTGCACATGTCTTATAGCTGGCTGCACAGCTGGTATAGCTGGCTGCACAGGTCTTATAGCTGGCTGCACAGCTGGTATAGCTGGCTGCACAGGTCTTATAGCTGGCTGCACAGGTCTTATAGCTGGCTGCACAGGTCTTGTAGCTGGCTGCACAGCTCTTATAGCTGGCTGCACAGCTCTTATAGCTGGCTGCACAGGTCTTATAGCTGGCTGCACAGGTCTTATAGCTGGCTGCACAGGTCTTATAGCTGGCTGCACAGCTCTTAGAACTGCTCTTAGAGCTGGCTGCACAGGTCTTATAGCTGGCTGAACAGCTCTTATAGCTGGCTGCACAGGTCTTAGCTGGCTGCTGCACAGCTCTTATAGCTGGCTGCACAGGTCTTATAGCTGGCTTCACAGCTCTTATACATAGCTGGCTGCACAGGTCTTATAGCTGGCTGCACAGGTCTTATAGCTGGCTGCACATGTCTTATAGCTGGCTGCACAGCTGGTATAGCTGGCTGCACAGGTCTTATAGCTGGCTGCACAGCTCTTATAGCTGGCTGCACAGGTCTTATAGCTGGCTGCACAGGTCTTATAGCTGGCTGCACAGCTGGCTGTATAGGTCTTACAGCTGGCTGCACAGCTCTTATAGCTGGCTGCACAGGTCTTATAGCTGGCTGCGCAGGTCTTATAGCTGGCTGCACAGCTAGTTGGAAATAAGAAATGGCTGAGGAGTCTGCACACTATGCACATCTGAGTTGGCAATCTTACATCACTACAACAAAGGTGATAGCTGTCATGAGCAGTGGCCAAGAAAAAGGACAAACACATCAAGAACTAGTTGCTAGACTAGATGATTCAGCAAGTAAAAAGATACAGGATTGCGCGATCATTTAATAACTTGATTGTGTAAGAAAATCTCATCAACACTTTGGCACATGGCCTGCATATTTGTCAAGGAACAGAAGCTAGGATTAAGACAGGAAGCAGGAAAGTTAGCAGATGATTACACCAAATATTTAATCCTGCTGCTGTACAGTAGAAGCCAAAATAAACTTGGCGTTGCGTTTAAACCCAGCGTGTGTGCAACGTTTAACCACGTGCATTTCCCAACTGTCAGACGCACGAAACGTTTAGATACTCGATACATTTAGACACACGAACCGTATATTGATTATTTGGCAGAAATGATCGTCGGGAGTTGCATGTGGCATTCATTTCAGTTTGTGACCTTTACCGAGAGGTTGGTGTATTCAACGTAAAGAAAATCTTATATCTTAATTTTAGAGGATTGAAGGCACCAACCAATTTCAGGACCTTGGAGATGGAGTGTATTACGGCAATGAGGCAGGGATGGACCACAAGGCGCTTTCGAGAACCACTCACGTTAGCCAGGCAGATTCGTAGCGGCAGGCCTTCAAAGATAACGGCAGTTATCCGAGAGATAGTACAAGAGAAGATGCGAATTGACAACTGCTTATATACCAGCTGCACGAGCACCTCAACAACAAGGGCTACCGTCGAGGACCATTCTACGGTGTAGAACCTCACTAGCTCCTACTGCCAGTTGGCAAGAGGGTCACCAGGCGCCATCCTACCAACCAGTTTTTTAGGGGGGTGTCCCTCGTCCGGTAAGGGTCAAACCATAAATTACTAAATAATAACGCTCTTGCCATTTCAATCTTATACCCAAATCCATGGTCATATAACAACCCTCTTCCCCCCCCCCCCCCCCCCCACACAAATGAAATATCCCCATTATGATTAAGATTGCCAAGGGCAATAACTATAGGAGGACTTAAGTACCTTGAAAAATAAAACAACACTTTATTAAACACATACATGAGTACACCCACAGATATATCTATCACTATCCCCTAATGTCACCAATAAATGGAGGAAAAAACTCACCGATAAAGCTACGGGATAGAAACATTGTGTTGTTTATGTGTGTGTTTCCCCCCACTAGATGAAGACTGAAGTATTTCAGTTGAAATGGTGGTACTAGAAACATGATTGAAAGAGAACCTTAAAGTGTCAGCTTAAGGGGTTACTAAATCATTTATTTTTAGTGTTGTGGTTATGCTCCATAGATTCTGCACATTATACTGTATGAACTTGATGTATAGCTCAAAAGATGATCTCACTGTGTGCTCTCTTTTGATACCAAAAAAAGTTGCAAGCAGTAAAAGCTATAAGTAAGTCAAAGTTTAATTGCAGCCAAAGTGTGGTATCTCAAGGCCTGAATTTCCAGGTGTGGCTCCTGATTGGAATGTGCTAGACAATTGATAATAGCTAAAGGAAGTCTTACTCTATGGCATTGTTTCCCAAAGTCCGGCCCAGGGACGGATCCGGCCCCCGGAGGCCCTGAGTCCGGCCCTCGGACGATTATCAGAAAAGACGCATTTTTGTACACACATAAATATTTATAATCTGTATTTGTGGAGACACACCCTCCACATCCTCCCCAACTGAACAGTGCCAGTCATCTTGTCTATGTAATAGCTAACACATGCACAAACTGTCTATAATAGCACACCACATTACAAGATAACACTATACAGTACAAACACATGCACAAACTTCTCATGTCTAACACTTATAACATGACCACATCCTCCCCAACTGAACAGTGCCAGTCATCTTGTCCATGCTAACACATGCACAAACTGTCTATAATAACACACCACATTACAAGATAACACTATACAGTACAAACACATTTGCCATCAGGGTTGTGGACGAGCCATTTCCCTAGTCATCGCATGAACTTTTTAACTTTTTAACTTGAGGTATGGCATGTTGTGTACAGTGCCATAATAGTAATAGCAATAATAAATTTATTATATAAACTTTTAATAACTTGAATGACTAATCAATTTGAATTAAAAAAAAATAAATAAATAAAATAAAAAAATAAAAAAGTAAATAAAAAAGTACAAACACATGCACAAACTTCTCATGTCTAACACTTATAACATGACCACATCCTCCCCAACTGAACAGTGCCAGTCTATGTAATAGCTAACACATGCACAAACTGTCTATAATAACACACCACATTACAAGATAACACTATACAGTACAAACACATGCACAAACTTCTCATGTCTAACACTTATAACATGACAACATTGGTTTTAATTAAAAACCTAGCTGGCCTCAAGTCCCTGCTGATTTCCCTGAGATTCACTCCAATTTGCAACATTCACATCCTGAGTTTGGACATATCCACCTTGGATTTGGACTCCTTGGGCATTGCTGCCTCCTCCAACAGTGCAGGGTCAGGATGGCACTGCCAAAGAAGAGGAAGGTGGATACAGAAAATCGAGCCTTCAATGAAGAATAGACCAAGGAATTCTTCTTCATCTCAGACAGGAGGAGCAAGTGTCTCTGCCTCATCTGTCAAGAAAGCCTCGCTGTTGCAAAGCTATTGAACATCCGGCGACACTACCAGCAGTCAAAGCATTTAGACAGGTTTATCTTTCAGGGCAAAAACAATGAGCTAGGCAGCCTGCTTTCTGTATTACAGGTATGATGGGACTGATAGGAGAGCAACGAGTTACCAAGGCCGAAGAGCTCAAGTCCAAGCTGTCCAGACAGAGAACATCTTCACCAGACCAGTCAACGAAGGCAAGGCTGCCATGAAGGCCAGCTTCTTGGTGTCACAGATCATTGTCAAGCGAATGAAGCCCTTCAGAGATGGCGAGAACATTAAGGAATGCCTGCAGGCAGTCGTTGAAGTGATGTGCCCTGAAAAACCCTCCTCCTTCACTGCTGTCAGCCTGAGCAACACAGGCGGGTGGAAGATCTGTCCAAGAACCTGAAGGAGCAGCTGCACAGCCTGGCCTCAGAGTTCACAGCATTCTTGATGAGAGCACAGACATCACCGACACTGCACAGCTGGCCATCTTCATTAGGGGAGTTGATGCAGAGTGTAACATCACAGAGGAGCTCCTCTCTCTCTGCCGCATGAAGAACACATGCACTGGAGAGCATGTCTTCCTCGAGCTCAACACGGCCATGCAGGAGCGAAAGCTAGACTTCAAGAAGCTGGTAAGCATTGCCACAGATGGCGCACCTTCCATGCTGGGGACCAGATGAGGACTACAAGGCCAAGTCATGGCTGAGCTGACAGGAGGGGTCTACCACGTGACCTGGTCTGGCGCCATTGCATCATCCACCAGGAAGTACTCTGTGCAAAGACTATTGGCTTCCAGGAAGTGATGAGCAAGGTCATCTCGCATGTCAACTTTATCAGAGTGCATGCCCTCAACCACAGACAGTTGAAGGAACTGTTGGAAGAGCTCGAGGCCAACTATGGAGATGTGCTCTAGCTCATCAGGGGACGCACTCTGAAACGTTTTTGGGAACTCAGAGAAGAGCTGGAGATGTTCCTTGGCATGAAGGGCCAGCCAGTCCAAGAGCTCTCCAATCCCCAGTGGCTGTGTGACTTGGCCTTTCTGGTGGACATTACAGAGAAGCTGAACTTGTTCAATGACTCCATGCCGGGCAAGGAAGAGCTCGTGCACAACCTGTTCGGGAGTGTGCAAGCATTTCAGGTGAAGCTGCAGCTCTGGCAGACTCAGTTGGAGGCTGGTAACCTCGACCACTTCCCTGCCATGAAGAGTCTGCACTGTGAGGACAGAGCTGATGATTTTTATGGGCAGAGATATGCTGCAGAAGTTGAAAACCTGAAGAGAGAGTTTGAGCACCGCTTTGAGGAGTTCAGGTCGAGAAGCCTGGACTTTGAAATCTTCTCTATAGATGCCATTCACAACTGACCCAAGCAAAGCTCCAGTCGAGCTTCAGCTGGAGCTGATCGAGTTGCAGAGCAACATGGACATCAAGTCCCAGTTTCTGGAGAACGAGCTAAAGGAATTGTACAAGACCCTGCCACGCAACACGTTCCCAAACCTAGCTGCTAATGGCTAGAGGTTCCTTGCCATGTTTGGCAGCACATACATCTGTGAGCAGTTTTTTTCCAGGATCAAGTACGCCAAGTCCAAAGTACCGGAATTTGATCTCTGATGCGCAATTGTAAGACACTGTGAGAGTGGCTTCTTCCCATCTCAAGCCTGATATCGATGTCATCATGGAACAGCAAAAGCAATTCCATGTTTCACATGAGATTGTGATTACTTTGTGCAACTGTCATGTGTTTTCTGCTTCACATGTACCAGAAATACAGAAGCAAAATTGTTCTTGTCCTATCCCCCCCCCCCACTCCCAATGGCCTCCGGCCTTCGACACACTCAAGGTAGTCCCCACCGGCCCCTGGGCAAAAAATTTGGGAAACACTGCGAGTCTATGGGATGAGTATTTTCATCAGGTGATAAAATGCGAGTAAGTGGTCAAGCATGCGGGTTGAAAAAATTGTCGGGTTGAAAAAAATTTCCTTTCAGCGCAGACAATTTTTTTCAACCAACGAGTATGACCAGCGAGTATGACCAGTTACTCACATTCTAGTGTTTAACTGTTTAACCGCGTCATTAAAAATTCCATTATAACAAGTGGGGTGGAGTTATTTTCAAGTACAGTACAGGAGAGAAAAAACACGTGGAGCTTGGACTCGAGGTTTGAAATCATCTGCCCTAAGGCAGGCGGTGTCTTGGCCACCAGATCATGAAAACAATCTAGTCTGCCACGCTTTGCCAATTGGAGTTCATGCTTCACGATCTCTAGGCCTATATTCGATTTTAAGGCCATGTTTAGCTTACTATTGTCTTTTGTGCCACTCCTGCTCTTATAGAAACATGGACAAATGGAGTGTAGAAGCTTTACCCGAGCTTAAAAGGGGGAACTATACCTGAAACTGGGGGGGAAACGTCTGTTGATTTATACTGCTCATAACTTTTTTAATAATTACTCTGTCCAAATAATATTATGCACATATTGTTCCTTGATCTATGTGCTTTCCAATAATATAAAAGATTAGTCTTCAGAAGATACATGCAAGGCATTCCAAAAAACTAAACACTTCTGCCCCAACACTTCCCCCTCACCCATACTTACAAACCAAAAGCTGTAAATTGGTCTGTGGTTTGCCTATGCTAATAGATATTATAATTTATGTTATAGACAATTTTTTTTTTACTTGATGGTTTGTCAAGTTATGGTGATTAGAAGAGGTGACCTTTGCAGATTTATCGTTAAGATCGCATATTCACTAATATGGCAGGATGCCAGTTTAGTTATTGCATTTTTGTCTCATCCAGCTTAGGCAAACCACATACCAATTTACAGCTTTTGTTTTGTAAGTATGGGTGAGGGGGAAGTTAATTTTTTGGGAATGTCTTGATATTTCTGCATGTATCTTCTGAGAAAATATGCCTATAGACTAATCTTTTATATCATTGGAAAGCACATAGATCAAGGAACAATATGGGCATAATATTATTTGGACAGAGTAATTATAAAAAAAGGTTATGGGCAGTCTAAATCAACAGACATTTCCCCCCCCCCCCCCCCCCCCCGTTTCAGGTATAGTCCCCCCTTAAGGAAGCTCGAGACAGGGTTGATGCCTAGTACTAGCAATGAAGATAAGAAAAAAGCGAACTATAATTTTGTACATGAATAATTTTCATCGTGTATACATGTATATCTAGCTAGCTTATCTTGTTAGTTATAAGGCTTAGGTATGGTAGTAGGGGATTGTTATAAGCAGTGCCAAACAAGTTTAGGGGGAGACAGTTGCATTTGGGGGGAGGAGGGGGGGGAATAACCCACATGCTTTTTTTTGGTGTGTGTGTGTGTGGTTACCACTTTATAACTCCATAGATTACGTAAACTTCATGTTATGGACTTGATATAATATAGCTCAAAAGATAGGTCTCTCTTTGTGCTCTCTGTTGATACTAAAATGTATTTCATAAGTATAACTATAGCCAAGTTAAGGGAGCTACAAGTGGAGGGACCCTCAAAAACCTTAATGCCTGCAACCTCCACATAAATAACTCCAGATTGCTAAGTACGAAAGATTAGCACCAATGGCTAGAGGAAGCCCTACTCTATGCAATGAGTGTTTTCATTAGGCGTTAAAATGTAAGTACGTCGTCAAGCACGCGGGTGGAAAGTGAAAATCCATAAAACTCATTTTGCACCCGCGCGCAACACAGAGTTATTGATGTGGAGATTTCAGGCATTCAGGTTTTGAGGTCCCTCCACTTTAGGTCTAGTAACTTGCCTATAGTTATACCTGTGAAAAATATTTTAGTATCAAAAGAGAGCACATAGAGAGATGAGCTAATGTATATATCAAGTCCATATCATGAAGTTTGCAGAATCTATGGAGCTCTCAAGTGGTAACCATAAGTTTTGGGGGGGAAATAAAAAAATGCAACTGTCCCCCCCCCCTTAAAACTAACAAGCTATATGTATTCTGAAGGGATCAACTGATCGCTACATGTCACTGCTGTCCTACCGGTCAACACCTCTACCCTGGTGTGGATTATCTCCAGCCGAGCTACTGATGGGAAGGCAACTCCGATCAAATATTCCCCAGACAACCGAGATTCTCATAACACAGTGGCCATACCTGAATGACTTCCGACTGGCAAACAGCATGCTCAAACAGAAACAGAGAATGGACTATGATGCTCGTCATGGTACCCGACCACTTGCTGAATTCCTGAGGACACCAGACTCTGGGTGACAACCTCCAACACCCGATCACCAGGACGTGTAATCACTCATGCAGAGACCCCGAGGTCCTACCTGGTGGAGACACCAACTGGAGATGTTCGACGCAATCGAGTTCACCTGACAGTGAGACCGGACCCACAGCCATCTGGAGTCATGGATGCAACACCATCTCGTAAACGAAGCGCAATCATGACTAGTTCTCGGAAGTAGGTATTTTTTATTTGCTTTCAGAGACATCTCTGATTTTTACATATTGTGTAGAAAACATGTCGGGCTACAAATTTGACCAATAATTCATTTCAATATCACGAGAGCTACACGGTCAAATTCAAGGTCAAACTCTGGGTCAAAAGGTCATCACATTTTAACTTAACCCTACCAAAAAATTATAGCACATTTAGAATCCCTGGGGCATTTCCTTTCCAGAGAGATCCAACTCATCAAGATCGGTCAAGTGGTTGCAGAGTTATGGACGTTCAAAAGTAAGTATGATTGAGTTTATACAGCTTTCCCTACCAAAATCAGCACAGACACCAAATTTGAGAAAAATTTGAGGGAGTAGCAGACCTGCCATCTCACCCGATGCTGCCGGGTGTCACCCGATTTCAACGCTAATCTCCAGATCTCCCGATTAATATCCAATTCACCCGACTTTCTTTCTGAGGAATTGATTTTTTAAAGATCAGATCAGGGTTCAGGTTAAAAAAATATATATTACATTATACCCTCGCACATCCGAACCTTTGATTATCTGAACGCTCGGATTATCTGAACTCCAGATTAAATAATAAACCTGGTAATGCTCGTCGATCTGCAAAATCGTTTACGTAAGTTGCACGTGGAAAATAGCGAGTAGTTTTGTCGATCGAGCCATTCTAAGCAAGATATCAAATAGAGCCAGTCTAGCCGAACTAGCGGAAGAGTAAGGCATAGGGAAGTTGACAATAACGGAGATAAAAAAGAACAAAGCCAAACTTGGAGAGTTCGCAGGCAACCTTGACTGTCAGGGGGATAAGTTCAGCTCGCAAAGTCATGCGCCTTGCTAAAAACGAACAACTAGAAAATGCTTTATATCTGTGGTTCGTTCAGAAAAGCGAGCAAGCCCCAAGGCACTGCAATCAGTGGACTATTTGCTCAGAGACATTATGTATATAAATAACATGAAAAAATATGTATGTAAAACAGCATGCCAGTTACTGAGGACCTAAATCCTTCTGGTACAAGGAAGTGAGCTTCTTATTATCCAAAGGACCTGCAGATTAATAGGATATTGAAAATAGTTCCAACATGATTCAGTACATTCATGAATATTTGTGGTTTTTTGCATATCCGAACTACCATGTCAGCGTTTCATATATATACCTATTTCGTGTCGCTGAGGTATTTGTCCTCCCTTACAGTAATGCTGAAGAGGAATGACACTTGAGCATTGTCGGAAAGAAAAAGACGGACGCTCGGCAATGAAGCTCAATGGCACTTTGTCAAGCATTCTAGCCATGAAGCTAGCATTCCTGTTACCGCTGGGTGCATGATGAAAAAATGTTGGACCATGCAAAAAGGGCAACTTCTTGCTATAATCAGAATCATTAAACTGATAGCAGTGTGTTATTGGGGGGGGGGGGGGGGGGGGGGGGGTGGGGGGGGGGGGGGGGGATTAATTTAGTGTGCTTAGCATGCTATGTTATGACTTGATACAAATGATAACCAGATTTTATACTGCAGATTTTCATGACTCTGGGGTTGGCAGGTCTGGGGTAGTGTCTGGGGCATACCCAGCATAGAGTGCTCAGAGCGCGCGCACCCCCCCTAGAGTAGAGAATGGAAAAGGGAAAAAAAGAAAGGGGAAAAAAGGAAAAAGGTGTGGCCAAGGGTAATCCACATGCCGCATGCAGTAACTAGAGAGCCACCTCGTGTTCCATGATGATAATGTCATAGACCGATTTGCAAAACTTAAGCCACGGAGAATGCTGCTACTCAATCCTCTCAACTAGTCCCATTAATCATTTATTTTTGTCATATGATGTACTTTATATAATGTAAATACCGGTGATTTGATGATTAGCTATATGGACATATTTCTAAGATATATATTTTAATTGGTGCTAGCCATTCTGATCACAAATTGGTTTTCCGCATGCAGCAATACACTTAATTGAGCCTATTCTATTTGGTTTTGACTACAAAGGCCTTGGAGAGAGCACCCCCCCCCCCCCTCTCTCTAAATCCTGGGTACGCCCCTGAGTGTTAACATCATTGGGTGATTTGACAGGGAATGACCAATTTACTAGAACTGGCAAAAAGTTTAGGTAATTACCCACATTTCTGAGATGGTAGTATATATATTCAATATCAACAGCCCAGATAGTTTTTTTAATCCTATTACATATTTATTCATGTTATAATTATATATATTATGTACCTGACGCCATTCCTAAGGCCAGCCAGAGAAGAGGAAAAAAGAACATTTTGTTGAAGCAAAGAGTCGGAAGAGGCTGGAAATGAGCAGGGCCTGACAGCGAAGTACAACTCGGACGATGAGAGCGAGGGATATGGGCGGCGCGGAGCTTCCTTATTCCGCTTGCGCGTCGTTTGGATTAGTAGGCTCTTATAAGTGTGCGGTTCTTAAATAATTATGCAGATGATTGTTCTTCTGGCGGACTCAGGGATGGAACTGCAAGCTGTGTCGAATGTGGTACAGGCTTATGTGATAAGGTGGAAGATGAAGTTTAATATTTACGTCATTATTTGTTTATTGTCTCACAAGCCCTTGCCAAGCCCCTTCTATAGGTACACTTCCTAGAACTAGGACTCCTTGTGTTCTGGGGTCATTACTGCTGTATATGTATTCACTTTATTTTTATAATAAAGTTGGTTTTCACACACATAACAAGAAGAGCAACGTCATGGTAAGAAGGATGAATTGGAGGATTGGTGAGGAGATATTTGAAGAGGTCAAAGAATTCAAGTACCTGGCAGTGTGGTTTGATAGGAAGCTAAGGGGTGATGTTCAGTTAGAGGAGATGGCAAAGAAAGCAGAAAAGTGGGTTGGAAAGGTGACATGGATGAATTTGCAGGTGGAAGTAGACAGAGGAAGAATAATGTAGTGTGGGAGCTTCTAGTGAGACCTAGTTTGGAGTATGCAGCCGAAGTGTGTTGGAGGAGGACATAATGCTTATAAGAAGTTGGAGTCTGCACAGATGTGAGAGTGGGTAGGAGATTGTTGGGGGCAAGTAGTACAGTAGCAGGAGTGGCAGTACGGGGAGATATGAGGTGGAGGAAGCTAGAGGAGGGAAGAGATAATAGTTGTGTTTGGTAAGAGATTAGAGGTATTGGAACAGAGTAGATTGATGTAAATAAACTAAGTGAGGATGGAGGAATCGGATGGTGGGAAGAATATGAGATCTTGAGGAGAAAATATGATGAACAACGAGGTTGGGTCAGTACGTAAGTGGAAGGGGAAAGTGAAGGTGAGAAATACACAGCACATTGTGACACTAAATTGAATATTACTAATTAGTAATAAATATTAAGCAATGACTGACGAGTGAAGATAAAAGTTAGACATGTTGATGAACCAAGGGTCAGGGCAAACCAATTTCCTGTGAAAATGGAACAATTAATGATGATGATGATGACTCGAAGACAGATGATCCACAAGATATTGATGCCTTGGTAAAGATGTTCAAATAATATAATATGTATATATTTATATATATATAACTGAAGTTTGAGTTCCAGATATCTTTAGCGACTTTTCATCCAACATTCATCTAATGGTGGTCTTGGTGATAAATGGGAAAGATGACACCAAGGAGGATGCAGTGCTTCGAAGGGAGTGACCAAGCATGCCAATTTTAACGTGCACATCATCCCTAGGCATTCTTTGGAATGTACTTGCCTCAACCATTAATTTGTCATTTTCTTACTCTTGCATCAAACATCGAATCAGAGCTTTCCTCTTGTCATTTTATAGCTATCTTCAATCACAATATCCCTTGCACTTTACATTACATTTGTCCTTGTTCTTCCTGCTCCACATAGGCTACACCAAAGCTGGTGTTTCTCCTTCAACAGCTGCTACTGTCACACTCTGCTCTCATTTTTGTGCTTAAGCCCAATGTTGTCAAGTTCATAACAATAATAATATTAAAATCACCTTCTCAATAATCAACTTTGAATTGTATTCACTCGACGTTATTATGTCAACTGAGAGTTCATCGAGAGTAAAAATATTAATAATAATTATAACTCTTGTCAGCCGTAATGCTTTCTCACCTGCTTGGCAAGGTGGTTTTAGAGGGCTTGCCGTGGTTTAGTACCATTTCAGGATGACTTGTTCTGCTATCTGGAAACGGTTATATATCAGCCATTAAACTCGACATTCATTCCTCTCTCTCACTCCATTTCGTCAGCTTATATCACTAAACCACACTAGAGTTCCAGGTATTCATGACAACCGCATAATAATGAGTTGCTGGGTATAGCGTTAGCTACCTCATGAGAATGTGAGATTGAAATTTGGTGTATGTATGTTTGGGAGCAGGTATATATAAATATACATGAACCGAAGAAGTAGGCACAAGCTGCTGCCTGTAACATATATTATAGCTGCAGCCCACCTATTTGGCTCTTGCTGCCACTCTACCCTGATACCACCAAGGACTTGTGGAGTAATGAAATATCTCTTCAGAGCTTCCAGTCCTACTGTCTGTCATCTTGTCCACTTTAAAATGTACTGCAATTATTTGGGCATTTCACAAACGTAGGAATCCCCTAACCTAGAGCAATATGCCAACCACACTGCTGATAAGCAGCTCTTAATGGTCCAGCTGACAGACGCTCCTGATACTCCAATGCCACAAAATATGATATGACCTCCTCAGTTGTAGGATACGCAAAACCCCACATACTAATTCCCTCGCAAACTCTGTGGTTTGAGGTGGCAATCCGCACTGAAAAAGTTCTTGGATAGCCACGCCCAAGTCTATATCCAATCAGGCTACTAATATAGCATTAGAGCTGATAGGTCATGTGAGATGTGATATTGTGAGTTGACTGCACAGAAACGTGAGAGAATATAACACTCCGATCACCCTGTGAGATGGCATGCAAACACTCTCCAATGTGCAAGGTCTAAATATTTATTATATGCAATTTCAGAGTATTAAGCAGGGTTTTGGCAGGAGTGGGTGTTCCAGCACCAATGGTGGCTTTCAATTTTTGCTACAACTTACAAAGTTGTAATTAAAACAAAGGCTACAGTTCAAAGTTGATTTTCCATACTTAGTACACACATAAGTATGGACTGAATGCTGACCATAGTATTGGGTACTACTCTGATAGCCTCTACAGACTCCAAGCCAATGGTGCAGACTAAATCATATACTTTCATATGGATTACATTTTAGGTAGATGGATCTTGCAGTGCTCTCTCTGTGAGGAAACTGTCATCCATAGTTTTGATGTATGCTAATGATTAAGCAAGAAGTAAGTGAGGATTCAAGATCAGACATTATCAGACATCTACCATCATTACAGTTGCAATCTACTTAAATTTTAAATTTTGGTCCACACAAGGCTATCCTGAATTGATCCTGGTTTAATGGCACTGTCCCCTGAAACTACTGTAGCTGTGAAAGAGCCTTTTATGTGCCGCAATAAGAATGACCACCAAACATGTCTCTCCTGAACATATCTGGTTAATGCTCATTGCATCGCCCTATAAACTTGTAAATCATCAGATTTTCTTCTTATTTAATATCTTGTCATGTTTATATTTCTGTTGCATTGTTTCACTTAGTGGCTCATGACTCTTACTTTTATGAGATAATGAAACTGGCTCCAAATAAAAGCATCCATGCCCAGTCTCCTGTTTGGGGGCTGTGAGCTTACTATCTTTGCAGAGGATTCAAGGCATGCTCGAAGTATTTTTTGATGTCAAAATGTACTGAAACACCACTTAACGTGCTAACCAAAGTGAGTTATAGCCTCTGGTGTAAGTACTGGGGAGTGGATTCCCCCCCTCACCCCCCAAAAGACAGTTGCGATGATTTTGCAAGTTTTGCACTAACCTTGGTATGCTTAGCTTTTTGTTGTTGAATGAATATTTAAATTTATGATACTTGATGTAAACTTTTTTTAAATCCGCCTTTATAAAATGGTGGTGAAATCTATGATTATAGAGAGTGACTACACCCCCCAATACATGCTCCATGTGCAGCAATACCAACTTTTCCTTCCAACTATCCACGAGGACTTGCTTCACTCAATAATTATAAGCAGAATGAATGGCACATGCTCTGTTCTGCTGTTTGGTTTGTGGAGTTCTCACTCTTGGGAAGCTGGTATCAAGTGCAAAGGTGACTGTAGCAGATTGTCTACCAAAACATCTGCATTAGTTGGTAGAATTCTCCTGTGATACCTGTTACCAAGTCCTTGAATTAGGCAGTAGCTCATCCTACATAGCTACAGTCAACAATAGCATCATGATTATCTCGAGCTGAATTTTGTGAGTGGGCTACTTGGTACAGTGAAGAATAAGAAGAAGACATGGTATGTGGTGGGGCATGCAGGAGTAGTGCAACATCACAACATGTTAAAGCATGGCCCTGAAGCTCACACTTGCTGTACTTCTCCACCACTCAGCTAAGACATGAGAAACATCAGAACAAACAGAATAACAACACACAATATTCTCATGTAGACTACAACCAGTTAGTCTATTGGTCTATAATTAAGTAAAGACTCATCTCACTGGCTGTGCTCTACATGCATATAGTCTTGTTTCCTTTCGCTTTTAACAGATCAATCCAATAATGTTGTTTATTCTTAAATGGAACATTTTTCCTGTTTGTTTAAGGTTGTCATTACCCTAGCCACAGTGACTGCTCTAACTGTATGGCAAACACATCTCATCTACAAAACTATAGCGGTCTAATTCCAGCAAGTCAGCGAGAGAAACTTACACCATTATACTGTAAGAAATCAACCAATGGAATATATAGCATCTCCATCTGGAACAGTACAAACATAACCTAATACACTAGCACAGCTCAACCAACCATCTTCTATCAAAGGCCATGTGACACCTGGTGCATCTAAACAAAATCGACAATCCCCAAAAGATCAGAAGTTGGTCTCACACCCATGAACCACATCCGCCACAATTATCATTGATGCAGGAATAAAGAAGAACTTCTCTCACAGGGGCTCCAGTGCATGTATCCTTCAGATATATAGCTCTTGCATTTAATACTACTTCCCTGTGTTGGTTGAGAATCTCCACAGCAAATGCCATGACACTATCTTGAACTCATCAATGTGAATAGGGAGTGGTACACTGAAATCTGCTCCACTTCCGAGAATCCCAGTCATGTGTACAATATCTCACAAAAGGACCCTGAGGACCCTGAGGACCCTGAGGACCCTGAGGGAATGTGGCCGCATTCAAACCAACCCAGACCTACCTGTTCATGATGATCTAGAGAATCTTCCCAGACTGTGACTAAAGTAATGGAGTTCATTCTGGGTCTCTGCAGAGTCCCTGAATGAAGCGCATATTGACTGAGAGAGCTTGGGTCAGCGTCTGGGAAACATGGATTTTACCACCAACAATGAGTTTATGCAAGATCCTACTGTGATGTCTACATGAGTTAAGCTCAGTATGTGCCACTGGACTGCCATCAATATGATATACACCCTACATGCCAGGACAGATATCATCTCACAAGTTATATAGAAGTTCCAAGATAACTGAATGATTCCACCCGGCAGACTATTGTGATGGATGAAATTTACAGGAGGCATCAAGAATATCCATCCACCTTGTGACAGATGATGTGACCTGGCTCACCAACCTGGACCTGCCTCTATGAACTGCTACAACACTCATACGCTAGAGGATGATGACCATCTTCTAGTAATGGGTGATTTTAACATCCTGGATGTCAACTGGTCAGGTCCAACTGATAGTTCTTCACTCAATTAGTGTAAAAAAGCTACTCCTCATAATATTCTAGTTCTGGTTGTAACTATTTTTCCTAATTACTATTGATAGTTGAAGTTGCTCTAGCCTTTCAGATCAACAAGTTATAACCTTCAATGTAGCTACAAGTTTAAGAAGGGTTAAGGCCATCCCAAACAAAGTTTTCCACTTCGTAAAAACAGATTTGTCAGTCCTTGCAGACCTCTTACTGGAAACTCCATTTGCTGCTATCTCTCCTACAACACTTCTTACCAAAATTAATGATTAATGGTGAATAGCTAGCTACTGGTATATAGTAGGCTCAAGTGAGTCTTAGCATCTCATTATTCCTGATGAAGGCTAGAGCATCTAGTCGAAACGTCAAGAGAATACAATTTCAAGTTGATTATAGAGAAGGTTATTATATACGAGAGAAAAACATCTGCTACTAGACTTCATATATGTTAATCAGCTCTCACAAGACTAATAAGAAGGTTTAAGTTTCAGTTTTAGTAGACTCTAGTGACACATCAACATTCAAACCAAGCTAAACTACATAAGTCATCTCAGTAAATCTTCTTCTATACATAATTTAATCTTTGACACCGTACAACAAGTAATCCCATTAAGAATGCTGAGTTCTTCAATAACTTGTTTAACTCTACATTCACTAGGACCAACTTTACACTCACACCAGCAATTGAGGTCTCACAGTCTCCGATGGTGTTTGAAGATCTCAGAATGCATTGCAAGGCGGCTGTTTTTTATGGAATGTAAAAGTTCCCTGAATGGGAGTGAGCTTAGTGCACTTCATGGAGGGAGGGACTACTCTCATCTATTCACAAGATCCTACTACTTCCTAGGTATCTCTCACTTCAACCAGCACCCGAATTTACTACATGTAGCACACTCTGTTCATTCCCACTCAATGGTGCTCCTCTCCTGGGACAAATCAGTGAACCTCTGCCGTACAATGTAACTAGTAAGCTCACAAGTAAGCTCTGCACTAACAACACTTCAACTTCCACTCCTTACTATCCCTTAACTGTAGGTTGGAAAGAATCGAAAAATATACCAGATTGTAGCATATACTGTGAGCTTTCCAGCCCTATAGTTTGGTCCATGTATACAGTAAAAAGGATGTGCAATACTCACAAATTCATTGATAACAATACATTTTCCTATGAATCATAGAATGAATGGAGGTGTAGCTCAACGTAGTAGTAAGTCCCATTATTATGTGCTGATGCTTTTTTGTATTCATTCATAACAATAAGCTCTATGGTATTCATGTTGAATACTCCATAAGCAATAATCAGTTCACTGCCAGTATATAGTCATGCAGGGAAGACTACACACACGTCTTCCACATAAATTCTTATGATAACAAATATAATACTGGAAGATAAGAGTCAAACAAATGGCTGTTGTTCAAAGCTCCATAATATATTTCCCAGACCATGCAGTTAGTTTGGGTGGCAATGTCTAATTTCCTTCAGCATTTATCAGTGAGACTTTCATCAGTTGAGTTTATAGCAACCCTAAGCCACACTGCAAGATGGCCATCTCATAACCATGTATGGAGATTGGACATTTTCAATCTAGTGGGAATACGATAAGCCACCCACTTCTAAACCAAAAAAGTAAATATTAATTTGTAAACATCGAGTTCTGATGCTTCTGAAATAAGAAAAATCCTCTTACGTATCTATAGCTGGGACACCTTTTAAATAAGCTAAGACCAAAGTTCTAGAGTTGGTACTAACAAAATACCTGCAGAAATGGTAGGAATAATAATAATACATGTGGCCAAGTAGCTAATAGTTGAGCAAGGTGTTGCATGAGATTTGATGCACATGAACAGTTCCACAGAGGATGAATCCAAACAAACTTACTGCAAGACTATAAACCAATGCTAGCCCTCTGCTTGCTTCCTTAGGCTATAGATGGTATCTTGATGACAGATCTGTGGAGGAGAGAAGTTACTCAAAATCAGTGACTGGCAGTGGTGAATCAAAGAGGGAACTCTGCCCCTGTAAGGGGTCATTGGAGGGATTCTTGAGGGGGACTTTGGGTTATACGTTTATTTTCTAGTATTGTTGTCCTCAGCAATTGTTTTTTAAATCAGTTCTTATTCATGAATAACCTACAAAGTGAGCAATTCTTTTTTAACTTGTAATGATACAACAACCATATATATTGGTAGGCCTTGGCAGATATTGCTACCATAATTTTGGGGGAAATAGCTAAGTGCTTCTGAGCATCAAGACTCCTGATAGAAAAAAAATCTATAAAATATAGCGTCAGATCTGGGTTTTTCAGAAATCAATATCGATCAGATGTAATGATGTGTGTTATGATGTGTAGGTCAGTCAACATAATTGAGAAAAATAGGTACAAACATTGGAAAGGGCAATAAATGTAAAATATAAGAGGAAAATAATGGGTTGTTATCGGTGGTTAGAAACTGGTGCTTGGAATGGATACTGCTTGCTAAACAGCTGTGATGGATTTAGCTAGGCTGCTCTATCGTGTGCAGTGTTAGTATAAACATTGCTGCTTGGACACAATAGCTTGCTAATGCTGAAGAGACTGTATCACCACCAAAAGCCCTTGAAAGTTTTGTTCCCACCTAGCCCTAGCACCAGCCCCAGCCCCAGCCCCAGCCCTAGCCCCAGCCCCAGCCCTAGCCCTAGCCCCAGCCCCAGCCCTAGCCCTAGCCCCAGCCCTAGCCCTATATTCAAGTGCCAGTCCCATGAGATTCATAAAACCCTCTGCCAGCTATCGTGTCAAAGCCCAGTTGCCGCGTTAAATTCGAGCGCGTGTAATTAACTTAAAATAAATAAATAACTAAAAGCATAGCAAACTGGTGTTAATGAACTATCATCCTTTGAATGAGAGTATTACTGAATATAGACTCTGGACTATCATCCTTTGAAGACATTAATGAGAGTATGTGGTCTCAGGAGTATCCTGTATGCTAGGCAAGCCGAGATGCTGGCATCAGTCCACAAAGAGGGGTGGATATCTACCAGTGGCGAAAAGAGATGCGGCCACCCTACTGCCCATCATACAAGCCCATATTGCACCCAACACAGTCATCCATTCAGACCAGTGGAGGGCTTATAACCAAGTTCGATCGCTTGCTGGTGTCTCTAGCCACCAAACTGTCAACCATTCCCTGCATTTTGTAGACCCTGGGTCGGGTACCCATACACAAAACATTGAGTCGTATTGGAATAGAGTAAAGACCAAACTGAAGAGGATGAAAGGATGCCATGCACATCATGCTGGAAGCTACCTGGATGAATTTATGTGGCGAGAGCAGCATGGACAGTCAAAACACTTGGCATTTAATAATATAATGTTAAATATACCCTGTATGAATGATATGATAATGAAATGTATGTAAAATAACAATTGCATGGGAATAAGAATTGATAACATTTATAAAATATATAGCAACTGAATTATAGCAACAATTGAATTATAGATTGAATTATAGTAAAATAGATGGACCATTAATTAGGTTCATTAACACCTATGCTTTTAGTTAATTATTTATTTTAAGTTAATTACACGCGCACGAATTTCACGCGGCTATATACTGGCCGTATAATTATGTGAATTGATCCCAGCAATGTTTATACTATCACTGACACGATAGAGCAGCATAGCCACAGTTCATCACAGCTTTTTAGGAAGCAGTACCCATTCCAAGCAGCAGTTTCTAGCACCACCGACCACGCCAGAACTTTTCCCGCCGGAAATCTATCAAGTGACGACCTTGTTCCTCTCGCTGTTCTCGCCGCTCTAAACCTAAGTACTCGTGAATTTTGATCTTGTCATCACTGAGTTTTGGCACTTCTTTTGTGTGTACAGATGAACAGCTTTCTTATTCTGTGCACTCTCTTAGGAGCAGTATCAGGTACGTAGTTATACGTTGTAAATTTACAAGTAAATGTCCAAGAACGAAATATTATCAGCTGGTAGTATATTATGTTGCAGTGTTTGACATAAAACAACTTGATAGGTGTATCATGGAGTGTTATGTTAGTTACTACCCTATATATTAGAACTATGGAGTGACTACTAGTAATGGTATGCTAATGGCTTGCCCACCCATTTGAGTCAGCATGAAATAAGTTTTGAATGTGCATCTTATTAGTAGTTCAATGTGCTCATATTATAGTCGCCTCTATCAACATATTGTAATTAAATATAGTGGAAAAATACAACGACCTTATCACTTCTAGTTCTAAGCAACAACAGCACTTCCCTGCCGGGTGGATTGTCAGCCCTGGCTAGCAAAAGCAAAAATGGAGTGCAGGGAAATGACTAGTACAACAGATGTATAGCTATTCCCAAGTCACTGAACTGTGAGGGGAAAGAGACATACATTGAGAACCTTTCTGTTAGTCTGTGTAGCATGTGGAACATATTTTCCAGAAATTGCTAAAACATTTACTACTAGTTGGTCAGTTGAAGTATGGACATATAATTACTTATTCTATCAGCTGACCTGGAGGACGCACACAAGTGTAGCTGCTGTCAAGAAAGTAGCATTGGTACAGCTGATACTTCTAGACCCTTCAAGTCGAGTCAGCGTTGGCAAGTTCCAGCCATTTATTTTGAAAAGTAGTTGCCTTGGCGGATCATGTTAAGAGTAAGACTCCACAGTCGAAAAATCAGTGCGCGTCAATAATTTTTCGCGTTATATATTTTAAAACGCACTTTTCTCTGCTTACCTGAAATGCGTGCGCTATGTACAGAGCGAGATGGCACTTCAACAACGGTCAGGTCGATTGCCTCCTGCTGTATTTGGGGAAAACAAGGAAGTCATTGCCTATTTTAGGAGCAAATCTCTTTTGGCAAGTACTGTTACTTGTGGAATGCAAGGAGGAAAAAATATCTAAAAATTAATAAAGTAATAATAATAGGATGATTATTGATAATAATATTATGATGAACATGTTTGGTGTTGTTACTTGGTGTACAGTTGCAATGTAACTATGGTTAGATGTAAGAAGTCCAGCCTGAAAGATGGGTTTGCATGGGGTGTCCTGGGTGTAAAACCGCAAAGTCGATACATATATATTTATTATTATTGAAGGGAGCTTCTTCGCGAAGTCAATGCTTAGTCTGCAAACTTGGCTTCTTTTGATATATTGGTAGGCCAGAGAGTACCCAGTTACTGCTGCTGCAAGTGAAGCAGGGTGCAGTCGACCAACTGCCATTAATGTGTACCAGTGGTTGCGGGAAGTTTGCTCAACAGCCCTTTGTAGCTGTCCAATAATCTTGGGTGGGCCTGGAGTCATCATCCAAATTGATGAGTCCCAATTCACAAGTCTAAAGGTGTGTTGTCAATTGTCACATTCTAATTGTCACATCAACACTACATTCTTGTGGCCAAGCATCATTATCAGAATAGCTTATAATTATTGTGGATACAGCATCATAGGGGCCGGACACCATCCTCTGACATATGGGTGTTTGGATTGATGGACACCAGTCATACTCCTGCACTGGATATGCTATAACAATCACAATTCCACTCCATTCTGTAGTTGTTCAACACAAATTTTCTGGTTACATGCAAATAGTTCCCCAGAGAGACGCTGCAACATTACTCCCTATCATACGGTCTCATGTTGCAAATGGAATGATAATCCATTCAGATCAGTGGGCTGCGTACAGACAGGTTGTTCTCTGCCTGAATTGGTTACTCATCGGACTGTTAACCATTCAATCGAGTTCCTAAATCCAGTCACAGGTGTGCACACACAAAATGTTGAATCCTATGGAATAGAGTGAGTTATACCACAAGATATACACAGTATATAGATAAATGCAGGCGAAGATAAAGTTTTATAAGGATGAAGGGGGTTTGTCGTGATCATACCTCGATGACTTTATGTGGAGGGAGAGGAATGCCGGCACAACTGATGATGCTTTTGGTAACATCCTACATGAAATCAAAACACAGTACCCAGTATAATAATTTTGTCCTCTGATGTTTTGTTTGTTTAATTGTTTTGTTGTGGTTTTTTAGATGCTGCATTTGTTGTTTTATGAAGTTGTTTGAAGTTGTGTTAATATGAAATTGTGTTACTTTTTTGTTGTTGTTAGTATAGCTGCTATGAATATTGTTCTGTCCTGAGGTAGTTGTTATTTACCTTTCTTGATGACTTCTGAACGCTTCCGAGTTTTAGCGCGCACGTTTAAGATAAGCAGAGAAAAGTGCTTTTAAAAGAAAATTTATTGACGCGCACTGATTTTTCGACTCCGGAGTCTTACTCTTTACATGATCCGCCTTGGCTTCAGAGTGAGTGAGTGAGAGGCTAGTGGTGTTGGCGGCCTTGCTCTCAGAGCTAGCACACTTATTATTTGCTTCATATGCCATTTCCCACTGATTGCTTTACCTGCTGTTTGCCAACCAGCACAGATTGAAGCAGACGTAGTTGCCGCTAGGCTGCTTCACAACTCTAAGGTATTCAGCTAGAGTGGGTTGGTAGTTATCCAGGTCATAGTCATAGTCTAAAGTTATGAGGGAGTATGCTATTACTATACCTATATGTGATAGGATCTGAGAAAAGGGACCTTTTGTAGAAAAAACAGTTTTGAGATATAACCCAAAATAGTCTAACAGTCAATACTTCGACAATTTTTTAAAATTGTATTACAGTTATCTACTATCCTTCCTCTACCTCTGTGTGAAGTTTTGAGCCTTCTGCTTGCTTCCTTATATGCAAGCGTGCGGTTAGAAGATGGCTAGTAGCTACGTGAGACGGACTTACATTTGTTTGTAACGCGAGGGCAATTGAGAGAATACTGTGCGTATACGGAATAATGGGAAACCCCCGTTAGAAAGGGGAAAGTCCCGCGTTAATGCGTGGTTAAAAATAATAAAAAATAAATAAAATAAATCTATTGTCACACAGAAAGAACTGTGTGAATAATTGGCATCTCCACAGGAAGCTGCAAAAGCAATTCCCTCCCAGAGATCAGCAGTCTCTCCTGGAGGTTATTGGTGACTACTTCACATCAAACAGAAGTTGTGACAGTGACTTAGACAGTGACACTTGAGTATGAAGAAGCAGGTATACATGCAAACTGTAGTACTAATACATAATGAAAGGTATGAAAGGTACAAATAACCAAGCAATAATAAGAAAAAGTAGTAAAATAAGTAATAAGAAAAGTAGTAAAGTAGTAATGATGGATCCATGGTTACACTGGATGGAGTGAAGATTGTAGTGATGAGCAACAGCATGACAGAGTTGACCAATGATGAACAGATACAGGAAGCAATGTCACACTTGCTGGCAGTTAGAGAATCTGTCAACCTTGAGGTTCGGTATGTGGACACTCAAGAAAAAGAGCTGGTATACTAGTTCATGACCAGTGTTGTGGCAGCTCCCATTTCAATGGCAAGAAGTGCTCCACACAATTCGCCAATGGGGTCATTCCATGTCAATTCAACCAGTTTTTAGAAAAGTCCCCGGGTGACCCTCTCAGAATTCAACCATTTTTGGCATGTATGTGCTACAACGTATATTATGAAGCTATGCAAAATTGGGGGGCAAAATATTGAATATTTTGGATGATATGACCCTTAAATCATGTCTGGGCGGTGCAAATTTCGCGGGCTTTTTTCGCGTATTGATTTTTTGGTCATATTCAAGAGCCTGTAACTTTTGATCCGGAAGAGGTTAAGCTCTGAAATTTTCAGGATTTGTTCATCTCACACTCTGCTATAAGGAGATGTCAACATAAGATGATTTATGTATACTTTTTTGTGGTACTGATCAAATCAAAAAGGATGATTTCACCAATAATAATGCTTGCGAACCAATGTTTAGCCACCAACCAGGCAAAAAATAACTGCTAGAATCCCTTGTAACTTTGTATACAGCATCTCTAGCACCCTGTTCACTAGTGTGTATAATATGAAGTCTCTGATTCCTACAACTTCTGAGATATAGGCATCCCTATTTGCAAAAAATGAAATTATAATACAGTTTCAACCACAATTTTCGTTATGTGGGATAGGTCATACTATAAAATGTATTATCTCACAAGAAAGAGTACAATTTACTCTTTCATTAGATATCAAACATATCTTGCTTCCGTAAAGCCTTCAGTAACTAATTGATAATTGAAAAAGAGACATTTTTATCATTTGTGACATTTTACAGTACTACATGCATATATATACGTATAATTATTGACATTTAAAATTACTTACATTTGTGTGACATGTCCAGTTTTAGCACTATTTCTAATTCGCCTCTTTCCCTATCTTAGTGTTGTGTTTCAAAAGCATCAAACTTCATAGAAAACCAGATGAGCGGTGGTGCAGTGTGTGTTTATTTTGATCGCAGCACCAAAAACATACAACGTGAGCTGACCAACTAACCTTACTGAATAAATACAAGAAAACTAAGATAGGGAAAGAAGGGAATTGATGCTATTGAGTTTTCCCTGGTGTTTTCCCTGGGATTTTCCATGGGGATCTCCACATTTCTCCATGCTGAATAAATACAAGAAAACTATGATAGGGAAAGAAGGGAATTGATACTATTGAGTTTTCCCTGGTGTTTTCCCTGGGATTTTCCATGGGGATCTCCACATTTCTCCATGCTGCTTATATAAGCCTAAAAATCCCACTTGATACATAAAAATCCCAGGTTTCAGTTGAAGATGCTTGTTAGGTGAAATGCTACCATTTTCTAATTGATTCAGTGATATACACTAGTATTCAAGTTGGACTCGCAAAACATTGTGCCGGATTTAAAGTGTGACACCATGGCTACAAATTTGGAATCTCGTTCAATTGGTGCACATAGAAAAGATCCATGTCATAAGAGGACATATTGCAGGACAGTTGGCTTTGTAAATGTTTCTGATTTGACACTGGAAGATAAAAGTCTTCTGTTTGTAAGATGTGGATTGGAAAAAACTTCTGTCTCTGAAGTTACGACTGTATGTCTTCACCATAAGCAGTTATTCCTTGACAAATTCGAGTTTCTACAAAAAACGTGTTGTGATCCATTTTGTGTCCATAAAACAACTGCTAAAGGAAGTCTTCGTAGCCTGGATAAAACTAAAGCTAAAAGTTGAGTAAACTCGCACACAAAAAAATAAAACCAGGCCAGAAGCTGTGCCCACGATGTATAGCAATGATGGGAAGTGCAGTGCCATCACAAGAAGATTCATCAAGCAGTGATGAGACATTTTTGCCTGATGAACTGGCAAATCTTAACACAAGTATAACACTTGGATGCTCACCTATGAAAGTAGACGATGTTAGCCAAAGAGATATTTCAGGTTATGGTAAAAGAAAACTGTTGCAAGCTCATGAAGCTCTCAAACAAACAATTGCGAAAAAAATCCATGTCAGTCCCAAAACTCTTAGCAAAGAGGATATCACAAAATGTGAAAAATGCTCTGATCTTGAAAAATGATCACGGATATGAAAGAACAGTGTGCCGTTGCAACAAGACAAAAACAACTTCAGATTCTCACAATGGCTCCATCAAGTTAGTCTGTAAAGCAGACAGCTGAAGAGTTCAATGTTTCCCAGTATATGGTTAAAAAATCCCGAGCCTTGAAAAAATTACACGGTGTGTTTGCCGAACCTGGTGCAAAGAGAGGAAAGGAAATATCTGATGAGATCAAGAAAAAGGTAGTGGACTTTTATGAAGATGATGAGTATACTCGTCTTTGCCCAGGTAAAAAGGAATTTGTGTCGGTGAAAGTGAATGGACAACGTGTTCACAAACAGAAAAGACTGTTACTTGCTAATCTTCATGAGCTGTATGCACTGTTCAAAGAAAAGACAGGTGGTGCTTACAATATAGGAGTTTCTAAGTTTTGTGAATTCCGACCTCCTTGGTGTATTACAGTAGGTGCAAAAGGCGCTCATTCAGTCTGTGTGTGTGAAATTCACCAAAATGTGAAGCTACTTTTAGCAGCTATTGCAGAACTGAAGCTGGATTACGCAACATTGCTGTCGATTATTGTATGTGACATTAAATCAAAAGACTGCATGATACATCGTTGTGACCAGTGTCCAGGTATCAATGCCTTACAGACTCATGTGCATAATTTGATCTCTGAACAGTTAGACATGGATGATGATGATCTTATCACATTCAGCCAGTGGGATCACACCGACCGCACTACAATAGTCAGAAGGCAAGAGTCTGTTAGTGATTTTATCACAATTCTCTGCGATCAGTTTGACAAGCTTACCACACATCACTATATTTCAAAAGCACAGGCAGCCTATCTCACCAGTTGCAAAGAAAATCTTCGACGGAACACTGTGTTCGTAATTCTAGACTTTGCAGAGAATTATTCTTTCTTTATCCAAGACTCTATTCAAGGATTTTATTGGGAGAATAGACAGGCAACTCTCCACCCTTTTGGAGTATATTTCATTGACAGTGATGGAAATCTGTGCAGCATGTCTCTGTGTGTGATAAGTGACTGTATGCAACATGATACAGTGACTGTTTATGCATTCCTGCATGCTGTTCTGCAGCATATCAAAGATGTGTTACCAGATGTGAAGCATGTGAAATACTTCAGTGATGGAGCTGCCAGCCAGTACAAAAATTATAAGAATTTCTCCAACCTCTGTATGCATGCTGATGATTTTGGATTATCTGCTGAGTGGCACTTTTTTGCCACAAGCCATGGCAAGAGTATCTGTGATGGAATAGGTGGAACGGTAAAACGCTTGGCCACCAGAATGAGTCTCCAGCAAACATCTGCAGGATATATTCTGACTCCATCAGAGCTATTTCAGTGGGCTACTGCACACATTCATGGCATTAAAATGTTCTACCTTTCTGTTAGTGATGTGGATATATATCGCCCCAGACAACTCGAGCGATTTGCTGATGCACACACAATTCCAGGTACAAGAAGTCATCATTGTTTCATTCCTGTGGACAATAACAACTTGAAGATTAGTAGAATTTCAGGAGATAATACAGGAACAAATGTGACAGTCAATCAAACAGAAGCTATTCCAGTATTCCAAGATCTACATCCTGGACAATACATTGCTGCCATCTATGATCGGGATTGGTACATAGAAATATCGCAGAAGTATCAGAAGATGCTGCAGATATTTTGGTAGACTTTATGCAACCCAAAGGACCAGTAAATTCCTTCACTTGGCCATATCGAAAAGACCAATGTTGGGTCCCAGAACATCATGTCCTGGCATTAATTGAAGGCTTGACGAGTTCAACTGGACGGCAGTAGTACAACCTTGATGCACCCTCATTGAAGAAAGTTTCTGACGGTTTTAGGCACTTTTGTAAGAGACACAACTTGTAATTATATTTTTGCACCCATTGATATGCAATGTTAGTTCTAACACAAGGTCATGTTACATCATCTGTAGGTAAAGTAAATGTTAATATTATGTCACGAATGATAAAAATGTCTCTTTTTCAATTATCAATTAGTTACTGAAGGCTTTACGTAAGCAAGATGTGTTTAATATCAAATGAAAGAGTAAATTTTTCTCTTTCTTGTGAGATATAACATTTTATAGTATGACCTATCCCACATAACGAAAATTGTGGTTGAAACTGTATTATAATTTCATTTTTTGCAAATAGGGATGCCTATATCTCAGAAGTTGTAGGAATCAGAGACTTCATATTATACACACTAGTGCTCAGGGTGCTAGAGATGCTATATACAAAGTTACAAGGGATTCTAGCAGTTAGTTTTTGCCTGGTTGGTGGCTAAACATTGGTTCGCAAGCATTATTATAGGTGAAATCATCCTTTTTGATTTGATCAGTACCACAAAAAAGTATACATAAATCATCTTATGTTGACATCTCCTTATAGCAGACTGTGAGGCCTGAAAATTTCAGAGCTTAACCTCTTCCGGATCAAAAGTTACAGGCTCTTGAATATGACCAAAAAATCAATACGCGGAAAAAAAGTCCGCGAAATTTGCACCGCCCAGACATGATTTAAGGGTCATATCATCCAAAATATTCAATATTTTGCCCCCAAATTTTGCATAGCTTCATAATATACGTTGTAGCACATACATGCCAAAAATGGTTGAATTCTGAGAGGGTCACCCGGGGACCCCTGGTTGAATTGACATGGAATGACCCAATGACTATGTGGCACAAATACGAGATTGCTGTCTTGAGTCAAATAATGAACTTGATATGGTCATTCTCGGGCAGTTGCAGGCATTTTGCATTGGTGATGATGATGTTCACTGTTGGACTTACCCTGCACAGGGACAAAAAAGAAGTATCAAAGCTTCAACTACATTCAGAGAGTCTGTTACAAGTTCTTTACGTTTGTGAATGCTATTGGTATGAAAAGGATGAAAAATTTAAGCAAACATTTCAAAGAAAGTGAAATAACCCCACGCATACATGGCAACACACACAGATGCCCAAAGCATTCTCTTACCACTAAAGACATAGAGCTTGTAGTCAGGTTCCTCCTGAGCTATATGGAGCAACATGGACTTCTCCTTCCAGGCAGGGTTCCAGGTTACTGTAGGAGTGACATCAAGCTCCTACCATCCAGTACACATCTAAAAGGGGGATTTGGAAATCTTACAGAAGTGATGAAACATCACATAATCAGGCTGTAGCTTACAGTGCTTTTTGTAGACTATGGAGAGAGTTACTACCATATCATTGTCATGAAGCCAATGTAGGGCTTGTGGGCAATGCCAGAAAAATAGCACCACCATTCACGAATGCCAGTGGTATTTGTGTTTGATCAAATCCGTCTTTTCTGCCCAGAGAATAATCAGAACATCACATGCCCAATGCCAACAATGGCAAAAGCAATAAGCTGACAAGGACCCCCTGTACCTGTGGATGCTGTCACGGCTGCTAACAGTCCTCCACCAGCAAAGCACCTGAGGGAGTGCCGTACTTGCAGACATGCTGGTCACAACAGCAGATCATGTCCAAACACAGAAACATAGCTAATTCCTCACACTTCATATTGCTCAGTTTATGCTTCATACTATTTATACTGAACTCAGGTAAAAAACTACACTTTAGCCTGTCAATCATTTTATATTGTGATTAAAGCAACACTCTAGCTAGTCCTTGTGTTTTCTTCCCCTTTTCATGCTGAAGTTATCATTAGCTAGCTAGCTTAAAATTATCTGGCAACTAGCTGAGCATTAGCCATAGCTACTGGCTAAGCTACTGGCCTAGCACCAGCTAGCTACTGGCTAGCTCGGCTACTGGCAGAGCATTCGCTAGTTAATGGCCGAGCATTCGCTAGTTACTGGCCAGCATTCACTAGGTACTGGCTGAGCATTAGCTAGCTACTAGCTGAGCATTCGCTAGGTACTGGTTGGGCATTAGCTAGCTACTAGCTGAGCATTAGCTAGATAAACATCGTGTGTGTTTTCTGACTCTTTATTATTATTATTTTTTAACGCACACTATAGTCTTAAAAGTTACTTTTTTGTGTAGCCCTGTCAGGAGAGGAGTATTTTTCTTCTTCTGGAGCATAGTACCTCAACAGCGTAGTTCTTGCTCTGTAGTCAAAGCTTTCTTCTTACCGCAGAATTTGCATGAGTTCACACCTCCAGCAATAATCAAACTAAGCGTGCGCGGAGGTGCGCGGAGATTTCAAGCGCGTTTTCTCGAAATGAATGCTCCAATCCTCTTGCATTCTGTGGTTCATATCTTTGGTTTGGAATGGAGTTAA
The DNA here is from genome assembly GCA_028752905.1 of Cladorhizidae sp. MBARI D1340-BT2. NCBI lineage: Eukaryota > Metazoa > Porifera > Demospongiae > Poecilosclerida > Cladorhizidae > Cladorhizidae sp. MBARI D1340-BT2. Next base: position 1,225,998 of record JAQNBH010000015.1, read on the forward strand.
GAGCTGATTTTTGTTCCATTCTGTAGGCAATTGTGTGTTCTTTGTCCTAACATCAATAACTCAATTTACAAAATTTCTACGAAAGGTCCCTTTTCTCAGATCCTGTCACATATTTGTTTGACCCACTTTTAATTAAGAATGGAAGATAGAGCCACAAAATCCAAAGGTCAATCAGCTAAGACTCACAGCTGCCTAAATGGTGGTTGTCGATGCTATTATCGCCAAAAACACTTGCAGTGTACCCTGAACCCTCACTAAAGTAGTATATAAGATGTGAAATCGTATCGAGGATCTATGCATGTATCATATGTACCTGTCTCTGTGTCCTCCCACACATAACTTGCGTACAAGAGGTCCATTCATAAGAACTCTATCACCAGAAGACTCCAAAACTTCCAATGCACCTCCATGACTCAGTGATGGCTTGACTGCCATATAAAGGCATTTGATGCAGTCCAGCTAGCTCATGTGCTGTTTATAATCAGAGTTGGGTAAGGGACATCCTTCACAGGACTTGGGCTATGCTATGCTGTGCAGCTGAATGTCAACTGAGTGATCAGTTGATTTGCTGATGAATAATCTTCAAATAAAAATAAGCAAAAGCAGGCACTCTACAAGCATATATGTGTGCTACATTAGCAATGGATATCTGCTGTTTGGTTAGTTCTGGAGTTCTCCTCTGCAACTCTTGCACCTCTCCCTGGCTAACTCTAACAACAAAGCAACAAGGTATGGTGTGTAGTGCCACTTCTGTACTGCACTACAATAATAATAAGTTAGATGAGGTGTTTATAGGAGTGGCTCATTGCTTTGCTGAGGTTTGCTTGCCTCTGAGTGCAACTCTAAAACACCAACAACTCAACAAGTGTAAACTTTTTTTTTAAACAACAACAACAACAACAACAACAATTACTACTAGTAGTAGTAGTATGTTGGATTAATTGGAAAGCAAACAAGCCTGTGCTCACAATCAGTTTGATGATCCCTTTAATAATCATATATGCCAATACCAGTATTATTCTTCCCCTATAACTTGTATACTAATTGAATTATCTGCTGTGCCTCTATATATAGTATAAGGCATCATGTGAAGAGATGTGCGTGCATGTCTCTTTAATACAACTATCATGTGGCAGTATTTTAGTTATACTTTGACAATGCAATAAGAATAATAGTTTATGTTAGCATAACCTATAGTGCATGGACATGCTATTCTCTGTACATGCACTATAATAATATGCTACTGGCTAAGCTGGTTGCTTAGGAGATGCTCTTATTAGAAAGATCATCTACAAGCCTCTCAACGCCTAACAAAGGGCATGCATCTGACCACCAGCATGCTTATGCGCACCCTGGTTTTATGTGGGTGTGGTGGGTGTGGTGTGTATTGACATATTTTTTACCTCAATGGGATTGTACTTTTTTAACAGCTGAGGCTTGTGAGGATGTCAGATGATTGAAATAGCACGTGCAATGTGGAGTCTTAGCATCAATTTACATCTGGTCATGTTATAGGCTAGTTTTGTAAATTTATTCTTTATAAATGGAATAGAGTATTGGAAGCTAATGCAGCAGTGTGGTGTTAATAATGGTGCATTAATAAGCACCAGCTAAAGGCACTACCTTCATGCATGAATAAGACAGGAGGGCAAGGGGGGAGATGGAGGCAGCTAGGCCCACCTTCATGCATGAATAAGACAGGAGGGCAAGGGGGAGATGGAGGCAGCTAGGCCCACCTTCATGCAGGAATAAGACGGGAGGGTAAGGGGGGAGATGGAGGCAGCTAGGCCCACCTTCATGCATGAATAAGACAGGAGGGCAAGGGAGGAGATGGAGGTAGCTAGGCCCACCTTCATGCATGAATAAGACAGGAGGGCAAGGGGGGAGATGGAGGTAGCTAGGCCCACCTTCATGCAGGAATAAGACAGGAGGGCAAGGGGGGAGATGGAGGCAGCTAGGCCCACCTTCATGCAGGAATAAGACAGGAGGGCAAGGGGGGAGATGGAGGTAGCTAGGCCCACCTTCATGCGCAGGAACAAGACAGGAGGGCAAGGGGGGAGATGGAGGTAGCTAGGCCCACCTTCATGCATGAATAAGACAGGAGGGCAAGGGGGGAGATGGAGGTAGCTAGGCCCACCTTCATGCATGAATAAGACAGGAGAGCAAGGGGGGAGATGGAGGTAGCTAGGCCCACCTTCATGCATGATTAAGCAGGAGAGCAAGGGGGGAGATGGAGGTAGCTAGGCCCACCTTCATGCAGGAATAAGACAGGAGGGCAAGGGGGGAGATGGAGGTAGCTAGGCCCACCTTCATGCATGAATAAGACAGGAGGGCAAGGGGGGAGATGGAGGTAGCTAGGCCCACCTTCATGCATGAATAAGACAGGAGGGCAAGGGGGGAGATGGAGGTAGCTAGGTCCACCTTCATGCAGGAATAAGACAGGGCAAGGGGGGAGATGGAGGTAGCTAGGCCCACCTTCATGCATGAATAAGACAGGAGGGCAAGGGGGGAGATGGAGGTAGCTAGGCCCACCTTCATGCAGGAATAAGACAAGAGGGCAAGGGGGGAGATGGAGGGCTATGTGTGTATTTATGAATACATAGGCACGTGTGTCTACTTGAGTAATACAACTACTTATGGTGCATGTGTCTATGTGTATATAGGCACATGTGTCTACTTGAGTAATACAACCACTTATGGTGCATGTGTCTATGTGTATATATGAATACATAGGCACGTGTGTCTACTTGAGTAATACAACTACTTATGATGCATGTGTCTATGTGTATATATGAATACATAGGCACATGTGTCTACTTGTGTAATACAACCACTTATGATGCATGTGTCTATGTGTATATATGAATACATAGGCACGTATGTCTACTTGAGTAATACAACCACTTATGATGCATGTGTCTATGTGTATATAATATTATGCACATGTGTCTACTTGAGTAATACAACTACTTATGGTGCATGTGTCTATGTGTATATATGAATACATAGGCACGTATGTCTACTTGAGTAATACAACCACTTATGATGCATGTGTCTATGTGTATATAATATTATGCACATGTGTCTACTTGAGTAATACAACTACTTATGGTGCATGTGTCTATGTGTATATATGAATACATAGGCATGTGTGTCTACTTGAGTATTACAACTACTTATGATGCATGTGTCTATGTGTATATATGAATACATAGGCACGTGTGTCTACTTGAGTAATACAACTACTTATGTGCATGTATCTATGTGTATATATGAATACATAGGCATGTGTGTCTACTTGAGTAATACAACCACTTATGGTGCATGTGTCTATGTGTATATATGAATACATAGGCACGTGTGTCTACTTGAGTAATACAACTACTTATGGTGCATGTGTCTATGTTCAATGATGCTGCTGAGGTCATGGTTTTTAATAGCATACAGCGTTGTTGTCAATGGCTATGAAAATTAAACAAATGAAGAAAAAGTGAGTACATGTATATATATATATATGGATAAAGGTTTGGATGATAACACCTCTGGCATAAACTTCATTAGATAGCCTGCTAGGGTCTTGCATTACATATTGTACTGGAGCTAGTGAACCAAGGCACCAGCTGGCCTGCTAGGGTCTTGCATTACATATTGTGTACTGGAGCTAGTGGATCATGGCACCAGCTAGCCTGCTAGCGTCTTGCATTACATGTTGTACTGGAGCTAGTGTACCAAGGCACCAGCTAGCCTGCTAGGGTCTTGCATTATGTGTTGTACTGGAGCAAGTGGACCAAAGCACCAGCTGGCCTGCTGGAGCTAGTGGATCATGGCACCAGCTAGCCTGCTAGCGTCTTGCATTACATGTTGTACTGGAGCTAGTGGACCAAGGCACCAGCTAGCCTGCTAGGGTCTTGCATTATGTGTTGTACTGGAGCTAGTGGACGAAAGCACTAGCTGGCCTGCTAGGGTCTTGCATTACATGTTGTACTGGAGCTAGTGGACCAAGGCACCATCTAGCCTGCTAGAGTCTTGCATTACATGTTGTACTGGAGCTAGTGGACCAAGGCACCAGCTAGCCTGCTAGGGTCTTGCATTACATATTGTACTGGAGCTAGTGGACCAAGGCACCAGCTAGCCTGCTAGGGTCTTGCATTACATATTGTACTGGAGCTAGTGTACCATGGCTGCTAGCCTGCTAGGGTCTTGCATTACATATTGTACTGGAGCTACACCAGCTAGCCTGCTAGGGTCTTGCATTACATATTGTGTACTGGAGCTAGTGGATCATGGCACCAGCTAGCCTGCTAGCGTCTTGCATTACATGTTGTACTGGAGCTAGTGTACCAAGGCACCAGCTAGCCTGCTAGGGTCTTGCATTATGTGTTGTACTGGAGCAAGTGGACCAAAGCACCAGCTGGCCTGCTGGAGCTAGTGGATCATGGCACCAGCTAGCCTGCTAGCGTCTTGCATTACATGTTGTACTGGAGCTAGTGGACCAAGGCACCAGCTAGCCTGCTAGGGTCTTGCATTATGTGTTGTACTGGAGCTAGTGGACGAAAGCACTAGCTGGCCTGCTAGGGTCTTGCATTACATGTTGTACTGGAGCTAGTGGACCAAGGCACCATCTAGCCTGCTAGAGTCTTGCATTACATGTTGTACTGGAGCTAGTGGACCAAGGCACCAGCTAGCCTGCTAGGGTCTTGCATTACATATTGTACTGGAGCTAGTGGACCAAGGCACCAGCTAGCCTGCTAGGGTCTTGCATTACATATTGTACTGGAGCTAGTGGACCAAGGCACCAGCTAGCCTGCTAGGGTCTTGCATTACGTGTTGTACTGGAGCTAGTGGACCAAGGCACCAGCTGGCCTGATAGGGTCCTGCATTACATGTTGCACTGGAGCTAGTGGACCATGGCACCAGCTAGCCTGCTAGGGTCTTGCATTATGTGTTGTACTGGAGCTAGTGGACCAAGGCACCAGCTAGCCTGATAGGGTCTTGCATTACGTGTTGTACTGGAGGTAGTGGACCAAGGCACCAGCTAGCTTGCTAGGGTCTTGCATTGCGTGTTGTACTGGAGCTAGTGGACCAAGGCACCCTGGCCTGCTAGGATCTTGCATTACATGTTGTACTGGAGCTAGGCACCAGCTAGCCTGCTAGGGTCTTGCATTACATGTTGTACTGAAGCTAGTGGATCAAGGCACCAGCTAGACTGCTAGGGTCTTGCATTACATGTTGTACTGGAGCTAGTCCCATCAGTGCAGATTGGTTGTATTCTCACTATATACAAGAGCCCCAGCAACAGCATCAATGATGTGTGTTTCCCCTCCTGGGGGTGAGTCACCTACTGACCTGAAGGAGACCCGTCCTGCAGAACAAAAAGGATGTGGCTAAGGGAAGGACAGGATTTTGGAATGATGCTAGTTGCAGCATAATTAGTCGAGGTATTCATCAGTTGCTACATCGTAAGTTGGTCTAGATGTAGCTGGTTTTATGCCATACCAACAACTTCAAGCAGGTCACACCTGATTAGCACTCTAGTGTCATTTAACATGCCAAGTTTAATGCACACTTGCATAATTAATTTATTGCTCTGACGGTTTGAGTGAATTCAGACCACCTCTGCAGGTGCACTGAATCTGATTCACATTGGGATGCACTTCCTCATTCTAATTCAGTATGCACACAGCAATACACAACACTGAATGTATAGTGAGACCTTTGCATTATTTTATTAGTGATGAGTCTGGTGTTAATCTGGTAATGCTGTGCTTCTGCTGATGACTACTACAAAGACTTCTTGTGCTTGTTTGTTTCTATTTGAACACATTAACTCTCTCTGTGTAATTATTGCAGCTGCCAATGTGCTTACATTTCCTGATGAAGTGTGTTCTGGGGACACAGCCACTGCCAGTTGCAGCAGAGATGGTGATGCATTGATATGGGTATATGATGGTGGGCGTGTGGAGGCCTTGAATAGACGTGACACTGTAGGGACTACTACCACACATATGGAGGGTGGAGTTGAATTCTCAGTGACTCTGATAATCCAGAGCAGCACTCTAACCTCATCCAGCATTAGCTTCACTGCCACTCCAGCCACAAATGGGAAGGTCTTGCGTTGTGTTGGACCACAAGCTTCACAAGCAACCATACGTGTTGTATCAGATGGTGAGCCACTAACATGCACATATGCTCTGTGTGCTTCGTTAGTTTATTATTAGTTTATGGGAGGGGGTGGGGAGGGTAGCATAATAATGTTAAATAGATATTTGTATGAGTTGCTCGGTGACTCTTTATTCTTTATTGCCATATCAGTTGCTGCAAGTCTATATTATGCTAAGGCATGATAGAGTGGGTCATACTTAGTGTTTGAGTCTCTATGCTACACTATCCCACCCACAAGGCTATCCTGCCACCTTGTGCACAATATAGTGTGTTCTACATCCTAAGCTTATCACAACCTATATTAACAATATGTACCCAAGTGTAAATATTTGCACCTTTAAAAGGTCTTTAAAAATGTGGAAACGGGAGGTTTTTTTAAAGTTTGATGGGAGCAGATGTAGACATCTAAACTTCATGTACCATCCTAGTTGCACTAATTGCATGTGTGCATATATACTGGGCACTTGCTACATGTACCATCCTAGTTGCAATAATTGCATGTGTGCATATATACTGGGCACTTGCTACATGTACCATCCTAGTTGCAATAATTGCATGAGTGCATATATACTGAGCACTTGCTTCATGCACCATCCTAGTTGCAATAATTGCATGTGTGCATATATACTGGGCACTTGCTTCATGTGCCATCCTAGTTGCAATAATTACACGTGTGCATATATACTGGGCACTTGCTTCATGTGTACCATCCTAGTTGCAATAATTGCACGTGTGCATATATACTGGGCACTTTCTACATGTGCCATCCTAGTTGCAATAATTGCATGTGTGCATATATACTGGGCAATTGCTTCATGTACCATCCTAGTTGCAATAATTACACGTGTGCATATATACTGGGAACTTGCTACATGTCACGTGTGCATATATACTGTGCACTTTCTATATGTGCCATCCTAGTTGCAATAATTGCATGTGTGCATATATACTGGGCACTTGCTTCATGTACCGTCCTAGTTGCAATAATTGCACGTGTGCATATATACTGGGCACTTGCTTCATGTACCATCCTAGTTGCAATAATTGCATGTGTGCATATATACTGAGCACTTGCTTCATGTACCATCCTAGTTGCAATGTGTGCATATATGGTGGGCACTTGCTTCATGTACCTTCCTAGTTGCAATAATTGCATGTGTGCATATATGCTGCGAACTTGCTTCATGTACCATCCTAGTTGCAATAATTGCATGTGTGCATATATAATGGGCACTTGCTTCATGTACCATCCTAGTTGCAATAATTGCATGTGTGCATATATGGTGGGCACTTGCTTCATGTACCTTCCTAGTTGCAATAATTGCATGTGTGCATATATGCTGGGTACTTGCTTCATGTACCATCCTAGTTGCAATAATTGCATGTGTGCATATATGCTTGGCACTTGCTTCATGTATCATCCTAGTTGCAATAATTGCATGTGTGCATATATACTGGACACTTGCTTCATGTACCTTCCTAGTTGGATGTGTGCATATATACTGGCACTTGCTACATGCACTATCCTAGTTGCAATAATTAAATGTGTGCATATGTACTAGGCACTTGCTTCATGTACCATCTTATGCAATAATTGCTTGTGTGCATATATACTGGCACTTGCTACATGTGCCATCCTAGTTGCAATAATTGCACGTGTTCCTATATACTGGGCACTTGCTTCATGTACCATCCTAGTTGCAATAATTGCACGTGTGCATATATACTGGCACTTGCTACATGTACCATCCTAGTTGCAATAATTGCACGTGTTCATATATACTGGGCACTTGCTTCATGTATCATCATAATTGCATGTGTGCATATATACTGAGCACTTGCTTCATGTACCATCCTAGTTGCAATAATTACATGTGTGCATATATACTGGGCACTTGCTACAGATCCTAGTTGCAATAATTGCACGTGTGCATATATACTGGACACTTGCTTCATGTACCATCCTATTTGCAATAATTACATGTGTGCATATATACTGGGCACTTGCTTCATGATCCTAGTTGCAATAATTGCACGTGTGCATATATACTGGACACTTGCTTCATGTACCATCCTAGTTGCAATAATTGCATGTGTGCATATATACTGGACACTTGCTTCATGTACTATCCTAGTTGCAATAATTACATGTGTGCATATATACTGGGCACTTGCTTCATGATCCTAGTTGCAATAATTGCATGTGTGCATATATACTGGGCACTTGCTTCATGTACCATCCTAGTTGCAATAATTGCATGTGTGCATATATACTGGGCACTTGCTTCATGTACCATCCTAGTTGCAATAATTGCATGTGTGCATATATACTGGGCACTTGCTTCATGTACCATCCTAGTTGCAATAATTGCACGTGTTCATATATACTGGGCACTTGCTTCATGTATCATCCTAGTTGCAATAATTACATGTGTGCATATATACTGGGCACTAGCTTCATGATCCTAGTTGCAATAATTGCACGTGTGCATATATACTGGATACTTGCTTCATGTACCATCCTAGTTGCAATAATTACATGTGTTCATATATACTGGTCACTTGCTTCATGATCCTAGTTACAATAATTGCACGTGTGCATATATACTGGACACTTGCTTCTTGTACCATCCTAGTTGCAATAATTGCATGTGTGCATATTACTGGACACTTGCAGACTTACCAACTGTCCCGGATTTCCAGGGATTCTCCCGGAATTGTGGAACTTGTCCCGGAGTCCCGGTGCGACTGCTTCATATCCTGTGCAATCTCAATCCTGCAGTCCACTTAATCTGTACCGACTGCACAGCTGTGTAACTGCTGCTACGCTTAAACCACAAGTAGGAAAGGGTTAGCTGCGCGAGACTAACAAAATCAATTTCATTTAATAAATTTTCCCAAAAATAATTTTGGAAAAAAATACAAAGCTGAGTTTTAACTATTAGCAATGAGTCGGAGCATCGAGTCTGAGGTGGAGTCGGACAATGAAGCAGCCTTTACTTGCATTGCCAGTACTTCTAGTCGTGCAGCTGGCAGTGACCTCTCCACTGCTAAGAGGAGAAAGAGAGCAAGTAAATGGCAGGAAGACTGGAAGCGCTACAATATGAAGGAGAGTAAGAGGGGTGGACCATTTGTTCGTTGCAATATATTATGTTGCACTGATTTTTCTGTTGCCTCTGCTGGTCTACATGAAGTAAAACGACACATGGAGACAAAGAGGCACTGTGCGTTGGCAAAACAGAGTGTAGGTCAATCAAAAATTACTGCTGCTACCTTTAGAAAGGACAGACAAGAAGCTGATCAGGTTACAGCTGCAGAAATTAATTTTTCTACATTTATTGCTGAACATAATGTACCTTTTTTAGCTGCTGATCACTTCAACAAACTCTGTATCCAGACAGCAAAATCGCTCAGCAATTTGCTTTTGGTGGGACAAAAACTACAGCCATAGTTAAATTTGCACTAGCTCCAACGCTTAACGAGGAAGTCATTCAATCTTGTTGTTCTTCTCCTTTCACCCTTTTGTGTGATGGTGGTAATGATCAAACAGATAGGAAATATTTTGGAATGATGGTACGGTATTGGGATAAGGGGGCACAAAAGCCAGTTAGTCGTTTTCTGTGTATGCCAGTGTGTAGAGTCACTCTTTACTGCAATAGAGAAGGAGTTTGAGTTTTGTGGTATCCCTTGGAGCAACATGATCGGTTATGCATCAGTTACTGCAAGTGTTATGGTGGGTAAGGGTAACTCTGTTTTGAGTCGACTTCTTGGGAAACAACCTAAGTTGTTTAGCCTTGGCTGTCTTTGCCACTTGAGTGCACTTTGTGCTGCTGCTTCTCTTAAAAAGCTTCCAGTCTCTCTTGATGATATTCTGATTGATATATTTTATCATTTTAAACATTCTTCCAAGAGGTATCATGAGTTCAACGAAAATAAAACTGAGTTTAGCAATGTCACATCACTTCACATCCTAAAACATTGTTCAACCCGCTGGCTTAGTTTATGCTGCCTCAAGAGATTAATTGAGCAGCGGCCAGCTCTTTATTGTTATTTTTGACAGGGTAGTAGCTGAATCTGAGCCTTCCAATGGATGTGTACAGAGAGTGGCCAAGCATCTTAAAGACCCACTAGTGAAGCTGTTTTGCAATTTTGTTTGTTATGCCCTTAATTAAGCCCTTGAGTATTTTCTCAACTGCCTTTCAAACTCATGCTCGTCGTATTGGTACTTTACAGGCTGATGTTCGTCGACTCTTGCACTCTTTCTGTAGTAATTTTATAGATCCAGATGTCCTCAATTCCACTGATGATATCACTTAGAACTATTGATTTCACAGATAGAAATATCCAGCTTAGTAATGATGAGCTAAGTATTGGCACATCTACCCGTTTATTGTGGTGTTGTGATCTTGAAGAGTTGGTGGGAACTGCTCTTGAGAAACTTTTTTTTGAATGTGTGTGCACTTTCTATGAAACCATTGTTTCAAAAATGTTTGCTAAATTTCCATTTAACGATGACTGTCTGCTTCAACTTTCTTTTCTCTTTTCTTGAACCTAGAAATAGAGATAAGACTTCTTAAAATGGCATTGTTGAATTGGCAAAGCTCTTTACATCCTTCTCTCCTGAGGAATTGGACACTGAGTATGGAATTTCGTGATTTTTGTGCTTCACCCTTGGACGAACTTCACACATTTGATGCAAAAGAAGCTGTAGCAATAGATAACTTCTGGTCTGTGATGGCGAAAGTTCATTCAATCTTGGATTTGGAACTATTTCATTTTTGGATCTTGTCCAGTTTTGCACAGATTTTGCTCATTCCAATGCCGATACAGATCCAATGCCGATCCAGAACGCCATTTTAGCATGGTGAGAAAGATTGAGATGGAAGAACGACGGCAGTTGGATCCATCCACAGTGTGTGACCTGCTGAGTGTTAAAATAAATAATGATAAGCTATGCTATTCAAATGCACATCTAATTAATGACAGCATGCTAGCATTAGCTAAATCAGCCACCATGAAAAGCCTACAGACAACCTCATAACTACAAAGTATAATCATATCATCATCTCTGTCAACCTCATAATAATGCATCTGAGACTCTGATTCATTGATTACAATATTCATTATAATAAGAACTACACTGTTAGGGGGGGGTTGCAGAGGCGCATTAAGTAGCTCCTCTCTCCACAAGATTGATGTGGAGGGGGAGCTGAGTGTGTAGAAGGAACAACAATACCTTAAATTTTTGAGACCCATGGCCACTTTTACCTATCCATGTTGTGGTCCTGCAAAAATTAGCAAGATCTTGCAAAATTCTAGATTTTGCCCTGCCAATGAGTGTTCACAGGTTGGTAAGTCTGCAGATGATTTGTGCCCTATTGACCAAGAGATTACTACAATATGCTTTAGAAAATATAATGCCCCCCCCACACACACTCCTCTCACACACCTTTTTAATGGTGTCATTTGTTTTCAAGTTTTATCAGTTTAATTACCAGGAGTCCCGGGTGTTTCCTGGGGAGGGGAGAGGAAAGAGATGCACGTGTTGTATTGCTTACATTTGCACCCCCCAGTCCAACTTATGGCATTTTTTGGGGGGGAGTGACACACATTTAGTTTGTTGTTGTTGTGGTTACAACTTTATAACTCCATAGATTCCGTAAACTTGATATATAGTTCAAAAGATAGGCCTCTCTTTGTGTTCTCTGTTGATACTAAAATATTTTTCATAAGTAGAACTATAGCGGGAGCTACGAGTGGAGGGAACCTCAAAAACCTGAATGCCTGTATTGGCCGCATAAATATCTCCAGATTGCCAAGTGCTAAAGATGTAAAATTAGCACCAGTGGCTAGAGGAAGCTCTACTCTATTCAATGAGTGTTTTCATTAGGCGTTAAAATGTAAGTACTGGTCAAGTGCATGAGTAAGCGTGTGGGTGGAAAATGAATTTCGTTAATAATCCATAAAACTCATTTTCTACCCGCGCGCTTCAATGCGTACTTATGTTTTAGTGCCTAATGAAAACACTCATTGAATAGAGTAGAGCTTCCTCTAGCCACTGGTTCTAATTTCAAATCTTTAGCACTTTGCAATCTGGAGATATGTATGCTGCCAATTCAGGCATTCAGGTTTTGAAGTTCCCTCCACTTTAGGTCTAGTAACTTGGCTATAGTTATACCTAAGAAATATATTTTAATTTTAGTATCTAAAGAGAGCACACAGAGAGACCTATCTTTTGAGCTATAAATCAAGTCAATACCATGAAGTTTACTGAATATACGGAGCTATAAAGTGGTAGACACAAGTTTATTAAAAAAATGGCCCTCCCCCCAAGGTTTTTGCTTTTTTGCTGATATTAACAGGGTGGTGAAAATTGCCACAAAACTACTAAACTACAAAAATAGCCTAAATTGAACTATTTTCTCCGTTATAGTAATGTGGCCCCTCATGAAGCAAGGCCTAGTAGGTATCCAGTATCTGACCCCTCATGAAGCAAGGCCTTGTAGGCACCCAGTAGCTGGCCCCTCATGAAATAAGGCCTAGTAGGCACCCAGTAGCTGGGCCCTCATGAAGCAAGGCCTAGTAGGCCCCAGTAGCTGTCCCCTCATGCAGCAAGGCCTAGTAGGCACCCAGTAGCTGCCCCCTCATGAAGCAACCACCCAGTAGCTTGCCCCTCATGAAGCAAGGCACCCAGTAGCTGGCCCCTCATGAAGCAAGGCCTAGTAGGCAACCAGTAGCTGTCCCCTCATGAAGCAAGGCCTATTAGGCATCCAGTAGCTGTCCCCTCATGAAGCAAGGCCTAGTAGGCACCCAGTAGCTAGTCCCTCATGAAGCAAGGCCTAGTAGGCATCCAGTAGCTGGCCCTTCATTAAGCAAGGCCTAGTAGGCACCCAGTAGCTGTCCCCTCATGCAGCAAGGCCTAGTAGGCACCCAGTAGCTGCCCCCTCATGAAGTAAGGCCTAGTAGACACCCAGTAGCTGTCCCCTCATGCAGCAAGGCCTAGTGGGCACCCAGTAGCTGGCCCTCATGAAGCAAGGCCTAGTAGGCACCCAGTAGCTGGCCCCTCATGAAGCAAGGCCTTCAAAATATAGATCTCTCTAACCATGCCAAAGTTACCTGCTGCTATTCGGGGCATCTCAAAATTTTAAATCTTGAGTGCCTGAATTGGCTGCAAGTGTGTCTTCTCATTGGAAAGTGCTAGGCATCAGTAAGTGGCTAGGTGCTCAAGCATGGTCAATGAAAATGCTGCTAACAGAAAATTGATATGAGCCACCTGGAAGTGCTGCTCCTGCACACTATGAAAACACACATTGTGAGTGCACATGTAGAGATTCTTGTAACCACATTGTGTTCTCTTATATATTTAATATCAGTACTGATTGCCTTTATCCAGCCACTCCTCCAGACGTGTCTGATGTGCAAGTTGCTGTTATCAATGAAGCCAACACCGCCAGACTGACTCTGCTGTTCACCATCACTAATGGGAGAGGAACTCCCACTCTGGAGGTCTCACCTTCTGCTGAGTCTCTAGGTTCTCTGCAGAGCACTACTTCTTCTACCTTCAGTGCTGCCATTACTCTCCTTTACAACACTAACTACAGGATCATCATCACAGCCAGCAACTGTGCAGGGCCGGGCTGGAGGGTCATCAACTTCTTTAGAGGTACATTGCACTTGTCTAATTATACATACAGCTACATTCAAGTTAAATAACATGTTCTCTTTTTCTAATATACGGAATAGGTCAAAATAAATTTACGTAGCATGGGACCGTGCAGAATATACTGAATGCATGAACCCTCCATGAAATACATTTTTAATGGCTTGCACATAAATTCTAATGGATTTAAAATAAAAAAGTTATTTTCCGTGGGGTGTGGGTTGTGGCCTCATTGCTGTTGATGTTCAGAGCCACAGCATTCTAGCAGCAGGTAAACTTTGCAGATTCCAAGAGCTAGTCCAGTATCCAGGTAAGTGACTAGGGAGATACTGCACTGGGCATCATCAGTCAACTGTAGTGATGTCTGGATACTGCTATTTAAACCTACTTCCCCCTGGATCAGACCTCATGCAACACCAGTCAGGTGGAGAACAGAACAGCACAGTTAGAGTCTTGACAACCACTACCAGCATTGGATCTACCTGGGTGTTTCCAGTGTCACCAGAAACACCCAGGTAGATCTAATGCTAGCACTGACTGGTGACCCTGGAAACACCCAGGTAGATCTAATGCTAGCACTGGCTGGTGACCCTGGAAACACCCAGGTAAATCTAATGCATTAGATCTCCCTGGTTGTTTCCAGTGTCACCTGCTAGTACTAACATTTACATTTTTTAATAAGTCCATGTGGAAATTAGGATCACCTACTACTCGTGGAGAGACACCATGCAGAGCTTATCATTCACCATCAGCTCATGCTACAGCCACATTAATGAAGTCCCTCTGCCTCTGACTTTTGCCAGTCTGAGCATTGATGATGGAGTAGTTGGTGGAGGCCATAGGCAAACATGTGTGGGAGGAGATGCACCAGATGCAGCCACCATGGCAGTCTCATGGCCACAGACCAACAATGCACCAGGCACTTGGAAGGTGGTTAGTTGAGTGCATGGTTCTAGGTGGAGCCCACTGTGGCAAGGACATGGCAAGTGTTAGTTCCACCAATGATTCAACCTTGGCATTCCTGGGCATGTGACTCTATAGTTATTAGGCAGGGGACTGCGCTGGGCCAAGTCTGTCGGGGTTCAACTACTACCTAGTCCCGATATGGTAAGGTATTGCTGCCACCAGAGCCTAAACAGCTAGGAGTAAGTAGCCTCGTCTACTCAGAGCACTTTAGGGTTTAAATTAGACTAAGTTTTATTACTCAGAGCAACAACAATGGGCTCAACAGTTATGGCTGGCAGGGATTTTTATATTACCCCACCCAGCTTCACACAGTAAGTGACATATGCTAACACCATACAATGCACAGTCCCAAAGTCAAACATACAGATGACAGGTAGAGACACATAAGCCTGTATAAATCCAGGTGTCAACCACATCTATAACAGTAATTAACCATGGTTAGCTAATTAGAACTTACATAATAAGCTACAGCCATGTCAGGCTGGCCCCTGACATCTCCCCCCACTAAAGGTCAGTGGCGGCGTCGACGGTCCGGCCACTCTGGTTTTGGCCAGACCACTTTTTTCAGATTGCAAATGGGTGTGGTCAACATGATGCGTCATGCGATTACGACCCTTACCCAATTGACTAGCTATTATTTGCCTGTTAGTCTGGCTGTGGCATGGCTTCGAGCTTTGGTGTAGCGTCTGAAGTGATCGATAAACTTCATGAAGTTCCCTGTCAACCGCCTGAATCCTTCGCTTTTCCGAAGAGAGCTTTCGGGAATAAGAAGGTAGTGGAGAGATCTTGCCAAGCGAGCTGGTTCCATACCTGGTCTTGGCTACATTACTGTGAAGCCAGAGATTCTCTGCACTGCCAGCTCTGCTGCAAAGCTGTTTAGGCTAAGCATATAACAGTGAAGCCAGGAGCTACCGATGCTGCTTTTGTAAGTTTAGCGACTTCCTCATAGATCTTTTAACTTAATAACTTTTAAAGTTTATAGTACTATTCGCTTATTTAGAATGCTTTATATTGTAGTTATCTCGGGGATTTATGAACTGGAAAGATGCCACACTAGGGCATGAGAAAAGTCAGTGCCACAAGATAGCAGTTGAGAAGCTAATTACAGTGCCAACAACTACACGAGATGTAGGTGAGATGCTCTCTAGTACTTTGGCCCAAGACAGAGCAAAAAATCGGCACTGCCTTCTATAGGTTCTGAGCAGTCTAAAGTTTTTGGCAAGGCAGAGATGTGGGATAGGTGGTCATGACAATCGTGGTCATGGAAATCTGTTTCAACTGATGAAGCTCATGAGTGAAGAGAGACTCCAAGGGAATTGCAGGGTTTCATACACACAGGGGGGGGGGGGGGGGGGGACCTGGGATGTCACCCCCCCAACCAGAGTCCCCCCCCCCCCCCGGATTTTCCAAAATTATGATGTCATAGTGCAACATTTACAATGACATTTTGCTAACGTTAATAGTAATTTTAGAAAACAGAATTTTATAAAGCAATACGACGATTTTTCTCCTTGAATATGTCCTAAATTGCACTAAAATCTACTGAAGTCAGTTCAGACCCTTGCGATTCGCATGAGCCTAGCAAGGTTGATGTCACTTAGTCTATTTCAAAGACGTGTCTTCCACAATCTTCATCCGACTAAAAGAACGTTCGACAGTAGCTGTTGCAATTGGAAGAGTTAGCAAATTATCCAGTAACTTGAAAATCTCTGGGAAGATCTCTTTGTATGCTCCTGAAAGTTCCATCTCTGTCTTCATATCCTGTAGAGTGGGTGGTTTACTTAGTTTCTTTTGCTCCATCATTTTCTTCTTCTCTTGTGCCAAGACTCTCTTAAAAACTCTCCACTCAGTCTTCTCCATCCACGAGAGGTGGAGAAGTGAAGGTTTCACCATCAAACTCTACAGTTGCTTCTTTCCCATAGAAGTTAACTAGAGTTTGCAGTTGTGGATTGCCATACTCAAGAAGAGCAGTATCTTCTGTTGGCATCAAAGCAAGGTAAAAAATCGATGAGGAGACAAGTAGCTCCACAGCACCATCAGCCATCCACAGCACCATCAGTGAAACGGCCATTTATATTGGAAACAAGTTTGTCAATATATGGAATAGCTGTTGAATTGTGGTACTCACTCATTGATGTGGCAGCTGCACTGCCAGTTCTAGTTGAACTCCTCCTACATGTGATGTCATGTTCACTAGCAAGCATGTCAACAGTTGTTTCCACCAGAGAACACCATTCTGCATCGTCATTCTTGAGGCATTTCAGCTCTGAAACGATGCTCTCAAGGATGATTGGCAACTTGCTGAAATCAGTTGCCTTGCTTTGCATAAAGCAATTGAGCTTAGCAAGAAGATCATGCACGGATGATAGCAGAATGATAGTGGCCACTCCACTATAAGAGCCCAACACCAACGCTATGCCATATGCTTCTGTGTCACCACAATCTTCATAGAGCGTGTGCAAAGTAGTTATCAGAGCTGGAAGCTCTTTGCAAATGGCTCGCACACATCTCTCATGAGATAGCCATCTTGTTTGGCTTGGTTTGACTACTTTCAGCTCTGGAAAATTTAGGACTGACTGCACATTTTTCAGAGCTTCTGCTTTTTGGGAACAATTTCCACAAGCTGGCCATTGTGCCAAACATCTTTTTCACGGTAGCAACAGACTCGGCTGCTTGCATGGAAGCAAGCTGCAACCTGTGGCAGGAGCAGTGGATGTAGAGAGCATGGGCTGCATGCACCCTCATCCTTCTTTGCACTCCACTTCTGCAACCAGAGAATGTTGCAGCACCGTCATACCCTAGTCCAACAAGTTTAGAGTAATCAAGATTCTTCTCACTGATGAAGGAAGTTAGAGCATGTGTAATTTCTTCAGCATCAGTAGATTTGAGATGAAGAATCGTCAAAAAGTGTTCCTCTGGGTGACCATCCACAAGCCACCGGAAACAAATCGATAGCTCCTCCTGTGTGGAAATGTCTTGACTGTCATCTGCTAGAATTGAGAAGTACGGGCTGGATTTCAGGCTTTCTATCAGCTTTCTGTCAAGCCATGGTCAATGGCTTCAATCAGTGACGTAGTGCTGAACTTGGAGGTGTACTGGGCATTAAATGGGTCTTCATTGAAATGCTGCTCAAGTAATTTATCCCCATTGGCAACTAGGAGCTGGATGAAATGTGGATAAACACTCATTATGAGGAATTCTATTCTTGACCAGAAAGTAGACTGCTCTAAACAGATTGAGTAACACACACCGATTTCTCTGCCTACGCTCAGCAGCCTCTTGTGCAACAGCTGAACACTGGAGCTCAAGTACAGACTTCCCACTCTCTACTTACTGTGCCATGGCACCAACAGCTGCAGCGTCTCTGTGCCATTGGGAGTCTGCATGCTTCTTCAGTAAGCATGGTTCCAGTCAACTATGCCTCTGGTTGTCCAAGCACCCCTTGACCCAACAGGGGGCTTCCCCCCATTCTGGCATGTAGCACAGAACATGCCTCCACTAGGATCCTTGCAGGTGACCCAGGGGTATTTCTTCTCCCATTCTTTTTTAAATGAAAGTTTTCCCCTGTAGACCTTCCTCTTTTCACTAGCACTGAGTTTGTTCTACTTCTTCTGAGGCTCCTGCTGATTGTCAGTTGTCTGGGAGAGACTGGATGAGGAATGGGCAGCTTCCTGATCAGTCAACGAGTCTGATGCATCACTGCTTGTCCTCTTTCGAAAGTAGCCTCTGAGATCAATGATTTCTTCAGGGAGATCAACCCACCAGGGGGAAAAAATCAAGGAGCAGTGCTCTTATAAACTCAACAGGCAACTAACAGGCAACACTTTATTAGACTAGTATTTACAGATTTGTCTTTTATACTTAACTCAGCATACAACAATCAATACCAATCAACAGCACATTCACAACACATAACCACAACTTTCTGGCACAAACACACAAACATATCCACCTAAAGCAGCAATTCATCAATACTATCCTGCTGCACACAAACACACAAGCATGTCCCCACAAGCCAATCAACAACATATTATATCACCAAAAGTTTGAGCAAGTGACTGAATGTGGCAAATGTAGGCCATACCCACAGATAATCAGTGGCTAACACTTTCCAGCTACATAGTAGAGTGTGCTAAAAGTGGGCGATGCTAAGCTGGATACTTTCTCACCCCCCCCCCCCCCCCCCCCCCCCAACCAAAAATCCTGTATGAAACCCTGATGTGTATATATGAATACATAGGCACGTGTGTCTACTTGTGTGATACAACTACTTATGGTGCATGTGTCTATGTGTATATATGAATACATAGGCACGTGTGTCTACTTGAGTGATACAACTACTTATGGTGCATGTATCTCGATGAACTCTCGGTTGACATAATAACATTACAATAACCTCAATAATGTGTCTATGTGTATTGCATGAATAGATAGACATGTGTGTTTAGTAATGAACATGGTAATAACATGATTAATTCTGGCAAACAAATAAAGACGACTTTTAATATCAAATAGATATTTGGATTGAGTGGTCAAAATGAAATGTAATGACCAATATAGAAATTTACAGGACCCCTATAATAATGCTACATTTGGAGTTCATGGTCCTGTAAGTGTTTGCTGTCTACGTTTGGTAAGTTCTATATTGGAGTTGACTGATAGGTAAAGGGTCATGTAAGTGTTTTCTGTCCTTTTTTTTTTTGCCTAGTCAGTCCATATGTGTATTTTATATTTATGTCTTGTAGAGAAATAACAATGAAAATAGACAAAAACGAGCAAAGAGAAAACTTATATATATAATATATAGAACGTTATAGGACACCGACCCTACACATTGACCTTTTAAAAGTTAATGAATTATAGCTTGCTATGTGCATATCTGTCTCTAATTTAGGTAAACATCTTGCTTAGAGCCACCTTTATGTGAGCCATATTTGTGTCTTTAATCATTTCCTGGCAGATACCTAATCCATCAAGCCTTTTTGAGATATTTTACTAATGAACGTACACGCACATACATATATGCACACACACACATAAGGGTGAAAATAGTATATATCTTATTGCTAAAGGCAGAGCAACTAGAAATGAGCAAAATGTAATAAACATTGTCAAAAGGGAATCAAGTCTGTGCCAATGTTGATCTCAATAGTTTAACAATCTTTAACCATTTAAAAACGATTAACTAACCAAATGTTAGACTGTTTCAGTATGGCATACGTGATCTTGAATGGTAAGAGGTTGTCTAACTGATTGTGGTCTACACGGGTGCAGTCTCTATCCCCTTTATCCCTTTCAAGTCAATCCTCTCTCTCTCTCTATATATATATATACATATTTGTTCTTGTGTGTATGTAATCACTACTGCTGTGGATCACATCGACCCTGTCATTGTTAGTTTCATGATGACAGGACCATAGCAACAATTCTCTGAATAAGTAGCTTTTGGAGTAGCCTACTCAGCAAGAAACCTGCTTCTTGTCAACGAATAGGTGCTTATTTAACAACAATGCTAATTAATGCATAGTCGGTGAAACTGGATGCCATTTTCCTGGCAGGGTGTGCTTTAGTGAGTACTGACCTCTGTACTTCCCATCATAACCACCAAAAGCATAACCACCAAAAGCAGCAGTAGTTATTGTTAGCCATTGTGTTGTCCATAGTATAGGTGCATAGACAGACATATCTGCACATGCATTTTGCATATGCTTGCTGATATTTGATCTACCCACACAAAGAGTGCAGCTTGGCAGGAGCGACTCTCACTCACATTGCTGGCACTTTGTAGTCCTTGTCTTTATTCGCAGTATACTATTACATGTGTGCACTGAAGGAGAAGATGGAAGAAACACACTAGAGCTTGCTTAGTGGTTTCTAAGTCAAGCTCCTTGCTAGAGAGGATGCATCTGACACCACTCTGTTAGAAGTTCACTGATGCTGCTGAGGTCATGGTTTTTAATAGCATACAGCGTTGTTGTCAATGGCTATGAAAATTAAACAAATGAAGAAAAAGTGAGTACATGTATATATATATATATGGATAAAGGTTTGGATGATAACACCTCTGGCATAAACTTCATTACATGTTGTACTGGAGCTAGTGGACCATGGCACCAGCTAGCCTGCTAGGGTCTTGCATTACATATACACTGGAGCTAGTGGACCAATGCACCAGCTGGCCTGCTAGGGTCTTGCATTATATATTGTACTGGAGCTAGTGGACCAAGGCACCAGCTGGCCTGCTAGGGTCCTGCATTACGTGCAGCTAGTGGACCATGGCACCAGCTAGCCTCCTGCTATTGTCTTGCATTATGTGTTGTACTGGAGCTAGTGGACCAAAGCACCAGCTGGCCTGCTGGAGCTAATGGATCATGGCACAAGCTAGCCTGCTAGGGTCTTGCATTACATGTTGTACTAGAGCTAGTAGACTAAGGCACCAGCTAGCTTGCTAGGGTCCTGCATTACATGTTGTACTGGAGCTAGTGAACCAAGGCACCAGCTAGCCTGCTAGGGTCTTGCATTATGTGTTGTACTGGAGGTAGTGGACCAAAGCACCAGCTGGCCTGCTAGAGTCTTGCATTACATGTTGTACTGGAGCTAGTGGACCAAGGCACCATCTAGCCTGCTAGGGTCTTGCATTACATGTTGTACTGGAGCTAGTGGACCAAGGCACCAGCTAGCCTGCTAGGGTCTTGCATTACATGTTGTACTGGAGCTAGTGGACCAAGGCACCAGCTAGCCTGCTAGGTTGTTGCATTACATGTTGTACTGGAGCTAGTGGACCAAGGCACCAGCTAGCCTGCTAGGGTCTTGCATTACATATTGTACTGGAGCTAGTGGACCAAAGCACCAGCTAGCCTGCTAGGGTCTTGCATTACATATTGTACTGGAGCTAGTGGACCATGGCACCAGCTAGCCTGCTAGGGTCTTGCAGTACATATTGTACTGGAGCTGCACCAGCTAGCCTGCTAGGGTTTAGCATTACATGTTGTACTGGAGCTAGTGGACCAAGGCACCAGCTGGCCTGCTAGTGTTCTGCATTACATGTTGTACTGGAGCTAGTCCCATCAGTGCAGATTGGTTGTATTCTCACTATATACAACAAGAGCCCCAGCAACAGCAACAATGATGTTGTGTTTCCCCTCCTGGGGGTGAGTCACCTACTGATCTGAAGGAGACCCATCCTGCAGAACAAAAAGGATGTGGCTAAGGGAAGGACAGGATTTTGGAAGGATGCAACTCCCATGAATCCCACAGAGAAAACAAGTGAGGAGGAATACTCTAGCCTTAACACTAGCTGCAGCATAATTAGTTGAGGTATTCATCAGTTGCTACATCATAAGTTGGTCTAGATGTAGCTGGTTTTATGCCATACCAACAACTTCAAGCAGGTCACACCTGATTAGCACTCTAGTGTCATCCAAGCTCTGACCTGCAACCTTAACATGCCAAGTTTAATGCACACTTGCATAATTAATTTATTGCTCTGACGGTTTGAGTGAATTCAGACCACCTCTGCAGGTGCATTGAATCTGATTCACATTGGGATGCACTTTCTCATTCTAATTCAGTATGCACACAGCAATACACAACACTGAATGTATAGTGAGACCTTTGCATTATTTTATTAGTGATGAGTCTGGTGTTAATCTGGTAATGCTGTGCTTCTGCTGATGACTACTACAAAGACTTCTTGTGCTTGTTTGCTTCTATTTGAACACATTAACTCTCTCTGTGTAATTATTGCAGCTGCCAATGTGCTTACATTTCCTGATGAAGTGTGTTCTGGGGACACAGCCACTGCCAGTTGCAGCAGAGATGGTGATGCATTGATATGGGTATATGATGGTGGGCGTGTGGAGGCCTTGAATTGACGTGACACTGTAGGGACTACTACCACACATATGGAGGGTGGAGTTGAATTCTCAGTGACTCTGATAATCCAGAGCAGCACTCTAACCTCATCCAGCATTAGCTTCACTGCCACTCCAGCCACAAATGGGAAGGTCTTGCGTTGTGTTGGATCACAAGCTTCACAAGCAACCATACGTGTTGTATCAGATGGTGAGCCACTAACATGCACATATGCTCTGTGTGCTTCGTTAGTTTATTATTAGTTTATGGGAGGGGGTGGGGAGGGTAGCATAATAATGTTAAATAGATATTTGTATGAGTTGCTCGGTGACTCTTTATTCTTTATTGCCATATCAGTTGCTGCAAGTCTATATTATGCTAAGGCATGATAGAGTGGGTCATACTTAGTGTTTGAGTCTCTATGCTACACTATCCCACCCACAAGGCTATCCTGCCACCTTGTGCACAATATAGTGTGTTCTACATCCTAAGCTTATCACAACCTATATTAACAATATGTACCCAAGTGTAAATATTTGCACCTTTAACCTTTAAAAGGTCTTTAAAAATGTGGAAACGGGAGGTTTTTTTAAAGTTTGATGGGAGCAGATGTAGACATCTAAACTTCATGTACCATCCTAGTTGCACTAATTGCATGTGTGCATATATACTGGGCACTTGCTACATGTACCATCCTAGTTGCAATAATTGCATGTGTGCATATATACTGGGCACTTGCTACATGTACCATCCTAGTTGCAATAATTGCATGAGTGCATATATACTGAGCACTTGCTTCATGCACCATCCTAGTTGCAATAATTGCATGTGTGCATATATACTGGGCACTTGCTTCATGTACCATCCTAGTTGCAATAATTGCATGTGTGCATATATGCTGGGCACTTGCTTCATGCAACCATCCTAGTTGCAATTATTGCACGTGTGCATATATACTGGGCACTTGCTTCATGTACCATCCTAGTTGCAATAATTGCATGTGTTCATATATACTGGCACTTGCTACATGCGCTATCCTAGTTGCAATAATTGCATGTGTGCATATATACTGAGCACTTGCTTCATGTACCATCCTAGTTGCAATAATTGCACATGTTCATATATACTGGGCACTTGCTTCATGTATCATCCTAGTTGCAATAATTGCATGTGTGCATATATACTGAGAACTTGCTTCATGCACCATCCTAGTTGCAATAATTGCATGTGTGCATATATACTGAGCACTTGCTTCATGTACCATCCTAGTTGCAATAATTGCACGTGTTCATATATACTGGGCACTTGCTTCATGTATCATCCTATGCAATAATTGCACGTGTGTATATATACTGGGCACTTGCTTCATGTATCATCCTAGTTGCAATAATTGCATGTGTGCATATATACTGAGCACTTGCTTCATGTACCATCCTAGTTGCAATAATTGCATGTGTGCATATATACTGAGCACTTGCTTCATGTACCATCCTAGTTGCAATAATTGCACGTGTTCATATATACTAGGCACTTGCTTCATGTATCATCCTAGTTGCAATAATTGCATGTGTGCATATATACTGAGCACTTGCTTCATGTACCATCCTAGTTGCAATATTTGCACGTGTTCATATATACTGGGCACTTGCTTCATGTATCATCCTAGTTGCAATAATTGCATGTGTGCATATATACTGAGCACTTGCTTCATGTACCATCCTAGTTGCAATAATTGCACGTGTGCATATATACTGGACACTTGCTTCATGTACCATCCTAGTTGCAATAATTACATGTGTGCATATATACTGGGCACTTGCTTCAGATCCTAGTTGCAATAATTGCACGTGTGCATATATACTGGATACTTGCTTCATGTACCATCCTAGTTGCAATAATTACATGTGTGCATATATACTGGGCACTTGCTTCATGATCCTAGTTGCAATAATTGCACGTGTGCATATATACTGGACACTTGCTTCATGTACCATCCTAGTTGCAATAATTATATGTGTTCATATATACTGGTCACTTGCTTCATGATCCTAGTTACAATAATTGCACGTGTGCATATATACTGGACACTTGCTTCTTGTACCATCCTGGTTGCAATAATTGCATGTGTGCATATTACTGGACACTTGCAGACTTACCAACTGTCCCGGATTTCCAGGGATTCTCCCTGAATTGTGGAACTTGTCCCGGAGTCCCGGTGCGACTGCTTCATATCCTGTGCAATCTCAATCCTGCAGTCCACTTAATCTATACTGACTGCACAGCTGCGTAACTGCTGCTACGCTTAAACCACAAGTAGGAAAGGGTTAGCTGCGCGAGAATAACAAAATCAATTTCATTTAATAAATTTTCCCAAAAATAATTTTGGAAAAAAATACAAATCACAAACAGCTGAGTTTTAACTATTAGCAATGAGTCGGAGCATCGAGTCTGAGGTGGAGTCGAACAATGAAGCAGCCTTTACTTGCATTGCCAGTACTTCTAGTCGTGAAGCTGGCAGTGACCTCTCCACTGCTAAGAGGAGAAAGAGAGCAAGTAAATGGCAGGAAGACTGGAAGCGATACAATATGAAGGAGAGTAAGAGGGGTGGACCATTTGTTCGTTGCAATATATTATGTTGCACTGATTTTTCTGTTGCCTCTGCTGGTCTACATGAAGTAAAACGATACATGGAGACAGAGAGGCACTGTGCGTTGGCAAAACAGAGTGTAGGTCAATCAAAAATTACTGCTGCTACCTTTAGAAAGGACAGACAAGAAGCTGATCAGGTTACAGCTGCAGAAATTAATTTTTCTACATTTATTGCTGAACATAATGTACCTTTTTTAGCTGCTGATCACTTCAACAAACTCTGTATCCAGACAGCAAAATCGCTCAGCAATTTGCATCTGGTGGGACAAAAACTACAGCCATAGTGAAATTTGCACTAGCTCCAACGCTTAATGAGGAAGTCATTCAATCTTGTTGTTCTTCTCCTTTCACCCTTTTGTGTGATGATGGTAATGATCAAACAGATAGGAAGTATTTCGGAATGATGGTACGGTATTGGGATAAGGGGGCACAAAAGCCAGTTAGTCATTTTCTGTGTATGCCAGTGTGTAGAGTCACTCTTTACTGCAATAGAGAAGGAGTTTGAGTTTCGTGGTATCCCTTGGAGCAACATGATCGGTTATGCATCAGATACTGCAAGTGTTATGGTGGGTAAGGGTAACTCTGTTTTGAGTCGACTTCTTGGGAAACAACCTAAGTTGTTTAGCCTTGGCTGTCTTTGCCACTTGAGTGCACTTTGTGCTGCTGCTTCTCTTAAAAAGCTTCCAGTCTCTCTTGATGATATTCTGATTGATATATTTTATCATTTTAAACATTCTTCTAAGAGGTATCATGAGTTCAACGAAAATCAAACTGAGTTTAGCAATGTCACATCACTTCACATCCTAAAACATTGTTCAACCCGCTGGCTTAGTTTAGAATGCTGCCTCAAGAGATTAATTGAGCAGCGGCCAGCTCTTTATTGTTATTTTTGATAGGGTAGCTGAATCTGAGCCTTCCAATGGATGTGTACAGAGAGTGGCCAAGCATCTTAAAGACGCACTAGTGAAGCTGTTTTGCAATTTTGTTTGTTATGCCCTTAATTAAGCCCTTGAGTATTTTCTCAACTGCCTTTCAAACTCATGCTCGTCGTATTGGTACTTTACAGGCTGATGTTCGTCGACTCTTGCACTCTTTCTGTAGTAATTTTATAGATCCAGATGTCCTCAATTCCACTGATGATATCACTTCTATTGATTTCACAGATAGAAATATCCAGCTTAGTAATGATGAGCTAGGTATTGGCACATCTACCCGTTTATTGTGGTGTGGTGATCTTGAAGAGTTGGTGGGAACTGCTCTTGAGAAACTTTTTTTAAAATGTGTGTGCACTTTCTATGAAACCATTGTTTCAAAAATGTTTGTTAAATTTCCATTTAACGATGACTGTCTGCTTCAACTTTCTTTTCTTGATCCTAGAAATAGAGATAAGACCTCTTTAAATGGCATTGTTGAATTGGCAAAGCTCTTTACATCCTTCTCTCCAGAGGAATTGGACACTTTGAGTATGGAATTTCGTGATTTTCGTGCTTCACCCTTGGACGAATTCACACATTTGATCAAAAGAAGCTGTAGCAATAGATAACTTCTGGTCTGTGATGGCGAAAGTTCAATCAATCTTGGATTTGGAACTATTTAATTTTTGGGATCTTGTCCAGTTTTGTATAGATTTTGCTCATTCCAATGCCGATCCAGAACGCCTTTATAGCATGGTGAGAAAGATTGAGATGGAAGAACGACGGCAGTTGGATCCATCCACAGTGTGTGACCTGCTGAGTGTTAAAATAAATAATGATAAGCCATGCTATTCAAATGCATATCTAATTAATGACAGCATGCTAGCATTAGCTAAATCAGCCACCATGAAAAGCCTACAGACAACCTCATAACTACAAAGTATAATCATATCATCATCTCTGTCAACCTCATAATAATGCATCTGAGACTCTGATTCATTGATTACAATATTCATTATAATAAGAACTACACTGTTAGGGGGGGATTGCAGAGGCGCATTAAGTAGCTCCTCTCTCCACAAGATTGATGTGGAGGGGGAGCTGAGTGTGTAGAAGGAACAACAATACCTGCCAACAATGGTTAAAATGTAAGTACTGGTCAAGTGCGTGAGTAAGCGCGTGGGTGAAAAATGAATTTCGTTAATAATCCATAAAACTCATTTTCTACCCATGCGCTTCACTGCGTACTTATGTTTTAGTGCCTAATGAAAACACTCATTGAATAGAGTAGAGCTTCCTCTAGCCACTGGTGCTAATTTCAAATCTTTAGCACTTTGCAATCTGGAGATATTTATGCTGCCAATTCAGGCATTCAGGTTTTGAAGTTCCCTCCACTTTAGGTCTAGTAACTTGGCTATAGTTATACCTAAGAAATATATTTTAATTTTAGTATCTAAAGAGAGCACACAGAGAGACCTATCTTTTGAGCTATAAATCAAGTCCACATCATGAAGTTTACAGAATATACGAAGCTATAAAGTGGTAAACACAAGTTTATTTAAAAAATGGCCCTCTCCCCCAAGGTTTTTGCTTTTTTGCTGATATTAATAGGGTGGTGAAAATTCCAACAAAACTACTAAATACAAAAATTGCCTAAATTGAACTATTTTCTCCGTTATAGTAATGTGGCCCCTCATGAAGCAAGGCCTAGTAGGTACCCAGTAGCTGGCCCCTCATGAAACAAGGCCTAGTAGGCACCCAGTAGCTGGCCCCTCATGAAGCAAGGCCTAGTAGACCCCAGTAGCTGTCCCCTCATGCAGCAAGGCCTAGTAGGCACCCAGTAGCTGCCCCCTCATGAAACAACCACCCAGTAGCTGGCCCCTCATGATGCAAGGTATAGTAGGCACCCAGTAGCTGTCCCCTCATGAAGCAAGGCCTAGTAGGCACCCAGTAGCTGCGCCCTCATGAAGCAAGGCCTAGTAGCCACCCAGTAGCTGGCCCCTCATGAAGCAAGGCCTAGTACGCACCCAGTAGCTGTCCCCTCATGAAGCAAGGCCTAGTAGGCACCCAGTAGCTGGCCCTCATGAAGCAAGGCCTAGTAGGCACCCAGTAGCTGTCCCCTCATGAAGCAAGGCCTAGTAGGCACCCAGTAGCTAGCATCTCATGAAGCAAGGCATAGTAGGCACCCAGTAGCTGGCCCAAGGCCTAGTAGGCACCCAGTAGCTGGTCACACATGAAGCAAGGCATAGTAGGCACCCAGTAGCTGGCCTCTCATGAAGCAAGGTCTAGTAGGCACCAAGTAGCTGTCCCCTTATGAAGCAAGGCCTAGTAGGCAACCAGTAGCTGGCCCCTCATGAAGCAAGGCCTAGTAAGCACCCAGTAGCTGGCCCCTCATGAAGTAAGGCCTAGTAGGCACCCAGTAGCTGGCCCCTCATGAAGCAAGGCCTAGTAGGCACCCAGTAGCTGACCCATCATGAAGCAAGGCCTAGTAGGCACCCAGTAGCTGACCCATCATGAAGCAAGGCCTTCAAAATATAGATCTCTCTAACCATGCCAAAGTTACCTGCTGCTATTCGGGGCACCTCAAAATTTTTATCTTGAGTGCCTGAATTGGCTGCAAGTGTGTCTTCTCATTGGAAAGTGCTAGGCAGCAGTAAGTGGCTAGGTGGTCAAGCATGGCCACTGAAAATGCTGCTAACAGAAAATTGATATGAGCCACCTGGAAGTGCTGCTCCTGCACACTATAAAAACACACATTGTGAGTGCACATGTAGAGGTTCTTGTAACCACATTGTGTTCTCTTATATATTTAATATCAGTACTGATTGCCTTTATCCAGCCACTCCTCCAGACGTGTCTGATGTGCAAGTTGCTGTTATCAATGAAGCAAACACCTTGAGACTGACTCTGCTGTTCACCATCACTAATGGGAGAGGAACTCCCACTCTGGAGGTCTCACCTTCTGCTGAGTCTCTAGGTGCTCTGCAGAGCACTACTTCTTCTACCTTCAGTGCTGCCATTACTCTCCTTTACAACACTAACTACAGGATCATCATCACAGCCAGCAACTGTGCAGGGCCGGGCTGGAGGGTCATCAACTTCTTTAGAGGTACATTGCACTTGTCTAATTATACATACAGCTACATTCAAGTTAAATATCATGTTCTCTTTTTCTAATATACGGAATAGGTCAAAATAAACTTTACATTTACGTAGCATGGGACCGTGCAGAATATACTAAATGCATGAACCCTCCATGAAATACATTTTTAATGGCTTGCACATAAATTCTAATGGATTTAAAATAAAAAAGTTATTTACCATGGGGTGTGGGTTGTGGCCTCATTGCTGTTGATGTTCAGAGCCACAGCATTCTAGCAGCAGGTAAACTTTGCCGATTCCAAGAGCTAGTCCAGTATCCAGGTAAGTGACTAGGGAGCTACTGCACTGGGCATCATCAGTCAACTGTAGTGATGTCTGGATACTGCTATTTAAACCTACTTCCCCCTGGATCAGACCTCATGCAACACCAGTCAGGTGGAGAACAGAACAGCACAGTTAGAGTCTTGACAACCACTACCAGTATTGGATCTACCTGGGTGTTTCCAGTGTCACCAGCTAGTGCTAACATTTACATTTTTTAATAAGTCCATGTGGAAATTAGGATCACCTACTCGTGGAGAGACACCATGCAGAGCTTATCATTCACCATCAGCTCATGCTACAACCATATTAATGAAGTCCCCCTGCATCTGACTTTTGCCAGTCTGAGCATTGATGATGGAGTAGTTGGTGGAGGCCATAGGCAAACATGTGTGGGAGGAGATGCACCAGATGCAGCCACCATGTCAGTCATGGCCACAGACCAACAATGCACCAGGCACTTGGAAGGTGGTTAGTTGAGTGCATGGTTCTAGGTAGAGCCCACTGTGGCAAGGACATGGCAAGTGTTAGTTCCACCAATGATTCAACCTTGGCATTCCTGGGCATGTGACTCTATAGTTATTAGGCAGGGGACTGCGCTGGGCCAAGTCTGTCGGGGTTCAACTACTACCTAGTCCCGATATGGTAAGGTATAGCTGCCACCAGAGCCTAAACAGCTAGGAGTAAGTAGCCTCGTCTACTCAGAGAACTTTAGGGTTTAAATTAGACTAAGTTTTATTACTCAGAGCAACAAAAATGGGCTCAACAGTTATGGCTGGCAGGGATTTTTATATTACCCCGCCCAGCTTCACACAGTAAGTGACATATGCTAACACCATACAATGCACAGTCCCAAAGTCAAACATACAGATGACAGGTAGAGACACATAAGCCTGTATAAATCCAGGTGTCAACCACATCTATAACAGTAATTAACAATGGTTAGCTAATTAGAACTTACATAATAAGCTACAGGTTATGGCCATGTCAGGTGTCAGGCGGGCCCCTGACATCTCCCCCCACTAGAGGTCAGTGGCGGCGTTGACGGTACGGCCACTCTGGTTTTGGCCGGACACTTTTTTCCAGATTGCAAATGGGTGTGGTCAACATGATGCGTCATGTGATTACGACCCTTACCCAATTGACTAGCTATTATTTGCCTGTTGGTCTGGCTGTGGCATGGCTTCGAGCTTTGGTGTAGCATCTGAAGTGATCGATAAACTTCATGAAGTTCCCTGTCAACCGCCTGAATCCTTCGCTTTTCCGAAAAGAGCTTTCGGGAATAAGAAGATAGTGGAGAGATCTTGCCAAGCGAGCTGGTTCCATACCTGGTCTTGGCTACATTATAGTGAAGCCAGAGATTCTCTGCACTGCCAGCTCTGCTGCAAAGCTGTTTAGGCTAAGCATATAACAGTGAAGCCAGGAGCTACCGATGCTGTTTTTGTAAGTTTAGCGACTTCCTCATAGATCTTTTAACTTAATAACTTTTAAAGTTTATAGTACTATTCAGAATGCTTTATATTGTAGTTATCTCGGAGATTTATGAACTGGAAAGATGCCACACTAGGTATCCGACAGCATGAGAAAAGTCAGTGCCACAAGATAGCAGTTGAGAAGCTAATTACAGTGCCAATAAGTACAAGGGATGTAGGTGAGATGCTCTCTAGTACTTTGGCCCAAGACAGAGCAAAAAATCGGCACTGCCTTCTAAAGGTTCTGAGCAGTCTAAAGTTTTTGGCAAGGCAGAGATTTGGGATACGTGGTCATGACAATCGTGGTCATGGAAATCTGTTTCAACTGATGAAGCTGATGAGTGAAGAGGATTCCAAGGGAATTGGCAGGGTTTCATACAGGGGGGGGGGGGGGGCCCGGGGATGTCACCCCCCCACCCTGATTTTCAAAAATTATGATGTCATAGTGCAACATTTACAATGACATTTTGCTAACGTTAATAGTAATTTTAGAAAACAGAATTTTATAAAGCAATACGACGATTTTTCTCCTTGAATATGTCCAAAATTGCACTAAAATCTACTGAAGTCAGTTCAGGCCCTTGCGATTCGCATGAGCCTAGCAAGGTTGATGTCACTTAGCCTATTTCGAAGACGTGTCTTCCACAATCTTCATCCGACTAAAAGAACGTTCGACAGTAGCTGTTGCAATTGGAAGAGTTAGCAAAATATCTAGTAACTTGAAAATCTCTGGGAAGATCTCTTTGTATGCTCCTGAAAGCTCCATCTCTGTCTTCATATCCTGTAGTGTGGGTGGTTTACTTAGTTTCTTTTTCTCCATCATTTTCTTCTTCTCTTGTGCCAAGACTCTCTTAAAAACTCTCCACTCAGTCTTCTCCATCCACGAGAGGTGGAGAAGTGAAGGTTTCACCATCAAACTCTACAGTTGCTTCTTTCCCATAGAAGTTAACTAGAGTTTGCAGTTGTGGATTGCCATACTCAAGAAGAGCAGTATCTTCTGTTGGCATCGAAGCAAGGTCAAAAATCGATGAGGAGACAAGTAGCTCCACAGCACCATCAGTGAAACGGCCATCCACAGCACCATCAGTGAAACGGCCATTTATATTGGAAACAAGTTTGTCAATATATGGAATAGCTGTTGAATTGTGGTACTCACTCATTGATGTGGCAGCTGCACTGCCAGTTCTAGTTCAACTCCTCCTGCATGTGATGTCATGTTCACTAGCAAGCATGTCAACAGTTGTTTCCACCAGAGAACACCATTCTGCATCGTCATTCTTGAGGCATTTCAGCTCTGAAACGATGCTCTCAAGGATGATTGGCAACTTGCTGAACCAGCTAGCCTGCTAGGGTCTTGCATTACATATACACTGGAGCTAGTGGACCAAGGCACCAGCTGGCCTGCTAGGGTTTTGCATTATATATTGTACTGGAGCTAGTGGATTATGGTATCAGCTAGCCTGACGTGTTGTACTGGAGCTAGTGGACCAAGGCACCAGCTGGCCTGCTAGGGTCCTGCATTACGTGTACCATGGCACCAGCTAGCCTGCTAGAGTCTTGCATTATGTGTTGTACTGGAGCTAGTGGACCAAAGCACCAGCTGGCCTGCTGGAGCTAATGGATCATGGCACCAGCTAGCCTGCTAGGGTCTTGCATTACATGTTGTACTAGAGATAGTGGACTAAGGCACCAGCTAGCTTGCTAGGGTCCTGCATTACATGTTGT
Organism: Cladorhizidae sp. MBARI D1340-BT2; assembly: GCA_028752905.1. Taxonomy (NCBI): domain Eukaryota; kingdom Metazoa; phylum Porifera; class Demospongiae; order Poecilosclerida; family Cladorhizidae; species Cladorhizidae sp. MBARI D1340-BT2. The sequence continues at coordinate 1,258,823 of JAQNBH010000015.1, forward strand.
ACTTGAGCTAGTGAACCAAGGCACCAGCTAGCCTGCTAGGGTCTTGCATTATGTGTTGTACTGGAGCTAGTGGACCAAGGCACCATCTAGCCTGCTAGGGTCTTCAGGGTTGTATACAGAAATTTTGCCAAGGGGGGGCGAACTTGAGATATGGAAAAATAAGGGGGGGCGGAGAGCCTGGATGGTGCGGAAAGGGGACGTGCACCCTGGGCTTCCGCGTGGAGTACGAAAGTGTTTTACCCACAGGTATTTTTGCAGTACTAACTGTATATATAGCTGCTACTTATGATGGCATGCACTTTTTCTAAAATCTTTAGTACAACATTCCATCTTAAATATTTGCTGAAGTTGCATGCTACGGCAATCAGCATATATAGATTAGAAATAGTCACTTGTCACTCGTATAATGGAGGTGGGCTTTTGTGAAATCGAATTATGTTGCATTCCATGCATTTTCTTACAAAATCATGGACAACAGGTTTCATACACAATTTTTCTCTAGTTCTCTAGGGGGGGGGGGGGTGGAAATGGTTGGTCACTTGGTGCCCTAATTTTTGTTAATATTTTCTTAACATGTTCATAAGTCGTAAAAGGGGGGTCTGGGGGGAAGATCCCCCCATATATTTTTTTGCTTTTACAATGTCTGAGGATAGCTATTTTGACTGACTACCAATGGCATTATGCTATACCGAACTATGGCTAGACTGTATATATTTCTCATGATATTGTAGCTGCTTGGAAAAAGGAGAGCATGTGTCATGACACGATGACATCACACACCACCACGTGCTCTCCTTTGTAGGTTTGTCACTTCTTTTGTTTCTCCTTCTTTCCCACTCCCTCTCTCTCAGTATTTTTAACTCAGTCCATTATATCATGGTCTTCAAGTCTAATCTTAGACATGATGTCATCACACGCCACCACGTGTTCTCCTTTGTAGGTTTGTCACTTCTTCAGTTCCCTCCTTCTTTCCCACTCTCTCTCAGTATTTTTAACTCAGTCCATTATGTCATGGTCTTAAAGTCATCACACACCACCACGTGTTCTCCTTTGTAGGTTTGTCACTTCTTCAGTTCCCTCCTTCTTTCCCACTCTCTCTCAGTATTTTTAACTCAGTCCATTATGTCATGGTCTTAAAGTCTCTATAAAAGAAACCTTACTAGCTGATTTCTCTTCATATTAATATGGATATTCGCTCATACTTTGCAAGTACTTCTCAAGCCTCTTCTCATGCTAATAGCAGCGATAGCGAAGATAGCAGAACAGATAGCTCTGAGCATGTCGAGGCATCTAGTCCTAGCCTTAGTCCTCCACCTTCAAAGAAAAGCAAGCAAAACAAACACCGCTCTTCTGTATCCACGAAGAGAAAATACTCTAAGAGCTGGGAGAAAGATTTCAGTTGGCTCTATTATGACGAGGATAGCGATGGTGCCTTTTGCAAGGTTTGCAAGCAATCTGGTCTGCAGCGTACTGGAGGAGTGTGGGTCACACAACCTTGCAGAAATTGGAAGAAAGCTGTTGAAAAAATGAAAGCTCATGCGAGAAGTGACTTCCATATCCATGCAACTCAAGCTCTTTTTGCAGCTAAAGGAGCAGCCAAAGGTGGAACAGTTGTACAGCAACTCCAGAATGTTTTAGCTCGCAAAAGAGCTCAGAACAGAGCTGCAGTGAAGTGCCTGATCCTACTCACTCACTTTCTTACGAAAGAACAAGTTGCACATTCGACAAAATTTGAGAAGCTGGTTGACGTGGTGGTTCGATGTGGCAGCCAACATTTGAAGCAATTCTTAGAAACTGCACCAAGAAATGCTGTGTACACATCAAGATTGGCTGTGGTTGAATTCATCGAATCATTGGGGACATGGGTGGAGGAGTCGATTCTGAAGCGACTTCAAAAGGCACCTATGTACAGCCTCATGGCAGATGAGTGCACAGATGTCACCAACGTAGAAGAATTGTCTGTGTTTTGCCGCTGGGAGGAAGATGGTGTACCAGTAGAGTGCTTTCTGGAGCTTATTCCATTGAAGAAGGCTGATGCAGAGACCATCTATTCTAATCTCATCGATTGTTTAAAGAAGAAAGGTCTACAAGTCGGAAGAATAGTTGGATTGGGATTTGATGGAGCTGCAACTTTTTCTGGACGAAAGACCGGGGTTCAGGCACGTATCAAGAAACATACTCCTCACGCTCTGTTTATACACTGCCACTGTCACTTACTGCAGTTGGCTTGTGTGCAAGCTGCCAATAAAACTCCTGGAATTGCTCATGTTTACAGAACATTGACTACTCTTTGGAAGCATTATCGCAATTCCCCCACGCGAGCAGAGTGTCTGAAGGAGGTACAGCACGTTCTTGAACTTCCAGAAATGAAAGTGATCAAGCCATCTGACACACGCTGGCTGGCACATGAAAGGTGTGTCAAAGCTGTCAAACCAAGTTATTCTGCAATTGTAATCACCATTGGGAACATCTACGAGACGTCCCACGAGCCAGAAGCTCTTGGAATCCATGGTGCCCTCTGCAAATTGTCTACGATTGCAGCTATATATTTGCTTGATTTCACTCTACCACAAGTAGCCAACCTCAGCAAAGCACTTCAGGCAGAGCAGCTTGACCTCTCGTTGATATCATTCCTTGTTGATGCTACTGTTAAATCCTTGGATGATGCAGTTTTGCCTGGAGCGAACTGGGTGTTGGAGCTTCTTGAAAACGTTGAAGACTTGAAGTCATCTACAAAGGTGTCTATTGACGCTGATAAAATACTTTCGTTCCAGAATGTTGTTGGTAAGCCTTTTGTTGCTGATTTAAAGGCCAACATAACAAGCCGATTTTCTTCATCCAATGCTGTTGTATCAGCATTGTCTATATTCGATCCACGGAAAGTTCCAAAACCAGATTCAGTATCTTTTCCCACTTATGGAGACACGTCTGTTGAGAAACTGATTGCTCACTACGGAGAAGATAGAGATGCAGAAACATTGGATGGAGAAGAAACAGTGAAGACAGCCATGATTTCCACTGAAATACTTACAGAGTGGAAAACATTCCGCCAGCTGTTAGTCAAGCAACCACGGGATACTACTGCATCACAGCTGAAAGAACTTGTTTCAAACGACATGCTCAAGGCCATGTTTCCCAATTTGCACAAGATTGCCGCCATCTGCTTATCGATTCCAGTTTCTACTGCTTCTGTGGAGAGAAGCTTCTCACAGATGAAGATGATCAAGACTCGTTTGCGTAATTCTCTAAGTGACTGCAGCCTTTCTCACCTTATGAGGATTGCTATAGAGGCACCAGAAGTACTCTCTGAGAGCGACCTTGAAGAGATTGTGGACGTATGGCAGAGAAAACCAAGAAGAACCTCAGTTTGACATTCCTATCATTTGAACCTGATATCATAAGCTTATTACACCTTTCTTGTATTACACCTTTCTTGACATTATTAAAAAAAAAATCTCTAATTTCAAGGGGGGGGGCGAGAATGATACAAGGGGGGGCGAATGCCCCCCCCCGCCCCCCCTAAATACACCCCTGGTCTTGCATTACATGTTGTACTGGAGCACCAGCTAGCCTGCTAGGGTCTTGCATTACATGTTGTACTGGAGCTAGTGGACCAAGGCACTAGCTAGCCTGCTAGGTTGTTGCATTACATGTTGTACTGGAGCTAGTGGACCAAGGCACCAGCTAGCCTGCTAGGGTCTTGCATTACATATTGTACTGTAGCTAGTGGACCAAGGCACCAGCTAGCCTGCTAGGGTCTTGCATTACATATTGTACTGGAGCTAGTGGACCATGGCACCAGCTAGCCTGCTAGGGTCTTGCATTACATATTGTACTGGAGCTGCACCAGCTAGCCTACTAGGGTCTGGCATTACATGTTGTACTGGAGCTAGTGGACCAAGGCACCAGCTAGCCTGCTAGGGTCTTGCATTACGTGTTGTACTGGAGCTAGTGGACCAAGGCACCAGCTGGCCTGCTACGGTCCTGCATTACAGCTAGTGGACCATGGCACCAGCTAGCCTGCTAGGGTCTTGCATTACGTGTTGTACTAGAGCTAGTGGACCAAGGCACCCTGGCCTGCTAGGGTCTTGCATTACATGTTGTACTGGTGCTAGGCACCAGCTAGCCTGCTAGGGTCTTGCATTACATGTTGTACTGAAGCTAGTGGATCAAGGCACCAGCTAGCCTGCTAGGGTCTTGCATTACATGTTGTACTGGAGCTAGTCCCATCAGTGCAGATTGGTTGTATTCTCACTATATACAAGAGCCCCAGCAACAGCAACAATGATGTTGTGTTTCCCCTCCTGGGGGTGAGTCACCTACTGATCTGAAGGAGACCCGTCCTGCAGAACAAAAAGGATGTGGCTAAGGGAAGGACAGGATTTTGGAAGGATGCAACTCCATGAATCCCACAGAGAAAACAAGCGAGGAGGAATACTCTAGCCTTAACACTAGTTGCAGCATAATTATTTGAGGTATTCATCAGTTGCTACATCGTAAGTTGGTCTAGATGTAGCTGGTTTATGCCATACCAACAACTTCAAGCAGGTCACACCTGATTAGCACTCTAGTGTCCTCCAAGCTCTGACCTGCAACCTTCTCATGCCAAGTTTAATGCACACTTGCATAATTAGTTTATTGCTCTGACGGTTTGAGTGAATTCAGACCACCTCTGCCAATGCATTGAATCTGATTCACATTGGGATGCACTTCCTCATTCTAATTCAGTATGCACACAGCAATACACAACACTGAATGTATAGTGAGACCTTTGCATTATTTTATTAGTGATGAGTCCGGTGTTAATCTGGTAATGCTGTGCTTCTGCTGATGACTACTACAAAGACTTCTTGTGCTTGTTTGTTCTCTCTCTGTGTAATTATTGCAGCTACCAATGTGTTTACATTTCCTGATGAAGTGTGTTCTGGGGACACAGCCACAGCCAGTTGCGGCAGAGATGGTGATGCATTGATATGGGTATATGATGGTGGGCGTGTGGAGGCCTTGAATAGACGTGACACTGTAGGGACTACTACCACACATATGGAGGGTGGAGTTGAATTCTCAGTGACTCTGATAATCCAGAGCAGCACTCTAACCTCATCCAACATTAGCTTCACTGCCACTCCAGCCACAAATGGGAAAGTCTTGCGTTGTGTTGGACCACAAGCTTCACAAGCAACCATACGTGTTGTATCAGATGGTGAGCCACTAACATGCACATATGCTCTGTGTGCTTCGTTAGTGTATTATTAGTTTATGGGAGGGGGTGGGGAGGGTAGCATAACAATGTTAAATAGATATTTGTATGAGTTGCTCGGTGACTCTTTATTCTTTATTGCCATATCAGTTGCTGCAAGTCTATATTATGCTAAGGCATGATAGAGTGGGTCATACTTAGTGTTTGAGTCTCTATGCTACACACAGCACTATCCCAGCCACAAGGCTATCCTGCCACCTTGTGCACAATATAGTGTGTTCTACATCCTAAGCTTATCACAACCTATATTAACAATATGTTCCCAAGTGTAAATATTTGAACCTTTAAAAGGTCTTTAAAAATATGGAAATGGTTTAAAAAAAAAAGTTTGATGGGAGCAGATGTAGACATCTAAACTTCATGTACCATCGCACGAATTGCATGTGTGCATATATACTGGGCACTTGCTTCATGTGCCATCCTAGTTGCAATAATTGCACGTGTGCATATATACTGGGCACTTGCTTCATGTACCATCCTAGTTGCAATAATTGCACGTGTGCATTTATACTGGGCACTTGCTTCATGTACCATCTTAGTTGCAATAATTGCACGTGTGCATATATACTGGGCACTTGCTACATGTGCCATCCTAGTTGCAATAATTTTATGTGTGCATATATACTGGGCACTTGCTTCATGTACCATCCTAGTTGCAATAATTGCACGTGTGCATATATACTGGGCACTTGCTTCATGGGCCATCCTAGTTGCAATAATTGCACGTGTGCATATATACTGGGCACTTGCTTCATGTACCATCCTAGTTGCAATAATTACATGTGTGCATATATACTGGGCACTTGCTTCATGATCTAGTTGCAATAATTGCACGTGTGCATATATACTGGACACTTGATTCATGTACCATCCTAGTTGCAATAATTACATGTGTGCATATATACTGGGCACTTGCTTCAGATCCTAGTTGCATTAATTGCACGTGTGCATATATACTGGACACTTGCTTCATGTACCATCCTAGTTGCAATAATTACATGTGTGCATATATACTGGGCACTTGCTTCATGATCCTAGTTGCAATAATTGCATGTGTGCATATATACTGGACACTTGCTTCATGTACCATCATAGTTGCAATAATTGCACGTGTTCATATATACTGGACACTTGCTTCATGTACCATCCTAGTTGCAATAATTGCACGTGTGCATATATACTGGGCACTTGCTTCATGTATCATCCTAGTTGCAATAATTGCATGTGTGCATATATACTGGGCACTTGCTTCATGATCCTAGTTGCAATAATTGCACGTGTGCATATATACTGGACACTTGCTTCATGTACCATCCTAGTTGCAATAATTACATGTGTTCATATATACTGGTCACTTGCTTCATGATCCTAGTTACAATAATTGCACGTGTGCATATATACTGGACACTTGCTTCATGTACCATCCTAGTTGCAATAATTGCATGTGTGCATATTACTGGGCACTTGCAGACTTACCAACTGTCCCGGATTTCCCGGGATTCTCCCGGAATTGTGGAACTTGTCCCGGAGTCCCGGTGCGACTGCTTCATACCTGTGCAATCTCAATCCTGCAGTCCACTTAATCTGTACTGACTGCACAGCTGCGTAACTGCTGCTACGCTTAAACCACAAGTAGGAAAGGGTTAGCTGCGCGAGACTAACAAAATCAATCTCATTTAATAAATTTTCCCAAAAATAATTTTGGAAAAAAATACAAATCACAAACAGCTGAGTTTTAACTATTAGCAATGAGTCGGAGCATCGAGTCTGAGGTGGAGTCGGACAATGAAGCAGCCTTTACTTGCATTGCCAGTACTTCTAGTCGTGAAGCTGGCAGTGACCTCTCCACTGCTAAGAGGAGAAAGAGAGCAAGTAAATGGCAGGAAGACTGGAAGCGCTACAATATGAAGGAGAGTAAGAGGGGTGCACCATTTGTTCGTTGCAATATATTATGTTGCACTGATTTTTCTGTTGCCTCTGCTGGTCTACATGAAGTAAAACGACACATGGAGACAAAGAGGCACTGTGCGTTGGCAAAACAGAGTGTAGGTCAATCAAAAATTACTGCTGCTACCTTTAGAAAGGACAGACAAGAAGCTGATCAGGTTACAGCTGCAGAAATTAATTTTTCTACATTTATTGCTGAACATAATGTTTTTAGCTGCTGATCACTTCAACAAACTCTGTATCCAGACAGCAAAATCGCTCAGCAATTTGCTTCTGGTGGGACAAAAACTACAGCCATAGTTAAATTTGCACTAACTCCAACGCTTAATGAGGAAGTCATTCAATCTTGTTGTTCTTCTCCTTTCACCCTTTTGTGTATGGTGGTAATGATCAAACAGATAGGAAGTATTTCGGAATGATGGTACGGTATTGGGATAAGGGGGCACAAAAGGCAGTTAGTCGTTTTCTGTGTATGCCAGTGTGTAGAGTCACTCTTTACTGCAATAGAGGAGTTTGAGTTTCGTGGTATCCCTTGGAGCAACATGATCGGTTATGCATCAGATACTGCAAGTGTTATGGTGGGTAAGGGTAACTCTGTTTTGAGTCGACTTCTTGGGAAACAACCTAAGTTGTTTAGCCTTGGTTGTCAAAAGTGCACTTTGTGCTGCTGCTTCTCTTAAAAAGCTTCCAGTCTCTCTTGATGATATTCTGATTGATATTCTTCCAAGAGGTAACATGAGTTCAACGAAAATCAAACTGAGTTTAGCAATGTCACATCCTAAAACATTGTTCAACCCGCTGGCTTAGTTTAGAATGCTGCTTCAAGAGATTAATTGAGCAGTGGCCAGCTCTTTATTGTTATTTTTGACAGGGTAGCTGAATCTGAGCCTTCCAATGGATGTGTACAGAGAGTGGCCAAGCATCTTAAAGACCCACTAGTGAAGCTGTTTTGCAATTTTGTTTGTTATGCCCTTAAGGGGGTAAGCCACAAACCACAAATTTTTATCTGTATTTTCTAACCCTCATAACTTTCTTGTTTTTTCTTTTCGGCAGGTAATTCTGGTCTTAAAAGATAGCTTAATTTATATGCTTTCCAATGATATATATTATAATGCTAAGCAATGGCGCTTTCCAAATGAATAATTGCTTCAGTCATGCACCTGAATATTCACCATTAATATTATAATAAAGGATAACTTTCCAGTAAGTAATTCCCACTCACAGGTTACTAATAATAACATCTATGGTATCTTTTCATCAGAAGAAAAGTTGAAAATTGCACACCAAGAAAAAATGGAGGCATATATATATATATACTTTTGAAACCAGTATCAAACATGCACAGATAACAAGTGACTCCTACCTAAAAATAATTAAGTTGTCCGATGAAAGTGTAGAGTAGGGAATAAGCTTTACAATGATATATAAATGTTTGTATATAACAATTTTTTTGAGCCACAGGAATTTTAATAAAGTCGAAATTCATTGTTTTCGGGAATCACTTTCAAAATTCTTTTCAACGTCAGCATACCATCTTCGCCACGATTTCCATTGAAAACATGAATTGTCACTTGAATCATGCATTTGGGCAGAAATCAGTCAAATTCTCCAGCTTCATAAATTAGCAAGATCGTGCAAAATGCTAGATTTTGTCCTGCCAATGAGTGTTCACAGGTTGGTAAGTCTGAAGATGATTTGTGCCCTCCCTGCAAATATGCACGACAGGTATGGTTTTTGTTCTGGTCTGTTTGCCTCTGTGGGTATTTACAAAATAACTCAAAATGGCATGGATCTCTACCAAACATGGTAGGCAGCTTATGCATCGAGGAACAAATCATTATATTTTGAAAGGTCAAAGGTTAGGCCAACAAGTTATGTGAAAATATTTTAATTAACTTATCTTTCTAAAGTTTGTTGGTGGCATGTTGAAACAGAATTCATTAATTTTAGAGCAAGTTCTGTAGCCTTTTTTTTTGCATTTCTCCTGTTGTGTATTTAAGTGAAGTTGTTGTTGCTACTAGCAACAGCTTTGCTAGTGGTGGAGAAGTAAAAGGTTAAGATCTGATCTAACACAGCAGCACTCCATTTGTTTTATTGACCAAGAGATTACTACAATATGCTTTAGAAAAAATCATGCCCCCCCACACACACTCCTCTCACACACCTTTTTAATGGTGTCATTTGTTTTCAAGTTTTGTCAGTTTAATTACCAGGAGTCCCGGGTGTTTCCTGGGGAGGGGTGAGGAAAGAGATGCACGTGTTGTATTGCTTACATTTTGCATCCTCCAGTCCAACTTATGGCATTTTTGTGGGAGAGTGACCCACATTTATTTTGTTGTTGTTGTGGTTACAACTTTATAACTCCATAGATTCCGTAAACTTGATATATAGTTCAAAAGATAGGTCTCTCTTTGTGTTCTCTGTTGATACTAAAATATTTTTCATAAGTATAACTATAGCGGGAGCTACGATTGGAGGGAACCTCAAAAACCTGAATGCCTGAATTGGCCGCATAAATATCTCCAGATTGCCAAGTGCTAAAGATGTGAAATTAGTGAAATTAGCACCAGTGGCTAGAGGAAGCTCTACTCTATTCAATTAGTGTTTTCATTAGGCGTTAAAATGTAAGTACTGGTCAAGTGCGTGAGTGAAGCGCGTGGGTGAAAAATGAATTTCGTTAATAATCCATAAAACTAATTTTCTACCCGCGCGCTGCACTGTGTACTTATGTTTTAGTGCCTAATGAAAACACTCATTGAATAGAGTAGAGCTTCCTCTAGCCACTGGTGCTAATTTCAAATCTTTAGCACTTGCAATCTGGAGATATTTATGCTGCCAATTCAGGCATTCAGGTTTAGAAGTTCCCTCCACTTTAGGTCTAGTAACTTGGCACCTAAGAAATATTTTTTAATTTTAGAATCTAAAGAGAGCACACAGAGAGACCTATCTTTTGCGGTATAAATCAAGTCCATACCATGAAGTTTACAGAATATACGGAGCTATAAAGTGGTAAACACAAGTTTATTTAAAAAAATTCCCCCGCCCCCCCCCCGCCCCTCCCAAGGTTTTTGCTGATATTAGCAGGGTGGTGCTAAACTACAAAAATTGCCTAAATTGAACTATTTTCTCCGTTATAGTAATGTGGCCCCTCATGAAGCAAGGCCTAGTAGGAACCCAGTATCTGGCCCCTCATAAAGTAGGCACCCAGTAGCTGGCCCCTCATGAAGCAAGGCCTAGTAGGCCCCAGTAGCTGTCCCCTCATGCAGCAAGGCCTAGTAGCCACCCAGTAGCTGGCCCCTCATGAAGTAGGCACCCAGTAGCTGTCCCCTCATGAAGCAAGGCCTAGTAGGCACCCAGTACCTGGCCCCTCATGAAGCAAGGCCTAGTAGGCACCCAGTAGCTGTCCCCTCATGAAGCAAGGCCTAGTAGGCACCCAGTAGCTGGCAGTAGGCACCCAGTAGCTGTCCCCTCATGAAGCAAGGCCTAGTAGGCACCCAGTAGCTGGTCCTCATGAAGCAAGGCCTAGTAGGCACCCAGTAGCTGGCCTCTCATGAAGCAAGGTCTAGTAGGCACCCAGTAGCTGGCCCCTCATGAAGCAAGGCCTAGTAGGCAACAAGTAGCTGGCCCCTCATGAAGCAAGGCCTAGTAAGCACCCAGTCGCTGGCCCCTCATGAAGTAAGGCCTAGTAGGCACCCAGTAGCTAGCCCCTCATGAAGCAAGGCCTAGTAGGCACCCAGTAGCTGACCCATCATGAAGCAAGGCCTTCAAAATATAGATCTCTCTAACCATGCCAAAGTTACCTGCTGCTATTCGGGGCACCTCAAAATTTTAATCTTGAGTGCCTGAATTGGCTACACGTGTGTCTTCTCATTGGAAAGTGCTAGGCAACAGTAAGTGGCTAGGTGGTCAAGCATGGCCACTGAAAATGCTGCTAACAGAAAATTGATATGAGCCACCTGGAAGTGCTGCTCCTGCACACTATGAAAACACACATTGTGAGTGCACATGTAGAGAGTCTTGTAACCACATTGTGTTCTCTTATATATTTAATATCAGTACTGATTGCCTTTATCCAGCCACTCCTCCAGACGTGTCTGATGTGCAAGTTGCTGTTATCAATGAAGCAAACACCTTGAGACTGACTCTGCTGTTCACCATCACTAATGGGAGAGGAACTCCCACTCTGGAGGTCTCACCTTCTGCTGAGTCTCTAGGTGCTCTGCAGAGCACTACTTCTTCTACCTTCAGTGCTGCCATTACTCTCCTTTACAACACTAACTACAGGATCATCATCACAGCCAGCAACTGTGCAGGGCCGGGCTGGAGGGTCATCAACTTCTTTAGAGGTACATTGCACTTGTCTAATTATACATACAGCTACATTCAAGTTAAATATCATGTTCTCTTTTTCTAATATACGGAATAGGTCAAAATAAACTTTACATTTATGTAAGCATTGGATGCCCTTGCAGAATATACTGAATGCATGGACCCTCCATGAAATACATTTTTAATGGCTTGCACATAAATTCTAATGGATTTAAAATAAAAAAGTTATTTTCCGTGGGGTGTGGGTTGTGGCCCCATTGCTGTTGATGTTCAGAGCCACAGCATTCTAGCAGCAGGTAAACTTTGCAGATTCCAAGAGCTAGTCCAGTATCCAGGTAAGTGACTAGGGAGCTACTGCACTGGGCATCATCAGTCAACTGTAGTGATGTCTGGATACTGCTATTTAAACCTACTTCCCCCTGGATCAGACCTCATGCAACACCAGTCAGGTGGAGAACAGAACAGCACAGTAAAGTCTTGACAACCACTACCAGCATTGGATCTACCTGGGTGTTTCCAGTGTCACCAGCCAGTGCTAGCATTAGATCTACCTGGGTGTTACACCCAGGTAGATCTAATGCTAGCACTGACTGGTGACCCTGGAAACACCCAGGTAGATCTAATGCTAGCACTGGCTGGTGACACTGGAAATACCCAGGTAAATCTAATGCATTAGATCTCCCTGGGTGTTTCCAGTGTCACCAGCTAGTGCTAACATTTACATTTTTTAATAAGTCCATGTGGAAATTAGGATCACCTACTCGTGGAGAGACACCATGCAGAGCTTATCATTCACCATCAGCTCATGCTACAGCCACATTAATGAAGTCCCTCTGCCTCTGACTTTTGCCAGTCTGAGCATTGATGATGGAGTAGTTGGTGGAGGCCATAGGCAAACATGTGTGGGAGGAGATGCACCAGATGCAGCCACCATGGCAGTCATGGCCACAGACCAACAATGCACCGGGCACTTGGAAGGTGGTTAGTTGAGTGCATGGTTCTAGGTGGAGCCCACTGTGGCAAGGACATGGCAAGTGTTAGTTCCACCAATGATTCAACCTTGGCATTCCTGGGCATGTGACTCTATAGTTATTAGGCAGGGGACTGCGCTGGGCCAAGTCTGTCGGGGTTCAACTACTACCTAGTCCCGATATGGTAAGGTATTGCTGCCACCAGAGCCTAAACAGCTAGGAGTAAGTAGCCTCGTCTACTCAGAGCACTTTAGGGTTTAAATTAGACTAAGTTTTATTACTCAGAGCAACAACAATAGGCTCAACAGTTATGGCTGGCAGGGATTTTTATAACCCCGCCCAGCTTCACACAGTAAGTGACATTTGCTAACACCATACAATGCACAGTCCCAGAGTCAAACATACAGATGACAGGAAGAGACTGTATAAATCCAGGTGTCAACCACATCTATAACAGTAATTAACAATGGTTAGCTAATTAGAACTTACATAATAAGCTACAGGTTATGACATCTCCCCCCACTAGAGGTCAGTGGCGGCGTCGACGGTACGGCCACTCTGGTTTTGGCCGGACCACTTTTTCCCCAGATTGCAAATGGGTGTGGTCAACATGATGCGTCATGCGATTACGACCCTTACCCAATTGACAGCTATTATTTGCCTGTTGGTCTGGCTGTGGCATGGCTTCGAGCTTTGGTGTAGCGTCTGAAGTGATCGATAACCTTCATGAAGTTCCCTGTCAACCGCCTGAATCCTTCGCTTTTCCGAAGAGAGCTTTCGGGAATAAGAAGTAGTGGGGAGATCTTGCCAAGCGAGCTGGTTCCATACCTGGTCTTGGCTACATTATAGTGAAGCCAGAGATTCTCTGCACTGCCAGCTCTGCTGCAAAGTTGTTTAGGCTAAGCATATAACAGTGAAGCCAGGAGCTACCGATGCTGCTTTTGGAAGTTTAGCGACTTCCTCATAGATCTTTTAACTTGATAACTTTTAAAGTTTATAGTACTATTCACTTATTTAGAATGCTTTATATTGTAGTTATCTCGGGGATTTATGAACTGGAAAGATGCCACACTAGGTATCCGACAGCATGAGAAAAGTCAGTGCCACAAGATAGCAGTTGAGAAGCTAATTACAGTGCCAACAACTACATGAGATGTAGGTGAGATGCTCTCTAGTACTTTGGCCCAAGACAGTCGGCACTGCCTTCTAAAGGTTCTGAGCAGTCTATAAAGTTTTTGGCAAGGCAGAGATGTGGGATAGGTGGTCATGACAATCGTGGTCATGGAAATCTGTTTCAACTGATGAAGCTCATGAGTGAAGAGGACACCAAGGCAATTGGCAGGGTTTCATACAGGGGGGGGGGGACCTGGGATGTCACCCCCCCCCCCCCCCCCCCCCCCCCCGGATTTTTAGAAAACAGAATTTTATAAAGCAATACGACGATTTTTCTCCTTGAATATGTCCAAAATTGCACTAAAATCTACTGAAGTCAGTTCAGACCCTTGCGATTCGCATGAGCCTAGCAAGGTTGATGTCACTTAGTCTATTTCGAAGACGTGTCTTCCACAATCTTCATCCGACTAAAAGAACGTTCGACGGTAGCTGTTGCAATTGGAAGAGTTAGCAAAATATCCAGTAACTTGAAAATCTCTGGGAAGATCTCTTTGTATGCTCCTGAAAGCTCCATCTCTGTCTTCATATCCTGTAGAGTGGGTGGTTTACTTAGTTTCTTTTTCTCCATCATTTTCTTCTTCTCTTGTGCCAAGACTCTCTTAAAAACTCTCCACTCAGTCTTCTCCATCCACGAGAGGTGGAGAAGTGAAGGTTTCACCATCAAACTCTACAGTTGCTTCTTTCCCATAGAAGTTAACTAGAGTTTGCAGTTGTGGATTGCCATACTCAAGAAGAGCAGTATCTTCTGTTGGCATCGAAGCAAGGTCAAAAATAGATGAGGAGACAAGTAGCTCCACAGCACCATCAGTGAAACGGCCATTTATATTGGAAACAAGTTTGTCAATATATGGAATAGCTGTTGAATTGTGGTACTCACTCATTGATGTGGCAGCTGCACTGCCAGTTCTAGTTGAACTCCTCCTACATGTGATGTCATGTTCACTAGCAAGCATGTCAACAGTTGTTTCAACCAGAGAACACCATTCTGCATCGTCATTCTTGAGGCATTTCAGCTCTGAAACGATGCTCTCAAGGATGATTGGCAACTTGCTGAACCAGCTAGCCTGCTAGGGTCTTGCATTACATATACACTGGAGCTAGTGGACCAAGGCACCAGCTGGCCTGCTAGGGTTTTGCATTATATATTGTACTGGAGCTAGTGGATTATGGTACCAGCTAGCCTGCTAGGGTCTTGCATTACGTGTTGTACTGGAGCTAGTGGACCATGGCACCAGCTAGCCTAGAGTCTTGCATTATGTGTTGTACTGGAGCTAGTGGACCAAAGCACCAGCTGGCCTGCTGGAGCTAATGGATCATGGCACCAGCTAGCCTGCTAGGGTCTTGCATTACATGTTGTACTAGAGCTAGTGGACTAAGGCACCAGCTAGCTTGCTAGGGTCCTGCATTACATGTTGTACTTGAGCTACTGAACCAAGGCACCAGCTAGCCTGCTAGGGTCTTGCATTATGTGTTGTACTGGAGCTAGTGGACCAAAGCACCAGCTGGCCTGCTAGGGTCTTGCATTACATGTTGTACTGGAGCTAGGCACCATCTAGCCTGCTAGGGTCTTGCATTACATGTTGTACTGGAGCTAGTGGACCAAGGCACCAGCTAGCCTGCTAGGGTCTTGCATTACATGTTGTACTGGAGCTAGTGGACCAAGGCACCAGCTAGCCTGCTAGGGTCTTGCATTACATGTTGTACTGGAGCTAGTGGACCAAGGCACCAGCTAGCCTGCTAGGGTCTTGCATTACATATTGTACTGGAGCTAGTGGACCATGGCATCAGCTAGCCTGCTAGGGTCTTGCATTACATATTGTACTGGAGCTGCACCAGCTAGCCTTCTAGGGTCTGGCATTACATGTTGTACTGGAGCTAGTGGACCAAGGCACCAGCTAGCCTTCTAGGGTCTGGCATTACATGTTGTACTGGAGCTAGTGGACTAAGGCACCAGCTAGCCTGCTAGGGTCCTGCATTACATGTTGTACTGGAGCTAGTGGACCAAGGCACCAGCTAGCCTGCTAGTGTTGTACTGGAGCTAGTGGACCAAGGCACCCTGGCCTGCTAGGGTCTTGAATTACATGTTGTACTGGAGCTAGGCACCATCTAGCCTGCATTACATGTTGTACTGAAGCTAGTGGATCAAGTCACCAGCTAGCCTGGTAGGGTCTTGTATTACATGTTGTACTGAAGCTAGTGGATCAAGGCACCAGCTAGCCTGCTAGGGTCTTGCATTACATGTTGTACTGAAGCTAGTGGATCAAGGCACCAGCTAGCCTGCTAGGGTCTTGCATTACATGTTGTACTGGAGCTAGTCCCATCAGTGCAGATTGGTTGTATTCTCACTATATACAAGAGCCCCAGCAACAGCAACAATGATGTTGTGTTTCCCCTCCTGGGGGTAAGTCACCTACTGATCTGAAGGAGACCCGTCCTGCAGAACAAAAAGGATGTGGCTAAGGGAAGGACAGGGTTTTGGAAGGATGCAACTCCATGAATCCCACAGAGAAAACAAGTGAGGAGGAATACTCTAGCCTTAACACTAGTTGCAGCCTAATTAGTTGAGGTATTCATCAACCTTCACATGCCAAGTTTAATGCACACTTGCATAATTAGTTTATGGCTCTGACGGTTTGAGTGAATTCAGACCACTTCTGCAGGTGCATTGAATCTGATTCACATTGGGATGCACTTCCTCATTCTAATTCAGTATGCACACAGCAATACACAACACTGAATGTATAGTGAGACCTTTGTTACATTATTTTATTAGTGATGAGTCCGGTGCAATGCTGTGCTTCTGCTGATGACTACTACAAAGATTTCTTGTGCTTGTTTGTTTCTATTTGAACACATTAATTCTCTCTGTGTAATTATTGCAGCTACCTATGTGTTTACATTTCCTGATGAAGTGTGTTCTGGGGACACAGCCACTGCCAGTTGCAGCAGAGATGGTGATGCATTGATATGGGTATATGATGGTGGGCGTGTGGAGGCCTTGAATAGACGTGACACTGTAGGGACTACTACCACACATATGGAGGGTGGAGTTGAATTCTCAGTGACTCTGATAATCCAGAGCAGCACTCTAACCTCATCCAACATTAGCTTCACTGCCACTCCAGCCACAAATGGGAAGGTCTTGCGTTGTGTTGGACCACAAGCTTCACAAGCAACCATACGTGTTGTATCAGATGGTGAGCCACTAACATGCACATATGCTCTGTGTGCTTCGTTATTGTATTATTAGTTTATGGGAGGGGGTGGGGAGGGTAGCATAATAATGTTAAATAGATATTTGTATGAGTTGCTCGGTGACTCTTTATTCTTTATGGCCATATCAGTTGCTGCAAGTCTATTATGCTAAGGCATGATAGAGTGGGCCATACTTAGTGTTTGAGTCTCTATGCTACACTATCCCACCCACAAGGCTATCCTGCCACCTTGTGCACAATATAGTGTGTTCTACATCCTAAGCTTATCACAACCTATATTAACAATATGTACCCAAGTGTAAATATCTGCAGATGATTTGTGCCCTTCCTGCAAATATGCACGACAGGTATGGTTTTTGTTCTGGTCTGTTTGCCTCTGTGGGTATTTACAAAATAACTCAAAATGGCGTGGATCTCTACCAAACATGGTAGGCAGCTTATGCATCGAGGAACAAATGATTATATTTTGAAAGGTTAAAGGTTAGGCCAAAAAGTTATGTGAAAATATTTTAATTAACTTATCTTTCTAAAGTTTGTTGGTGGCATGTTGAAACAGAATTCATTAATTTTAGAGCAAGTTCTGTAGCCTTTTTTTGCATTTCTCCTGTTGTGTATTTAAGTGAAGTTGTTGTTGCTACTAGCAACAGCTTTGCTAGTGGTGGAGAAGTAAAAGGTTAAGATCTGATCTAACACAGCAGCATTCCATTTGTTTTATTGACCAAGAGATTACTACAATATGCTTTAGAAAAAATCATGCCCCCCCCCCCCCACACACTCCTCTCACACACCTTTTTAATGGTGTCATTTGTTTTCAAGTTTTGTCAGTTTAATTACCAGGAGTCCCGGGTGTTTCCCGGGGAGGGGAGGGGAAACAAATGCACGTGCTTACATTTGCATCCTCCAGTCCAACTTATGGCATTTTTGGGGGGAGAGTGACCCACATTTATTTTGTTGTTGTTGTGGTTACAACTTTATAACTCCATAGATTCCATAAACTTGATATATAGTTCAAAAGATAGGTCTCTCTTTGTGTTCTCTGTTGATACTAAAATATTTTTCATAAGTATAACTATAGCCAAGTTACGGGAGCTACAAGTGGAGGGAACCTCAAAAACCTGAATGCCTGAATTGGCCGTATAAATATCTCCAGATTGCCAAGTGTTAAAGATGTGAAATTAGCACCAGTGGATAGAGGAAGCTCTACTCTATTCAATGAGTGTTTTCATTAGGCGTTAAAATGTAAGTAAGTGGTCAAGCGCATGAGTGAAGCGCGTGGGTGGAAAATGAATTTCGTTAATACAGTAGACCCTACTACCCAGTAGCCTGGGGATCTGAGTAGTTCGGATTAGTGAAATTTTCGGATTAGTGAAATGTATAAATATCATTATATTGAACTCGGAATTTGTTTATTTTTTGCAGGTGTGGGTTGAAGACTGGGAGTACAAGTAATATTTAATCATTATGTTCCCTTCCCATCCTCATTCTTTTAGCAGAACTCCGGAATCCCATCTCAGTCATCTTCCTTTTGCATCCTCACAACTCGCTGCCCTTCTTCTTTATGTCTGAGATAGTGGAGACTCCAACTCCATACTGTTTAGCTAGTAACTTGTACCTGAGCTGGGCCAGGATATCGACCTTCTCCTCAATGGTAAGGCTCTTGTGTGCGCTTTTCTTCTCCACAGCTGCATCATATGACATGCTCGTGGTAGGTTCAAAGTTCAATAAAGGCACGCATTTTTAATTTTTTAATTTTTTTATTTTGATTTTAATTTTATTTTATTATTTTATTTTTTGCTACCAGCATTCGGATTAGCGAGGTTTCGGATTAACGGGGTCCGGATTAGCGATGGTCTACTGTAATCCATAAAACTCATTTTCGACCCGCGCGCTTCACTGCGTACTTATGTTTTAGCGCCTAATGAAAACACTCATTGAATAGAGTAGAGCTTCCTCTAGCCACTGGTGCTAATTACAAATCTTTAGCACTTTGGAGATATTTATGCTGCCAATTCAGGTACATGTATTCAGGTTTTGGTTCCCTCCACTTTAGGTCTAGCTATAGTTATACCTAAGAAATATATTTTAATTTTAGTATCTAAAGAGAGCACACAGAGAGACCTATCTTTTGAGCTATAAATCAAGTCCATACCATGAAGTTTACAGAATATACGGAGCCATAAAGTGGTAAACACAAGTTTATTAAAAAAATCCCCCCCCCCCCCCTCAAGGTATTTGCTTTTTTGCTGATATGAGGTGAAAACTATTAACAGGGTGGTGAAAATTCCCATAAAACTACTAAACTACAAAAATTGCCCAAAATGAACTATTTTCTCCGTTATAGTAATGTGGCCCCTCATGAAGCAAGGCCTAGTAGGCACCCAGTATATCTGGCCCCTCATGAAGCAAGGCCTAGTAGGCACCCAGTAGCTGGCCCTTTATGAAACAACCACCCAGTAGCTGGCCCCTCATGAAGCAAGGCCCAGTAGGCCCCAGTAGCTGTCCCCTCATGCAGCAAGGCCTAGTAGGCACCCAGTAGCTACCCCCTCATGCAGCAAGGCCTAGTAGGCACCCAGTAGCTACCCCCTCATGAAGCAAGGCCTAGTAGCCACCCAGTAGCTAGCCCCTCATGAAACAATGCCTAGTAGGCACCCAGTAGCTGCCCCCTCATGAAGCAACCACCCAGTAGCTGGCCCCTCATGAAGCAAGGCCCAGTAGGCCCCAGTAGCTGTCCCCTCATGCAGCAAGGCCTAGTAGGCACCCAGTAGCTGCCCCCTCATGAAGCAAGGCCTAGTAGCCACGCAGTAGCTGGCCCCTCATGAAGCAATGCGCCTAGTAGGCACCCAGTAGCTGTCCCCTCATGAAGCAAGGCCTAGTAGGCACCCAGTAGCTGGCCCCTCATGAAGCAAGGCCTAGTAGGCACCCAGTATCTGTCCCCTCATGAAGCAAGGCCTAGTAGGCACCCAGTAGCTAGCCCCTCATGAAGCAAGGCCTAGTAGGCACTCAGTAGCTGGCCCTTCATGAAGCCAGGCCTAGTAGGCACCCAGTAGCTGGCCCCACATGAAGCAAGGCCTAGTAGGCACCCAGTAGCTGGCCCCTCATGAAATAAGGCCTAGTAGGCACCCCCCGTCATGAAGCAAGGTCTAGTAGGCATCCAGTAGCTGTCCCCTCATGAAGTAAGGCCTCGTAGGCACCCTGTAGCTGGCTCCTCATGAATTAAGGCCTAGTAGGCATCCAGTAGCTGACCCCTCATGAAGTAAGGCCTAGTAGGCACCCAGTAGCGGCCCCTCATGAAGTAAGGCCTAGTAGGCACCCAGTAGCTGGCCCCTCATGAAGCAAGGCCTAGTAGGCACCCAGTAGCTGGCCCCTCATGAAGCAAGGCTTAGTAGGCACCCAGTAGCTGACCCTTCATGAAGCAAGGCCAGTAGCTGGCCCCTCATGAAGCAAGGCTTAGTAGGCACCCTGTAGCTGACCCATCATGAAGCAAGGCCTTCAAAATATGGATCTCTCTAACCATGCCAAAGTTACCTGCTGCTATTGGGGGCACCTCAAAATTTTAAATCTTGAGTGCCTGAATTGGCTACACGTGTGTCTTCTCATTGGAAAGTGCTAGGCAACAGTAAGTGGCTAGGTGGTCAAGCATGGCCACTGAAAATGCTGCTGACAGAAAATTGATATGAGCCACCTGGAAGTGCTGCTCCTGCACACTATGAAAACACACATTGTGAGTGCACATGTAGAGATTCTTGTAACCACATTGTGTTCTCTTATATATTTAATATCAGTACTGATTGCCTTTATCCAGCCACTCCTCCAGACGTGTCTGATGTGCAAGTTGCTGTTATGAATGAAGCAAACACCTTGAGACTGACTCTGCTGTTCACCATCACTAATGGGAGAGGAACTCCCACTCTGGAGGTCTCACCTTCTGCTGAGTCTCTAGGTGCTCTGCAGAGCACTACTTCTTCTACCTTCAGTGCTGCCATTACTCTCCTTTACAACACTAACTACAGGATCATCATCACAGCCAGCAACTGTGCAGGGCCGGGCTGGAGGGTCATCAACTTCTTGAGAGGTACATTGCACTTGTCTAATTATACATACAGCTACATTCAAGTTAAATATCATGTTCTCTTTTTCTAATATACGGAATAGGTCAAAATAAACTTTACATTTATGTAAGCATTGGATGCCTGTGCAGAATATACTGAATGCATGGACCCTCCATGAAATACATTTTTAATGGCTTGCACTTAAATTCT
This sequence comes from Cladorhizidae sp. MBARI D1340-BT2, assembly GCA_028752905.1. Taxonomy (NCBI): domain Eukaryota; kingdom Metazoa; phylum Porifera; class Demospongiae; order Poecilosclerida; family Cladorhizidae; species Cladorhizidae sp. MBARI D1340-BT2. Next base: position 1,279,977 of record JAQNBH010000015.1, read on the forward strand.
AATGGATTTAAAATAAAAAAGTTATTTTCCGTGGGGTGTGGGTTGTGGCCTCATTGCTGTTGATGTTCAGAGCCACAGCATTCTAGCAGCAGGTAAACTTTGCAGATTCCAAGAGCTAGTCCAGTATCCAGGTAAGTGACTAGGGAGCTACTGCACTGGGCATCATCAGTCAACTGTAGTGATGTCTGGATACTGCTATTTAAACCTACTTCCCCCTGGATCAGACCTCATGCAACACCAGTCAGGTGGAGAACAGAACAGCACAGTTAGAGTCTTGACAACCACTACCAGCATTGGATCTACCTGGGTGTTTCCAGTGTCACCAGCCAGTGCTAGCATTAGATCTACCTGGGTGTTTCCAGTGTCACCAGAAACACCCAGGTAGATCTAATGCTAGCACTGACTGGTGACCCTGGAAACACCCAGGTAGATCTAATGCTAGCACTGGCTGGTGACACTGGAAACACCCAGGTAGATCTAATGCTAGCACTGGCTGGTGACACTGGAAACACCCAGGTAAATCTAATGCATTAGATCTCCCTGGGTGTTTCCAGTGTCACCAGCCAGTGCTAACATTTACATTTTTTAATAAGTCCATGTGGAAATTAGGATCACCTACTCGTGGAGAGACACCATGCAGAGCTTATCATTCACCATCAGCTCATGTTACAGCCACATTAATGAAGTCCCTCTGCCTCTGACTTTTGCCAGTCTGAGCATTGATGATGGAGTAGTTGGTGGATGCCATAGGCAAACATGTGTGGGAGGAGATGCACCAGATGCAGCCACCATGGCAGTCATGGCCACAGACCAACAATGCACCAGGCACTTGGAAGGTGGTTAGTTGAGTGCATGGTTCTAGGTGCCCACTGTGGCAAGGACATGGCAAGTGTTAGTTCCACCAATGATTCAACCTTGGCATTCCTGGGCATGTGACTCTATAGTTATTAGGCAGGGGACTGTGCTGGGCCAAGTGTGTCGGGGTTCAACTACTACCTAGTCCCGATATGGTAAGGTATTGCTGCCACCAGAGCCTAAACAGCTAGGAGTAAGTAGCCTCGTCTACTCAGAGCACATTAGGGTTTAAATTAGACTAAGTTTTATTACTCAGAGCAACAACAATAGGCTCAACAGTTATGGCTGGCAGGGATTTTTATAACCCCGCCCAGCTTCACACAGTAAGTGACATTTGCTAACACCATACAATGCACAGTCCCAAAGTCAAACATACAGATGACAGGTAGAGACACATAAGCCTGTATAAATCCAGGTGTCAACCACATCTATAACAGTAATTAACAATGGTTAGCTAATTAGAACTTACATTAATAAGCTACAAGTTATGGCCATGTCAGGCGGGCCCCTGACATCTCCCCCCACTAGAGGTCAGTGGCGGCGTCGACGGTACGGCCACTCTGGTTTTGGCCGGACCACTTTTTCCCCAGATTGCAAATGGGTGTGGTCAACATGATGCGTCATGCGATTACGACCCTTACCCAATTGACAGCTATTATTTGCCTGTTGGTCTGGCTGTGGCATGGCTTCGAGCTTTGGTGTAGCATCTGAAGTGATCGATAACCTTCATGAAGTTCCCTGTCAACCGCCTGAATCCTTCGCTTTTCCGAAGAGAGCTTTCGGGAATAAGAAGTAGTGGGGAGATCTTGCCAAGCGAGCTGGTTCCATACCTGGTCTTGGCTACATTATAGTGAAGCCAGAGATTCTCTGCACTGCCAGCTCTGCTGCAAAGTTGTTTAGGCTAAGCATATAACAGTGAAGCCAGGAGCTACCGATGCTGCTTTTGGAAGTTTAGCGACTTCCTCATAGATCTTTTAACTTGATAACTTTTAAAGTTTATAGTACTATTCACTTATTTAGAATGCTTTATATTGTAGTTATCTCGGGGATTTATGAACTGGAAAGATGCCACACTAGGTATCCGACAGCATGAGAAAAGTCAGTGCCACAAGATAGCAGTTGAGAAGCTAATTACAGTGCCAACAACTACATGAGATGTAGGTGAGATGCTCTCTAGTACTTTGGCCCAAGACAGTCGGCACTGCCTTCTAAAGGTTCTGAGCAGTCTATAAAGTTTTTGGCAAGGCAGAGATGTGGGATAGGTGGTCATGACAATCGTGGTCATGGAAATCTGTTTCAACTGATGAAGCTCATGAGTGAAGAGGACACCAAGGCAATTGGCAGGGTTTCATACAGGGGGGGGGGGGGACCTGGGATGTCACCCCCCCCCCCCCCCCCCCCCCGGATTTTTAGAAAACAGAATTTTATAAAGCAATACGACGATTTTTCTCCTTGAATATGTCCAAAATTGCACTAAAATCTACTGAAGTCAGTTCAGACCCTTGCGATTCGCATGAGCCTAGCAAGGTTGATGTCACTTAGTCTATTTCGAAGACGTGTCTTCCACAATCTTCATCCGACTAAAAGAACGTTCGACGGTAGCTGTTGCAATTGGAAGAGTTAGCAAAATATCCAGTAACTTGAAAATCTCTGGGAAGATCTCTTTGTATGCTCCTGAAAGCTCCATCTCTGTCTTCATATCCTGTAGAGTGGGTGGTTTACTTAGTTTCTTTTTCTCCATCATTTTCTTCTTCTCTTGTGCCAAGACTCTCTTAAAAACTCTCCACTCAGTCTTCTCCATCCACGAGAGGTGGAGAAGTGAAGGTTTCACCATCAAACTCTACAGTTGCTTCTTTCCCATAGAAGTTAACTAGAGTTTGCAGTTGTGGATTGCCATACTCAAGAAGAGCAGTATCTTCTGTTGGCATCGAAGCAAGGTCAAAAATAGATGAGGAGACAAGTAGCTCCACAGCACCATCAGTGAAACGGCCATTTATATTGGAAACAAGTTTGTCAATATATGGAATAGCTGTTGAATTGTGGTACTCACTCATTGATGTGGCAGCTGCACTGCCAGTTCTAGTTGAACTCCTCCTACATGTGATGTCATGTTCACTAGCAAGCATGTCAACAGTTGTTTCAACCAGAGAACACCATTCTGCATCGTCATTCTTGAGGCATTTCAGCTCTGAAACGATGCTCTCAAGGATGATTGGCAACTTGCTGAACCAGCTAGCCTGCTAGGGTCTTGCATTACATATACACTGGAGCTAGTGGACCAAGGCACCAGCTGGCCTGCTAGGGTTTTGCATTATATATTGTACTGGAGCTAGTGGATTATGGTACCAGCTAGCCTGCTAGGGTCTTGCATTACGTGTTGTACTGGAGCTAGTGGACCATGGCACCAGCTAGCCTAGAGTCTTGCATTATGTGTTGTACTGGAGCTAGTGGACCAAAGCACCAGCTGGCCTGCTGGAGCTAATGGATCATGGCACCAGCTAGCCTGCTAGGGTCTTGCATTACATGTTGTACTAGAGCTAGTGGACTAAGGCACCAGCTAGCTTGCTAGGGTCCTGCATTACATGTTGTACTTGAGCTACTGAACCAAGGCACCAGCTAGCCTGCTAGGGTCTTGCATTATGTGTTGTACTGGAGCTAGTGGACCAAAGCACCAGCTGGCCTGCTAGGGTCTTGCATTACATATTGTACTGGAGCTGCACCAGCTAGCCTTCTAGGGTCTGGCATTACATGTTGTACTGGAGCTAGTGGACCAAGGCACCAGCTAGCCTTCTAGGGTCTGGCATTACATGTTGTACTGGAGCTAGTGGACTAAGGCACCAGCTAGCCTGCTAGGGTCCTGCATTACATGTTGTACTGGAGCTAGTGGACCAAGGCACCAGCTAGCCTGCTAGGGTCTTGAATTACATGTTGTACTGGAGCTAGGCACCATCTAGCCTGCATTACATGTTGTACTGAAGCTAGTGGATCAAGTCACCAGCTAGCCTGGTAGGGTCTTGTATTACATGTTGTACTGAAGCTAGTGGATCAAGGCACCAGCTAGCCTGCTAGGGTCTTGCATTACATGTTGTACTGAAGCTAGTGGATCAAGGCACCAGCTAGCCTGCTAGGGTCTTGCATTACATGTTGTACTGGAGCTAGTCCCATCAGTGCAGATTGGTTGTATTCTCACTATATACAAGAGCCCCAGCAACAGCAACAATGATGTTGTGTTTCCCCTCCTGGGGGTAAGTCACCTACTGATCTGAAGGAGACCCGTCCTGCAGAACAAAAAGGATGTGGCTAAGGGAAGGACAGGGTTTTGGAAGGATGCAACTCCATGAATCCCACAGAGAAAACAAGTGAGGAGGAATACTCTAGCCTTAACACTAGTTGCAGCCTAATTAGTTGAGGTATTCATCAACCTTCACATGCCAAGTTTAATGCACACTTGCATAATTAGTTTATGGCTCTGACGGTTTGAGTGAATTCAGACCACTTCTGCAGGTGCATTGAATCTGATTCACATTGGGATGCACTTCCTCATTCTAATTCAGTATGCACACAGCAATACACAACACTGAATGTATAGTGAGACCTTTGTTACATTATTTTATTAGTGATGAGTCCGGTGCAATGCTGTGCTTCTGCTGATGACTACTACAAAGATTTCTTGTGCTTGTTTGTTTCTATTTGAACACATTAATTCTCTCTGTGTAATTATTGCAGCTACCTATGTGTTTACATTTCCTGATGAAGTGTGTTCTGGGGACACAGCCACTGCCAGTTGCAGCAGAGATGGTGATGCATTGATATGGGTATATGATGGTGGGCGTGTGGAGGCCTTGAATAGACGTGACACTGTAGGGACTACTACCACACATATGGAGGGTGGAGTTGAATTCTCAGTGACTCTGATAATCCAGAGCAGCACTCTAACCTCATCCAACATTAGCTTCACTGCCACTCCAGCCACAAATGGGAAGGTCTTGCGTTGTGTTGGACCACAAGCTTCACAAGCAACCATACGTGTTGTATCAGATGGTGAGCCACTAACATGCACATATGCTCTGTGTGCTTCGTTATTGTATTATTAGTTTATGGGAGGGGGTGGGGAGGGTAGCATAATAATGTTAAATAGATATTTGTATGAGTTGCTCGGTGACTCTTTATTCTTTATGGCCATATCAGTTGCTGCAAGTCTATTATGCTAAGGCATGATAGAGTGGGCCATACTTAGTGTTTGAGTCTCTATGCTACACTATCCCACCCACAAGGCTATCCTGCCACCTTGTGCACAATATAGTGTGTTCTACATCCTAAGCTTATCACAACCTATATTAACAATATGTACCCAAGTGTAAATATCTGCAGATGATTTGTGCCCTTCCTGCAAATATGCACGACAGGTATGGTTTTTGTTCTGGTCTGTTTGCCTCTGTGGGTATTTACAAAATAACTCAAAATGGCGTGGATCTCTACCAAACATGGTAGGCAGCTTATGCATCGAGGAACAAATGATTATATTTTGAAAGGTTAAAGGTTAGGCCAAAAAGTTATGTGAAAATATTTTAATTAACTTATCTTTCTAAAGTTTGTTGGTGGCATGTTGAAACAGAATTCATTAATTTTAGAGCAAGTTCTGTAGCCTTTTTTTGCATTTCTCCTGTTGTGTATTTAAGTGAAGTTGTTGTTGCTACTAGCAACAGCTTTGCTAGTGGTGGAGAAGTAAAAGGTTAAGATCTGATCTAACACAGCAGCATTCCATTTGTTTTATTGACCAAGAGATTACTACAATATGCTTTAGAAAAAATCATGCCCCCCCCCCCCCCCACACACTCCTCTCACACACCTTTTTAATGGTGTCATTTGTTTTCAAGTTTTGTCAGTTTAATTACCAGGAGTCCCGGGTGTTTCCCGGGGAGGGGAGGGGAAACAAATGCACGTGCTTACATTTGCATCCTCCAGTCCAACTTATGGCATTTTTGGGGGGAGAGTGACCCACATTTATTTTGTTGTTGTTGTGGTTACAACTTTATAACTCCATAGATTCCATAAACTTGATATATAGTTCAAAAGATAGGTCTCTCTTTGTGTTCTCTGTTGATACTAAAATATTTTTCATAAGTATAACTATAGCCAAGTTACGGGAGCTACAAGTGGAGGGAACCTCAAAAACCTGAATGCCTGAATTGGCCGTATAAATATCTCCAGATTGCCAAGTGTTAAAGATGTGAAATTAGCACCAGTGGATAGAGGAAGCTCTACTCTATTCAATGAGTGTTTTCATTAGGCGTTAAAATGTAAGTAAGTGGTCAAGCGCATGAGTGAAGCGCGTGGGTGGAAAATGAATTTCGTTAATACAGTAGACCCTACTACCCAGTAGCCTGGGGATCTGAGTAGTTCGGATTAGTGAAATTTTCGGATTAGTGAAATGTATAAATATCATTATATTGAACTCGGAATTTGTTTATTTTTTGCAGGTGTGGGTTGAAGACTGGGAGTACAAGTAATATTTAATCATTATGTTCCCTTCCCATCCTCATTCTTTTAGCAGAACTCCGGAATCCCATCTCAGTCATCTTCCTTTTGCATCCTCACAACTCGCTGCCCTTCTTCTTTATGTCTGAGATAGTGGAGACTCCAACTCCATACTGTTTAGCTAGTAACTTGTACCTGAGCTGGGCCAGGATATCGACCTTCTCCTCAATGGTAAGGCTCTTGTGTGCGCTTTTCTTCTCCACAGCTGCATCATATGACATGCTCGTGGTAGGTTCAAAGTTCAATAAAGGCACGCATTTTTAATTTTTTAATTTTTTTATTTTGATTTTAATTTTATTTTATTATTTTATTTTTTGCTACCAGCATTCGGATTAGCGAGGTTTCGGATTAACGGGGTCCGGATTAGCGATGGTCTACTGTAATCCATAAAACTCATTTTCGACCCGCGCGCTTCACTGCGTACTTATGTTTTAGCGCCTAATGAAAACACTCATTGAATAGAGTAGAGCTTCCTCTAGCCACTGGTGCTAATTACAAATCTTTAGCACTTTGGAGATATTTATGCTGCCAATTCAGGTACATGTATTCAGGTTTTGGTTCCCTCCACTTTAGGTCTAGCTATAGTTATACCTAAGAAATATATTTTAATTTTAGTATCTAAAGAGAGCACACAGAGAGACCTATCTTTTGAGCTATAAATCAAGTCCATACCATGAAGTTTACAGAATATACGGAGCCATAAAGTGGTAAACACAAGTTTATTAAAAAAATCCCCCCCCCCCCCTCAAGGTATTTGCTTTTTTGCTGATATGAGGTGAAAACTATTAACAGGGTGGTGAAAATTCCCATAAAACTACTAAACTACAAAAATTGCCCAAAATGAACTATTTTCTCCGTTATAGTAATGTGGCCCCTCATGAAGCAAGGCCTAGTAGGCACCCAGTATATCTGGCCCCTCATGAAGCAAGGCCTAGTAGGCACCCAGTAGCTGGCCCTTTATGAAACAACCACCCAGTAGCTGGCCCCTCATGAAGCAAGGCCCAGTAGGCCCCAGTAGCTGTCCCCTCATGCAGCAAGGCCTAGTAGGCACCCAGTAGCTACCCCCTCATGCAGCAAGGCCTAGTAGGCACCCAGTAGCTACCCCCTCATGAAGCAAGGCCTAGTAGCCACCCAGTAGCTAGCCCCTCATGAAACAATGCCTAGTAGGCACCCAGTAGCTGCCCCCTCATGAAGCAACCACCCAGTAGCTGGCCCCTCATGAAGCAAGGCCCAGTAGGCCCCAGTAGCTGTCCCCTCATGCAGCAAGGCCTAGTAGGCACCCAGTAGCTGCCCCCTCATGAAGCAAGGCCTAGTAGCCACGCAGTAGCTGGCCCCTCATGAAGCAATGCGCCTAGTAGGCACCCAGTAGCTGTCCCCTCATGAAGCAAGGCCTAGTAGGCACCCAGTAGCTGGCCCCTCATGAAGCAAGGCCTAGTAGGCACCCAGTATCTGTCCCCTCATGAAGCAAGGCCTAGTAGGCACCCAGTAGCTAGCCCCTCATGAAGCAAGGCCTAGTAGGCACTCAGTAGCTGGCCCTTCATGAAGCCAGGCCTAGTAGGCACCCAGTAGCTGGCCCCACATGAAGCAAGGCCTAGTAGGCACCCAGTAGCTGGCCCCTCATGAAATAAGGCCTAGTAGGCACCCCCCGTCATGAAGCAAGGTCTAGTAGGCATCCAGTAGCTGTCCCCTCATGAAGTAAGGCCTCGTAGGCACCCTGTAGCTGGCTCCTCATGAATTAAGGCCTAGTAGGCATCCAGTAGCTGACCCCTCATGAAGTAAGGCCTAGTAGGCACCCAGTAGCGGCCCCTCATGAAGTAAGGCCTAGTAGGCACCCAGTAGCTGGCCCCTCATGAAGCAAGGCCTAGTAGGCACCCAGTAGCTGGCCCCTCATGAAGCAAGGCTTAGTAGGCACCCAGTAGCTGACCCTTCATGAAGCAAGGCCAGTAGCTGGCCCCTCATGAAGCAAGGCTTAGTAGGCACCCTGTAGCTGACCCATCATGAAGCAAGGCCTTCAAAATATGGATCTCTCTAACCATGCCAAAGTTACCTGCTGCTATTGGGGGCACCTCAAAATTTTAAATCTTGAGTGCCTGAATTGGCTACACGTGTGTCTTCTCATTGGAAAGTGCTAGGCAACAGTAAGTGGCTAGGTGGTCAAGCATGGCCACTGAAAATGCTGCTGACAGAAAATTGATATGAGCCACCTGGAAGTGCTGCTCCTGCACACTATGAAAACACACATTGTGAGTGCACATGTAGAGATTCTTGTAACCACATTGTGTTCTCTTATATATTTAATATCAGTACTGATTGCCTTTATCCAGCCACTCCTCCAGACGTGTCTGATGTGCAAGTTGCTGTTATGAATGAAGCAAACACCTTGAGACTGACTCTGCTGTTCACCATCACTAATGGGAGAGGAACTCCCACTCTGGAGGTCTCACCTTCTGCTGAGTCTCTAGGTGCTCTGCAGAGCACTACTTCTTCTACCTTCAGTGCTGCCATTACTCTCCTTTACAACACTAACTACAGGATCATCATCACAGCCAGCAACTGTGCAGGGCCGGGCTGGAGGGTCATCAACTTCTTGAGAGGTACATTGCACTTGTCTAATTATACATACAGCTACATTCAAGTTAAATATCATGTTCTCTTTTTCTAATATACGGAATAGGTCAAAATAAACTTTACATTTATGTAAGCATTGGATGCCTGTGCAGAATATACTGAATGCATGGACCCTCCATGAAATACATTTTTAATGGCTTGCACTTAAATTCTAATGGATTTAAAATAAAAAAGTTATTTTCCGTGGGGTGTGGGTTGTGGCCTCATTGCTGTTGATGTTCAGAGCCACAGCATTCTAGCAGCAGGTAAACTTTGCAGATTCCAAGAGCTAGTCCAGTATCCAGGTAAGTGACTAGGGAGCTACTGCACTGGGCATCATCAGTCAACTGTAGTGATGTCTGGATACTGCTATTTAAACCTACTTCCCCCTGGATCAGACCTCATGCAACACCAGTCAGGTGGAGAACAGAACAGCACAGTTAGAGTCTTGACAACCACTACCAGCATTGGATCTACCTGGGTGTTTCCAGTGTCACCAGCCAGTGCTAGCATTAGATCTACCTGGGTGTTTCCAGTGTCACCAGAAACACCCAGGTAGATCTAATGCTAGCACTGACTGGTGACCCTGGAAACACCCAGGTAGATCTAATGCTAGCACTGGCTGGTGACACTGGAAACACCCAGGTAGATCTAATGCTAGCACTGGCTGGTGACACTGGAAACACCCAGGTAAATCTAATGCATTAGATCTCCCTGGGTGTTTCCAGTGTCACCAGCCAGTGCTAACATTTACATTTTTTAATAAGTCCATGTGGAAATTAGGATCACCTACTCGTGGAGAGACACCATGCAGAGCTTATCATTCACCATCAGCTCATGTTACAGCCACATTAATGAAGTCCCTCTGCCTCTGACTTTTGCCAGTCTGAGCATTGATGATGGAGTAGTTGGTGGATGCCATAGGCAAACATGTGTGGGAGGAGATGCACCAGATGCAGCCACCATGGCAGTCATGGCCACAGACCAACAATGCACCAGGCACTTGGAAGGTGGTTAGTTGAGTGCATGGTTCTAGGTGCCCACTGTGGCAAGGACATGGCAAGTGTTAGTTCCACCAATGATTCAACCTTGGCATTCCTGGGCATGTGACTCTATAGTTATTAGGCAGGGGACTGTGCTGGGCCAAGTGTGTCGGGGTTCAACTACTACCTAGTCCCGATATGGTAAGGTATTGCTGCCACCAGAGCCTAAACAGCTAGGAGTAAGTAGCCTCGTCTACTCAGAGCACTTTAGGGTTTAAATTAGACTAAGTTTTATTACTCAGAGCAACAACAATAGGCTCAACAGTTATGGCTGGCAGGGATTTTTATAACCCCGCCCAGCTTCACACAGTAAGTGACATTTGCTAACACCATACAATGCACAGTCCCAAAGTCAAACATACAGATGACAGGTAGAGACACATAAGCCTGTATAAATCCAGGTGTCAACCACATCTATAACAGTAATTAACAATGGTTAGCTAATTAGAACTTACATTAATAAGCTACAAGTTATGGCCATGTCAGGCGGGCCCCTGACATCTCCCCCCACTAGAGGTCAGTGGCGGCGTCGACGGTACACGGCCACTCTGGTTTTGGCCGGACCACTTTTTTCCAGATTGCAAATGGGTGTGGTCAACATGATGCGTCATGCGATTACGACCCTTACCCAATTGACTAGCTATTATTTGCCTGTTGGTCTGGCTGTGGCATGGCTTCGAGCTTTGGTGTAGCATCTGAAGTGATCGATAACCTTCATGAAGTTCCCTGTCAACCGCCTGAATCCTTCGCTTTTCCGAAGAGAGCTTTCGGGAATAAGAAGGTAGGGGGGAGATCTTGCCAAGCGAGCTGGTTCCATATTGGCTACATTATAGTGAAGCCAGAGATTCTCTGCACTGCCAGCTCTGCTGCAAAGTTGTTTAGGCTAAGCATATAACAGTGAAGCCAGGAGCTACCGATGCTGCTTTTGTAAGTTTAGCGACTTCCTCATAGATCTTTTAACTTAATAACTTTTAAAGTTTATAGTACTATTCACTTATTTAGAATGCTTTATATTGTAGTTATCTCGGGAATTTACGAACTGGAAAGATGCCACACTAGGTATCCGACAGCATGAGAAAAGTCAGTACCACAAGATAGCAGTTGAGAAGATAATTACAGTGCCAACAACTACATGAGATGTAGGTGAGATGCTCTCTAGTACTTTGGCCCAAGACAGAGCAAAAAATCGGCACTGCCTTCTAAATGTTCTGAGCAGTCTAAAGTTTTTGCAAGGCAGAGATGTGGGATAGGTGGTCATGACAATCGTGGTCATGGAAATCTGTTTCAACTGATGAAGCTCATGAGTGAAGAGGACACCAAGGGAATTGGCAGGGTTTCATACAGGGGGGGGGGGACCTGGGATGTCACCCCCCCCCCCCCCCCCCCCCCCCCCCCGGATATTTAGAAAACAGAATTTTATAAAGCAATACGACGATTTTTCTCCTTGAATATGTCCAAAATTGCACTAAAATCTACTGAAGTCAGTTCAGACCCTTGCGATTCGCATGAGCCTAGCAAGGTTGATGTCACTTAGTCTATTTCGTAGACGTGTCTTCCACAATCTTCATCCGACTAAAAGAACGTTCGACAGTAGCTGTTGCAATTGGAAGAGTTAGCAAAATATATCCAGTAACTTGAAAATCTCTGGGAAGATCTCTTTGTATGCTCCTGAAAGCTCCATCTCTGTCTTCATATCCTGTAGAGTGGGTGGTTTACTTAGTTTCTTTTTCTCCATCATTTTCTTCTTCTCTTGTGCCAAGACTCTCTTAAAAACTCTCCACTCAGTCTTCTCCATCCACGAGAGGTGGAGAAGCGAAGGTTTCACCATCAAACTCTACAGTTGCTTCTTTCCCATAGAAGTTAACTAGAGTTTGCAGTTGTGGATTGCCATACTCAAGAAGAGCAGTATCTTCTGTTGGCATCGAAGCAAGGTCAAAAATAGATGAGGAGACAAGTAGCTCCACAGCACCATCAGTGAAACGGCCATCCACAGCACCATCAGTGAAACGGCCATTTATATTGGAAACAAGTTTGTCAATATATGGAATAGCTGTTGAATTGTGGTACTCACTCATTGATGTGGCACCTGCACTGCCGGTTCTAGTTGAACTCTTCCTGCATGTGATGTCATGTTCACTAGCAAGCATGTCAACAGTTGTTTCCACCAGAGAACACCATTCTGCATCGTCATTCTTGAGGCATTTCAGCTCTGAAACGATGCTCTCAAGGATGATTGGCAACTTGCTGAAATCAGTTGCCTTGCTTTGCATAAAGCAATTGAGCTTAGCAAGAAGATCATGCATGGATGATAGCAGAATGATAGTGGCCACTCCACTATAAGAGCCCAACACCAACGCTATGCCTGACTGCATATTTTTCAGAGCTTCTGATTTTTTGGGGGAATAATAAAACAATTTCCACAAGCTGGCCATTGTGCCAAACATCTTTTTCACGGTAGCAACAGACTCGGCTGCTTGCATGGAAGCAAGCTGCAACCTGTGGCAGGAGCAGTGGATGTAGAGAGCATGGGCTGCATGCACTCTCATCCTTCTTTGCACTCCACTTCTGCAACCAGAGAATGTTGCAGCACCGTCATACCCTAGTCCAACAAGTTTAGAGTAATCAAGATTCTTCTCACTGATGAAGGAAGTTAGAGCATGTGTAATTTCTTCAGCATCAGTAGATTTGAGATGAAGCTACGCTCAGCAGCCTCTTGTGCAACAGCTGAACACTGGAGCTCAAGTACAGACTTCCCACTCTCTACTTGCTGTGCCATGGTACCAACAGCTGCAGCGTCTCTGTGCCATTGGGAGTCTGCATGCTTCTTCAGTACTTCACTAGCATGGTTCCAGTCAACTATGCCTCTGGTTGTCCAAGCACCCCTTGACCCAACAGGGGGCTTCCCCCAATTCTGGCATGTAGCACAGAACATGCCTCCACTAGGATCCTTGCAGGTGACCCAGGGTTATTTCTTCTCCCATTCTTTTTTAAATGAAAGTTTTTCAGCTACTGGTAGATCCTCTCCGTCCCTGACCACTGATAGCACGGCTCCGATCCCTCCCACTGAAGTGTCCGTGTGGAGGGCCAGGGTGTTGTCATCCCTCGGCAATGCGAGGGTATGTGCATCACAAAGAACACATATAAGGTGATTAAATGCCCCAATCTGCTTCCCAGTCCACCCCCACAAGGTTGGGAGCCCCCTGCTTCAGGGTGTCATACAAAGCTCTGCCATCCAGGGGAACCCGGGAATAAACCTCCGATAATACCCTGCAGTACCAAGGAATGCTTTCTTGTCTACAGGCCTAGCAAAATCTCTAAGGGCCTTCACCCTTGCCTCAGATATGCTCACCAGTCCATTCCCTACCTCATGTCCTAGGTATTCAAGAGACTGAGCCCCCCAGACACATATGTCGGGTTTAGCAGTTAGCCCGGCCTCCCTAATTGCCTCCAAGACACCTCTGAGGTGCTCTATGTGCACCTCCCATGAGCTGGAATAGTCATCAATGTAAGTCGAGCTGCACTCAGCTTGCTGATCCATGCACTGTTGGAAAGTGGCAGGTGCATTAGTAACCCAAAGGGCACATGTGTAAATGCAAATTTACCCCATGGTGACCACAAAGCAGTCTTCTCCTGGCTTCCAGTCTGCAGGGGCATCTGGTAGAAGCCTTTGTTCATGTCGAGTTTTTACAACCAGGAACCAGGCAGCCCCTGCGACATCATCCCAAGAGGTCTTGCACTACAGGCATCAGGTAAGGATCGGCCTTGGTCACATGGTTAAGCTTCCTATAGTCTATGCATAGCCTGATTAACCCTCTCCCTGGTGACTATTTTGGAAGAAGAAAAAAATTACATGCATGAACATATGCCCTTTTATCTCAACAAGGGTTGCCTATGCATAGCCTGATTAACCCTCTCCCTGGTGACTATTTTGGAAGAAGAAAAAAATTACATGCATGAACATATCCCTTTTATCTCAACAAGGGTTGCCTAAAGTCCATAGCAACCATAGTGTACCCAATAGTCCTTGTTATAACCAACATTGTGGCTACCAACTGTTGCCATAGTTACAAACCACAATGTGGTGAATCCAATTATAAGTTACTTAAGAGAGGAGAATTGTTGGAAATTGACACAGCTACAGTTAAAAATTAATATAAAATCAGGAATGCAATAACGTCCCTAGCAACCATATATTATGGGATAGCATTATTGTTGATAAACATGTGGTATTTTGTAAACATGTGGTAATTTTGGTGAAAAACACATGCTGACCACAACTTATGAATATGATTATGGATTTAATCAATATAAGAACATTGATTATGATGCTTATGATGCTGAATATAATTTTTTCCGCTAGATATTTTTTGTTGTATTTCAAACAATGTGGTCAGGATGTTGTGACCATATGCTGACCACAGCCAATGAATATGATTGTGTATTTATAAACATAATATTGCTTCTAACGTTTTTTACATAAATATTTTTCTATTACTTGAAACAACATGGTCAAATGTTTGCGACCACATTCTGACCATAGCATATGAATATGATTATGCTTGTTTATCAACATAAAACATTATTTATGATGATAAATGCATTTATTTTAATTTTTAATTTTTATAATACATGTACTCTGGTCAAGATTATGTCACCACAGGCTGAACACAACTATGAATATTATTATGCTTATTTATCAATACAACAGATCCCAGTTGAACAGGGACCTGCTGCCTCCTCCAGGATAGCAACCCAGTGAGCATCACACTCCAAGAGACATTTTAGGTGCAATATCCTTATAATCCTGAGTGTATTGTTTACATACATATTGCTATTATTTGACACTATGTGACTATTATTATATATATATATATGACAAACTGTATAATGGATTTGGCTGGATAATGTTATTGATAATGAACATAATTCAATAACTTATAGCATTTAGCCAAGGAACTAGCATCTCTTGTTACCATCGAGCACCACGAGGAGGTATGGCTATATTGCCAGACACACAACACACACATAAAACATATAAATCATATGACAACAACAACCAAAAAAAAAATAACACTACACATTGTGTGCAGACAAGCTACAACAGGATGCCCTTTCAATGTGCGACACACAATGTGTAGACAAAGAATAAGACAACAAATATATATAACACATAAAACAGTTGGAGATGTAGGACCTGGTACCTTTGTGTACGTGTAATGTGTTGCACATGACTCCTCTTTTGACCAACTACCAACCACTGAGTCCAAGTGGTATCTACCAGATGGGTGCGACAAAGAAGTAGGTGCAGGACATGTAATGGAGCTATGTGGACTGAATCGAGGAACAGCAGAAGAAACAAGAGCAGCAGTACTGGCAGCAGAAGTACCAGGAGTGGAAGTACCAGAGGTTCCAGCAGAAGTACCAGCAAAAGTACCAGTAGAAGTACTTCTAGTCACAGGCCTACGCAGAATGCAGACGACCTTCACGACTACGGCGAGTAACTGGTCGCAAAGGAGTTATGGCACTAGACATTGTAATTGAGTTTGTTAGTATTGGAGGGTTGGTTGAGAGTGGGGTCAATGGGGAAGCAATATCTGAAGTCGCAGAAATTGCTGGAAACAGTATATGTACAGTTATCGAACTCACAATGAGAGAGGAAGAAGCTGCTGTACGTCTTATCACACTCCAAATATGCTTCATCTAAACACAAGCACACCAGCTATAAAACACTAAGCCATACTTTACCCCTATATACCCGCCCTCTAATTTATACATGTATTATATTTCCAATGGGAAAAACAAGCTACAAGTGTATTTGCAGATCATCCTCTACATACAAACTACACAACAAACTATGGCTAGACTCACTGTCAAAGCCTTCCTCGTCACTAGAACACTATCGCATTCATAACTTCCAGTTCAGTGGAAGTGCGTTCGCCAGAAAATTTATAAGTAAGGCGCCACCTCTCTACCAATTGAACGAACGGCTTCGGGATCGGTCCTTCTCTTCCCAAGGTAAAAATGTATGCCTTCATCATCTTCATCGCTTGTTTCATCCTCAGGTAAGCCGAAATCGTCGTCAATAATCGAGAAAATACTCGTCTGCCTGAAAGACATTTGCACGGTCAGCTTTCAAACATTACTTTACGTTAGTTACCTGAAGTGTTACGACGGTTAATTTGGTACGCGCGTAGAGGGCTATTTAATGATAAATATACGTTATTTGTAAAACTTGATATTAAACATAATTATTGTATTAGTATTGAGTTCATTGTATTTCACTGATGTAGTGATATTCGACCCTCACTCATAGCAAGGTCGATCGGTGATGTTTCATGAATGGGGTGGCCTGAGGTAGATCTAGCACCCCTGAGACAAGTGATGGTTGACCTCAGAAGAGAGAAGCTGAGAAGGACACGCAACCAGGCCATGACAGTGCTGTAGTGCTGATCTCTTTTTGCTGCAATTAGGGAGGCAAGCCTTTTGTAGGCTACTGTTGCAGACTTTGCCATTCCCCCAGAGGTTGAGAACACTAGGGGGGTGAATGAGCCAAATTCAACATCTCGTACTCTTTGTTCGTATTTCCTCCTTTTCTCACTCTCTTGATTTTTGTAAGCTGCTCCTAACTGGAGTTGTCGGTAGCTGCGAGCGTTAGGGTTAAACACCTTCACATCAAAGAAAGCCCGCTGGTACCTATTCCCCCAGAATCCCTGTGCACTTACATCTAGCCGGGCTCCATCTTCTGTCAGGGTAGAAGCTAGGTCCATAGACTCTCCAGTGAGTGGCTGCAGTGGTGGTTCTACTCTGACATTGTGACATACCTCTGACATCAGTTTGGCAGTGATATCTCTTAGTTCATTGTGACGTATAGTCGGATAGCCTCCTGTCGGGCAGTTGAGAGCGTGATCAACGGTGAATGATCTGCCACATATGCAACTAGTTGGTAGTTGAGATGGGAGCCAGTTGTAGCGTAAACACAAGGCATCCCGGAACGATCCCTTG
Source organism: Cladorhizidae sp. MBARI D1340-BT2 (assembly GCA_028752905.1). Classification (NCBI taxonomy): domain Eukaryota; kingdom Metazoa; phylum Porifera; class Demospongiae; order Poecilosclerida; family Cladorhizidae; species Cladorhizidae sp. MBARI D1340-BT2. The sequence continues at coordinate 1,297,022 of JAQNBH010000015.1, forward strand.
TGCAACGCAAACCCATGCTCCTCAACCGGTATTGCAGACAACCAGGATGATGCACCTTTCTCGCTTGCTAATTCCATGGATCGACGTAATGAATCTGTTACTTGGTTTTAGATGGTCAGCTTTGGTTTCCATGTGCTTTCTCTTGTTCAGTCGAACAGTACATTTCTCATTTGCTTGTTCGACCATGTCATCGTGTGTAAGCTCATGTTCTTGCTTGAGGATGCGTGCAACCAATGGACCAGTAACTCTTCTTGAGCAGTCGAATTGGAAAGAGGCATCCTCGGTTGGTTTTGTGATGCCTAGACCACCAATGCGAACAGGCAGGGCAAAGAGGTCCCTTTCCTCATCTGTAATGGAATCTCTGTTCATCAGTGCTGGAATGAAATGATGGCAGATAGCGTCCTCAAGAGGTTGTAGCAAATCCGACGTGTCAGGGATGGTGCGTAGAAGGTAAGTCCATTTTCTACACAAGCCATGTGTATAGGCCGAATAAGCCACATGGGGTTGTGTCTTGGCTATTGAGGACAGTTTCAATATTGATGATTTCCAATTTCCCACTTTCTCAGAAACATATTCTTGAGTGTATGATGACTTGCCAATAGCAGCACCCAGGTGCCTTTTCCCATCTGTTGTTATGTTGATACCTGAGCTTTTGAAAACACATTCTGCCATGGCTCGATGCTGCTCTTTCACAATAAGCCATGTTTTGATTGAATTGCAGAAGTAGCCATAGTTGGGACCCAGCTCACTCAGTTGGCTCCACCAAGCATGAATTTGCTCTATAGAGCCGCAAGCCGTTGCATCATCAGCATATCATGTCTGCTTTGCATCAGTAGATTTCAATCTGTTTATCAGTGGGATGATACCAATGGCATACATGGCCATGGCGAGTGGATCACCTTGAGTGGTTCCTTCTCGAGACGATATACATTCACCTCCTATGAACAGATGGCTGTCTTTCCTGTATGAGTTGATGAGGATTTTGGCAAGTGGCGGGCACAGGTGTTGGATGTTTCTCAGTGCTGATTGACGATTCAAACTGTTGAAAGCATTGGATGCATCTACCAGTAGGACAGCTTCTGACTGTTCATCAGAAAATAGTTCTCTCATTGCAGGTATTGCAGCTTCACTGCCAGCATCCTGACCAGCACATAGTTGAAGGCATCCTGCAGCTTCCAAGATGTCAGTCTTCAGGACAGCAAGAATTGTTTTGCCAATTATCCTTCTCACGGTCTCACCCACACCAATTGGACGCACTCCAGGATTTTTATCCAATGCGATCAATCTGCTTGCCAGGAGAGGAGCTATCCCCTCAGGGTCAACAAATTCAGTACACAATCGTTTGGCAACAAGTGCCAAGCTGCTTCACAGTTCATCTGAGGCACTGTCAAAGGTGGTGCAAAGTCTTCTCCAGGCAAATGCATCCATTCCAGAGGGGCCAGCAGATCCACTAACACGCAATGACATAGATCGAATGAAGTTGCCATCAATGCAGTTGAATATCACGGGGTGTGATTCTGAAGCATAGTCAGATGAGGACTGAAGAGTATTGGGGTAGGGTGGTTGACCTGGAGGATGTTTGATTTTGAGTTCATCCCTGACTGAAACAGGAGACCCTTGTGGGTTCACTATTTCAGCATCAATCAAAAGAGGACCACCCCTTGATTGTCCAGAGATTATCTTAATAGCCTCTTTTACTCTGCCTTGTAGCATTAGTTTGGATAGTAGGCGTGATTCATTCTCATCCTGCTCTGGGGGGTGAACAGGTCGTTTCTTTAAGCGTTGTTGAATCGCTCGTCCCTCTGCGACAAGTTGTTGTATGTCACCCCTCCTCCATGATTCCAATCTACGGTCAAGACAATCTCTGAAATCACGAGATTTTTGTTTCCCAGGGGGTCTCTGAAGGATAAGAGCAGGTAGAACCATGGCATACTTGATGGCAATGCATTCCATGGAAGATACCTCCCCGTATGCTTTGAATAGTCCAGCAATTTTCATTGTGAAGTTCTTGCCTGACTTTCCTCGAGGAGGGAGAAAAAGATTAGGCCTCCAATGCACTGTCTCGGAATAGGCATTCGTGATCAGCTCTTTGAGAGTAGCTCCAGTCATGTCCACATTTTCTCCCCAGTTGAAGATCGGTGGGGACATCTGTTGGAATGATGGCAGAGAGGGAACAGTCTCTGGTGCTAACTGACTATCAGCTTCTAATCCTGCAGAGCTAATGGCTTCATCACAACTCATGTTGTTTGCGGCAAGTGTATTTTGTATGGGATTTGTTTCGGTTGAGGAAGCTTGAGTGTGGAAGTTAGAAGAATGACCCAGGCGACTGGGAAGACAATCAGAACATTGTTTGCCGGCCTTTATACAGACACAATTCCTGCAGCGCCCAGTTTTGTTGCATCTGCAACACACCATGCTTGGCACGCACCAAATTCCATATATACGTTATTACATTGATACGGGGAAATATCACGAGTGTGTGGCTAGTATTTCCACGAGTGCCGCAGGCACGAGTGAAAATACCGGCCAATCAGACGAGTGATATTTCACCGTATCAATTTAATAATGTATTTATCATGGGACTGAGGATGCGCAAACCTTTACTGAGCATGCGCATATCGGGTAGGTAATAACAAGTAGGTAATAACAAGTAGGTAATAACAAGTACGCGATATGGTAAAATATCACAGTAGTTCTATTTGTACTATTCTCTATGAGTGGAGTAGATAGCTACATGATAATAATAATTATTAAATTGATACGGTGAAATATCACTCGTCTGATTGGCCGGTATTTTCACTCGTGCCTGCGGCACTCGTGGAAATACTAGCCACAGACTCGTGATATTTCCCCGTATCAATGTAATAACGTATATTTATTATTATAAACTTCTCCACGATGTTTTATATGGAAATTTATGCCTACACCAGCCAGTGGGTTAACCCTGTGAGCTTCCTAACCGGCACCATAGGTGAGGACCAAGGTCTTCTGGTAGGCACTAAGATAGCTTGCCTTACCAGAGACGGGATCTCAGCCTTCAGCTCAGCTCTCCAACCTGGCAATCCTGTAGGGAGCAGTACGGATGGGCTGGACTTGACCCATGTCTATCACATGTTCAGTACCCCTAACCTTCCGCTCAGTGGTGACCACATCTGAAAATTCTTCCAAGAGCTTTTGTAGCTCAATCTTCTGATCAGAAGTCAAAACAGGAGTACCCATACTCACCTTACCAATCGGGTCAGGGGAGTCACCACTCTCATCGGCAACCACTACCTGAAAGAGGTAGCTGTAGTGGTCTTCCATTCCTTAAGCCTATTTATATGGACTATCTCGGTGTGGGACCTCTTAGTTTGTGTCGGATAGCTTGGTAACCACCCCCGCCCAAATACTGTGCAGCTTCCCAGTAAGACCCAGTGTATTGCATAATACCATGTCCAGACTCCAAGTGCCTCTCTTGCGCTATTGTGCTGATGCAATTTTTTGGTGCATCATTGTGGTTGTGATTGTTTCATTTCAAACATTGAGCTAGGTAGTAGTTGGCTGGCAAGAGTTCATAATCGCTATCGTAATCTAAAATGAGTTTGTTACGTTTGATCTGTTCTTCATCCTCTTCGTCCAAGGAAGCAAATGGATCTTCTCCACCGCTGTCACTTCAGCTGGCGAGTAGCTTGTGTAATGGCTGGAATAGCTAAAGCTGCTACTTTATTGACTTTAAGGCAGTGAATTTCTCCATCTGCAGACCCGTCCACCTTTACATTGATGCCACACAGCACGGAATCATTTCTTGATCAACTCGGCAGACAAGCTATCTTAGCTAATGATAAATGACTGTGCATGTGTAAGAGCGGTGGTGTAATTAACTTGGTGTGCGACATTTGGAGTGTGGCTTTCAGAGCGACTTATATATTCAGTGTGCGACTTACATGTATATTCGAGTGAGTACAGTATTCATGTGGCTACCTTTACAAATAGTCATGTAACTACCTTTACAAGTAGTCATGTGGCTACCTTTACAAGTAGTCATGTGACTACCTTTACAAGTAGTCATGTGGCTACCTTTACAAGTAGTCATGTGGCCATCTTTACAAGTAGTCATGTGGCTACCTTTACAAGTAGTCTTGTGGTTAATTTAAAGGTAGTCATGTGCTATCTTTACAAGTAGTCATGTGACTACCTTTACAATAAGTCATGTGACTACCATTACAAGTAGTCATGTAACTACCTTTACAAGGCAGTCATGTGCTACCTTTACAAGTAGTCATGTGACTACTAGAGAATAATAGACTAATGTAGTATAAGGACCCCTTACCTGTTATGTCAATCAGTATTGAATACTATCATTTATGGTCTATGAACATTTAATCGTAGATACGCAAATGGGAGTTGTCATTATTTATCTATGATAGTATTCAATACCGAAAATTGACACATCAGCCAGCTCGCAGTTGAGAAGAGCTTAGCTTAGCTATTTGCCTACTTTGCGTCGTTGACTCCGTTGACCTCCAATTAGTGCCTGCCACTGCCTCAAGATGCCGATTATTCGCTGCCCTATCGCTGCGTGCCCCTATATGACTGAGGTTGTCGAGGCTGTCCTAGCTGCAGCCCTCATCACCGCACATGCCACGATCCACAGCCCTGCCACGACGAATGCGGCTGCTGCGAAGGTGGAGAAAGTGAAGCGACCAACCATCTCTTCTGCGGGCACAAGCGAAGATTGGTCGTACTTCAAATCTCGATGGGGAGACTATGTCGGAGCTACCAAGGTCTCCGGGATGGACAGGATAATCCAGCTACTAGAATGCTGCGATGATCAGCTACGAAAGGATCTCACCCGAACTGCTGGTGGCACACTTAATGGTAAGACAGAGGAGGAGGTCCTTGCAGCCATAAAGAACCTCGCTGTCAGGGAGGAGAACATGATGGTGGCCAGGGTGACCCTACACAACATGCGACAAGACCACGACGAGCCAATACGTGCCTTTGGCGCTCGCCTCTGTGGTCAGGCTGGAGTGTGTAAGTTTGTAACCAAATGCACAAACTGTGAGGAAGACTTGAATTACACTGAAGCCATCCTATGTGATGTGCTGTGCCGTGGCCTAACCGACCCTGAGATTCAGCTTGACCTACTGGGCGATAAGAACCAAGACATGACCCTAGAACAAGTCTTCCAATTCATTGAGGCCAAGGAAGCCGGAAAGCACTCTGCTTTACGCCTCCTGGCCTATCAGGGTGCTCAAGCACTCGCCAGCAGTTCCTACAGGCACCATTGAAACGATGAGCTGAAGGTCTGCCACCAGAACCTACCCTCTCACCAGAAGTACCCGGGAGTTAAGGACCAGCGTGAGGTATGCTCATACTGTGGCAAGAAGGGACATGGGAAGAGTGCACCCACCAGGATACGCAGAAAGGAGGGCCCAGCCTACGGTATGACCTGCAGGCATTGTGGTCGCAATAACCATTCTGAGAGTATGTGTAGGAGCAAGGATGCTGCAAAGGTTGAGACACCAGCGGCACATGACGAGCGTGAGAGCGCAGTCTTTGACTCTCTCTGCGTACTCGCCACCCCGGGCCCAATCTACGGTAGGAGGTCCATAGCCCTCGACCATCACCTCTACAACCAGCTCTCCGACACGTGGGTTAAGCAGCCCTCCAGACCCCAGCCATTCATCAAGCTCACCATGAAGGCATTACGTGAGGACTATGAGCATTTTGGCTTCACCTTTACCCCCACACCTAGATCCACCCTCCTCCATGCGATGGCCGACACAGGCTGCCAGAGTTGCTTAACCAGCATCAAAATCATCAACAGACTTGGCCTAAAAAGAAATGATCTCATCCCTGTCACAATGAAGGTGCATGCTGCCAACAACAAAGGCATCACCATCTTAGGTGCTGCCATCTTGCGCTTTTCCGGGATAGACAACTTGGGCAACCTGGAGACTCGCCAAATCACATATGTGACCAACAACTCGGATAAACTTTTCCTCAGTAGGGAAGCATGCATCGCTCTCGGCATGATCACCGAGAAATTATAGGAGAGACTGTAAACAGCCATACCAATACAGTTGGCGCTGTTATGAGAGCTGTGCATGGCATATACACCCACAGTGACAGTGGCCTCACAACAGATTGCAACTGCCCAAGACGTAGATCACCACCTCCACCCCCAACAAAGCTACCATTTCCTGCAACAGAAGAGAATCGCGAGAAACTGCAACAGTACCTTCTTGACTACTACAAGTCAAGCACATTCAACACATGCGAACACCAACCACTCCCACTGATGGAAGGCCCCCCAATGAAGCTAATGATCAACCCTGATGCTGAACCTGTTGCCTACCACTCCCCTGTACCAGTCCCAATTCATTGGCAAGATGATGTCAAGGCAGGACTCGACCAAGACGTGAGATTGGGCGTGATAGAGCCAGTCCCTGTTGGTGAGCCAGTGACTTGGTGCCACCGCATGGTCATATGTGCCAAGAAAAATGAAAAACCACAACGGACTATTGATTTTCAACCATTGAATGCCCACGCCACCAGAGAGACTCATCACACCCAGTCACCATTTCACCAAGCACGATCAGTGCCCCACGGCAAGAAAAAGTCTGTATTCGATGCCTGGAAAGGGTATCACAGTGTCCCCATCCGTGAGCAAGATCGCCACCTGACCACATTCATCACCCCATGGGGCAGATATCGGTACCGCACTGCACCCCAAGGGTATATTGCCTCAGGAGACGGTTACTCAAGACGCTACGATGAGATTGTGTCAAACATACCCAACAAGACCAAATGCATCGATGACACACTACTTCGGGCAGATGACCTGGAAGGATGCTTTCATCAGGCAGTTCAGTGGCTTGACATTTGTGGCAGGAATGGTATAACCCTAAACCCAGAAAAGTTGCAGTTTGGCCATGACATAGTAGAGTTTGCATGCTTTGAGATCACCATGGACAGCGTTCGACCCTGCAAGAAATACCTCCAAGCAATTATGGAATTCCCTAAGCCAAAAAACATAACCGATATCCGTTCATGGTTCGGCCTCATTAACCAAGTGTCATATGCGTTCAGCATGGCAGATAAGATGCTCCCCTTTCGCCAACTACTGAAAACCAGCACCCGTTTACACTGGGACGATAACCTCAATGACCTATTTGAAGAGTCCAAACTGGCCATAGTAGATGAGATCACAGAGGTTGTCCGTATTTTTGACAAATCAAGGCCAACATGCCTAGCCACTGATTGGTCCAAGACAGGCATTGGGTTCTGGCTGTTCCAGAAACACTGTGGATGCCCTGGTACTGATGACCTATTCTGCTGCCACACCGGTTGGAAAATCACTCTGGTTGGGAGTTGCTTTACACACCCTGCTGAGTCACGCTATGCCCCAGTTTAGGGTGAAGCCCTGGCAGTTGCCGATGCTCTAGATAAATCTAGACACTTCGTCCTGGGGTGTGAGGATCTTATCACCGCAGTTGACCACAAGCCGCTCCTCAAGCTATTTGGAGATAGGTCACTTAATGACATCAGCAACTCTCGGCTCAGAAACCTCAAGGAGAAGACCCTCCGCTACAGATTCCGCATGGTCCACATACCAGGAGCGAAAAATAAAGCTTCCGACACCATATCCCGCCACCCTACCGGCAACCACCAGCCTCCCAAGATGTACCTAGAGGATGACATTGCAGCTACCGGAGACATTCAGCAACTATCCCACCTGTATATCCCCCACAACTTTATTGCCGTTATACGATGTGCTGAGGAGCCACAAGATGCAATCGAGGACATCGCCCGTGCTACTGCCATATCATCTCTAAGCCCACTTCAATCCATCACCTGGGACCGAGTCCGTGTTGCAACCACCAGCGATGAGGATATGTCACAATTGGTCAAGATCATCGAGGTGGGCATGCCAGAGTTTCACCATGAGCTACCAGAGCCACTTCGCGAGTATCATCAATTCCGTGAGCATCTCTACACCGCAGATGGCGTTCTGATCTACAAAGACCATGTCATGATTCCCCCATCCCTCAGACAAGACTGCTTATCCGCACTTCATGCTGCCCACCAAGGCATATCCTCAATGACTGCGAGGGCTGAAGCATCCCTGTTTTGGCCTGGCATCACCCCCGCCATCAAAACCCTCAGACACAGCTGTAATCACTGCAACCGTATGGCTCCCTCACAACCTAGTGCCCCTCCTACCCCAACTGTTTCTCCAGTGTACCCTTTCCAATGCATCTGCTCAGACTTCTTCAGCTACAAAGGTGTCAACTACCTAGTAATTGTTGACAGATATTCCAACTGGCCGATTGTTGAAAGGACCTCAGGCGGTGCAACCGGGCTAATCGACAGCCTACGAAGGTCATTTGTGACATATGGGATAGCAGATGAAATATCGTCTGATGGTGGTCCTGAATTCACCGCTGCACAGACCCGCGAATTCCTGAAGAATTGGGGTGTCCACCACCGCCTTTCCTCTGTCGCCTTTGATCATAGCAACTGTCGTGCTGAAGTTGCGGTGAAGACAGTGAAAAGACTCATCACCAACAACACTGGACCAAATGTTGAGCTCGATACAGACAACTTTCAGCGTGCCATACTACAATACCGCAACACCCCAGACAAGGACACTAAACTGTCCCCAGCCATGTATGTGTTCGGCCGCCCAATCAAAGACTTCATCCCCATACTCCCAGGAAAATATCACCCGCATGACACTTGGCATGCTACATTAATTGCAAGAGAAGAGGCCTTGAGGAACAGACACATGCTAGTTAACGAAAGATGGTCAGAGCACACAAAGCGACTGCCACCCCTTGTCATTGGAGACCAAGTGAGGATCCAGAACCAAACTGGCCACAACCCCACAAAATGGGACAAGACTGGCTCAGTCATAGAGGTCTGCCAATTCGACCAATATGTCGTGAAGGTCGATGGCTCCGGCAGAGTGACCTTGCGCAACAGGAAATTCCTGCGGAAATATGTTCCAGTCCACGCACAGAGACCAAGAATAACCATCAGCGATGACCTTAGCAACAGTGCCCTCAGACTCAGCCACGTCATTAAGTCTTCCCCCAGCCTACACATGGACAACAAAAGATGCCAACACCTCCTGTGACACCCCCCACCATGTCACCAATGCTTGTCACCATCCTATCACCTGGTCTGCTGCCCCCACTACGGGAAGACCCACACTCAATGCTAGGCTCCCCCAACCTATCTTTGATGAGAACACCCCACCATCACAGACCCACCCACCACCAAAACCACTACCCCAGCCACCTCCGCCTTCCCTTGCACCACTAAACCATTCGCCGCTCCCACTTAGACGCTCTACACGTGAAAGCATACCACCTGCATGGCAGACAATTGGGGACTACGACATGTCCTATACGATATATGCTCCCAACCACTGATGCACAACATTCGATTGCTCCTTGACGAACGAGACATGATTGCTACTTGATTTCAGTCATTGCCAAATCTCCAGACAAGATGTAGCAAAGACTTGGGGGAGATAGAGAATAATAGACTAATGTAGTATAAGGACCCCTTACCTGTTATGTCATTCAGTATTGAATACTATCATTTATGGTCTATGAACATTTAATCGTAGATACACAAATGGGAGTTGTCCCTATTTATCTAACTACCTTTACAATAAGTCATGTGACTACCTTTACAAGTAGTCATGTGGCTACTTTTACAGAGCATGGTCATGGTGAAACTTATAATACAAAGTACTTAAATGTCATGTCAGATTTGTAGAGAGACTTTTACCTTCTTCATAATAAATTATGATAAAATTAAATTGTGGTGTGTCAGAATAGAATGACATCTCGCATGAATATGGTTCTCTACTCAATGTGTTAATTAAATCATGTTATAATAATTATTGCTATACATATACATAGCAATGAAGCCTCTCATATGCTAAACTAATCCTATTATAGTGAACTGCTCCACGCCAAATGTGGCTGCTTATGTGAGAGTGTGGCCCTTCACTGCTGTTCAGATGGGTACTTACTCCAAACTAACCAGACATCTCAGTGCACACAAGTGGGCAGTGGTGGAGTATGGATGCCACTACTAGATTGTTCAAGTAGGTTGAATCTTGACTTTATATTGCCTACATGTATTTAATGCTCAACAAACTATCAGTAGATGTAGTGTATGTGAATTGACTTTCTCATAATCAACTTATATTTCCTCACTGGATGTTTGGGCTGATGTTCTAGCCTTCATCAGGTTATTCCTGATGAAGGCTAGAACATCTAGTCGAAATGTAATGCAAGAAAATTTATGTTCATTGTCAAGAAGTCATTGTACCTGTTTTAATGTTTATTAGTTTTGTGCAGTGCCCCGCCCCCTCCTCTGAATGGGTCAGTGCAAGCATGTGACTACCATACATATGTGGAAGGAGATGTGGTGAACTTTCAGTGTCTGTCTGGCTTGAGTCCTGCAGATGTAATGACTGCTACATGCACTATGGAAGGAAGTTGGAGGCCTGACCCACAACTGTTGAGCTGCTCCAGTGCAACTGAAGCAACACCACCTACTACATGTACTGCAACCAAATGCACTCAAGGTATGCAATTGCCTCATCTGTTAGGTGTCTGTGGGGAGAAGAAGTGTGTGTGTCTATACAATATGCAAGTGGATGGCTTTGATGATGCCACTCAAGTAAGAACATGATCTATCACTCTGCTAGGTGAACATCATTCTCAATACAGTGTAGACAATTACTAGTAGCTATTATAATGTTACAAGCAGCTTATAATCACTCTACACATTATAGGCAGTTGACATCTGACACACTTGGTATTATGATGTTCTGCATATAAAGTTGCTGTTGGACTCTAGCTGATACTGGGTGTTTCCAGTGTCACCAGCCAGTGCTAGCATTAGATCTACCTCGGTGTTTCCAGTGTCACCAGCCAGTGCTAGCATTAGATCTACCTGGGTGTTTCCAGTGTCAACAGCCAGTGCTAGCATAAATTTGCTCTTCTCACCCACCCACGCATCCCACAGCTCATTTCATAAAAATAAGAAGGGAAAAAATTTCGTATAAAATTAAATAGCTGTTACAAACACTTTCATTACTCTCCACCCCCTCTTCCTCACCAAAGGAATGTGTATTAAATTACAGGGGCTACAGTGCAGCCCCCCTACCAGAGGCACTATAGTAGTACTACCAGAGCCTCCGAGTTCACACGCCAGGATACTATAACTTTCATATAGGATACTACCACTATCATATAGGAAACTATAACTATCATACAGGATAGTGAAAGGGACATGAATGGTGTCCTTAGTGGTGGGTGGTCCCCACTGTATATATCAAGTCAGCCTATCTTCTCTATCCAATGGGGATGACATAGCTGCCCCCACTTGTACCCAGTGCCATATCCCACTGTAGGCCAACTCACAGTGCCAGAAGCATGTACACTGTAGCATGCACCCTGGTCATAGGCTACAAGCACTACTGCTGAAATGGGGATGACTGAGAGCCCAGAAGTGGCCCCACTGCTGAACAGGGCTATTGCTAAGACCTGGGCAGTGGGAGGAAGATGCCAGGCAGATATTCCTGACAACACATGAACAGATAAGCACATCAGACAATTTGACAGACAAAACTTGGCACTGCTGAGATGCCCCTACAGTAAGGGGTGTGTCAGACATCCACGCAGACATGAACTCTAGGACCATGAGTCATTAATGTCAGAGCACGATACCACCTCCTGATGGCGGCATGAGTAAGATTACCGGAGTAAACAAGTATAGTACACTAGCTATTATAATGTTACAAGCATCTGCTGGTCACCCTATACATTATAGGCAGTTCACATCTGACACACTTGGTATTATGGTGTGCTGCATATAAACTTGCTGTTGGACTCTAGCTGGTACTCCTCCTATAGTCTGAGCATACAACACAATTACCTGATCCTAACATACTGTAGGGCAATAGCATGAAGATTGCTATGTCTTCTTGTGGCAACAACTATTTCTAGCAGGATTATAATAGGCCTAATAATAAGTGTAGGCACATACTATACTACTAGTACAGTGTATTACCTTAACTAAATTAATTAACTATCAGATTAGGAGGGGAAATATAATAAGAATGTTCCAGCTACTAATAATAAACAACATAACAAAAAGAAATACTACAACAAAAACTCCTAAAATAATAATTAACAACATCATATACACAGTTACAAACAAAATAAGACCATCCCGCCATGCCCTCTCACTGACCCCAACATGGACACCACATTACCCCTATGAACAGACCACCAAGATATGCAATAGGAGGTATGCATGAGTCTTCTTCATCCCCTGTCCTTTGCTGTACTCTTCACCCCTCAGGGGTTGGCTGAGGGGACTGCTTCTTTAGTGCCTCAGCTTATCTTCAGGTCCTCATGGTATACAATGGAATCCTCCAGGTCCACATTCAACCGCTCCAGCTCCATTTTCCTCTACTCCAGCTCATCCTCAGTTTTCTGGCACTTCATTTCCTTGCCCTCACTTACATCAACGAAGAAAACATGCACTCGGTTGAGGAGGTTTTGGTAAGGTCTTTGCATACTGTTGGAAAAGCTAGAGCATTAGCTTGCAAATTGGCATGAGGTACCTTTGGTGAGAACATCCTGAAGAGATGCCAATGGGGAGCACGGATTTCCCAGAACTCTCATTAAATGAACTGATTCTAAGGAAATTGATCATGCTAAAATGTCAGCCTTCTGGAGCAACTGCACTGAATTCCAACCCATTTGGAAGAAATGTGTAGAGGCAGTGCAACAGTTATGCAAGAGGTTGAGGGTGGCTAAATATTTCTCACACTTAACGATTTTGTCTGGAATGATTATGTATTTTTTGGTGTAGAGATAAATTAATTATGTTTTTTAATGTTGCTAGCACTATTATAAATAATTATGTGTTTAGCAGAATTGCAATGCAGTTCATATCTGAAGGGCTGAATATATAATATACCTGCACATCAACAAGAGTTAAACCTGTAAAAGGTCAGCACTTCAGCTCAGTATTTATAACACAGTAGTCTCGCTTTTACGAGAACCAGCTTCTGTGAAGCACCTCCAATTAATGACGCTATTAGAGTGGACTTATCAAATACTCCTACTTCTAGCCACAGGCCACCTCTACAGCAAGACCACTGAAGAGTCCTTAAATAACTTGCACAAATCAACATCTTGTGCATTATTCAATACAGCAGTAGAGCATACAGAACCACTGCACATGACAGATTAGTACCTAGTTGGATGCATTACTAGAGGACAATCAGCCATTGGTCCTTAAAATTGTACTTGCTTGCTTGAAAAAGTTGTGTGTTTAAAGAATAGCAGTGGCAAGGCCTTGCACACTCAAGTCAACAATTCATGTCCACTGTACAGTGACACACATAAAGTTGGTCTAACCCCTTGCCACCCACCTCCATTTGTAGAAGTTTTCTCAAAAGATATGCTACTACACCTTCTTTAAATATATTTCAAGAATTGTATCCCACAATTCAGGGGGTATATATAGTAAAAAAATTTTGAACAACAAAACAAAAATAAAATAATAATCTAGCACTGCAAAAAACAATTGATAAAACAGCAGCGATCAGTCTCTGCCCTCCACCCACCACCCAATCCCCAACTCCCCCCCCCCTCCCCCCCAAAACAAGTAGTTTGTGTCCTCTCCACCAGTTCAATCATCTTTGGTCTTTCATAGGTACCTAATATACTTGCTGTACTTAGCACAGATGTGAGTTCTCCAAAATACTTCTGTTCTCTTCACCGATTCCTCCCTAGTCGTTGCTTTCACCTCACTCTGTATGTATTGCTTCAGTTTGTGTCATTAGATTTTAATTGGATTGGCCTCAGGTAATTCCAGTGCAGTCCTTCACCAATTAACACAGTTATGATCCATGAAGGTCTTGGCCAAGCGAGATATGTGCTTAATATCATCGTCCTGCATGAACCGTGTTGGTAAGGGAAATGTCCTGCAAAAAGGTTATCCAAAAGTTCTATATACAACAGGGCCAGCATGATGCCTTCAAAGTTGCAAATCTTACTTGCACATCACAAGCTTAATCCCAGCCCAGACGTGAACCTTAACTAAGTGTGTTGACCTGAAATTACATCAATAATCACTTAGTTTTGTGTTATCCTAATTAGTGCACCTTGGTTCTTGAGGTCACCTCTTTTTCAGCAGCAGAAGCACCTGCAAGTTTCAAGTTGTGCACTCATCAGTCCACACTACACCTTCAAACATGCCAAACCCTTCTCTATCAAGCTACTGAGACCGCTCTGACCCATTGACCTGTTTGAATGGTAGCGGTTATGAGGTTAGCCGTACCTCCCAGTTAGAATAAATACATTCACATGTCGGATAAGTTGGCAGTAAGAGCTGCCACGAAATATCCATCCAAGAGCAGACCGATGCCGAAGAACTGTGTGGAGAGAGATTGCATATACTCTAGATTTCAATACATGGTGAAGCTGGTGTGCTGTGGTCTCATTATCAAGCTTCATGTGCTCATTCACATTTTTAAAATCTCTGCCATTGCAATAGAAGATCCTCCACTGCCCGCCCGACTGCACTGGTTGCAGTTTTTATGTAGCAGAGCATACAATTCCTTATCACACAAGATTTGCTGGAATGCCAGTATATGTTTAGTGTATGTGGTATGAGTACTTTTTCTGATGCTAGTGTATATGTTTCCTCATCCTAGTGTGTGTGGTGTGAGTATGTTTAGTGTGTGTGGTGTGAGTATGTTTTCTGATGCTAGTGTGTATGGGGCATATTTTCTCATCCTAGTGTGTGTGGTGTGAGTCCAGATGGCACATAGCCATGCTGGGAAGAGTTACACACTGTCTTTCAAAGTAGAAGTTGTGGAATAGTCAAGTTCACAAGTGATGCAGAACATGACATTGACTGCTAAAATAGTTTGTAGTGGACAGAAAAAGAGTGAGAGACAGGAATGAAAAATATGATGCTTTGCTTGATGCCAATACAGTGGTCTCTCCGTATTAAGACCCTCCCAAGTAAGACCACCTCCATTATAAGTCCATTTTGGCTTGCTCCCGCTTGGCTGGCTTTATTTTGCCCCTCCCAAGTAAGACCCTCTAAGATAAGTCCACCTCTCTTATTAGACCACTTGGCTGGGTCAATATCCTCCCAAGTAAGACCAAGCATCCAAGAATACAGTGAATTTAGTTTTTTGTTTGAAGATCTACCTTCCATCGAAGTGACATACCTTTGTCCAACTGTGAAAAATCAGGAACTGGTACATATTTACATCTGCATTGATCCAAAGAGGGACCTCGGCATCGAGTATGAGGCACAGGCCAAGGCATGGATGAGCACTCACATCTGGGAGCAGTGGCTCAAGCGCACCAACAATAAGATGCTTGCCAAAGGCCGGAAGATCATCATCTTCATTGACAACTGCTCAGCGCACCCAGATATCAACCTCAAGCTAGTCTTCCTGCCCGCCAACACCACTTCTAAGCTTCAGCCTATACATGCTGGCATCATCCAGGCCATGAAGCTGGTCTACTGGAAGCAGATGATCCGCTATATTCTCCGGCTCAGGACGACACTGTGAATGCTGATGGTGGTTGCACTGAGAAAATGAGCTCGCTTGTCAAGAAGGAGGACGTTCTGATGGTGATCTACTGGCTCAAGAAGGCCTGGGATGACCTCCATCAAGAAGTGCTTTAAGAAGTGTGGCTTCACGACCACCACTGCCCCTGCTGCTGAGGTCGAGGAGTCATATAAATGCGCAGCTGCCGGAGGGTGTGACACTGCCGAAGGCTACATCAACATCGACAGCGAGGTGCTCACCAGTGAGGACCACTATGACCCTGCCCAACCATGCCCTCGCCGCCCCTGCTGACTCCTCGCCTGAGGAGCCCGAGTCAGATGATGAGGAGGATGGCCTCATGCCCACTCCTGTGACTTTGTCAGAGGTTTTCGAGATGGTGTGCAAGCTGTGTGACTTTGCCACTCATCGAGGCATTCCCAATCTTGTGACAGGTGCTGATTCTATCGAGCAGATGGTCATCGAGAACAGGATGGAGCCGACTGTCCAGTCCAGTATCTCAGACTTTGTGTGTCCTAAGCACACTGCACGAGTCTAATGTCCAATACATACATGTGCACAATGATAACCAATGACACACCCATAATTCCAAATGAGAATACAGTATCTTGTCTGGGGAGCTTGCAGTTGGTTTAATATTATGAATGCGTGTACACTACGCAATAAAATCCACTTAGCAATGCTTTGTAAGACCCCTGCCATGCCCGAGAGCAATATTCCCAAGTAAGACCACCTCTCTAATAAGACCAGTTGGAAGTGCTCCCTGGTTGGTCTTACTAGGGAGGGACCAATGTATAGGGAGGGACCAATGTATAGGCAGTACGAAGAAGAAGAGGAAACTGCATGGTGGAGCACCAATTTTCAGCTAACAAGTTGACTTGTAGGTCTTAATACCGCGCTCTGAAAGTAGTGTTGAAGGCAGGGGTGTTTGTAACTAGGATCTCCTGGAGAAGGCCTTACACATTGCTGAGAGAATATATATCCATGGCTTCCTTGCAACTTCCATGTGGCTTCCTAGATGGAAGAAGCAATGGAATGTTGGGTAAGGCGGCACACAAACACATCTCAAATGGTGCCTGAAGACTATAAGCTGAGTTGACACTTTACCACATAGAGTTTAAGAGAGAGGTTCATGGCTACAGAAAATGAGAAATTAGCAACATGGATCAAATAATATACAGGTAAGCTTTGAAACCTTATTCCACAAACAATTGTCGTGTAGAGCAAACTGTTCAAATCACTACTACTGGTGCTAAGAAGATGGGTTTCATTATAGCTTGGTGTGCAAGGAGCCAAAATGAACATTGGGTTCACGAGTTGCAGCTCAACTTCATGTACCTGATAATCTTGAAGTCATTGCCACTGAAAATGGATCGATGACTTACTCTAAAGTGAATAGCTGGCTGGGGCTAGTGTTCAGAGCTCACTCCATCTTTTATGTGGGAGATCAAATGGCATAGAGGACTCCGAGGGATTACACCTATCAGGGAAACTGTTCCAAAGGAGATTGAAGAGGAGAACAATAACAACAAAGATCCCTTTGCAAATCTTCAGATGAAGAAGCTTGATGAAGTGGAGGGCCTGGAATAATCTGGTGATGAGGGCGGGGAGTAGCTATGAACAATACTCACTGCCTGGCATAACAATACAATAGCAGGCTATGTTTAGTTATTATGCACATGCTGCACCAACCCCTGAACCATGTACAGAGCAAGTACAAAACTTAACTTGCATTGTATGGAGTACTATTGTTATCTCTTTAAACTGGCAGGCATGTTTGCTAGAACAAGTGTCCACCTATCAGAATTTTGAGATAAAAGTTTATTGCCAATTTGAGCAATGTCTGCTTACCTACAGTATGTGTCTATATATAAATATGTTGTGTATATGTGTTTGTGCAGTGGGTGTACCTATGGATGTTGCTGCTGCTGCTGGTGTGTGCATCTTCCTGCTGGGGCTATTGTGTGGAGTGGCTGCAGGAGTAGGTGCGGTCATTGTCTGCATCAAGTGCAGCAGGGAGACATGCCCACCACCCAGGCAGTCCCCACCTCCTGCCCCACTCTATGCCGTCATAGAGCTACCTACTACTACTAAACATGAAGTTGAAGTTCAACATAATGTAGCTTATGGACATGCCCATTAATTGATACTTGTTAACACTTGATTAACATATACATAAACTATGTATAATATATATAATATACAAAACATGTTATTCATTAAATAACCAGAAGCTCTTTAGTAATTTTTATGTCATTCTCTATTGTGGTCCACCTCTAATATGTGGACCTAAAGGTCAAACAAATGGGCTGTGTTCAATCTTGCATCTTGACCTCTAACCCTCCAAATGCCACCTATACAGTCAGGCATTTTGCCTTTCACAATTTTGTCCAGGAGCTCAGGAAAGTAAGTGGCTTTATCAAATGATCTAGATCATTTGCTACAGGTTCATGCTTGCAGCTACTGATCCTGCTGAATCAGCATTTTTCAACTTGCAGATATTAATATCATGTACTCGAATTCCACTTTTGAAAGATACCTCCATGAAGGCTAGAAGCCTAGAGCATCTAGCTAAATCATTAATAACAAATTGTGATTCATAGTTAGCTATGAAAACAGCAAGCACACAATTGTCAGAACGGGTGAACTCTGAACTTATGATGGTGACCACAGTCATACTACCAAATATGGGCATACTGGAAAGGTGATACTATAAAACATTACATTCAAATATGTATTACATACTCACCCCCTCCCATTGTTATTGTGTCCAAAAAAGTCATGAGTTTACATATACAGGAGCCATAACAATCTGGTTGGCGATGGTAATGTCTTGAAACTTGATGATGACAATTCGACTGGGATATCCTGCTAACTCATGGGGCCACAATGTCTAATCCCTGAGCTGTCACAGATGTTTCCTTTGGCTTCTCGTAGCATATTTTTAGGAAATTGCGATGTACAAACATGACTTTTGTACCTCCAATTACAATAATGAACGGGTATACGGTCCCCTCCATAGAGAAGTGGTTCTAACAGTTGTAACAACTGGGATAAACAATAGACATGATCACCAACTTCAAATTCTTCAATTTCCTTCCTGTAGTTCTCTCATGCAACTAGCAGCAATGTTGCTTCCTGTAATATCACATGAAGTTCGTATGGACTTGCTCAGTCTTTGAACATACTGAGGTGGTATGCTCGAGTCTGTAACAGAGAGGTTCTCACCAATATTACATCTACAGGTAATTATGGAGATCTTCCAAAAATTAGATAAAGCCGGTAGATTAATTTACAGATACATGATAGGCAAATAGAGCCCTCTGTAATTCCACATCCCCATTGTTCTGATTTTCCTGGAGGGTCTTGGCTTACATCTTTAAAAGTGCAATTCATTCTCTCCACTTAGGAAAATGACTGAGTGCGAGCAATACACAATTACAGAGCTGGTCAATTACTTCACTACAACAGTTGGTGCCCCGGTTACTATGGAGATGGGAAGGGGCAACATATCTTCAAACAATCTTAGCAACCAGTATAGTGGTACTGTTCCACTGTCGGTTTTCTTCATTGGGAAAGCTTCTACGCACTTACTGAATAGATCAGTTGCTACTAGAATATACTGATTGTCTCCCTCTGTTTCTGGCAGTGGGCCTGTGATGTCCAAAAAGATCCACTGAAAAGGGTAATCGGCATTGATTGCTTATAGAGGAACTTGCAACGTTGGGTTTGGATGTGTTCTTTGCTGGCAGGGTCCATATGCTCGCACATGGCTTTCAATGTCTCGTTGGTATCCTGGCCAATAAAATTACTCTTTAACCTTCGCAGTTGTTTTGAAGACACCACAGTTTCCTTTAGCAGTAGAGAGTATATACACTCTTCTCTTTGGACCACTCCTCAAGCTGAACTTGCCAATACCCTATTGCTAAGTCTATGGTGGTGAAATAAGTGGACCCCCATAGCGAATCCATAGTTGCATCAATTCGTGGTAAAGGTATGCACCTTTATTGGTAACATTGTTGACCTTACTAAAATCAATGCAAAACTTCCAAGACTCATCTCTTTTATGTATCATTACAATTGGATAGGACCAGGGACTGCTGCTGGGTCGTATCACCTCTTGTTTCAGTATTCTTTCAACTTCCTTATGAAAATCTGTCCACTGGTAGACGACAGAGTGGTAGCCTGATCGATGCTGCATTTGTGACAATCGAATACTTAGTAACCTCAGTTTTTCCAAGTGGCTTGTCACATGCTGGAAATAGTTCATGAAATTTGGGATGAACATCATGCTTCTGACTTTCAGATAGATTTTGCCATTTGGAGCTGATTCCAGGTCATTGATGATGGTGACAACCTGGTTCTTCATTGATCATCATGATTTCTTGCTGAGGCAGAAATTAGTGATCTCTTGTGGAATATCATTGGCCTTGGTCCTGTGTTCATAACTTGTATTACGACAGCACTAGTGGACACTGAACTCAAGCTACAAGCAATAGACAATTGATTAGGAGTAGGACACTCATTGATCGGTTACACTTCTCTGTCAAAGCACATGTCACTAAGTGTTCCTTGGTGCAATGGTATTGAACAGCCTGGGATACACACGGTTTTTGTAATCCGGATGATTCCAATAGTACCAACCTCATCAGAGATCTTGTAGGTAATGATTGGGGTAGTTGACACAGCATATTTTCCTAGACGTAGGCTTTGATTGTTGCAATCAATAACAGCATTATGTAACTAGGAAATCGACACGTAATAAGTAATCCACAGTTATTCATTCACAATTGTATAGCTTGAAATTTTCTCACAGCAATTTGCAATTCCATTTGTCCTCGAATGTCCAAAGGCTGGCCATTGGCTCTCACCATTGAAACAGCTGAATTATTGTGTATTTTATCGCAATAAGCTTCTGGTAATGTAGCGGATTTGATATCTGAAACTGCTACATCCGAGTCCAATAGGAATGTGATATGTCATGTGTGCATGTGAGTGTGACTTGTTATATCAAGTTAATGCTAGTGTTTGTGATCTTGAGAAGTTATTCCCTTTTGCCGGCATGGGTCAATGTTGAAGCCGGCTAGTTGTTGTTTAAAGGACAAAATTATGCAAGTGACTTTATTCTCTACATCTGTAACACGTACGACTGTCATGTCTATGAAGTCCCCTCTTTCAAACAGGGTATGTGTTTTGCTGCCGTTGGGTGTAATGGGCTCAAGAAAATGGAGACACGGATTTTGTATGGCATTGACTCAGTTGCAATTCTAGTGAGTCAAGTTGCTAGAGGGCATATATCCAACCATTTTATCCCACCGGTTGAACTGAGGGGTGATGTGGTGGCTGCACAGCATATACACCCGCTGCTTTCTGGGATGCATCTTCTCTACAGAACTTCAATGTATTCTAAACTTCTCTAGCTTGTTTAATTGCCTCATCAAGTGTAGTCGGTTGACCTTGATGAGAACATGACGACTTGTAGTTGCTCGAAGAAGACCTTTTAAAAATTTCTGTAGCAGTACTGCTGAGGTCAAATTCTCTTCTGGATAAGCTTGTTTGAACATCTTTTTAAGCTCACATGTGACCTTCTTAGTTAAATCTTGAGCCCTGTTTTGAAATTTAAGTGAAGTAGCTAATTAGTTTTCATTGAGCCCTCCTTACTGACTAGGCTCATCATTGGGGCAGCAGGTTTCTTTGTCCTCGACAGTAAGGTTGATGTAGTATTCAAGTAGTTTTCCCTGATGTAGAGTAGGAATTACAAGGAGTTGTTTTGCTTTGTCTCACTCCTTAGCAGCAGCTACCAAGGAAAATCTTAAACATCCATGGTTGACATTCTCAAAACTTTCTGCAGTGATTTCTGGTGCAGGTATATCCAATTTATCAGCCATTAATATCCTACTTCTGACACCAAATGATACCTAGTTAGCTCTAATAGGAATCAAATTGTTCATATGAAAATAGCAAGCACACAATTCTCAGGGGCTGAACTCTGAAACCATGATGATGATCATGATTATTTTAATATGGGCATACTAGGAAAGAGTACGATAAAAAATTAACAAGGTGTATCGTAGCTGCAGCCCACCTATTTAGGTCCTGGTGCTACCCAACCCTGATGACCAAGGACTTGTGGGGTATATACTGTCTTATCTTTGGACTACTCCTGAATCCAGACCAAACCTTTACCAAAACCATCCGTACATACATCTAGTTTCATACGCGAAGTTGCATTTGGAGCCACCTTCTGTTTGGCCATGCATAATTGAAGGTATGATGCAGCATGACACATGAGAAGTCGCAGCATGGCACATGGTGTGTCATCAGGTGCCATTAGTGCTAAAGTTGAGGCAAGATCTCACTTGGATATTTCCCAGATTCACAATGACGATCATTTACAGTCTAGCATATATTTAACCCTTTCACTGGCATAAGCGACTTAAGTCGCGAAAACTGATTAGTTGTGACGAAAAAATTCGTAAAAAATTAACCGTTCACGGTATATACTTCAAAAATTGCACGAATATGTCTAAAGCATGCCTCTAATATAACCCTGAATATCAGGAAAATATGGAATGAGGAAAGGGAAGTAAACGTGCCAGCAAACATCACTTCCGGTTCATTCCCGGTCTCGAAGAAGAAATGGCGACCCGCTTTAGTAGAGACGAAGCGTTAAGACTTCCTATTTGAGGATGACTTCGGCCTGTTCGAGATTGATGTTAGTGAAGAAGAGGAAGAAGGTGCCTGTGCTTACCTGGGATGTGGCGTAGTTGACGGCGATGCTATGGCAGCTATAACAGAAGCTGTTGGCACCGACCACGAAGCAAGTTTTCAAAGTATAGGTCACCCTACTCTGCCAAGCGAGGCTTCAGACGATAGTGATGATCATGAAGACTTCCCCCAAGGTAAGAATAGATAAGAGTTGTATAGTAAAGACTAGTAACTAGCATAATAATAAGAACTATTTCTCCTTGGAAGGTAGTTTCAGTCATGGACCTGGAGGAGGAGGAGGAAGCAGCGAGAACAGCATAGTGTACATGCACCCAGCCTAATCCTAAATGAATGAGAATAGCATAATGGGTGCTTGCTACATGCACCAGCCTAATCTTAGATCAATGAGAACAGCATAGTGGGCTGCTTGCTAAATGCACCAGCCTAATCCTAGATCAATGAGAATAGCATAATGGGTGCTTGCTACATGCACCAGCCTAATCTTAGATCAATGAGAACAGCATAGTGGGTGCTTGCTACATGCACCCAGCCTAATCCTAGAACAATGAGAATAGCATAATGGGTGCTTTCTACATGCACCATACTAATCTTAGATCAATGAGAACAGCATAGTGGGTTCTTGCTACATGCACCCAGCCTAATCCTAGATCAATGAGAACAGCATAGTTTGCTTGTTTCATGCACCCAGCCTAATCCTAGATCAATGAGAACAGCATGGTGGGTGCTTGCTACATGCACCCAGCCTAATCTTAGATCAATGAGGACAGCATAGTGGGCTGCTTGCTAAATGCACCAGCCTAATCCTAGATCAATGAGAATAGCATAATGGGTGCTTGCTACATGCACCCAGCCTAATCCTAGATCAATGAGAACAGCGTTGTGTGCTTGCTACATGCACCCAGCCTAATCCTAGATCAATGATAACAGCATGGTGGGTGCTTGCTACATACATGCACCCAGCCTAATCCTAGATCAATGAGAATAGCATAATGTTTGCTTGCTACATGCACTCAGCCTAATCCTAGATCAATGAGAATAGGATAGTGGGCTGCTTGCTACATGCACCAGCCTAATCTTAGATCAATGAGAACAGCATAGTGTCCTTGATACATGCACCCAGCCTAATCCTTGATCAATGAGAACAGCATAGTGGGTGTTTGCTACATGCACCCAGTGTAATCCTAGATCAATGAGAACAGCATGGTGGGTGCTTGCTACATGCACCCAGCCTAATCCTTGATCAATGAGAACAGCATAGTGGGTGCTTGCTACATGCACCGGCCTAATCTTAGATCAATGAGAACAGCATAGTGGGCTGCTTGCTAAATGCACCAGCCTAATCCTAGATCAATGAGAATAGCATAATGGGTGCTTGCTACATGCACCAGCCTAATCTTAGATCAATGAGAACAGCATAGTGGGTTCTTGCTACATGCACCAGCCTAATCCTAGATCAATGAGAACCGCATAGTGGGTGCTTGCTACATGCACCCAGCCTAATCCTAGATCAATGAGAACAGCATAGTGGGTGCTTGCTATATGCACCCAGCCTAATCCTAGATCAATGAGAATAGCATAATGGGTGCTTGCTACATGCACCAGCCTAATCTTAGATCAATGAGAACAGCATAGTGGGTTCTTGCTACATGCACCCAGCCTAATCCTAGATCAATGAGAACAGCATAGTGTGCTTGCTTCATGCACCCAGCCTAATCCTAGATCAATGAGAACAGCATGGTGGGTGCTTGCTACATGCACCCAGCCTAATCTTAGATCAATGAGGACAGCATAGTGGGCTGCTTGCTAAATGCACCAGCCTAATCCTAGATCAATGAGAATAGCATAATGGGTGCTTGCTACATACACCCAGCCTAATCCTAGATCAATGAGAACAGCGTAGTGTGCTTGCTACATGCACCCAGCCTAATCCTAGATCAATGAGAACAGCATGGTGGGTGCTTGCTACATACATGCACCCAGCCTAATCCTAGATCAATGAGAATAGCATAAGGGGTGCTTGCTACATGCACCCAGCCTAATCTTAGATCAATGAGAACAGCATAGTGGGTGCTTGCTACATGCATCCAGCCTAATCCTAGATCAATGAGAATAGCATAATGGGTGCTTGCTACATGCACCAGCCTAATCTTAAATCAATGAGAACAGCATAGTGGGTGCTTGCTAAATGCACCAGCCTAATCTTAGATCAATGAGAACAGCATAGTGGGTGCTTGCTAAATGCACCGGCCTAATCTTAGATCAAGGAGAACAGCATAGTGGGTGCTTGCTAAATGCACCAGCCTAATCTTTGATCAATGAGAACAGCATAGTAATGGCTTGCTACATGGAGGGGACTTATTACATGCTTTACAGTTTATATGGTGTATATGTTGGTGTGTATTATTTAGCATGTGTGATGAGTGTGAGAGGAGGGAATTCTTTGATGCATGATTTATGAGAGCATGACAGGACATTAGTGTGTCATCCCACATGTGCAACTTCATAGGTCTGTGTATGATTGGATGCGTATCTACAGAGATGTGTGTGTGTGTTTGTATCTATACAATATCCCATCCAGAGATGTATGTATATCTGCATAGAGAAATATGTGCAGTGTTGGGTTTTGGTGGCCACTCTTTATGGTAAGGACTTCTTTTAATTCTCAAAGCTTTAATTAGACTAATAATATGCCACCGTGAACAGATAAACAACGATAAGCAATACTAGAAGAACAAATACAATGTTCAACTAACTGATGAGATATTCACTGTCTTCCTTTTTATACTCAACTCGGACCATTGCTTATACGAACGTTCTCAACCTTTTTCTGGTGGCGAATATATATATATATATAAGCACACCGCATGGTGAGATTCTCACTAGTACAGTTTCTGTTGCACAGGAAAAAGAGAACTTAGTACTCTATGATTAAAAAAGGCTAACTAATCAACCACTGCTTTAATGCAATCATAACATTGTGTAACATTTTAAGTAGAAACTTTATCATTAAATAGAATTTAGACTTCTCATTCCGTCAGTTTTTCCCCTTCCTTTCTCTTCGCCTTCTCTTGGTGTTGCTCGCTGAATGCTTTGCTCTTCATCAAGGCAAATATTATAGTTTTGCATCTGCCATGCCAAAGTTCCAGGCCCCATAAGTGTAATCTGCCCTCTTCCCCCTTGCAGTGTCAAAAGGTAGATCTCTCTGAGTATTAGTTGGTATAGGCCGGCAAGATGGAAAATATGCTTGAATGGATAACACGGATTGAAGTAGTTTCAGGCACCCTATCCCAGAGAATACTAATCGAGGATGAATACAATTTGGGAGGGCTATAGGCATGTGCAAGCTCATTTAGCATCACAAACAGCTCCTCCCAGTCATTGTTGAGCTCGAGCCAACAACACTAGCACAAAGAAATTGAATATATAGTGAGAGAAAATAGGAGCTAGGGCCTGACCAAAGTTTGCTAGTCCTCAGTCATCAACTAGTGTTCCAGTTCTTCATCATTGTCATCAAGGCCTGAGTAAGGGTTTGCCAGAATCCTGACATTCTGCACTTTCCTGCTTGGGAGTGAGCTCAGCCATTTGTTGTAACCTCAGTTTCCATCCCTCCTTGCTTTAAGCGGTGAGTTTCGCCTTCTCCACTGCCATCCTCTTGATGTTCTCAACTTCTCAGCTTGGAATTAATGCACTTGCACGAAATGAGTGCACATTGTGAATACTATTTGCAGGAGAATACTAGACTATTCAGACCTCATAATGGTGACCATTATTCATGGGTGAAAACTATTCGAGGGCAAATTCCATTCAAGGAAATATAGCACTAATTATTTATTATATATTATTATTATTTTATAGGTTGGCATCGACTCTTTAATCGTTTTCCCCATGTAGATATTTCTTGTGCATCTACAGTATATAGCTACACATTCTAAAGTTGTCCTAGCTCAGTCTTTATGTTTCTTACCAGAAGTGTCTGATCAAAACTTACAGCACATGGTGACTTTTATTGCCTAACCTATGTGTATATGTGTAACCAATGAGAGGTTCCAGATCTATTGTTCAGGTACAACTTGAGCAAACTTTTGCTCCCAAATCTCAAGTTGTTGCGTTGCACTGACCCAATCCCAAAACTTACAGCACATGGTGACTTTTATTGCCTAACCTATGTGTATATGTGTAACCAATGCGAGGTTCCAGATCTATTGTTCAGGTACAACTTGAGCAAACTTTTGCTCCCAAATCTCAAGTTGTTGCATTGCACTGACCCAATCCCTAATAGTTTAATGTGTTTGTAAAGGATGTGATCAAAAGTGCATGCATTGGAAGGTACAGAGAAGAATATATTGGAGTCATGCATTTGTGCAAGTCTACACACTACATAGCACACACATGTGAAGGTTTGATGCTCAATCACATCAGCACACGGAGTGTAGACCACCCCCACACACAACTGCTCAGGACTTTCCCGCTCTTTCTCCTTGAATGTTCATTGTCTACATGTTTCATATTTACTGCTCGCGTTCTTGATGGCTCTTACGGTCTATTTACCAGCTCTCGGCGTTTGACTATTTCTCTCATTTATTAGCTTGTTTAGGTGTTTTGTGTGGACCTCTCTAGCTTGTCAGTTAGAATGTAAGTGTCAACTGCACTAGTTTAGCTTATTTACAAGGATGAATCCCTGATATGCTGATGATGGCAAGAGAGAGAGAGAAAGGTAGAACAGCAGCAACAAAAGGTTGGGAGATGAAAACTTTGAGAAGTAAGCAACAAATGTAGCCAGCAAAGATGCAAGGAGAGAGCAGGGAATCCTTGAGCAGTTTCAACAACATCAACAGCTGCACACAATCGACATGCCAGGAGAGAGAACAGTGAATGAAATGATAGCTATATAAGTTTGTCTTGTGAATAAAACTGACAGGAAGAGGAATAGTGGACAGGCAGAAGGCAATAAGAAAGCAAAGCAGCAAATTTCAATGGAGAGGGAAAGTTGTATTACCAAAGCCTCATACCAAGCAGGGAATAACCAGACACCCTAACCAGGCACACACACGCATACACGCATGCATGCATGCACACATGCACGCATACAGGTGGCAATGAAAGGCTGCCTATTTGCTCTTCAAAGGGTCCACTCACCTGTTGTTCTGGAGTGAAATGAGTGAACTAGTAGGTTCTAACAGTGGCCCACTGGGGCTAGGAAGGTCTTTCACAGGCTAAGTTGTAACTGTACAAAGAGTTACTAGCCATGGTCTCAGCTCAATCTAGACCTCTCGGACTTGGTCTCCTATGGCCAGACCCTTTAACAAATACCAGAATGCCCATGAATTTTTTTCAAAAGTTATAATTTTCATTCAGTAAATATTTATTTGAAAATTAGCACCAATTTATAAAAATGCCCTCTGCATGGAAGCAAGCGACATTACAGCATACTCACTGCCGAGGTCTTTTCTCTAGTTATTTTCTAAACTTTGCTGGAGTTCAGTTGAGCTAACTTGTTTTGCTTATTTTTTGTTTTGTAGAGCAAGTTAATATTATTAATATTAATAATGCCAAATATATGCACTTGTTTCTTTTAGAACTTCCAACTATTCCACCTTTAAACTTGAAGTTTATTATCTCTTCCTCCTTCATACTTGAGAAACATCTATTATTAGTGGAGTGGAATAGGAGTACTGATCATGGGGTACATGCTGTCCTGTGAAAACGACATTTGTGAGAGGGAAATCTTCAGCAGCAGTACGAATGCTGCTGTTCTTACTGCATTCATCAAGACAGAAGTGACCATAATATTAACAGGATTTTTTCGATGTTATAATACGACTGATAGAGTTGTTGCGGGTGCAGCACCTACACCTTCTACACCTTCTACACCTGAATCCCCAGGTATTTACAACATTAGATGCTTACCATGCAGGAAGGGGGAAGGACAAGTTGGGTAACATTCATACGTGACCACCCTATATGTATGAGAGGGGCCTTGCCTTGTATTTATCGTTGGTGTCCCAATGTTTAGTGTTGCTGTTTACTGCAGACTGCATGTGGAGAAGTTGTGGACAAGAGCATATACTAGAAAAAAGGTGTGGTTTCAGTGAAAGTTCACGAGCAAAGAGGCCAGTAGTGTATTTAAGTCTAGAATGAACAACTGGAAGAGTATCTGGTGCAGTTGGTAGTCCTGCATTGGACCGTGCTGGTCTCTTCACTGTGCTCTTCATAGTTGTGATGCACATCATTGGAACTTCCAAGTACACATATGAGTCAAGTATGTTGCAAGCTCACAGAGAGCTACTGCTAACTGGCTGCATCACAAAATTGAAGGTTACAGTACTTTCAATATCAGCTCCAAACTTAATCTATTTACAATACTCAATCCGTTAGCTAGCTTTAGCAGTCAGTTTGTGCAGTGTGCTAGCTAGGTCATTGTCTACTTATAAGAATCCATTACTGGCATGCCTGAGTGCTATAGCTCTATCTAACTTAGCTAGCCACTCATTATCTAACAAGATAAGTTAGCTAGCCACTCATTATCTAACAAGATAAGTTAGCTAGCCACTCATTATCTAACAAGATAAGTTAGCTAGCCACTCATTATCTAACAAGATAAGTTAGCTAGCCACGCATTATCAAACAAGATAAGTTAGCTAGCCACTCATTATCTAACAAGATAAGTTAGCTAGCCACTCATTATCTAACAAGATAAGTTAGCTAGCCACTCGTTATCTAACAAGATAAGTTAGCTAGCCACTCATTATCTAACAAGATAAGTTAGCTAGCCACTCATTATCTAAGAAGATAAGTTAGCTCGCCACTCATTATCTAACAAGATAAGTTAGCTAGCTACTCATAAAAAATTATTCCTGCACTAAATATATATAGTTGGCTTTTTCCTACCTTCTGCTAATGCTTTGCATTAACCACCATCAAGGAGCTTCCTTAAGCTCAGGTAAAGCTTGTACACTCTCTGTACATATTTCTATAGGAGAAGGAGCATCACAAAAGTTGATTGTTAGCTAAACATTGCCTCAATATCGAAGATATTCTTTGAGATCGACAAGCAGACTAACTCAAAATGGCCACTAAAGCGTGGCAGACTAGACTGTATTCATAATCTGGGAGTCAAAACACCGCTCTGCCTTAGGGCAAATAATAGTTGAAGCTGTTCAAACTCTAGTTCAAGCTTCAGGTGTTTCCCTCCCTCTTATACTGAACGAGGCGGCCATTTGAAAATAACTCCACCCAATGCATTATAATAATATTAATAATAAATTGACAGGTTAATCAGTGAACTACGCTGTGTGTTTGCTATTTGAATATGTGGTATGTGCCAGCATATACAATATGTGGTGTTGTTGATTTGTGGGTTGAGGGTGTGGTTGTGGGTGGGTGCAGGGTGTGGTTGTTTGTGGGTTTATTGTCTGGTTTACTTTATTTAAGGTGCTCTATAATTGGACTTGATGTTGAAGACATGTCAGTTTAAAGGATCACTAGGACCTTCTTTAGGCTAGAGACTAGCCACCTTGTGAATATCTGAACATATGGAAAAACTTGGGTTTAGTATATAGAATTGAATTGAATGTAAACAGTACATAATTAAAATATTGTGAAATATCTATGCCATCATTGAGGCAAAGCAAAACAAATCTTGTCTTTATTGAGGTCACAAACAGTAGCTAGAAATTCCCATATTCTCCCTGGACAGCTGCCAAGCACTCTGACATTTCAGCCTGAACAATGCTTCTACTTTCTTCTCTATGGTTCTCTGATGTTTGCAGCCAGCTGCAGCCATACTCAACTCCTTCAGCAGCCCTCTTTTATGATTTTTCCCACTCTCTTCCAGATTAATAATCAAAAAAGGGACGCACACACTCGACAATTGAGTGGACACAAGCCCTTTACCTGCACATACAATTAGTCTTGCGGATAATCCGAGTTTCCGGATAACTAGGTCCAGATAATTGGTACATAGAATACGAAGCAAAGTTCATTTAAGCTTAGTTGAATTACTATGGCAGGGATGTTGAACTGACACCTATTCATTCTAGTATCTGTGAAACATTTGCTTTTTCATTTATTCTGTTTATTTTTATTTCTCTATTGTTGTTGCTGTTTGTTTATTGTTGCTGTTTGTTATTATTAACAACAAACGAAACAATTAACTTAGTTATTTTTTGTTTGTAAATACAAATAACTATTTCTTTTTTATCATATGATTTATTACGTATTTACTGATGACTTCTAGACAATTTATTTCTTTGTTGTTGTTGTTATTATTATTATTGTCGTTGTTGTTGTTACTATTATTAAATAAAAACAATTATTGTAAATTTACAAGTAAATGTCCAAGAACGAAATATCAGCTGGTAGTAATTATGTTGCAGTGTTTGAGATAAGACAACTTGATAGGTGTATCATGGAATGTTATGTTAGATACTACCCTATACAGTATAGAACTATGGAGAGACTACTAGTAATGGTATGCTAATGGCTTGCCCACGCTACTACTACATAGTAAATATTTGAGTCAGCATGAAATAAGGCA
This sequence comes from Cladorhizidae sp. MBARI D1340-BT2, assembly GCA_028752905.1. Classification (NCBI taxonomy): domain Eukaryota; kingdom Metazoa; phylum Porifera; class Demospongiae; order Poecilosclerida; family Cladorhizidae; species Cladorhizidae sp. MBARI D1340-BT2. The sequence continues at coordinate 1,327,906 of JAQNBH010000015.1, forward strand.
TCTTATTAGTAGTTCAATGTATTCATATTGTAGTCAGTTATGTTGATATTTAATATAGTGTAAAACACACCTTATCACTTCTGGTTCTAAGCAACAACAGCACTTCCCTGCCGGTTGGATTGTCAGCCCTGGCTATATAGCAAAAGCAAAAATGGAGTGCAGGGACAATGACTAGTACAACAGATGCATAGCTATTCTAAGACACTGAACTGTGAGGGGAAAGAGACACACATTGAGAACCTTATTTGTGTTAGTCTGTGCTGCATGTGGAAAATATTTTCCAGAAATTGCTGAAACATTTACTACTAGTTGGTCAGTAGAAGTATGGACATATATATAATTACTTATTCTATCAGCTGACCTGGAGGATGCACACAAGAGTAGCCCTTCTCCCAAGAAAGTAGCAATAGTACACCAGATACTTAAAGATCCTTCAAGTCAAGTCAACTTTGGCAAGTTCTAGCAAAGTTTTGAAAAGTAGTTGCCTTGGCTTCAGAGTGAGTGAGAGGCTAGTGGTGTTTGGTGACCTTGCTCTCAGAGCTAGCACACTTATTATTCATATGCCACTTCCCACTATCACTGAACTTTACCAGATTTCAACAGCAGCTACTCTCATATTCTATCCATCCCTATGTCTGATGGAGCCATTGGGAAGTGTATCATGGAGAATAGCATATATACATAGGCATGTGTGTCTACTTGAGTAATGCAACATCTATAAGTATATATGAATACACAGGCATGTGTGTCTACTTGAGTATAATACACATGGTAACTACGATTGGTTAGTTCTGATGTTATACTGAGTAACTTCTTGTAGGCGGCTGCTTGAATATAAGCTAGCTAATAGAAACCAGTTATACTTAAAAACTGTTATATACAAACAAATTTAAACTAGAATTTACCAATGTAGACAAACATTTACAGGATCCTTAATATAATGAAGACAAATATTATAATACATAGACGTCTTGGAGCACCCCTGTGCCAGCCACACTCTTGTAGTTACTGTGGATCGGATGTCAACCAGTTTGGTACACATGGGTTGAGCTGTAGGCACAGTCAGGGAAGGCTTTCTCGCCATGGTGCTTTAAATGACATCATCCACCGGTCATTAACTGCTGCAAATGTCCCTTCCCGGCTGGAGCCCTCAGGTCTGCTTCGGTCCGATGGAAAGAGACCTGATGGCATGTCCTTCATTCCATGGTCAAGTGGTAGACTATTGGTATGGGATGCAACCTGCAGTGACACCTTTGCCCCATCCAACCTTTTGGCTGCAGTCACTGAGGCTGGTGCAGTGGCAGCACAGGCGGAGATTTTGAAGGGTGAAAAGTACGCCCACCTGGACTCGGCATACAAGTTTGTACCTGTGGCGGTAGAGACGTGTGGATCCTTTGGGCCTCAAGCAAAGGCATTCTTCAGGGAGTTGGGACGCCGCCTGAGGTCAGTGACTTATGAAGAGGACTCCCATCAACATCTTCTTCAGCGGATTTCTGTGGCTGTGCAGCGTGGGAATGCAGCCTCAGTAATGGGATCTTTGCCATCAGGGTTGGGGACGAGCCATTTCCCTAGTCATCGCATGAACTTTTTAACTTGAGATATGGCATGTTGTTCTCTGTCATACATAACTGTCCAAGAAGGAAAAAAAAAAGAAAAAGAAAAAAAAAATGAAAAAAGAAAAAAAAGAAGGCATATATAGATTCTTTATGTGGCACATGGATTACCTAATTCTTACCTGGACGTGCTTGCATCTGTAAAACCGGTATAATATATACCAAAGTTACAACACCAAATGTAAATCTCACATGTGCATGAGATAGCTAAAATGTGCCCAGTAACTCCTGGTTGCCATGAATACCTGAAACTTGCAGTGAAGTTTAGTTCATTATGCTAATTCCACTAATGATTTCTTGACTTGTGACTCCAAAATCAGCATCTCAAGGGAGGAATGGGAAAGAACCTCAAACATGGCACATTTGCTTGACTTTAGGTGCACCTATTAAATATGTTATTTGTGGAAGTTTGTACTCTTACACAAGATTTTGATGGTAATATTTGGAACTTGAAAAGGTGCAGATTCAGCAGAATCAGATGCTGCAAGAATAAGCTTGTAGCACATGATCTAGATCCCTTGACAAAGCCACTTACTTTCCTGAGCTCTTGGACAAAATTGTGAAAGAGGCAAAACCCCTGGTGAACCTTGGGGGTTAGAGGTTAAGGTGCAAGATTGAACATAGCCCATTTGCTTGACCTTTAGGTCCACCTATTAATAATAGCAGAGAATGACATTGAAATAACTACAGAGCTTCTCATTATATAATGCGTATATACATGTATATATAATTTATGTTGATATATTTTTAAAAACAAAAAGAACTATTAATCTTAACAAGTCTTAATTAATGGACATGACCATAAGCTACATTATGTTGAAGTTCCACTTCATGTTTGGTAGTAGTAGGTAGCTCTATGTCTTCATAGAGTGGAGCAGGAGGTGGGGGCTGGCTGGGGGTGCGCATGTCTCCCTGCTGCACTTGATGTAGACAATGAGTGCACCCACTCCTGCAGCCACTCCAGACAACAGCCCCAGAAGGAAGATGCACACACCAGCTGCAACAACTACAGGTACACTCACTGCACATACACACACACAGCACACACACGCACACACACACAATATTTATATAAATATGCACACTGTACATAGACTACACAGTCAGCACACATGGACACTTAACCTTTTATCTCAAAATTCTGATGGATGGGAAACTTTCTCTAGCAAACATGCCTGCCAGTGAGCAAAGAGAGTAGTGTAGTCCTCAATATAATTCACACTAAACATGCATGATTTGTACATGGATCTAGGGCATGGCTGAGATGTGCATAAAAACTTGAAATAATAGAGCTATTGTATTGTTGTGCCAGGCAGTGTTGATTGTTCGTAGCTACTCCCTCACTGCAAAGATTTTTCCAGGCCCTCCACTTCGTCAGCTTCTTCACCTGAAGATTTTCAAGTGTATCTTTGTTGTCATTGTAGTCCTCTTCAATCTCCTTTGGAACACTTTCCCTGGTATGTACGTTCCCTCTGATCCTCTATGCTGTTTGAGATCCCACATAAAGGATGGAGTGAGCTCTGAAGACTAGCCTCACACTTTACGCTGCCAGCTATGCACATTAGAGAAAGTCATCAATCAATTTTCAGTGGCAGTGACTTCAAGATTATCAGGCACATAAAGTTTTGCTGTGATGCATGGGCCCAATTTTGTATTTAGCTCCCTGAAGGTAACAAGAGCAGGGAGTTTGGTTCCATTCTCTGTTGCACACAAAGCTATTATGAAGCACTTTTTTCAGCACCATTAGTTGAAATCGAACAGTTTCCTCTCAATGACAATTATTTGAGGCATAAGGTGTGCTGAATTTACACTTACCTGCACATTGTTTAATTCATGTTGACAATCTCACATTTGCTCTAGCCATGAAGCTTTCTCAGAAATTGTTCTTTGTAAATGGTGAGCTGCAGCTTAAAGTCTTATGGCACCCTTTGAAGATGTGTTCGTATGCCCTCTGTAGCAAAAAGGTGACACTGTTACCTACATAATGAGCTTCGGTGATCATTCAAACACACATCAAGTCTTTCCATACCATTTTAGCCTCCAGTCTTGTTTTCGGAAGTGTGCAGTTAAGTGTAGTCCCAGGTTCTTTACTCTAGTCGAGCAATCTACTGAACGAACCATAATTACTGCAGTTAGCATCAGTCTCCCATCTTGAAGCTGTTTCGTTCTACAGACAAGCATAAGTCTCTCATCCCCTTTTCTCTAAACTTATATTATTACCCCTTGGTAGGTGTGGTCTAGTAGTAGATTGTAAGCCAGTCTATCAAGAATCAGTGTAATCAGTGTAGGTTCCTGTGGCCCTTGCTTTCTGGAATAGTATTGACCCTTGCTTCCCTTAAAATTAGTACCCTTTGTGTTTCATTATCCTCAATCATCAGGTGTCCTATTTATGTGAGTAACATGGTGACAGAAACAAAAGACCCTATGTTTGATGAGAGAGTGCTATACATCGACTACCATTCAAAGGTACTGTCAGATGAAGGTCTGCCTACAAGAAGTGTGGGGTAAGGAATTTTATGCTAAACTGGAACTATTGCCAGGCAGGAAATGGAAGACGTTCTATTGTGATGGCAGAGATTAAAAAATTGAGAATGAGCAGATGAAGCTCGATGATGAGACCACAACTACCAGCTTCACCATGTATTGCAATCTAGAGGTCTTGGACTACTCTTGGATGGATCTTTCGTGGCAGCTCTTACTGCCAACTTATCCAACATGCTGATAAGGTGTGTATATAATTAGAGGTAAGGATAAAATCTCTACTCCCAAGAGATTAGAATGGGCTCAATAGCTTCTTACACAAGGGTCTTGGATGTAGTGTTGACTGATGAGTGAACAGTACAACTTGAAACTTGCAGGTGCTTCAGCTTCTCAAAAAGAGGTGACCCCCACCCCCCACCCCAAGAACAAACCAAGGTGCACTAATTGGGATGCACAAAACTAAGTGATTATTGTGTCTGGACTGAGATTAGCCTGCGGAAGCAAGATTTGCATCTTTGAAGGCTTCATGTCGGGCCTGTTGTATGTAGAACTTTCAAATAAGTCCTTTCTACCTTTTTTGCATGACATTTTGACTGACCACAACCATTGGTTCATGCAGGATAATCATCCAAGCACACATCTCGCTCGGCTAAGATCTCCATGGACCATAACTGTGTGACCGGTGGAGGACTGCACTGGAACTACCTGACGCCAACACAATTGAAACCCTATGACACAAACTAAAGGAATCCATACAGAGGGAGGTGAAGACAATGACTAGGGAGGAATGGGTGAAGGGCACAGATGAACTTTAAACTCTCAGCTATGCTAAGTGCACCTAGTCATTAGACACTTATGAAAGGTCCTGCCAAAGATGATTGACCTGATGGAGAGGCTACCAGCTACTGAGTTTTGCTAGTTGTTGTTTTCTGACTGTTGCTGTTTTGTCAGTTGTTTCTTGCAGTGTTAGATTATATAATTATTGTTCTGTTTTGTCAGTTGTTTCTTGCAGTGTCAGATTACATAATTATTATTCTGTCTTGTTGTACACAAAAAACATTTACAATGTATACCCCCTTAATTGGGGGAAACAATTCTTGAGAGCTATTTAAAGAAACTGTGTATCTTTTGAGAGAACACCTACAAATGGAGGTGGGTGGAGCAAGTAACTTATATTACTGTGTGGCCATGAATGGTTGACTTCAGTGTACAAGGACTTGCCACTTATATTCTTTAACCCCCCAACTCTTCCAAAGCAACTGTACAATCTTAAGAACCAATGGCTAACTCACTACTAGTAGAGCATACATCTAGGTGCTAATCTCTCATGTGCAGTGGTTTTGTGCACTCTATTGCTATATTGAACAGTCTCTGAAGAGGCCCTTGCACAAATGAACTACAATTTTGCTTTTGGGTTTTGTGAAGGAAAGTTCCAAAGCAGAAAATGAATTGGTCAGGGACAGCTTTATTTACACTATAGAAGGTGTCTGCATTACACATAGGAAGCACTCTAATGTTATTAGCCAGCGTCAGCAAACTGGTGAAGGTGACTGAGATGAAGTGTTTGGCTACCATGGTATTTGATGGACATAACTTGACAACAGCAGTGGCTGTGTTCCATACATGATGTTTTGTTAGGGGGGAAGAAATGTTTGGTGAATAATATATTTTTCTTCATATGTACATTTTTATAGGTGGTGTTGGTGGGGAATGCTTACCTATTGGACAGATCATGCAGGGCTCTCGGTCTTACTAGGGGTCTGGGGAAACTGTTTTGCTTTAGTACTTATAACAGCAGCAACTCACCCTTAATTAAGTGATTAATATTAAATTTAAAAATAAAAAGTGGGGAGTCCGGAGTCCCCTTAGTCATCCGTTATCTACACACTTGCAATATGTTGTTAACAGCAACATCTTTTACTTCCCAAGATGTCGTGTCCTCATTCAATATGTTTGATCCTAAAAAAAAGCCTCCTCCAGGCAAACTGATGGGTAAGATTGTATTGACACTTATCCTAAAGCATTATATGGTTAAAGATCTTTAGTTGGATCACTGCTAGCAGAAGAGAGTGTTGAGTCAGCTTCTATTTCCTCTGGTATCATTTTGGATGTATCGAGATACATCACTCAACAGTCCAAAGAAGATATGAAGGCAACTTAGCTAATAGCTTGCTCATAGCAATGTTCCCTAACTTGAGCAACATAGCAAACATCCTTTTATCAATTCCTGTAAGAAATAATCGAGTCTATCCTATTAATTAAGATAGCCATTGAGTCACAAAAAAGTCCAATAGAGACTTGGAAGAGATCACTGATGTCTGGAGCAGAAAGTCATGACTGATTGTTGTATAAAACTAGTAATCTATACTCGGAGTTACTCTTTATTGCTCGCATAATCCACCACTAAAGCTAAATATATTTAAATTTAAATTGCCGGGGCAGGGTGGGACGGGGGTGGGGGCAGGCACTAAATACACTCCCATATAGCATCATGCATATGCAAATATTATACATGCAAAGTGGATGAGAGTTTCAATTTCACCCGCCAAAGTTCTCCCACCAAGTAAGTGCATTGACCCGCTAGATTATAGCCACACCCACCCAACCAACCATCCTATATATTCATGAATAATCCTTGAAAGGTTTCTACTTTCAACTATTTGGTATTTGCAAAAAATAGTTGTTGCCACAAGAAGACGTAGAAAACTTCTGCTGTGGTCCTGTGTTAGGATCACGTAATTGTGTTGTATGTTTAGTCTCTTGCAGACTACAGGAGGACTATCGGTAGAGAGGTCAGGAGAGGTCCAAACACTACTTTATAAATGCAGCACACCATAATAGCAGATGTCATCAATATATCAACTATCCAAAGGAACTTGCAAGAGTTTGTACCATTATGTAGATACTATCACTTATTTACACCTTATTATCAGGTATTTACTATAGTGTAGGGATGAGAACCTAGCAGAGTGACAGATCATATTCTTACTTGAGTGGCATCATCAGAAGCCATCCACTTGCATGTGGTATGGACACACTCACTTCTTCAATGAACTTACCTAACAGGTGAGGCCATTGCATACCTTAAGTGCATTTGGTTGCAGTACATGTAGTAGGTGGTGTTCCTTCAGTTGGTCTGGAGCAGCTCAGCAGTTGTGGGTCAGGCCTCCAACTTCCTTCCATAGTGCATGTAGCAGTCATTACATCTGCAGGACTCAAGCCAGACACACACTGAAAGTTCACCACATCTCCATCCACATATGTACGACTTTCATTAGCTTGCACTGACCCATTCAGAGGAGAGGGTGGGGCACTGCACACAACTAATAAATATTGTGATGATAATTAACAATATATAGTCAAGGTTATACATACTTGAACAATCTAGTAGTGCTGGGTCAGGCATCCAAACTCCAACACTGCCCACTTGTGTGCACTGAGATGTGTGGTTAGTTTGGGGTAAGTACCCATCTGAACAGCTGTATGTAATAGTAGCTCCTACAAGAGTGTTAGTGAAGGGCCACACTCTCACATCAGCAGCCACATTTGGAGTGGAGCAGTTCACTATAATAGAATGGAGTAGAGCATAGGAGAGGCTACATTGCTGTGTGCATGTATCAATAGAACATGAGAATAGTGTGTAACTTGCATGGCTATATTATGTGGATACCTCATTGATACCTATCCTATCATACCACATCCACCAGAATATAATTCACACTTGCAAATAGTTGGCATCAATTGAAACTGGAAATTTCTAGAATGTTTTTTTATAACTTGCATCATATAAAATTAATTTGTGCACTCTGCCTTGATAATGGTCATGTTTGTGTAAGTTTGGCCATGAGAGATGCACTCTGGAGAGTGTACCCAGGGAGGGGACGCCATGTCTACACTTGCTAAGCCTCTTCAACCTCGAGCAATGGACTAGGAACGTGTTTGCTGTTGCCACTGCATGCTTGTCATGCACATCAACCACTGCCTCTGTCTACACTTATATGGTTCTTCACACTTCATACAACTTCCGCTTCAAAGCTGCACTGTTCAAGTATAACCCGAGGCCTTCACATTGCACTGCATTGCATTCAGGCTTTCATAGTACGCTCATGACCATGTGCAGTCAATAACAAGAATTATGAACTCCATCCATCCTTTATGAACTTCAAAAATATCTTACATTCCAAATAACATGAATGTCAGGGTTTGTACATGTCTTACAGTTTTGAGGTGCATTTGTATATACTGTCATAATGAAGACGTCAAGGCCTGCTGGGAATCCTAATAGCAGCTACAACCACATTTAGGCAGCTATGAAACTGCCCAGTGAGTGCTGAGATGTGTGCTTGATGTTTGGGAACTTGCCATCCATGATGTATTAGTGCCCCCCAAACACCATAACTCATCAAGTGTTCTGATATGCATACATGTGTAGACAGCATTGCAGGCATTATAAAGAAAGAGAAACATGCGGATTATAAATGGGCACGTGCTAATACAGTACAAGTTTATGTCTCCGTTATTTAGACCCATCACTCAATGCCCACTTACACTAAAATATGAAACAAAATTATGCTGAAGACAATGTGGAAAATGGGAGAAGTTATTTTTCTGCTTCTTTTATCCTTGACTGCAGTCCTCTGAGAATTGGTAGTAGCCCTAAACATGACAGCATCTGAGGGCCCTCAACATCACAGCATCTGAGGGCCCTCAACATCACAGCATCTGAGGGCCCTCAACATTGCAGCATCTGAGGGCCCTGGACATCACAGCATCTGAGGGCCCTCAACATTGCAGCATCTGAGGATGGTTTGGAGCAGCAGACATCGAAACACCAATTCTCAGAGTCGCTCTCAACTTTGGCACACTAGCTCCTGGAAACTCTACACATGGAGCACAGCTCAACTAAAGTGGCTTCATTATCACCTCAGCTCACTGGCTGCTAGCATGTAGTAGCTCTCGACATCACCGTAGCTGACTGTCATTCGAATGCAGTATCCAGACATCGCCACAGTTGACCGATGCTTAGTGCAGGTACTCTCTACATCACCACAGCTCCCTAGCCACTTACCTGGATACTGGACTAGCTCTTGGAATCAGCAAAGTTTACCTGCTGCTTGAATGCTGCAGCTCTGAACAGGACACAGCAATGAGGCCCCACCAAGGAAAATAACAATCTTAAATGCACGTCATTAAAAATGGATTTCATAGAGTTCATGCATTCAGTATATTCTGCACGGTCCCATGCTACGTAAATGTAAAGTTTATTTTGACCTATTCTGTATAATTATTAGAAAAAGAGACCATGATATTTAACTTGAATGTAGCTGTATGTATAATTAGACAAGTGCAATATACCTCTCAAGAAGTTGATCTCTCTCCTGTCCGGCCCTGCGCACAGTTGCTGGCTGTGATGATGAACATGTAGTTAGTGTTGTAAAGGAGAGTAATGGCAACTCTGAAGGTAGAAGACGTAGTACTCTGCAGAGAACCTAGAAACTCAGCAGAAGGTGAGACCTCTAGAGTGGGAGTTCCTCTCCCATTAGTGATGGTGAACTGTAGAGTCAGTCTGAAGGTGTTGGCTTCATCAATAGTACCAGCAGGCTGCACAACATCAGACACGTCTGGAGGAGTGGCTGGATAAAGGCAATCAGTACTGATATTAAATATATAAAAGACGACTGGTGACTGATTGTTTGGCCTCTATAGAATTCCAGGGGGAGCGTTCAAAAGGACTCTTTGGGGGTAACTTTTCACGAGGAATGTCATGGGAATGTCCGATTGGAATAGGGGTTTCCCCTTGGGATTAAATCACACATACAACATAACAGCACAGCACTTGGCATTATCAGCAGTCTGCCTTTTTATAGGGACATATTCCTGATGATACAAACACAAATACTGCAACATGGCAGCATTTAAGCTCACGAGCCAGCTACTGGGTGTCTAAGCTGAGTCTTTGTACAGTACCTATCTATCAGGAACCCACCTCCTATCCAGACCAAACTTTGTGTGGCCTTTAAAAACAGTCCAAGGAAGGTTTGGTTTACAACTTTTGAAATTAAGAGAAAGGTCTTGTCATGCTATTAGAGATTGTCGATGGCCATTTTAATTCAGGAAATAACTGCATGTGTTCTTAACCCTTTCACTGCTTCAGGTAAATCCCCCCCTGTGCTGGGCCTCTCAAAAAAAGGTGATTTTGAAATCAATGCCAAAAAAAGACTAAGAGGTTATTTTGAATTTCCTTTTTGTGTGTTTGGGTGGGCAATAGGTTGGCCTATGGGGGAAAAATTTGAAATTTGGTATTTTGCATAATTAGGTGGTCATGTGACCTCATGGCAAGCATATTGGATTTCCCTTTATTATCAAATCTGTGATAAAAACTACCTTTTCTCCAAGAAATTCTTATGGGATGCGGGTTTTTTCACTGGATAATATTGAAGATACATAAAATGAATAAAAACAGAATTATTTTCATCATTTTATTCAAAAACAGACTAAAATCAACGTTTGTCGGCATTGTGAAAAAACATGAAATTTTCAAACAAATCACTGTAACATGAGTTTTTCCGAACAATTAGTCATTTATACTCCACACAACCTTCTGGGATCATGGAATGCAGGTATTTGAAGTTCACATGCATATTTTCTAATGTGTTTTGAACATTTATCTGGTTATGTAAACCTTAGCAGCCATATCTTTTGGTCACATTGATGTTGTTTCAATCTACAGACATAGCATTGTCACCTTGGCCCTGTGCAGGGCCGCCCAAGTCGAGCAAATCATCGGTCTCGTCCATGGAATACTCCCAATCACTGTCGGCATTATCATAATCAACTGTTGGAAACAAATTACCTGTATCGTCCAAATCAAAGTTGTCCTCGCTGTCTGGTCCACGCGCCATTTTGCTGCCTATCACTGGGAAACACGACTTTCCACGTGGAAATCACCTCTAGTTCATAGAAAAATGATAGATGGCACGTGCAGTACAGGCGAATTTTTAAAAAGGACATACCCGGGTACGCGCAATTCGACGACATTTTTTCTACCCAGTACTACCGGTGAAAATGTTAACACTCCCAAGGACACACACAACACAACAACGGCATCAGCAGCAGAACCTTTGAAATGAAGAAAGGTCTTGTCATTTTGAGATCATATTGGATGGCTTTAGGGAAATATCTGTCCATGTGATCTTAACATTCCGAACACACAACACAACATCAGAAGCAGCAATATCAACAACTGCCCAGCAACATGCAGGAAAAATATTATCCTGAAATCACCAACACAAACCTAAAATCCTCAAACCTCCAGAAAGCCATCAAAATTAATTGAACGGTTTTGCAATTTCCTGTGAATGAACAAAATAGAAACAAATTAATTAATTTTAGTGCTCCATCAACCTAGACAACAACTAGCATCCTGGGGTGGGGCTCAGGAGAAGTTGCTCGCAGCAAGGGTAGGAAAAGATGAACCTACTTCATCATGAGATCCTGGATGAGTAATAGTACAATTACAAAATACTAGAGCAGCATCCCAGGGGGCCACCAGGAGAAGCTGCACACAGCAAAGGGAGAAGAGAAGAAGAAATTATTACTATGCATCATTGCAACACAGCAAAAGGGTGCCTAGGCAGGCTAGCTACTGAGTGCCTTCTAGGCCCTGCTTCATGAGGGGCCAGCTACTGGGTGCCTACTAGGCCCTGCTTCATGAGGGGCCAGCTACTGGGTGCCTACTACTAGGCCTTGCTTCATGAGTGGCCAGCTACTGGGTGCCTACTAGGCCTTGCTTCATGAAGGGCCAGCTACTGGGTGCCTACTAGGCCTTGCTTCGTGAAGGGCAAGCTACTGGGTGCCTACTAGGCCTTGCTTCATGAGGGCCAGGTATTGGGTGCCTACTATGCCTTGCTTCTTGGTGGGAAGCCATATTTCTATGTAACAGAGAAAATATTTCATTTATGAATTTTCACCATCCTGTAAATAGTTTTAACTTCATATCAGCAACAACCTTTAATGTTGGACTGGAGGATGCAACTGTGATCAATACTTACATCACATCTATTCCCCCCCCCCCCCCCCCCCCCCCCGGGAAACACCCGGGTACTGCTTCTAATTAAACTGACTAAACTTTGAAACTAAATGACACCATTAAAAAGGTTAGGGGGTGGGGGGAAATCTTCTGGTATGATAGATCATACCTTGCCATGCATATTCGCAAGAAGGGCACAAAGCAAGTGAAGGCGTGCAAACTGAACCTTGGTGATTGTTTATATAGTATCACAGTCCTATGCTAGTTACTAAGGACCAGTGGTCACACTTGTTGTACTACACTTTTAATAAAGGTTGAGCAATGACATGGTATTACGTTTGGTTACTCACATCTAGAGTGTGTAGAATAGCACTGTGCCCATGGTGATGCTTGCCCTAAAAGAAATCTTGCCTAAATGAAAGCAGTCTTTCTAAGACCCTACTAGTGCTCAACTGGAGCAGACCTGTCACCTTCAAGAATTGAACATCTTTGAGTTTTGCAAGTGCATGCACACACATAACAGATGAAGACTGACAGTCTCTGACTGAAGACAACAACTGTAGTGAATGAAATTCTGAAAAAGTAAGTAAATAGTTGGTATCTATATCCTGCACATGTTGTTATGTGTAGCATTGTAGATTGCCTAGCAGACTCCAGCAACTCCTGTGGAGGTTTCCTGAATTAATATTGCCTAAGTTTACTTGAATAACTGAAGGCAGATTAGAGCACTAGAATAGCTAGTAGTTTCATAGTTAAGTTACTATGTAGCTTGTAGCACTGTAGCTATGTAGCTATCTATACAGGTATTAGCGGTGAAACCTGTTTTGTAGCTAGCTGGTGAAGCTGCATATTAGCACTGTCACATAGCTACAGCAATAACTTCTCACCCAAAACCACCATAATGCATACTCCAGCATGATAGCAGACGCTGCTCTCCAATGATGATGAAGTCAGGGTCGACTCTTTCTGCATTGTTATAACGTTACTGGTAGTATATTGTGAACAAAGCAAAATATGCCGATACGATAACATACGATTGGTTGATACGATACACTATAACATGATAGCAATGCTTCTATTCTGACCAGCTAGCGTGCGTCTGTGAGCTTGATTAGCTAGCCAGTGAGAAGGTGAGACAAACACTGAAATCATGAGACTCATGGATATTCCATGAGTGTTGGTACGCCAGCTGGAGTGAAATAGAGTGCACCCTGATAAGTCTTGCACGCCTACCTAAACCTGCACTGCAATGTGCATGCTCGTTGTAAGTGGAACTCAGAGAAATGCAATACTCAATCATAAACAGAGTAAGGCAAGTAGTGATCACTGTCCATGTATAAGCAGCAGGCAGCATCCAGGTATTTCAGTGATCTACGCACATACAGCAGGATAAGGGTGGGGCGATGCACTACATGTCCAGTGTGTAGATTCTGTCCAAATTACATGCACATGCGCAATAATATGGAACTGGCACACTTAGCAAATGGCGTGCATCTATATGAAACACAGTAGCTGTGCTATAATAAAACTGGAAAAGAAACATGCAGAAAAAAATCCAAAGTTTAGTGGACTTGAAGGTTTATGTGGAATGGCACAACAGAAACAAGCAAACAATACAACACAAGGAACAACCTTACAAAGAGAGTCTTGCAGACTGCTGAGGGTCTAGGCTTGCAAAGATTCCCTGCATCCCACATGTGGCATTCCACATGTGCTGTCCTGGCATAGTAAGAGCAAGTTATGCATGTGATGGCAATCCTCTGGTTTAATTTCAGTGCTGAAGGTGTCTGGGCTAAGGCTCTGTACAGGCACACTCGACATGCGAGGGTCTACTGTACTAAGGTACATAATGTGGCTATAGGTTATGAGGTTGGGATATGTGAGGATCTACTGTACTAAGGTGCATAATGTGGCTATAGGTTATGAGGTTGGGATATGTGAGGGTCTACTGTACTAAGGTACATAATGTGGCTATAGGTTATGAGGTTGGGATATGTGAGGGTCTACTGTACTAAGGTACATAATGTGGCTATAGGTTATGAGGTTGGTATATGTGAGGGTCTACTGTACTAAGGTACATAATGTGGCTATAGGTTATGAGGTTGGGATATGTGAGGATCTACTGAAGGTACATAATGTGGTTATAGGTTATGAGGTTGGGATATGTGAGGGTCTACTGTACTAAGGTACATAATGTGGCTATAAGTTATGAGGTTGGGATATGTGAGGGTCTACTGTACTAAGGTGCATAATGTGGCTATAGGTTATGAGGTTGGGATATGCGAGGGTCTACTGTACTAAGGTACATAATGTGGCTATAGGTTATGAGGTTGGGATATGTGAGGATCTACTGAAGGTACATAATGTGGTTAAAGGTTATGAGGTTGGGATATGCGAGTGTCTACTGTACTAAGGTACATAATGTGGCTCTAGGTTATGACAAAGATAGGGTATAGAAACCACCATATTGGGGTACGAGGTACCAGTCAAATCTTGACTCCCCTCCTCTTTGTGGCATACAGAACCATCACAGCAAGTTTGATCTATTCCATCATAATGTAGACCTGCTAGTAACTGATATGCCAGTAAGGAATAGAGAGCATCAGAGTCACTTATATTAATAAGTATTTAACATGAAAATATAGAGACAAGTTTATAAAAACACATTTCTATGTTACGTTCCCCTCCCTTCCCTCATAATTAGTAACGTATTTCCTTGAATGGTTACTGCAGGTTCAAATAGTTTCAGGCGTCCTAATGGAATGAACACTACATTAAGCAAGTGATTGCAATTCAAGTGCGTACACTACTAATCACAAACCAGGCTGGCTCTTCTGTGCGGTCATTGATGAGCTCAAGCCACAAACAAATTGAATCTAGTGAGAGGAAATGGTAGGAGCTGGGCCCAACAAAGTTGGGAACAAAGTTTGCTAGTCCTCAAGTCCTCAGTCATCAACTAGTATTTTCACTAGTTTCCAGTTCTTCATCATCATCATTAAGTTCCGCAGAAGGGTCGCTAGAATCCTGACATTCTCAACTTTCCAGCTTGGAATTGAGCTCAGCAATTAGTGATTTGCCTTCACCTATGACCTCTCCCTGCTTTAGACAGTGAATTTCTCAATTTTCACTGCCATCCGCATGATGTTTCAACTATCATCTAGGAATCGAAATTTACCTGCACACGCACAAGATGTGCACATATTGCAAATACCATTCCAGGAAATATGGTAGTAAATTAATGAAGCAAACTTAGCATAACAGCACATCTCAGAGTAGCTCACCATCACTAACAACACGTATGGTTGCTTCTGAAGCAGTTAGTGCAGTACAACGCAAGATCTTCCCATCTGCAGCTGGAGTGGCAGTGAAACTAATGTTGGATGAGGTTAGAGTGCTGCTTTGGAATGTCAGAGTCACTGAGAATTCAATTCCATCCACTGTGTGTGTGGTAGTAGCACCTACAGTCTCCAGGTCAGTCAAGGCTACCACACGCATACCATCATAATCCCAAACCAATACACTGTCATCTCTGCTGCAACTGGCAGTGGCTGTGTCCTCAGAACACACTTCATCAGGAAATGTAAACATATCGGCTGCTGCAATAATTACACACAGAATGTTATCACAGAATGTTATCATAAAGGATTTCATGAACACATTAACAAACAAAAAACAACAACAACAAATTATAATTTATTTCTATTGTTTAGGATCAACATGTTTTAGCAAGGGTCAAGCGTCTTCTTCATCCCTTGAGGGCTCATCAGGTAAGCAGGTGCACTGTTGTTGTTGGTTTGTCTAGCATCATTAAGAGTAAGCATAGGGACTTGAAGTGTGTTTATATTATTGAATTTTTTTAATTTTTCTAGTATGCTAGCTTTTTAGCCAAAGACCAAAGCAATATTTAGCCTTCGAGTAAGCTCTAGTTCAGCAGGCAATGGAGTTTGTGTCAGAGCTAAATCATTTGCTGCAGCTAGGTACTTGCATAGCTCTACAGGGTAACTCACTTTTAATTTTTGTAATTTTGGAGCTGTTGACAATGACGGTTCCTGCTTTAAAGCTCATCATTTCAGCAACTGCAGTGTATTTCTAACATGGTGGCATTAGATACAGACTCACTAGCAAATACTCTGAGTTAGAAATCATCAAGGGAGCTCCAGTTCCAAGTTGCATATCCAGTGCCATCAGAAACATGTAAAACACATGTGCAGATCTATACAGGACATTGAAATTGCTCTTCAATGTATTTGCACAAAGTTTGTGGTTACCTATAGATTTTGAGATGATTACCACGGAGCATGCTGGGGAGAGTGGAGTGCAGTTTTCTGTTGGTGCAGAGCTGGAGGCTCCTGGTGAGCAAGCAAGCGACTGCCAACAGAGACTCACATAGTCCACATGTACTGATGTAGACATGGCAAGGTCAGACAGAGGGCACTTGGTTTTTAGAGGTTACTCTTCAAGATAATGTCAGTATATGAAGAGCATGTTATAGTTCCATAAATTAGCAGCACTAATGAATGTGAAATTAATCTAAGAATGCCTGACTGACTACAATCACATGTACATCCAAATCCTATTGTTTGTGACAGTTATTACCAGTGAAAAATATATTGTAAGTGCCCAAATACTACATCACCACATTCATAATAAGTTTAACAAAATACTGCAAAAGTAGTACAAGCCCCTCAAAACATGGTGCTTGTGTTGAATACGTTAATAAATGCATGCAGCAAACGCAAAAAAAACATGTGCAGGCAGTAAATGTTAAACTATTGGTCAGCGAACATTAATGAACTGTCTGTCTTGCGGTGCTACAGAGCATGTGCCTGCAATAAAAGTAACAGTGCACTAGTAAGCCTCAGTCAAGTGGTCGAGCATTTTTCAAGTCTTCTCTTTGTTACAGAGCTTTCCTTCTTGCCACCTGAAGTGGTGCAGTGTAGTCTAATCCTCCTGTTCTGTTCTCCAACTGAGCGTCGATCCTATCAAGAATCAGCAGTACAGTCGACCATCCATCTTCTACCTGAAGCACTTTCATTCTATAGTGGGGCATAGGTCTCAGTACCTCTTGCTTGCTATATTCCTGATGAACGCTAGAGCATCTAATCAAAATGTTGAAATTCAAGGAGGTCATTGTATTTTCATTATGTCAACTGAGAGTTCATTGAGATATATTTATGTTGCAGGGCTCACTTTTGAATCCACAATCAACCAGCATTCAAGATGATCTGGCACCAAGGTGGGTGGAGCAATTGAAGCTCGAGGCACTAGAGCAGTTACCTGAGCTAACCTATCCTCCTAGCGCTTATTGATTGTTTGTTTTAAAATTTTATTATAATACATATATATTATTATTATAATACATGTATATAATATTATAATACATGTATACTATTATAATACATGTATATAATATATATATATATATATATATATATATATTATAATACATGTATACTATTATATTATAATAATACATGTATATAATATATATTATAATACATGTATATATTATAATACATGTATATAATATGTATTATTATAATACATGTATATTATATATATATATATATATATATATTATTAAGTGATGCTCTCTTTTATTTTGTTTGCTACCTGGACACTGTTCAATTAATTATAAAATGTTTATTTAAATTCAGTTGTTGTTGTGTGACAACAAAAAACATTCTCCCTCTGAATTGGGGAAATTGTTCAGAACAGGTTTGTTGATGATCTAAGAGCATTTCCTGAGCAACCAGCTTAGCCAGTAACATATTATTATAGTGCATGTACAGCTATGCTAGCATAAACTATTATTCTTATTGCATTGTGAAAGTATAACTAAAATACTGCCACATGATAGTTGTATTAAAGAGACATGCACTCACAGCACTTCACATGATTCCTTATACTATATATAGAGGCACAGCAGGTAATACAATTAGTATACAAGTTATAGGGGAAGAATAACACTGGTATTGGCATATATGATTAAAGGTAAAGGATCATAGATCTAACTGATTGTGATCTACATGGGCACAGTCTTGTTTGCTTTCTCTGTTGAGCAATCAGTCCAACAGACTACTACTACTACTACTACTACTACTACTACTACTACTACTACTACTACTACTACTACTACTAGTAGTAGTAGTAGTTGTAGTAGTAGTAGTAATTGTTGTTGTTGTTGTTGTTTAAAAACAAAAACATAATTCTTGTTTACATTTGTTTAGTTGTTGGTGTTTTAGAGTTGCACTCTGAGGCAAGCAAACCTCAGCAAGGCAATGATCCACTCCTAGTAAACACCTCATCTAACTTATTATTATTGTAGTGCAGTACAGAAGTGGCTCTACACACCATACCTTGTTGCTTTGTTGTTAGAGTTATCCAGGGAGAGGTGCAAGAGTTGCAGAGGAGAACTCCAGAACTAACCAAACAGCAGATGTTATTCTATGCCATGTCGTTTGCTAATGTAGACACACATAATATATGCTTGTAGAGTGCCTGCTTTGGCTTGTTCTTGTTTGAAGAAGATTATTCATCAGCAAATCAACTGACCACTCAGTTGACATTCAGCTGTACAGCATAAAGTGTGATGGATGTCAACTCTGATTATAAAGAGAACTAGTTTGACTGCATCATTGACAAATACCTTCAATCAAGTAGTCACTGAGTCATGGATGTGCATTGGAAGATTTGGAGTCTTCTGGTGCTAAAGTATTTATGAATGGACCTCTTGTATGCAAGTTGTGTGTGGGTGGCACAGAGACAGGTACATATGATACATGCACAGATAGTTCAAGATCACTTCACACCTTCTATGGTTTTTTTTGGTTTGTAGTTCACTATTTTAGTGAAAGGTTCAAGATAATTATACTGCAAGTCTTTTGGACAATAGTAACAGCCAAAACACCATTAGGGAGCTAAGAATCTGCCAATGGGAGTTTTAACTGAATATGACCTTTGGCTTTATCTTCCATTTTTAAAAGTGGGTCAAACAAATAAAGGTATAGTATTAGCATACTCCCTGATAACTTTAGACTATGACCTGGATAACTACCAACCCACTGCAGCTGAAGAGGATACAGATGGTCAATCCACTGCAGCTGAAGTGGATGCAGATGGCCAACCCACTGCAGCTGAAGAGGATACAGATGGCCAACCCACTGCAGCTGATGCTCGCAAAGTCAAGGTTTGGTGTGGGGGAGGGGGCATTAAACTTTTTTCAGCATGTATTATTCAAAGTTTACAAACATAATAATCTGGCCGAGTGAATTTCTTTGTAAGACTAGCCATGAGCACAGATGAATACACTCAACAGACTGTAGGCTGACATCCATGGACTGTGCAATAAGTTTCTTCAAACTGTGGCAGTAATTGAGAGAGAAATCTACTACACAAACATACGCCTCCAGAGCACCGAGTTTCAGTAACAGATCTCGAAGTTCTACAGTTTTCATGGAAACATCTTTTGATGATTAAATATTTATACCTCTCTATGAGAGCTCTCCATTCACATGATGAAATTACAATGACTTTGAGAATAATAAACTTGAAATTTATTTTCTTGACATTTTGAATAGATGCTCTAGCCTTCATCAGGATAATGAGGTGCTAAGACTCGCATGAGCTTGTTTTTTTATATTCAGGTAGCTAGCTAATGGCATACAAATCGTTTATTATCTTTATTGTATTTTTGCCACATCTGGTTCACATGCTGGAAACACAGACTGACCAGAAGTAGTTCTTGTCACTCAGACCCTCCTTGTTTACCATGTGCCTATAGAGGCAAGTAAGAGAGTATGATATTATACAAGGGCTTGATATAGAATGTCTATATGCACGTCAAGCAAGAGCACAACTACAAGAAGCATAACACTACTACACTCCTTATAGCTGCCACTCCAGTGGAGCTGAATCGGTTCTGTCCAAGTGCTGGGGTGGAGAGCAAGTCATCATGACAAATACATCAGCCTAAGCAATGATTTAGAAAGATATATCCCGCGGTGAAGAGGTAGTTTTAGCTGACACACACGAGAGTTTAACATTGCAGAAGAAGTGGCGCTAATCTTTAAATACCAGTTATGCGTGAGTGAAGTATAAACTTAAAGAATATCTCGAGTGCATGTTCCCATGTAAAGATAAATACTTGCAGGATTCCTAATGAACAGATATGCTATTCTCCATGATACACTTCCTGATGGCTCCATCAGACATAGGGATGGCATAGAATATGCAAGTATAGAGTAGCTGCTGTTGAAATCTGGTAAAGCTCAGTGTTAGTGGGAAGTGGTGTATGAAACAATAAATATAATAAGTGTGCTAGCTCTGAGAGCAATGTCACCAAACACCACTAGCCTCTCACTCACTCTGAAGCCAAGGCCACTACTTTTCAAAACTTTGCTAGAACTTACCAAAGCTGACTTGACTTGAAGGATCTTGAATTATCTGGTGTACTATTGCTACTTTCTTGAGAGAAGGGCTACTCTTGTGTGCGTCCTCTAGGTCAGCTGATAGAATAAGTAATTATATGTCCATACTTCAACTGACCAACTAGACATATCTATAGTAAATGTTTTAGCAATTTCTGGAAAACATGTTCCACAAGCTACACAGACTAACACAAATAAGGTTCTCAATGTGTCTCGCTTTCCCCTCACAGTTCAGTGTCTTGGAATAGCTAAGCATCTGTTGTACTGGTCATTGTCCCTGCACTCCATTTTTTCTTTTGCTAGCCAGGGCTGACAATCCACCCGGCAGGGAAGTGCTGTTGTTGTTTAGAGTTTAGAACCAGAAGTGATAAGGTTGTTGCTCTATATTTAATAACAATGTCAACATAATTGTAGAGATGACTACAATATCAACACATTGAACTACTAATAAGATGCACGTTCAAAACTTATTTCATGCTGACTCAAATGTTTACTATGTAGTAGCGTGGGCAAGCCATTAGCATACCATTACTAGTAGTCTCTCCATCTGTATAGGGTAGTAGCTAACATAACACTCCATGATACACCTATCAAGTTGTCTTATCCGTCCTATGTCAAACACTGCAACATAATTACTACCAGCTGATATGACATTTACTTGTAAATTTACAACGTATAACTACGTACCTGATACTGCTCCTAAGAGAGTGCATAGAATAGGAAAGCTGTTCATCTGTACACACAAAAGAAGTGCCAAAACTAAGGGATAACAAAGAACAGCGAGAGGAACAAGGTCGTCACTGTCACGCGAAACCCACTTCCGCATTTTTTTCCTTGCCGCGCATACGCGTAGCATAATTATACATAGTGGGCGGAGCACACTGCTTCACTTATGTATACACTTTTCCCAGAGACAAGCACGCTCTTCCCCCCCCCCCCCCCCCCCCACCACAAGATGTGGTAAGGTTTGCCACACAATAACTTATAATTATTGTCTGGTCGAAGCAATTGGTGTTCACTCTGTGGGAAATGAATGGATATATTGCTATGCATGCCTGTATGTTGTTGGCCTCTCTATTCTTTCTTCTCTCATTATTTTCCTCTTATATTTTACCTTTCCAATGTTTGTACCTATTTTTCTCAATTATGTTGACTGACCGACACATCATAACACACATCATTACACACATCATTACATCTGATCGATATTGATTTCTGAAAAACCGAGATCTGACACTATATTTTAGAGAAATAACTTGATCTTGCAACCCTTGAATTCAAAGCATAGCTGGTAAACTATCAGCTGGAAATGTTGCACTTGCAATGTATCTAGGAAATCAAGGTTAATACTATAGTGGCTGAAGTTGTGCTTATTATTACCTGGAAAGCTACTGTATTTTTTTTCTAGCAGGAGTCTTGATGCTCAGAAGCACTTAGCTATTTCCCCCAAAATTATGGTAGTGATATCTGCCAAGGCCTACCTCTATATATGGTTGTTGTATCAATACAAGTTCAAAAAGAATTGCTCACTTTGTAGGTTACAACATTATTCATACTCATAGTAACTATCTACTCACCACCATGAAACTCCACATGATTCTCTCCATGTAAGAGCTGATGAAGAGTAAGAGGTAGCTATATATAGGAACATAGAGATGTCCACCAAGATGAATTTGTTGGTCTACAATTTCATCAAGCAACTATGAAAATAATGGTGATGAATGGCAAACTGCTGCATACAACTGCTGCATACAAATCTCAAGTCCCTACATGCTGGGACAGGTGAAGACAGGCTCAACTTTAAGGCTATATAATTGTATGTACAGTACTGTAATATTACTAAACCCTTGTACTTCAGCTACCAAGTCAGATTGCACAAAAGCATCACATGACACATATGCTAAATTGTGTGTGTTTGAA
This sequence comes from Cladorhizidae sp. MBARI D1340-BT2, assembly GCA_028752905.1. NCBI lineage: Eukaryota > Metazoa > Porifera > Demospongiae > Poecilosclerida > Cladorhizidae > Cladorhizidae sp. MBARI D1340-BT2. The sequence continues at coordinate 1,350,378 of JAQNBH010000015.1, forward strand.
CATACCAGGATGGTTAGATCCTGCAACCATTCCCTTCCAATGCATGCAAATAGTCACAGAATGTGTTTCAGACTTTTTAACATTTTGAATTTGGTTTCAAACTTCCCATTTTAACCTCGAAGTCTTTCAGTAAAATAATACTCAGAAAATGTGTTGATTGGATGTAAAATTTGAACAAGTGATAACTATGTCATAAACTTGGAGCAGAAGTTAAGTCAGTTGCTAATTTGAGGGACAAGTTATATACAGCTGTGAAGCACTTATATACTTGTGAGTTGAATGTGCAGTATGAGTGAGCATTATCTTCAAATAATAAGTCGAGAGCTGATGCATTTGCTAAGTACCTCCTGAAAGAGAAAAAGCTAAAATTTGTTGCTTTGACTGCAAACTAAGAACTGCTAAAATATTCTGTAGTAATCATACCTTATAAATGTGTAATAACAACCACAAATTTCCGAAATATAATTACCAATATAAATATAGTGATGTTTACAAATATAAGCACACATTGTGTCTATATATAGAACCTCTGGAAAAGTCTCTATGGTATCATGTCTCCACCTACTAGTTTATGATGAAGGTACAAATATATTCAATTTGGGGAGGGAGGGGAAACAGATGACGTTTAAAAGATATCATCTAAACTGACTCGTGCGATTCCACCAATAATTGACAACCTGTTTTGACAAAGAAATATGTACCAAAGACATACATAAACAAACATCATTGACATTCCAAACTTTAAAATTTACTCACTCGACATTTCTGCTATATTATAGATGTTCTAGCCTTCATAATGATGAAGGATTGAATATCTAGCCTGCATAATGATGAAGCATAGAGCATCTAGCCTTCATAATGATGATTCATAATGATGAAGGATAGTGCATCTAGCCTTCATAATGATGAAGGATAGAGCATCTAGCCTTCATAATGATGAAGGATAGGAGCATCTAGCCTTCATAATGATGAAGGATAGAGCATCTAGCCTTCATAATGATGAAGGATAGGAGCATCTAGCCGTCATAATGATGAAGGATAGAGCATCTAGCCTTCATAATGATGAAGGATAGGAGCATCTAGCCTTCATAATGTTGAAGGATAGAGCATCTAGCCTTCATAATGATGAAGGATAGAGCATCTAGCCTTCATAATGATGATGGATAGAGCATCTAGCCATCATAATGATGTAGGATAGAGCATCTAGCCATCATAATCATGAAGGATAGAGCATCTAGCCATCATAATGATGAAGGATAGAGCATCTAGCCTTCTTAATGATGAAGGTCAGAGCATCTAGCCATCATAATGATGAAGGATAGAGCATCTAGCCTTCATAATGATGAGGTATAGTGCATCTAGCCTTCATAATGATGAAGGACAGAGCATCTAGCCTTCATAATGATGAAGGACAGAGCATCTAACCATCACAATGATGAAGGATAGAGCATCTAGCACATCATAATGATGAAGGATAAAGCATCTAACCTTCATAATGATGAAGGACAGAGCATCTAGCCTTCATAATGATGAAGGACAGAGCATCTAGCCTTCATAATGTTGAAGGATAGAGCATCTAGCCTTCATAATTATGAAGGACAGAGCATCTAGCCTACATAATGATGAAGGATAGAGCATCTACTTTCATAATGATGAAGGATAGAGCATCTAGCCTTCATAATGATGAAGGATAGGAGCATCAAGCCTTCCTAATGATGAAGGATAGAGCATCTAGCCTTCATAATGATGTAGGATAGAGCATCTAGCCTTCATAATGATGAAGGATAGAGCATCTAGCCTTCATAATGATGAAGGATAGAGCAGCTAGCTGAAACATCAAGTGCAATTTATTAAGAAAGTGATTGTGTCTACTATATTAACTGGGAGTTGGTTGAGACCGTTGTTATTACAGTTTAGATATTTACATTTATGGAACATCTACGTCTTTAAACCAAACTCTAAAGCTTTACCTAATTCATACTTGCCATCAATGCTAGGTACACAGTAGTGACAAAGTAACTCTAAAAACTGCTTACTTACAAAAGTATGAAGATTAACTGTAAACCACGCTTATATTCAGACAAGCTAACCATGCAGGCTAAGCTCACTATGGCTCCTAGATGACAGTGGGTTTGGTATTCTATGACAACTCTGCATGTAACAGCACCAGTGTAACATTAGGAGGGGCCATAATTAACTGCAATTAAACCTCTGATCTGCTGGCAACAGAACTATTCACTCTCAGATAACAGCTACTCAATTAAATTATCAATGGCTGCTGGATCAAGCCCAATGCAGTAATGTATGCTTTACCCTAGTGCTGCATTGAAACATGTTTGTAGGATCAAGTATCATCACTACCCATGAATAAGAACTGATTTAAAAAACAATTGCTGAGGACAACAATACTAGAAAATAAACGTATAACCCAAAGTCCCCCTCAAGAATCCCTCCAATGACCACTTACAGGGGCAGAGTTCCCTCTTTGATTCACCACTGCCAGTCACTGATTTTGAGTAACTTCTCTCCTCCACAGATCTGTCATCAAGATACCATCTATAGCCTAAGGAAGCAAGCAGAGGGCTAGCATTGGTTTATAGTCTTGCAGTAAGTTTGTTTGAATTCATCCTCTGTGGAACTCTTCATGTGCATCAAATCTCATGCAACACTTTGCTCAACTATTAGCTACTTGGCCACATGTATTATTATTATTCCTACTATTTCTGCAGGTATTTTGTTAGTACCAACTCTAGAACTTTTGTCTTAGCTTATTTAAAAGGTGTCCCAGCTATAGATACGTAAGAGGATTTTTCTTATTTCATAAGCATCAGAACTCGATGTTTACAAATTAATATTTACTTTTTGGGTTTAAAAGTGGGTGGCTTATCGTATTCCCACTAGTATGAAAATGTTCCATCTCCATACATGGTTATAAGGTGGCCATCTTGCAGTGTGGCTTATTAGGGTTGCTATAAACTCAACTGATGAAAGTCTCACTGATAAATGCTGAAGGAAATGAGACATTGCCACCCAAACCAACTGCATGGTCTGGGAAATATATTATGGATCTTTGAACAACAGCTATTTGTTTGACTCTTATCTTCCCGTATTATATTTGTTATCATAAGAATTTATGTGGAAGACGTGTGTGTAGTCTTCCCTGCATGACTTTATACTGGCAGTGAACTGATTATTGCTTATGGAGTATTCAACATGAATACCGTAGAGCTTATAGTTATGAATGAATCCAAAAAAGCATCAGCACATAATAATGGGACTTACTACGTTGAGCTACACCTCCATTCATTCTATGATTCATAGGAAAATGTATTGTTGTCAATGAATTTGTGTGAGTATTGCACATCCTTTTACTGTATACATGGACCAATCTATAGGGCTGGAAAGTTCACAGTATATGCTACAATCTGGTATATTTTTCGATTCTTTCCAACCAAAAGTTGAGGGATAGTAAAGAGTGGAAGTTGAAGTGTTGTTAGTGCAGAGCTTACTTCTGAGCTTGCTACTAGTTACATTGTACGGCAGAGGTCCACTGATTTGTTTCAGGGGAGGAGCACCATTGAGTGGGAATGAACAGAGTGTGCTACATGTAGTAAACTCAGGTGCTGGTTGAAGTGAGAGATACCTAGGAAGTAGTAGGATCTTGTGAATAGATGAGAGTAGACTCCCTCCCTCCATGAAGTGCACTAAGCTCACTCCCATTCAGGGAACTTTTACATTCCTGAAAAAACAGCCACCTTGCAATGCATTCTGAGAAGAATTAGCAGCAATCTCACAGGCAGGCTCACACTTACACCACTTTCACTTTTCTTCCTCAACCATAGCTTGCACAAACACGATCAGATTTGATAGAGTTTGTGAGCTTTCCAGTCTTATAATTTGGTACATATATTCAAATAATGTCTATAATGCTAACAAAGTCATTGCAAATCAAGAAGAACCAGACATTTTCCTGTGGAGCATAGAATTATTGATATCATAAGTAAATGTCGCTGAATGTATGTGACATACTAGTGGAAGTCCTCCATTAACATGTCCATAAATTTGATCATGTTTCCAAAATGACAACTTTACCTCATACTTACTATTAAATACCACATGGGCTAGCTTGATAGCATAATTGATAGCCACGCTGGCCATCCCTTTTTGCTCCAATACAGAAACAGAATAGTTGCAGATGTGTATTGCAACATAGTAAAAAACAGACATAGAAGATAGATCTTTTGGTGTTTCGATACTTGCCCAGTTTTAACATCTGCCAGTTCTAATCTTACCATTGCATATATATACACGGCACACTAGAAATCTTTTCGGAGTTAATAGCAGTGAAAGCATGCGAATGTGTCTTTGAGCTGAGATATGACCTCTGTTATTTTTTGGGGGTGGGATTGGGGGCAGTGGTTGTCCACCATATTTTAAAAACTGTGTCAAACTATTATAGTGAGTGTTACTTCTTAACTGCATTCACATTCACTATATACACATCATGTAACGGAATGTCTACTTCATCATAATACTCACATCCTATATTTATTGGGTACATAATTCAGATAATATATTATATCCTAGTTTTGGAATTTGGAAATTATTTAAAAGACAATCTTACCCTAACATAGAACTTTAAAGCATCAGGATGTCATTGGTGTTGATAAATAAAGAAAAACCAAAAAAGACTTACTTGTGAAATCCCAGAATGGACTGGTAAAGTATTTGAGAATGAACTTTGTACGTATGCATACAAAGTGCTGAGGCTAGAAAGGTAAGCTTAAAGCATAACCACAAGCGGCCAGTGATTTAGCAATTCTGCATGTGGTACAGAGTAAAAAAATGCTCTCTAACAAATTAAAAAATCTGTAGAGTATATTATTTTCACGGATTGCTTATTCTATGTTATATAAGGTGGTGAGCTGTTGAGATCTTCAAACACCATCGGAGACTGTGAGACCTGTGTGAGTGTAAAGTTGGTCCTAGTGAATGTAGAGTTAAACAAGTTATTGAAGAACTCAGCATTCTTAATTGTTGTACAGTGTCAAAGATTAAATTATGTATAGAAGAAGATTTACTGAGATGACTTATGTAGTTTAGCTTGGTTTGAATGTTGAAGTGTCACTAGAGTCTACTAAAACTGAAACTTAAACCATCTTATTAGTCTTATGAGAGCTGATTACATATATGAAGTCTAGTAGCAGATGGTTTTCTCTCGTATATAATAACCTTCTCGATAATCAACTTGAAATTGTATTCTCTTGACGTTTCGACTAGATGCTCTAGCCTTCATCAGGAATAATGAGATGCTAAGACTCACCTGAGCCTGCTATATACCAGTAGCTAGCTATTCACCATTAATTTTTGTAAGAAGTGTTGTAGGCGAGGCAGCAGCAAATGGAGTTTCCAGTAAGAGGTCAGCAAGGACTGACAAATCTGTTTTTACGAAGTTGAAAACTTTGTTTGGGATGGCCTTAACCTTTCTTAAACTTGTAGCTACATTGAAGGTTATAACTTGTTGATCTGAAAGGCTAGAGCAACTTCAACTATCAATAGTAATTAGGAAAAATAGTTACAACCAGATCTAGAATATTATGAGGAGTAGCTTTTTTACACTAATTGAGTGAAGAACTATCAGTTGGACCTGACCAGTTGACATCCAGGATGTTGAAATCACCCATTACTAGAAGATGGTCATCCTCTAGCATTATGAGTGTTGCAGCAGTTCACAGAGGCAGGTCCAGGTTGGTGAGCCAGGTCACATCATCTGTCACAAGGTGGATGGATGTTCTTGATGCCTCCTGGAAATTTCATCCATCACAATAGTCTGATCCAGGTGGAAACATTCAGTTATCTTGGAACTTCTACATAACTTGTGAGATGATATCTGTACTGGCATGTCGGGTGTATATCATATTGATGTCAGTCCAGTGTCACCTACTGAGCTTAACTCATGTAGACATCACAGTAGGATCTTGCATAAACTCATTGTTGGTGGTAAAATCCATGTTTCCCAGACGCTGACCCAAGCTCTCTCAGTCAATATGTGCTTCATTCAGGGACTCTGCAGAGACCCAGAATGATCTCCATTACTTTAGTCACAGTCTGGGAAGATTCTCTAGATCATCATGAACAGGTAGGTCTGGGTTGGTTTGAATGCGGCCACATTCCCTCAGGGTCCTCAGGCTCCTCAGGGTCCTCAGGGTCCTTTTGTGAGATATTGTACACATGACTGGGAGTCTCGGAAGTGTAGCAGATTTCAGTGTACCACTCCCTATCCACATTGATGAGTTCAAGATAGTGTCATGGCATTTGCTGTGGAGATTGTCAGCCAACACAGGGAAGTAGTATTAAATACAAGAGCTATATATCTGAAGGATACAAGCACTGGAGCCTCTGTGAGAGAAGTTCTTCTTTATTCCTGCATCAATAATAATTGTGGCGGATGTGGTTCATGGGTGTGAGACCCACTTCTGATCTTTTGGGGATTGTCGATTTGTTTTAGATGCACCAGGTGTCACATGGCCTTTGATAGAAGATGGTTGGTTGAGCTGTGCTAGTGTATTAGGTTATGTTTGTACTGTTCCAGATGGAGATGCTATATATTCCATTGGTTGATTTCTTACAGTAATGGGGTATGTTTCTCTCGCTGACTTGCTGGAATTAGACCGCTATAGTTTTGTAGATGAGATGTGTTTGCCATACAGTTAGAGCAGTCACTGTGGCTATGGTAATGACAACCTTAAACAAACAGGAAAAATGTTCCATTTAAGAATAAACAACATTATTGGATTGATCTGTTAAAAGCGAAAGGAAACAAGACTATATGCATGTAGAGCACAGCCAGTGAGATGAGTCTTTACTTAATTATAGACCAATAGACTAACTGGTTGTAGTCTACATGAGAATATTGTGTGTTGTTATTCTGTTTGTTCTGATGCTTCTCATGTCTTAGCTGAGCGGGGGACAACTACAGCAAGTGGGAGCTTCAGGGCCATGCTTTAACATGTTATGATGTTGCACTACTCCTGCATGCCCCACCACATACCATGTCTTCTTCTTATTCTTCACTGTACCAAGTAGCCCACTCACAAAATTCAGCTCGAGATAATCATGATGCTATTGTTGACTGTAGCTATGTAGGATGAGCTACTGTCTCATTCAAGGACTTGGTAACAGGTTTCACAGGAGAATTCCACCAACTAATGCAGATGTTTTGGTAGACAATCTGCTACAGTCACCTTTGCACTTGATACCAGCTTCCCAAGAGTGAGAACTCCACAAACCAAACAGCAGAACAGAGCACATGCCATTCATTCTGCTTATAATTAGTGAGTGAAGCAAGTCCTCGTGGATAGTTGGAAGGAAAAGTTGCTATTGCTGCACATGGAGCATGTATTGGGGGATGTAGTCACTCTCTATAATTATAGATTTCACCACCATTTTATAAAGGCGGATTAAAAAAAAGTTTACATCAAGTATCATAAATTTAAATACTCATTCAACAACAAAAAGCTAAGCATACCAAGTTTAGTGCAAAACTTGCAAAATCATCGCAACTGTCTTTTGGGGGGTGAGGGGGGGGACCCACTCCCCAGTACTTACACCAGAGGCTATAACTCACTTTGGTTAGCACCTTAAGTGGTGTTTCAGTGCATTTTGACATAAAAAAATACTTCGAGCATGCCTTGAATCCTCTGCAAAGATAGTAAGCTCACAGCCCCCAAACAGGACTGGGCATGGATGCTTTTATTTGGAGCCTGTTTCATTATCTCATAAAAGTAAGAGTCATGAGCCACTAAGTGAAACAATGCAACAGGAATATAAACATGACAAGATATTAAATAAGAAGAAAATCTGATGATTTACAAGTTTATAGGGCGATGCAATGAGTATTAACCAGATATGTTCAGGAGAGACATGTTTGGTGGTCATTCTTATTGCGGCACATAAAAGGCTCTTTCACAGCTACAGTAGTTTCAGGGGACAGTGCCATTAGACCAGGATCAATTCAGGATAGCCTTGTGTGGACCAAAATTTAAAATTTAAGTAGATTGCAACTGTAATGATGGTAGATGTCTGATAATGTCTGATCTTGAATGCTCACTTACTTCTTGCTTAATCATTAGCATACATCAAAACTATGGATGACAGTTTCCTCACAGAGAGAGCACTGCAAGATCCATCTACCTAAAATGTAATCCATATGAAAGTATATGATTTAGTCTGCACCATTGGCTTGGAGCCTGTAGAGGCTATCAGAGTAGTACCCAATACTATGGTCAGCATTCAGTCCATACTTATGTGTGTACTAATATGGAAAATCAACTTTGAACTGTAGCCTTTGTTTTAATTCACAGCTTTGTAAGTTGTAGCAAAAATTGAAAGCCACCATTGGTGCTGGAACACCCACTCCTGGCAAAACCCTGCTTAATACTCTGAAATTGCATATAATATTTAGACCTTGCACATTGGAGAGTGTTTGCATGCCATCTCACAGGGTGATCGGAGTTTTATATTCTCTCACGTTTCTGTGCAGTCAACTCACAATATCACATCTCACATGACCTATCAGCTCTAATGCTATATTAGTAGCCTGATTGGATATAGACTTGGGCGTGGCTATCCAAGAACTGTTTCAGTGCGGATTGCCACCTCAAACCACAGAGTTTGCGAGGGAATTAGTATGTGGGGTTTTGCGTATCCTACAACTGAGGAAGTCATATCATATTTTGTGGCATTGGAGTATCAGGAGCGTCTGTCAGCTGGAACCATTAAGAGCTGCTTATCAGCAGTGTGGTTGGCATATTGCTCTAGCTTAGGGGATTCCTACGTTTATGAAATGCCCAAACAATTGGAGTACATTTTAAAGTGGACAAGATGACAGACAGTAGGACTGGGCGCTCTGAACAGATACTCCATTACTCCACAAGTCCTTGGTGGCATCAGGGTAGAGTGGCAGCAAGAGCCAAATAGGTGGGCTGCAGCTATATATGTTATAGGCAGCAGCTTGTGCCTACTTCTTTGGTTCATGTATATATATATATATATATCTGCTCCCAAACATACATACACCAAATGTCAATCTCACATTCTCATGAGGTAGCTAACGCTATACCCAGCAACTCATTATTATGCGGTTGTCATGAATACCTGGAACTGTAGTGTGGTTTAGTGATATAAGCTGACGAAATGGAGTGAGAGAGAGGAATGAATGGCGACCATAATGGCTGATACCCGTTTCCAGATAGCAGAACAAGTCATCCTGAAATGGTACTAAACCACGGCAAGCCCTCTAAAACCACCTTGCCAAGCAGGTGAGAAAGCATTACGGCTGACAAGAGTTATAATTATTATTAATATTTTTACTCTCAATGAACTCTCAGTTGACATAATAACGTCGAGTGAATACAATTCAAAGTTGATTATTGAGAAGGTGATTTTAATATTATTATTGTTATGAACTTGACAACATTGGGCTTAAGCAGAGCAGAGTGTGACAGTAGCAGCTGTTGAAGGAGAAACACCAGCTTTGGTGTAGCCTATGTGGAGCAGGAAGAACAAGGACAAATGTAATGGAAACTGCAAGGGATATTGTGATTGAAGATAGCTATAAAATTACAAGAGGAAAGCTCTGATTCGATGTTTGATGCAAGAGTAAGAAAATGACAAATTAATGGTTGAGGCAAGTACATTCCAAAGAATGCCTAGGGATGATGCACGTTAAAATTGGCATGCTTGGTCACTCCCTTCGAAGCACTGCATCCTCCTTGGTGTCATCTTTCCCATTTATCACCAAGACCACCATTAGATGAATGTTGGATGAAAAGTCGCTAAAGATATCTGGAACTCAAACTTCAGTTATATATATATAAATATATACATATTATATTATTTGAACATCTTTGCCAAGGCATCAATATCTTGTGGATCATCTGTCTTCGAGTCATCATCATCATCATTAATTGTTCCATTTTCACATGAAATTGGTTTGCCCTGACCCTTGGTTCATCAACATGTTCTAACTTTTATCTTCACTCGTCAGTCATTGCTTAATATTTATTACTAATTAGTAATATTCAATTTAGTGTCACAATGTGCTGTGTATTTCTCACCTTCACTTTCCCCTTCCACTTACGTACTGATCCAACCTCGTTGTTCAGCTCATATTTTCTCCTCAGGATCTCATATTCTTCCCCCCACCATCCGATTCCTCCATCCTCACTTAGTTTATTTACATCAATCTACTCTGTTCCAATACCTCTAATCTCTTACCAAACACAACTATTATCTCTTCCCTCCTCTAGCTTCATATCTCCTCATATCTCCCCGTACTGCCACTCCTGCTACTGTACTACTTGCCCCCAACAATCTCCTACCCACTCTCACATCTGTGCAGACTCCAACTTCTTGTAAGCATTATATCCTCCTGTCCAACACACTTCGGCTGCATACTCCAAACTAGGTCTCACTAGAAGCTCCCACACTACATTATTCTTCCTCTGTCTACTTCCACCTGCCAATTCATCCATGTCACCTTTCCAACCCACTTTTCTGCTTTCTTTGCCATCTCCTCTAACTGAACATCACCTATTAGCTTCCTATCAAACCACACTGCCAGGTACTTGAATTTTTTGACCTCTTCAAATATCTCCTCACCAATCCTCCAATTCATCCTTCTTACCATGACGTTGCTCTTCTTGTTATGTGTGTGAAAACCAACTTTATTATTAAAATAAAGTGAATACATATACAGCAGTAATGACCCCAGAACACAAGGAGTCCTAGTTCTAGGAAGTACCTAGAGAAGGGGCTTGGCAAGGGCTTGTGAGACAATAAACAAATAATGACAGCACAATAATAAATAGTAAATATTAAACTTCATCTTCCACCTTATCACATAAGCCTGTACCACATTCGACAGAGCTTGCAGTTCCATCCCTGAGTCCGCCAGAAGAACAACATCATCTGCATAATTATTTAAGAACGCACACTTATGAAGAGCCTAATTCATACGTCGCGCAAGCGGAATAACAACTTCCCTGAGGAAGCTCCGCGCCGCCCATATCCCTCGCTCTCATCGTCCGGAAGACTTGAGTTGTACTTCGCTGTCAGGCCCTGCTCATTTCCAGCCTCTTCCGACTCTTTGCTGCAACAAAATGTTCTTTTTTCCTCTTCTCTGGCTGGCCTTAGGAATGGCGTCAGGTACATATATATATATAATTATAACATGAATAAATATATAATAGGATTAAAAAAAAATATCTGGGCTGTTGATATTGAATATACTACCATCTCAGAAATGTGTGTAATTACCTAAACTTTTTGCCAGTTCTAGTAAATGGGTCATTCCATGTCAAATCACCCAATGATGTTAACACTCAGGGGCATACCCAGGATTTAGAGAGGGGGGGTGCTCTCTCCAAGGCCTTTGTAGTCAAACCAAATAGAATAGGGTATAATTATAGCTCAATTAAGTGTATTGCTGCATGCGGAAAACCAATTTGTGATCAGAATGGCTGCCACCAATTAAAAAATATATCTTAGAAATATGTCCATATAGCTAACCATCAAATCACGGTATTTACATTATATAAAGTACATCATATGACAAAAATAAATGATTAATGGGACTAGTTGAGAGGATTGAGTAGCAGCATTCTAAGTTTTCCAAATCGGTCTATGACGTTATCATCATGGAACACGAGGTGGCTCTCTAGTTACTGCATGCGCGCATGTGGTTGGCCACACTTTTTTTTGGTGTTTTTTTTGGCATTCTGTACTCTAGGGGGGGGGGGTGCATGCGATCTGAGTGCTCTATGCTGGGTATGCCCCTGACACTACCGGTACCCCCTCAGATTTTTTTCAAATTTGGTGTCTGTGCTGATTTTGGAAGGGAAAGCTGTATAAACTCAATCATACTTACTTTTGAACATCCATAACTCTGCAACCACTTGACCGATCTTGATGAGATTGATCTCTCTGGAAAGGAAATGCCCCAGGGATTCTAAATCTGCTATAATTTTTGGGTAGGGTTAAGTTAAAATGTGATGACCTTTTGACCCAGAGTTTGACCTTGAATTTGACCGTGTAGCTCTCGTGATATTGAAATGAATTATTGGTCAAATTTGTAGCCCGACATGTTTTCTACACAATATGTAAAAATCAGAGATGTCTCTGAAAGCAAATAAAAAATACCTACTTCCGAGAACTAGTCATGATTGCGCTTCGTTTACGAGATGGTGTTGCATCCATGACTCCAGATGGCTGTGGGTCCGGTCTCACTGTCAGGTGAACTCGATTGCGTCGAACATCTCCAGTTGGTGTCTCCACCAGGTAGGACCTCGGGGTCTCTGCATGAGTGATTACACGTCCTGGTGATCGGGTTTTGGAGGTTGTCACCCAGAGTCTGGTGTCCTCAGGAATGTCAGCAAGTGGTCGGGTACCATGACGAGCATCATAGTCCATTCTCTGTTTCTGTTTGAGCTTGCTGTTTGCCAGTCGGAAATCATTCAGGTATGGCTGGCCACTGTGGTATGAGAGTCTCGGTTGTCTGGGGAATATTTGATCAGACTTGCCTTCCCATCAGTAGCTCGGCTGGAGATAATCCACACCAGGGTAGAGGTGTTGACCGGTAGGATAGCAGTGACATGTAGGGATCAGTTGATCCCTTCAACAGCTTCTTTGCGGTCTGGACGGCTCTTTCAGCAAGTCCATTGCTTTGAGGAAAATGAGGGCTGCTAGTAGTATGCTTGAAACTGTACTACTTCTTTACAAACTCACAGAATTCTTGAGATGCATACTGCGGCCCATTGTCACTTACCACTTCTTCAGGAATGCCATATCTTGAGAAGAGAGACTTGAGGACAGATATGACTCCTGATGATGTTGTAGACATCAGTTTTATCACTTCTGGATATCTGGAGAAGTAATCAACCACAATCATATAAGTGGTTCCATCGAGTGAAAACTGGTGAGTCTCTATCTTTTGCCAGGGGTAGTCAGGAAGAGCAGTTGGCATCAGAGGCTCCTTTCAAGGTGTGCTCTCTTTCGTACAATGTGTACAGTTTTTCACCAACTTCCAATTTGATTGGACAGACCAAGCCACCATACTGAAATTCCAGCTCTTTGTCTACATCTCTCAATTCCGTGATGTCCCTCATGAAGTTTCGCTAACATCTCTCGCTGCATTGATGAGGTACGACAGTTCTAGTCCCATGTAGAAGAAGGTTCCTATGTAGGGTAAGAGCTCCTTGGGCTTCCCAGTAGGGAGCGAGTGCCTCGTCTACTTTTCCCTTGACAGGCCAACTTGTACAGCAGTACTTGATCACCAGTAAGCATAGGGGATCTGCTTCCATGGCTATTTCAGCTAGCTCTCACAAGGTTGAGTCTACATAGGAAGGGAGTGGTGCTCGTGACAAGGTATCTGCAGTGTATAAGTGCTTCCCTTTCGATTGAGTAATCAAATTGTGTGAGACGTAGTCTGAAGCGGAGAATTCTAGGAGGGAGGCTGTCTAAGTGTTTCAATCCAAGGTGGTACGAGAGGTTTGTGGTCAGTTTCGATTGAAAATCGTTTGCCAAGCATATACATAGAGAATTTCTCGCAGGCCCATGTAATGGTAAGTGCCTCCTTCTCTATTTGTGCATACTTGCGTTCCGTCTCAGATAAGGATCGAGAAGCATAAGCGACTGGCTTCCAATCTGAATCAGTCCTTTGTAGGAGAACTGCTCCCAATCCGTAGGCTGAAGCATCTGCCGAGATCTTTGACTCCTTTTGGACATCAAACAGGGCAAGGGTAGTTGCCTTGGATAACTCCTCTTTCACTTCTTGTTCTTGAATTGGGCCCCAAATCCAAGCTTGTTTCTTGTTCAATAGCTCGCGTAAGGGTTGTGTCAGAGTAGCAAGGTTTTTGGAAAATTTTCCGTAGCTGGTTATCCATCCCCATAAACCTCCGTATCTCTGAGATATTTGTAGTGGGGTTCATCTCTCGGATTGCGGTAGTCTTCTCAGGATCTGCTCGAATACCATCTTCATCTAGGATGTGTCCTAGGAACTTCAGTGTCTTTCGTGAAAATTCACACTTATCGGGGTTTAAAGTAGCACCAGCAGACTCGATGCGTTTGAGTATGGCTGTGAGCCTTGTGTCATGTTCTGTCTGGTCTCTGCCAAATACTAATACATCGTCCATTTGACACACAACTCCTTCTAGGCCATTGAGAATTGCAGACATCCTCTTTTGGAAGTGCTCAGGAGCACTAGAAATTCCAATTATTTTATTATCATTAGTAAATTATTTTTATATCATCTGAAAGCTCTTTACTTTCTCTATCGTATGAATAATCAGTTTTTCAAATCATCCCTTTTCTCATGAGGTAGAGTCCAGTCTGTGTGCTCCCTTCACATGCTAGTATTGAATACAGCTCTGTGTGCTCACTTCACATGCTAGTATTGAATATAGCCTTGGACAGTCTGTGTGCATGCTAGTATTGATAGCCTTGGACAGTCTGTGTGCATGCTAGTATTGAATATAGCCTTGGACAGTCTGTGCGCTCACTTCACATGCTAGTATTGAATATAGCCTTGGACAGTCTGTGTGCTCACTTCACGTGCTAGTATTGAATATAGCCTTGGTCAGTGTGTGTGCTCACTTCACATGCTAGTATTGAATATAGCCTTGGACAGTCTGTGTGCTCAGTTCACATGGTAGTATTGAATATAGCCTTGGACAGTCTGTGTGCTCACTTCACATGCTAGTATTGAATATAGCCTTGTACAGTCTGTGTGCAGCTAGTATTGAATATAGCCTTGGACAGTCTGTGTGCTCACTTCACATGCTAGTATTGAATATAGCCTTGGTCAGTGTGTGTGCTCACTTCACATGCTAGTATTGAATATAGCCTTGGACAGTCTCTGTGCTCAGTTCACATGGTAGTATTGAATATAGCCTTGGACAGTCTGTGTGCTCACTTCACATGCTAGTATTGAATATAGCCTTGGACAGTCTGTGTGCTCACTTCACATGCTAGTATTGAATATAGCCTTGGACAGTCTGTGTGCTCCCTTCACATGCTAGTATTGAATATAGCCTTGGACAGTCTGTGTGCTCACTTCACATGCTAGTATTAAATATTGTGAAGGATTTAGGTCCTCAGAACTTCACTCATGGAAAGTAAACCCTTTCCAGCTACATCAATTGGATCTATATAGTCCCAGGAAGTCAAACACTACACCCAGCCTGTGGTCAGAAGTCCTCTTTAAATAACAATTATTAAGAACTTGAGTGAGAGAGAGTCTCAACAGTGGCTGGCAGGACCTTTTTATCTCCTTCCAGCCCACATATATACTTACATCATTCCATCTTACATACACGCACAGAAATTCAACACATAGGATTCCAATAGAATTCCATAAGCTAATATAAATCTAACATGAAATAAACACCCGACAAGAAAACATAGAATTTCCAACTCAAAACCAATTACAACACAGAGGGTCACCAAAACAGTCGAAGAAAACAAGATACAAAATTATATTACAGAATTAATAACAATAATACTGTTCAGTTTAATGGAGGCTTGAATCCTCCAAACATATAGCCTTGGATAGTCTGTGCTCACTTCACATGCTAGTATTGAATATAGCCTTGGACAGTCTGTGTGCTCACTTCACATGCTAGTATTGAATATAGCCTTGGACAGTCTGTTTGCTCACTTCACATGCTAGTATTGAATATAGCCTTGGACAGTCTGTGTGCTCACTTCACATGCTAGTATTGAATATAGCCTTGGACAGTCTGTGTGCTCACTTCACATGCTAGTATTGGATATAGCCTTGGACAGTCTGTGTGCTCACTTCACATGCTAGTATTGAATGTAGCCTTGGACAGTTGGTGTGCTCACTTCACATGCTAGTATTGAATGTAGCCTTGGACAGTCTGTGCGCTCACTTCACATGCTAGTATTGAATATAGCCGTGGACAGTCTGTGTGCTCACTTCACATGCTAGTATTGAATATAGCCTTGGACAGTCTGTGCTCACTTCACATGCTAGTATTGAATATAGCCTTGGACAGTCTGTGTGCTCACTTCACATGTTAGTATATTTTTAGCCTTGGACAGTCTGTGTGCTCACTTCACATGCTAGTATTGAATATAGCCTTGGGCAGTCTGTGTGCTCACTTCACATGCTAGTATTGAATATAGCCTTGGACAGTCTGTGTGCTCATTTCACATGCTAGTAATGAATATAGCCTTGGACAGTTTGTGTGCTCACTTCACATGCTAGTACTGAATATAGCCTTGGACAAGTCTGTGTGCTCACTTCACATGCTAGTATTGAATATACCCTTGGACAGTCTGTGTGCTCACTTCACATGCTAGTATTGAATATAGCCTTGGACAGTCTGTGTGCTCACTTCACATGCTAGTATTGAATATAGCCTTGGACAGTCTGTGTGCTCCCTTCACATGCTAGTATTGAATATAGCCTTGGACAGTCTGTGTGCTCACTTTACGTGCTAGTATTAAATATTGTGAAGGATTTAAAGGTCCTCAGAACTTCACTCATGGAAAGTAAACCCTTTCCAGCTACTTCAATTGGATCTATATAGTCCCAGGAAGTCAAACACTACACCCAGCCTGTGGTCAGAAGTCCTCTTTAAATAACAATTATTAAGAACTTGAGTGAGAGAGAGTCTCAACAGTTGTTAGCAGGACCTTTTTATCTCCTTCCATCCCACATACATTACATCATTCCATCTTACATACACGCACAGAAATTCAACACAGAGGATTCCCATAGAGTTCCATAAGCTAATATAAATCTAACATGAAATAAACACCCGACAAGAAAACATAGAATTTCCAACTCAAAACCAATTACAACACAGAGCGTCACCAAAACAGTCGAAGAAAACAAGATACACAATTATATTCCAGAATTAATAACAATAATACTGTTCAGTTTAATCGAGGCTTGAGTCCTCCACAAATATAGCCTTGGACAGTCTGTGCTCACTTCACATGCTAGTATTGAATATAGCCTTGGACAGTCTGTGTGCTCACTTCACATGCTAGTATTGAATATAGCCTTGGACAGTCTGTGTGCTCACTTCACATGCTAGTATTGAATATATCCTTGGACAGTCTGTGTGCTCACTTCACATGCTAGTATTGAATATAATTATACTTGGACAGTCTGTGTGCTCACTTCACATGCTAGTATTGAATATAGCCTTGGACAGTCTGTGTGCTCACTTCACATGCTAGTATTGAATATAGCCTTGGACAGTGTGAGTGCTCACTTCACATGCTAGTATTGGATATAGCCTTGGACAGTCTGTATGCTCACTTCACATGCTAGTATTGAATGTAGCCTTGGACAGTCTGTGCGCTCACTTCACATGCTAGTATTGAATGTAGCCGGACATTCTGTGTGCTCAATTCACATGCTAGTATTGAATATAGCCTTGGACAGTCTGTGCTCGCTTCACATGCTAGTATTGAATATAGCCTTGGACAGTCTGTGTGCTCACTTCACATGTTAGTATTGAATAATAGCCTTGGAGAGTCTGTGTGCTCCCTTCACATGCTAGTATTGAATATAGCCTTGGGCAGTCTGTGTGCTCACTTCACATGCTAGTATTGAATATAGCCTTGGACAGTCTGTGTGCTTACTTCACATGCTAGTATTGAATATAGCCTTGGACAGTCTGTGTGCTCACTTCACATGCTAGTATTGAATATAGCCTTGGACAGTCTGTGTGCTCACTTCACATGCTAGTATTGAATATAGCCTTGGACAGTCTGTGGGCTCAATTCACATGCTAGTATTGAATATAGCCTTGGACAGTCTGTGGGCTCAATTCACATGCTAGTATTGAATATAGCCTTGGACAGTCTGTGTGCTCACTTCACATGCTAGTATTGAATATAGCCTTGGACAGTCTGTGTGCTCACTTCACATGCTAGTAATGAATATAGCCTTGGACAGTTTGTGTGCTCACTTCACATGCTAGTATTGAATATAGCCTTGGACAGTCTGTGTGCTCACTTCACATGCTAGTATTGAATATAGCCTTGGACAGTCTGTGTGCTTACTTCACATGCTAGTATTGAATATAGCCTTGGACAGTCTGTGGGCTCAATTCACAAGCTAGTATTGAATATAGCCTTGGACAGTCTGTGTGCTCACTTCACATGCTAGTATTGAATATAGCCTTGGACAGTCTGTGTGCTCAGTTCACATGCTAGTATTGAATATAGCCTTGGACAGTCTGAGTGCTCACTTCACATGCTAGTATTGAATATAGCCTTGGACAGTCTGTGTGCTCAGTTCACATGCTAGTATTGAATATAGCCTTGGACAGTCTACATGCTCACTTCACATGGTGGTATTGAATATAGCCTTAGACAGTCAGTGTGCTCACTTCACATGCTTATTGAATATAGCCTTGGACAGTCTGTGTGCTCACTTCACATGCTAGTATTGAATATAGCCTTGGAGAGTCTGTGTGCTTACTTCACATGCTAGTATTGAATATAGCCTTGGACAGTCTGTGTGCTCACTTCACATGCTAGTATTGAATATAGCCTTGGACAGTCTGTGTGCTCACTTCACATGTTAGTATTGAATAATAGCCTTGGAGAGTCTGTGTGCTCCCTTCACATGCTAGTATTGAATATAGCCTTGGGCAGTCTGTGTGCTCACTTCACATGCTAGTATTGAATATAGCCTTGGACAGTCTGTGTGCTTACTTCACATGCTAGTATTGAATATAGCCTTGGACAGTCTGTGTGCTCACTTCACATGCTAGTATTGAATATAGCCTTGGACAGTCTGTGTGCTCACTTCACATGCTAGTATTGAATATAGCCTTGGACAGTCTGTGGGCTCAATTCACATGCTAGTATTGAATATAGCCTTGGACAGTCTGTGGGCTCAATTCACATGCTAGTATTGAATATAGCCTTGGACAGTCTGTGTGCTCACTTCACATGCTAGTATTGAATATAGCCGTGGACAGTCTGTGTGCTCACTTCACATGCTAGTAATGAATATAGCCTTGGACAGTTTGTGTGCTCACTTCACATGCTAGTATTGAATATAGCCTTGGACAGTCTGTGTGCTCACTTCACATGCTAGTATTGAATATAGCCTTGGACAGTCTGTGTGCTTACTTCACATGCTAGTATTGAATATAGCCTTGGACAGTCTGTGGGCTCAATTCACAAGCTAGTATTGAATATAGCCTTGGACAGTCTGTGTGCTCACTTCACATGCTAGTATTGAATATAGCCTTGGACAGTCTGTGTGCTCAGTTCACATGCTAGTATTGAATATAGCCTTGGACAGTCTGAGTGCTCACTTCACATGCTAGTATTGAATACCCTTGGACAGTCTGTGTGCTCAGTTCACATGCTAGTATTGAATATAGCCTTGGACAGTCTACATGCTCACTTCACATGGTGGTATTGAATATAGCCTTAGACAGTCAGTGTGCTCACTTCACATGCTTATTGAATATAGCCTTGGACAGTCTGTGTGCTCACTTCACATGCTAGTATTGAATATAGCCTTGGAGAGTCTGTGTGCTTACTTCACATGCTAGTATTGAATATAGCCTTGGACAGTCTGTGTGCTCACTTCACATGCTAGTATTGAATATAGCCTTGGACAGTCTGTGTGCTCACTTCACATGCTAGTATTGAATATAGCCTTGGACAGTCTGTGTGCTCACTTCACATGCTAGTATTGAATATAGCCTTGGAGTGCTCACTTCACATGCTGGTATTGAATATAGCCTTGGACAGTCTATGTGTTCACCCAATAATGTTAACAGTACCCCAGACCTGCCAACCCCAGAGTCATGAAAATCTGGAGATCCCCCCAAAAATCGTATAAAATCTGGTTATCATTTGTATCAAGTCATAATATAGCATGCTAAGCATACTAAATTAATTTCCCCCATCCAAATAACACACTGATATCAGTTTAATGATTCTGATTATAGCAAGAAGTTGCCCTTTCATCATGCACCCAGCGGTAACAGGGAACTTCAGATTCAGGGAATGAGCTTCATGGCTAGAATGCTTGACAAAGTGCCATCGAGCTTCATTGCCGAGCGTCCGTCTTTTTCTTTCCGACAATGCTCAAGTGTCATTCCTCTTTAGCATTACTGTAAGGGAGGACAACTACCTCAGCGACACGAAATAGGTATTTGAAACGCTGACAAGGTAGTTCGGATATGCAAAAAACCACAAATATTCATGAATGTACTGAATCACGTTGGAACTATTTTCAATATCCTATTAATCTGCAGGTCCTTTGGATAATAAGAAGCTCACTTCCTTGTACCAGAAGGATTTAGGTCTTCAGTAACTGGCATGCTGTTTTACATACATATTTTTTCATGTTATTTATATTCATAATGTTGTATTTTCTCTGAGCAAATAGTCTACTGATTTCAGTGCCTCGGGGCTTGCTCGCTTTTCTGAACAAACCACAGATATAAAGCATTTTCTAGTTGTTCGTCTTTAGCAAGGAGCATGACTTTGCGAGCTGAACTTATCCCCCTGACAGTCAAGGTTGCCTGCGAACACTCGAAGTTTGGCTCGTTCTTTTTTATCTCCGTTATTGTCAACTTCCCTATGCCTTACTCTTCTGCTAGTCCGGCTAGACTGGCTCCATTTGATATCTTGCTTAGAATGGGTGGATGGACAAAACTACTCGCCACGTGCAACTTATGTAAACAATTTTGCACATCGACGACCATTACCAGGTTTATTATTTAATCTGGAGTTCAGATAATCCGAGCGTTCAGATAATCAAAGGATCGGATATGCGAGGGTATAATGTAATATATATATTTTGAACCTGAACCCTGATCTGATCTTTAAAAAATCAATTCCTCAGAAAGTCGAGTGAATTGGATATTAATCGGGAGATCTGGAGATTAGCGTTGAAATCTGGTAACACCCGGCAGCATCAGGTGAGTTGGCAGGTCTGCTACCCCCTCAGATTTTTCTCAAATTTGGTGTCTGTGCTGATTTTGGCAGGGAAAGCTGTATAAACTCAATCATACTTACTTTGAACGTCCATAACTCTGCAACCACTTGACCGATCTTGATGAGATTGCTTTCTCTGGAAAGGAAATGCCACAGGGATTCTAAATCTGCTATGTTTTTTGGTAGGGGTAAGTTAAAATGTGATGACCTTTTGACCCATAGTTTGACCTTGAATTTGACCATGTAGCTCTCCTGATATTGAAATGAATTATTGGTCAAATTTGTAGCCCGACATGTTTTCTACACAATATGTAAAAATCAGAGATGTCTCTGAAAGCAAAGCAAATCAAAAATACCTACTTCCGAGATCTAGTCATGATTGGGCTTCGTTTACGAGATGGTGTTGCATCCATGACTCCAGATGGCTGTGGGTCCGGTCTCACTGTCATGTGAACTCGATTGCGTCGAACATCTCCAGTTGGTGTCTCCAACAGGTAGGACCTTGGGGTCTCTGCATGAGTGATTAAAAGTCCTGGTGATCGGGTGTTGGAGGTTGTCACCCAGAGTCTGGTGTCCTCAGGAATGTCAGCAAGTGGTCGGGTACCATGACGAGCATCATAGTCCATTCTCTGTTTCTGTTTGAGCTTGCTGTTTGCCAGTCGGAAATCATTCAGGTATGGCTGGCCACTGTGGTATGAGAGTCTCGGTTGTCTGGGGAATATTTGATCAGACTTGCCTTCCCATCAGTAGCTCGGCTGGAGATAATCCACACCAGGGTAGAGGTGGTGTTGACCGGTAGGACACAAGCCCTAGCCCTAGCCCTAGCCCTAGCCCTAGCCCTAGTCCACAGTGATATGTAAGGATCAGTTGATCCCTTCAGAATACATGTAGCTTGTTATTTTTAAGGTGGGGGGGGGGGACAGTTGCATTTTTTAATTTTCCCCCCAAAACTTATAGTTACCACTTGAGAGCTCCATAGATTCTGCAAACTTCATGACATGGACTTGATATATACATTAGCTCAAAAGATAGGTCTCTGTGTGTGCTCTCTTTTGATACTAAAATATTTTTCATAGGTATAACTATAGGCAAGTTACTAGACCTAAAGTGGAGGGTCCTCAAAACCTGAATGCCTGAAACCTCCACATAAATAAATCCGTGTTGCGCGTGGGTGCAAAATGAGTTTTATGGATTTTCATTTTCCACCCGCGTGCTTGACTACGTACTTACATTTTAACACCTAATGAAAACACTCATTGCATAGAGTAGGGCTTCCTCTAGCCACTGGTGCTAATCTTTTAAACTTAGCCATCTGGAGTTATTTATGTGGAGGTTGCAGGCATTAAGGTTTTTGAGGGTCCACTTGTAGCTTCCTTAACTAGGCTATAGTTATACTTATGAAAAACATTTTAGTATCAACAGAGAGCACAAAGAGAGACCTATGTTTTGAGCTATATTATATCAAGTCCATAACATGAAGTTTACATAATCTATGGAGTTATAAAGTGGTAACCACACACACACACCAAAAAAAAAGCATGTGGGTTATTCCCCCCCCCCCAAAATGCAACTGTCTCCCCCTAAACTTGTTTGGCACTGCTTATAACAATCCCCTACTACCATACCTAAACCTTATAACTCTATCTAACAAGATAAGCTAGCTAGATATACATGTATACACGATGAAAATTATTCATGTACAAAATTATGGTTAGTTTTTTTCTTATCTTCATTGTTAGTAGTACTAGGCATCAACCCTGTCTCGAGCTTCCTTAAGCTCGGGTTAAGCTTCTACACTCCATTTGTCCTTGTTTCTATAAGAGCAGGAGTGGCACAAAAGTCAATAGTAAGCTAAACATGGCCTTAACATCGAATATAGGCCTAGAGATCGTGAAGCATGAATTCCAATTGGCAAAACGTGGCAGACTTGATTGTTTTCATGATCTGGTGGCCAAGACACCGCTCTGCCTTAGGGCAGATAATTTCAAACCTCGAGTCCAAGCTCCACGTGTTTTCTCTCTCATGTACTGTACTTGAAAATAACTCCACCCCACTTGTTATAATGGAATTTTTTATGACGCGGTTAAACAGTTAAACACTAGAATGTGAGTAACTGGTCATACTCGCTAGTCATACTTGTTGGTTGAAAAAAATTGTCTGCGCTGGACGGAAATTTTTTTCAACCCGACTTTTTTTTCAACCCACATGCTTGACCACTTACTCGCATTTTATCACCTGATGAAAATACTCATCCCATAGACCCGCAGTGTTTCCCAAATTTTTAGCCCAGGGGCCGGTGGGTACTACCTTGAGTGTGTCGAGGGCCGGAGGCCATTGGGAGGGGGGGGGGGGGGGATAGGACAAGAATAATTTTGCTTCTGTATTTCTGATACATGTGAAGCAGAAAACACATGACAGTTGCACGAAGTAATCACAATCAGTGTGAAACATGGAATTGCTTTTGCTGTTCCATGATGACATCGATATCAGGCTTGAGACGGGAAGAAACCACTCTCACAGTGTCTTCCAAGTGCGCATCAGAGATCAAATTCCGGTACTTTGGACTTGGCGAACTTGATCCTGGAGAAAAATTGCTCACAGATGTATGTGCTGCCAAACATGGCAAGGAACCTCTGGCCATTGGCAGCTAGGTTCTGGAAC
Source organism: Cladorhizidae sp. MBARI D1340-BT2 (assembly GCA_028752905.1). Taxonomy (NCBI): domain Eukaryota; kingdom Metazoa; phylum Porifera; class Demospongiae; order Poecilosclerida; family Cladorhizidae; species Cladorhizidae sp. MBARI D1340-BT2. Next base: position 1,374,048 of record JAQNBH010000015.1, read on the forward strand.
GTGTTGCGTAGCAGGGTCTTGTAGAATTCCTTCAGCTCCTTCTCCAGAAACTGGGACTTGATGTCCATGTAGCTCTGCAGCTCGATCAGCTCCAGCTGAAGCTCGACTAGAGCTTTGCTTGGGTCAGTTGTGAATGTCATCTATAGAGAAGATTTCAAAGTCCAGGCTTCTCGACCTGAACTCCTCAAAGCGGTGCTCAAACTCTCTCTTCAGGTTTTCAACTTCTGCAGCATATCTCTGCCCATAAAAATCATCAGCTCTGTCCTCACAGTGCAGACTCTTCATGGCAGGGTAGTGGTCGAGGTTACCAGCCTCCAACTGAGTCTGCCAGAGCTGCAGCTTCACCTGAAATGCTTGCAAACTCCCGAACAGGTTGTGGACGAGCTTCTCCTTGCCCTGCATGGAGACATTGAACAAGTTTAGCTTCTCTGTAATGCCCACCAGAAAGGCCAAGTCACACATCCACTGGGGATCGGAGAGCTCTTGGACTGGCTGGCCCTTCATGCCTCTCCAGCTCTTCTCTGAGTTCCCAAAAACGTTTCAGAGTGCGTCCCCTGCTGAGCCAATGGACAGAAGCGAAGTAGAGCACATCTCCATAGTTGGCATTGAGCTCTTCCAACAGTTCCTTCAACTGTCTGTGGTTGAGGGCATGCACTCTGATAAAGTTGACATGCGAGATGACCTTGCTCATCACTTCCTGGAAGCCAATAGTCTTGCACAGAGTGCTTCCTGGTGGATGATGCAATGGCACCAGACCAGGTCACGTGGCAGACACTTCCTGTCAGCTCAGCCATGACTTGGCCTTGTAGTCCTCATCTGGTCCCCAGCATGGAAGGTGCACCATCTGTGGCAATGCTTACCAGCCTCTTGTAGTCTAGCTTTCGCTCCTGCATGGCCGTGTTGAGCTCGAGGAAGACATGCTCTCCAGTGCATGTGTTCTTCATGCCACAGAGAGAGAGGAGCTCCTCTGTGATGTTACACTCTGCATCAACTTCCCTAATGAAGATGGCCAGCTGTGCAGTGTCGGTGATGTCTGTGCTCTCATCAAGAAGGCTGTGAACTCTGAGGCCAGGATGTGCAGCTGCTCCTTCAGGTTCTTGGACAGATCTTCCACCCGCCTGGTGACCGTTGTGTTGCTCAGGCTGACAGCAGCGAAGGAGGAGGTTTTCTCAGGGCACATCACTTCAACGACTGACTGCAGGCATTGCTTGATGTTCTCGCCATCTCTGAAGGGCTTCATTCGCTTGACAATGATCTGAGACACCAAGAAGCTGTCCTTCATGGCAGCCTTGCCTTCATTGACTGGTCTGGTTGAAGACGTTCTGCTGTCTGGACAGCTTGGACTTGAGCTCTTCGGCCTTGGCAACTCGTTGCTCTCCTATCAGTCCATCATACCTGTAATACAGAAAGCAGGCAGCCTAGCTCATTGTTTTTGCCCTGAAAGATAAAGTTACCTGTCTGAATGCTTTGACTGCTGGTAGTGTCGCCGGATGTTCAATAGCTTTGTAACAGCAAGGATTTCTTGACAGATGAGGCAGAGACACTTGCTCCTCCTGTCTGAGATGAAGAAGAATTCCTTGGTCCATTCTTCATTGAAGGCTCGATTTTCTGCATCCACCTTCCTCTTCTTTGGCAGTGCCATCCTGACCCTTCACTGTTGGAGGAGGCAGCAATGCCCAAGGAGTCCAAATCCAAGGTGGATAAGTCCAAACTCAGGATGTGAATGTTGCAAATTGGAGTGTCTCAGGGAAATCAGCAGGGACTTGAGGCCAGCTAGGTTTTAAATATTAGTCCAAAATAAATTTCTTGACCAGTAATTGTCCTTCTATGATTTTCTAATTGCTTTAATGACTTTCTGTGTCCTAAATAACCCCAGAAAAATGTTTTAGATGAAGTCTCTACCTAAAGCTGAACCTGAGGTATGAGAAAAACTCTAAAATGCACTCGCATGCATTAAATGTAAGGTGTGCTAACACAAAAGGGCTCTGCACACTTTTTTCTTGGACCTCAGGCCAATTGTTTCCCCACTTCATGCTGAGATGGTTATATAGAAGACAAGAAAACTCAGCCCTAATGAAAATAACAGAAATTTCATTTTGGCTGCCGTATAGCTCACTCCTAATTAAACCCTCAAATAGTCCCTGGGCAGCACCAGTTGTCTTAGTAAAGAAGGACGGGTCTACACTATTCTGTGTTGACTATAGAAAACTCAATACTCTCACGAGGAAAGATTCTTACCCACTTCTTAGAGTGGATGACACACTAGACACTCTCTCTGGTGCTAAATTGTTCAGCACCCTGGACCTTGTTAGCGGTTATTGGCAAGTTGAGATGGGCACTGCTGACCAGGAAAAAACAGCCTTCTGCGCACATGAAGGGTTATTCGAGTTTCAAGTGATGCCCTTTGGCCTTTGCAATGCCCCAGCTACATTTCAGCGACTGATGGATATGGTGCTTGCGGGCATCCAGTGGAAGAACTGTCTAGTTTATTTGGATGACATAATTGTTATTGGAAAGACATTGAGGAACATCTATCTAATCTGAAAGAAGTATTTGAGAGATTAAAGGAGGCAGGACTGACACTCAAACCCAGCAAGTGTAACTTCTGCTCGCCACAGGTGGAGTTCCTAGGACATGTGTCTAGAGATGGTGTGCACACTGACCCACGCAAGACGGCTAAGGTTGCAAAGTGGCCAACACCCACTTCTAAGAACGATGTGCAACAGTTTCTTGGTCTAGCCAACTACTATCGAAGATTTGTCCAGAACTTTTCAACTATAGCTAAACCTCTTCATCGGTTAACAGAGAAGACAGTAAAGTTTCAATGGACTGCTGAATGCCAGACATCATTCCAGGACCTTCGCCATAGACTTGTGATGGCACCAATCTCTTAGCATTTCCTGACCACAGCTGAGTGTTCATCCTAGACACTGATGCGAGTGCAACAGGCATAGGAGCTGTGCTATCGCAACCCCAAGAGGATGGAACAGAGAAGGTTATAGCGCAAGGTATTGCCCAGGCCGGAACGTAATTACTGCGTGACTAGACAGGAATTGCTTGCTGTGGTCACATTTGTTCAGCAGTTTAGGCCATAACTCCTGGGAAGACAGTTCCTTCTCAGGACTGACCACGGCTCCTTGACCTGGCTCTCAAATTTCAAGGAACCGGAGGGTCAGCTTGCACGTTGGCTAGAGAGATTACAAGAGTATGATTTTACTATCTCCCATTGCCCTGGACGGAAACACCAGAATGCAGATGCACTGTCTCGAAGACCATGTACGCAATGTGGCATGTGGCAGAGAAAGTCACGAAGGAGGCCTAGTCTCTGTGTTGAAAGAGAGTGGATCAATAGCCTCTGACCTTGTGAAGATGTCCACAGTAGAGATGCGACAGAAACAACTTAGCGATGGTCCAGTACAGCTTTTCCTACTACATAGCAAGAGAAAGAGACGAAAAACCTAGCATAGATGATGTCAGAAGCCAAGGAACCCATTGCTCAACGTCTTAAAAGGGGGGACTATGCGTCAAAAATTAGAGATTTCTTTTTTTCCCTTCTTTTTTTCCTTCTTGTTGCAAACAATTTTTTTGTCCATGTAAGAGACCAAGAAACTACAAAGAGAACACATCTTGCATCGTAAAGCTCATAACTTTTTTAACTTTACCAAAAAATGATAATTTTTATATCACTGGATAGCCCTTCTAACTATCTATATATTGTATGTGCCAAAATTTTAAGTACTTTAAGTATTAGCAAGTTATGGTGATTTGAAGCGGTGAGGTTGGGATGTTTCCTGGTGTTTTCCAGTTGCTAAAGCGGTGGCCTGCCACACAAAAACCACTACATTTATTGATAATCTGTTCACATATTGCAGAATAGGGCCTTCTCTATCAGCTGACCAAATCTGGGACTTTAGTCTTGATAATTAGGGCAGTTATGAATTGTACTGCAAGATAGATCAACTTATTTAGGGATCTTGATGTATCTTCTGAGAAAATATGTCTGCAGAGACATTCAACATAATTATCATTAGGAACAAAGCATAAGGAAATAGGGAATAAAATGACCTGCATATACAACAAAAGTTATCCCGATTTATAATACTTTGGTGGTGCTGACGTACAGTCCCCCCCCCCCCCCTCCCCCCCCACACACACACAGCACGGGCAACTACACATGAAATAAGTTAAAACTGTTGTTGCATCTATCTACTTGCTATTTCCAAAGTTTTAGAGACATATATAGGATGCTTCTTTTCATAGTTATGGTGGATCTACTTCATCATACAGTACCTAAAATTCTCGAGTGTAACTTGCAGACAGCTATAATGAATGCCTGAGGCTAGAGGGCTTTAATGGACGATTTTTGAAAATTCTTCCATTAGGTGATCAACCATAACTAGGTAGTCGAGCATCAAAAGCCGGTTCTCTTGCTAGGAATTCAGGCATTCATATGACGTTTCCCAATTTTAGATGTATGTAACTCTGGCATGGTTATTACCTAGGCTACATTTTAAATTTAATAAAAGAAATCGACCTTCAGGCAAGTTCACACATTGAAGTGTGAAGAAGCCATGGAGCAACAGAGTTGAAGCCATGGAGCAACAGAGTTGTAACCATAAATTTTGTGGGTGTTTATGGGGGGGGGGGATGCTAGTCAGCCATTAATTAATCTTTTGGGTGCCTGTGCAGTGCCCATCAAAGGTGAGTCGTAATATATCCTGATCTATCGGCTCACTTTCCCAAGGTTGACCTGGGACTCTAACTTGGCAACGTTAGTCCCAGGAGAAAGCTAGCTGCTAGAATCCGAGCTTAACCCTGCCCAAGGGATAGATGGGAACCCCAAAAATTGGTGTGGACGGGACCATTTTTGTCCCTCCTTACTCACTCCCAACAATGAGCTACAACTGATGTTGGCATGCTCTTAATAGATGATGATAAGCGAATGTGTCTGGTTGTAAGGAATCCAGGTAGAGCATTGCCAACCATGAGCTACAATTAGTTGGTTAATTTTGGTATGCTCTTAATTTAAATGATAATAAATAAGTCAGTGTGTCTGGTTGTAGGGAGTTCAGGTAAAGTGTTCCCAGCTATTAGCTACAACTAGTTGGTTGATGTTAGCATGCTCTTAGGGGGGAGTAAACAATTTTTTAAATTATTATTATTATTATTTTTAATTTTTTCTCATCATTCTATAGCTTCACTATTAAACTAACTGAATGTCGAGTTTCAACATTTTATTGTCGACCATTCTGGAGTTATGATACTTTTTATCCTCCTATTTCATCGCCCATCTCTGCGCGATGAATATGCTTTCCTCTATAGATATTCAGTAGCTGTTAGAAAGTAGAGCTGACAAAGAGCTTGAGAATAGTGCCAGAATTTAAAAACAGTAAGATACGGCTATTCTAGATTGGTGAACTTACTCCGGATTAGCTGCAACAACATTTTTATCGCACCAGTGCCTAAGAGAACAAGGCATCCACCGGTCATATCAGTGTTATTATTGTAAATGTGAACTGTTTTCCTGTTGTTGTTTCAGAATTTTATTAGGTACATGCTGGAATTGAATTAACACTAGACAAGTATATATAACATGGTCTGCTATGATATATTTTATTCATATACATGGGTGTATTTGGGGTGGGGAAGGGGGCATTAGTCAACCCTCCCCCCTTTCAAATTTTGATACTGGGTCAAGCCCTAAATTTTTTTTCATTCGTCAAATATATTTTGCCCCATCCAAGTCCAAGTTTTCATCGCAAACCCCCCTCCCATGGCAAGGTTTCTATATGCATCCCTGCTTCAACTAAATTTGTTGCAATTAAATAAAAAAGACTCTCCCCTCCCCCTTCCACACTAGTTGTTGTGACTAGATGAGGAGTGTACATTTTGTACGCTGCCTCAAAATTTAATGGTCCCCACAATCCTTTGCAATGACTATTTATAAGAGCATTTATACTTTTGTAGCCATTCCACTGCTAAGGATAAAAGATGATATTCGTCTCTGGACTCAGAAGTGTTCAAGGTACTGTAAGTTCCAAATGTCTTATCTGCTCTCTCACTGGATCAATAGTAGGTGAGCTTGGTTGAGCATTGTTACAAGCATGTGAAAAGTGGTGGGGCTTGAAGGCAATATTTTTGGCACAAGCACAGGGGTTGAGTCTGACAATCTCGTACGGTTAGAGGGTGGGTGCGAAATACTTGCATTTTGGTATATTCTGTCTGCATGTTAGCTTTGCTGACTAAGCGATACTCCCATGTTCTAGAACTGGTTGTCTGTTAAAGCTTTCTGTCCAGGTGCTCTAACACTGCACAAACCAATGCACATTAGTCACGTCTATGAATTAAATAATGCCCATTAATGTGCATTATTCTGGTCCAAGATAAGTAGTTCGATGCAAAATCAGAGCAACAAATTAAAGCGTTCAAATAACTACGTGAGTTTGCGTTCAATCACTCTTGTCTTTGTGATGCTGCAATTCGGAACTTTGTAGCCTGCTGTATACTATCTGTGGCCAGCCACCAAACTAGCTAGTACATCGCTAGAGAACTGTTGCTTTGTTTTTACTCCCTCGTGCAGTTTCAACTTCCGTTCGTTCTGCCTTTCCCTCAGATCTCTCCTCTTCTCTGCAGCAAATGTTTCCTACCCATCTATTGGTTACTGATCACCTACAAGAAAGGGATGGAGAAAAAAACACATCTCAATTACAGCTACAGTTTATTGACATTGGCAGGCTGTTTATTTTTGCTTCGTACGGTTCTTTTCGGTGCTACTGTGGACGCTATGAATTCTCATTGATGCGCATCAGCATTTTCCTCTGACCCAACATGCACACATCTGTTTATTAAGTGCAGTGTGGACAGGTTTATGTTTGCATTAGCCGATGTGACAGGCTTGCTTGGCGTACCTTTATGTTTCTTTAGCGTTCCCTTGTGTTGCTCCTACCTGTTGTAGTTGTGATGTATAGCTTGACAGAATAGCAACTGTGTTGAAGTTCCAATTCAGTTCAGTGAAGGACTGCCATAAGTGGATATATCAGAAAACTAGGACTATTCATGTGTGCACAGATAGAAATTACCAAAATAGCACTGTGGTATATTTAGAGTGGGTATTTAATTTTTTCTGTTGAATATTTTCTTTCTGACTTAAAATACGTGTCTGCAAGGAAGGTTATTGAATTACAAAGACAACAGACAGTACCAAACACTACCTATACATGTAAGCATTTCATTGCTTCGCTGCACTGGCTCAAAATCCACAGGAGCTCTCCAAAATTGTGGGTAATGGATATTTATTACTCTTTTTAGTTGTGTTAGTTCCTTTGAGGGAAGTCCTGGGAGGTGCCAGTTTCCTTTTGTTGGGCACTGAAGGAGAATGTCATTGTCTAGTATAGCCTCACGTGCAAGTTTGCATGCAAGAGTCCCGGCTCTACATGCTCCTTGCCGCTTAGGATATTTACCAATAATCCCTTCCCTGTTTATAGTCCCTGCCTGTTGATGTCGCATGAGAGTAGGGCATCCATCATAGCACCAACTGGTAGTTTTGGTGGAGGATGTGCAAGGAGATGAGGTCTGAGGAGGAGCAGGGGTCAGGATATGAGGAGGAGCAGGCAGGGGTCAGGCAGGGCTGCATTGAGGGGGTGGGAGGTCATTAGCCCCTTGTTGATTCTTCCATAGAGATCTTGGGATGTTGTATTATTTATTAGTGTAACAAGCCATATAAACTTCAATTTTGTTATTGCTTACATAAATGACTCAGTAGGCTGGGTCAATTTGACCCACCATCATACTCAATGAGTTAACAAAAGGTGCTAATTATAAAACTGACAATCGAAGCCAATTAACAAGTCAGAGATGCTAAATGGATTTTTGGCTGAACAACAACTAATTAAGCGGGCAGCTGTGTATGTCAGAAAAACAGAAAGGCCACCAAAAAAGATTGTGAAGTAACTTTGCCAAATTTATAGGATTTAGGATTCCATGCCAACTTTCTGCTTAAAAAATTACAGAAATTGGACAGGAACCGCATGTCTATTGTTAAAATATTGTTTATTTTCGATTAGTTTCTATTAAATTATTATTATTATTTTAAGATACTCCAATTATAAACCAACTGCAATTATAAAATTAATTATAAAATTAAAATATAATTAAGGTCCTCACCCTGCGTTCCTGTCCAATTTCTGTGATTTTTGAAGCAGAAAGTTGGCATGGAATCCTGAATCCTGTAAATTTGGTAAAGTAATGTCACAATATATTTTTTTGTGACCTTTCTGTTTTTGTGATGTTGGGGTCAAGGTCTTTGGAAATTTTACTCATGACGGTGGTGCTGATTGGCTGTCAGCCAAGTGCAAAAACCTGAAAATCTGGGAAAATCGAGTTCGAGGCATAATAGACGAAATACCAGGGTGTTCTAGATGAATATCCTCATTCGACCAATACATTTTAAGTCACGGCAACTTGGAAGTACCCAGTATATAAGATACCAAGGAAAGCTTTGATCTCTTCCACAGAGACATTTGACCACAGGCGTGCTCATGGTGTAGTGCTCTGTTGTGCCCCATATTTATTGGTTTCAGTAACCAATAGCTGCCATACTTCATCAGCCCCCCAAAAATGTCCAAACAGCTAACCTAAGTTTTTATTAAGGCTGCTTTCTATTACTAAGCTGCTTTCTATCCACATCAAATATGATTCATTACTCAAGACTCTGTTTCCCTCGGCCCCAAATGATGGTGTCTTTGTCATCGGGTTGACAGGAGGTGGAGAGTTTGGCATATTCTGAAACACTGGAACAAGAATAATAAGGAGAAAACACCCTTAAATACAGGACTTACACATAATTGTGTACTTTAACAGAAAGCTTCAACCTGGGCACGTCTTTCTCCATGATATATATTTCTTCCACTGTTAATCAGTTACCTCCATCTTGGGAACAAATACCGCATAACAGCCTGTGCCATGTGTGCTGCTTGCTACGGTGTTGTTAGCCCCTTGCTACGGTGTTGTTATGCAGCTTTCACAGTTACACCCCACCTGTGTATGAGAAGCATCTAGTTTGTGTTATATATAAATGTGCACACCAATATGTACTCCTCATTGATGTTGACACCTCCCAACCAACCACCAAGTCTGCAGGTACCACTATGTAAACTAGACAGCCTCCATTCATTCACTCTCTGGAGGAGTGCAGGTGGTAATATATTGAAATCTTAATCCCCCTTGCGCATGTGCACTCATTATTGCTATGTAGATAGGTATGTCATCATGGCTATTCTCCCTGTAACATTTTGTAATTAAATGCAGATCAGAAATTTTCTAGCACACTAGAAAAAATTAAAAAAATTAAACAGGACATGTCTTTGTCCTTGGCAGGTCGACGGACAACTATAAAACACTGAAGCAGGAAGAATAACGAGAAAAACCCTTAAAAACAGACACACATAATTGTGTACTTTAACAGAAAGCTTCACCTCACCTCACCTGGACACGTATTTTTCCACGTCAAATAACGCGCCCACTGCTCGTCAGTCACCTGAGTCGTCTTGGGCACATATACCTGATCGAGGAGGGGGGGAGGGGGGGGGGGGGGGCATGCAATCCTTGACAATATTTTTTTTAGACCAAAAATATAAATTATATCTCGAGCATATTTCACTAAAAACCAGGTCCTGAAAGTTGAGCTCCTTGCTAAGCTATAGCTAGAACACATGATTGGGGGGAGGGGGGATAAATTCTGCTAGTATATCTGTTGAAGTTTATAATATCTGCAGAGCTCCAAGATGGCTATTTTATGCACAGGTGGGAGGGAACAATTCTGCTAGCACATCTGTTCTATAAAATGGCTGGGGTGAAAAGGGGGTTAGCGTAGGAACATCACATCCTTCCCCTGCTCATACAATATCTCCCCCTGCTCATACCATATCTCCCCCTGCTCTTACAATATCTCCCCCTGCTCATACAATATCCCCCCCTGCTCATACAATATCCCCCCCTGCTCATACCATATCTCCCCCTGCTCTTACAATATCTCCCCCTGCTCATACAATATCCCCCCCTGCTCATACAATATCCCCCCCCTGCTCATACGATATCCCCCCTGCTCATACAATATACCCCCTGCTCATACCATATCTCCCCCTGCTCTTACAATATCTCCCCCTGCTCATACAATATCCCCCCCTGCTCATATAATATCCCCCCCTGCTCATACAATATCCCCCCCTGCTCATACGATATCCCCCCTGCTCATACAATATCCCCCCTGCTCATACCATATCTCCCCCTGCTCTTACAATATCTCCCCCTGCTCATACAATATCCCCCCCTGCTCATACAATATCCCCCCCTGCTCATACAATATACCCCCTGCTTGAGAACTGGTCTAGCACAGAGATCTATGGCTAAATAATAATTTGTAGGACTAAACTTAATCACCTGCAGCTTCTTTCCTTCCATCTTTCCTTGACTATGATTAAAGTTACCATTCATGCCACTTGTGTTCATTCCGAACCCGTTACCACACATGATGCTCATTCCAAAACCATTACCGTTCATGCCACTTGTGTTCATTCCAAAACCATTACCCATGTTGTTCATTCCAAAACCATTACTGTTCATGCCACTTGTGTTCATTCCAAAACCATTATCCATGTTGTTCATTCCAAAACCATTACCGTTCATGCTGTTCATTCCAAAACCATTACCCATGTTGCTCATTCCAAAACCATTACCCATGTTGCTCATTCTAAAACCATTACCGTTCATGCTGTTCATTCCAAAACCATTACCCATGTTGCTCATTCTAAAACCATTACCGTTCATGCTGTTCATTACAAAACCATTACCCATGTTGCTCATTCCAAAACCATTACCAATGTTGCTCATTCCAAAACCATTACTGTTCATGCCACTTGTGTTCATTCCAAAACCATTATCCATGTTGTTCATTCCAAAACCATTACCGTTCATGCTGTTCATTCCGAAACCATTACCCATGTTGCTCATTCCAAAACCATTACCCATGTTGCTCATTCCAAAACCATTACCGTTCATGCTGTTCATTACAAAACCATTACCCATGTTGCTCATTCCAAAACCATTACCAATGTTGCTCATTCCAAAACCATTACCCATGTTGCTCATTCCAAAACCATTACCAATGTTGCTCATTCCAAAACCATTACCAATGTTGCTCATTCCAAAACCATTACCGTTCATGCTGTTCATTACAAAACCATTACCCATGTTGCTCATTCCAAAACCATTACAAATGCTGCTCATTCCTAAACCATTACCGTTCATGCCACATGTATTCATTCCGAAACAGTTGCTGCTCATGCCAACACCATTCGTGCAAGACCTATTGACACTTCCTTTGTTGAATCCCATACCCATTCCAGAATTATTTAAACGGTTGGTTCCAAACCCCTGGTTGAGGCCAAAGGCATTAAAATCAGTCAATCCCGTGTTGATGAACCCGAGACGATTGATTGCCATTGTGTTGTTCGTAGCAATAGCACTGAGTTCGGGACTCGGCACGACATTATGATAGTCCATTTGCATAAATTGTGGATTCTGACTGAGATTTTGCTACGCCTGGGTGCGTAAATCCAATAGAGTACCAGGACCAAGGGCCGGGGTGGTTTGCCCATTCTGTGCCGCGGAAAGATAGCCTACACATGTACGCATCTGATCCTCATCGCTGTCATTTCCCTGATTCAGTGGAGCCTGTGTGAATCCGGGGTAAACCTGTTGTAATTCAACCACTATGTGAGGTGTATAGTGGACAGGCCACTTAAACAAACAACAGTCGATGCAAAAACAGCCAACAGGAATGCTACTTCTGTCAAGCAAGGAACATTTAAAAAAAACACTTAGGAAGGTTTCTTATTGAGATTATTATTAACGATTATTATAAAGTAAGAAATGGAGCATTCAATATACGAGACTCTTCTGATTGAAACGACCAGACAAATAATATAACAACATGCTCAGAAACATATCTAAGCATGTATGATGCTTTGCAAGAGACGTGGTCTTAACATGAACAGACATCATTCTAGCACGAAACACAGATCACTCTCTTACAATGCTGGAAGAGAGAGAAGCATTGATGATTGGGCTTAGAAGCACAGCTGTTGTTCGTTGAGTGAGCGAGGGCTTATCGGGCTAGGAGCTTTGTGGAGGGCTTGTCGAGCAAGAGAGATAACTGCTTGTGTTGGCTGGCTGGCTGAAAATGATGCTTGCGACAGAATATTTATAGATTGTTTGTCTTAGCAGCTGCCTGTCTGCTGCCAGATAGAGACAGAAGGGAGCAAAAAAAAACACCAAAAAACCCGAGAGCTCCTCCCTCATTCATGATGGCTTGTTGTTCCCTTCTTCCTCCTCCTCAATCATCCAGCCAAGTTACAAGAAGCAGTAGTAAACGCCACCACATCCACCACCAGATCACATCACAGGAGACCAGCCAGGCCCAGAGAGATTGAGGCCCTCCAGTAGTACACAGACAGCTGTTATTCTCTCAGTCCCGTGCGTGGAAGTGCAGCAGCTGCATTTTACCAACCCTCCCAAAAAGGTGCGTCGGTCCCACCCACGCCGAGTGGTGTCGTGCCAGTCAGGCAAGGCAGGCAGTCAGGCAAGGCAGGCAGGCAGGCTGGCTGTCTCGCACAATCAGAAAGGGAAAAAAAGAACAAGGGCAGTGTCATCGTACATTATTATATTCATGCACATGCCTCGCCCTGTTCCTGATTCCCGAATCAGGAAACAGGACAGGCATGCAAGAGAAAAAAGGGAAAAATCTGGACCGACCTCGATTTAAAAAAATTTTAGCAAAAAGGTGCCAATTAAAAATTGCCAATGCCAATCCAAACCAATCAACACCATTTTGACACACACAGACTCGCCTATCCACATCTACCCATCATCTGGTTTCAGGATTACTGAAACAGGAAAGATTCAGTCGACACACACTCTCTCTCTCTCTGACAACAACATGGAGAAGTCAAAAACAACATTCATTCAAGAGAAAGAACAAAATGGACAAAGATGGAAAAGAATCTCATAGATTCGAATGATATTTCCATACATAACTAACAGTAGTGGTCATTAGGTATATATATACACATACACAGGGAGGGCAAACTTCTGGTGGGGGTCTTAATAATTTTTTACTTACAATTTAACAACTTTTTAACATACAATCCACTTCATTTTACATCCATTTTAATCTTTTTAACCTTCGTCATGAAATTGGACAGGAACGAAGGATGAGACCCTAATTATATTTTTAATTTAACTATTGTGTATGTATTGGTTGATACATTTTTATAGTAGCTATATCATAAAATAATAAATATGAAATAAATAAACAATATTTTAGGACATAATACATAATAGAGGTCTCACCCTTCGTTCCTGTCCAATTTCTGAGAGTTTTGAAAATTTGGTAAAGTAATGTCACAATCCTTTTTTTAAAACAGTTCTTTCCATTGCATTCAGGGGTTCAAGGTCTTTGGAAATTTGGGCCATGATCCTGTCTCGGCTCTAGTGGCCAACTTATGCATGGAATTCATTGGGGAGCTGGCCTTCGAGTCACCACAACAAAACTTGTTCTATGAAGGAAAAAACGATACTTTCTGCATAGTAATGAGAGCGACAGAAATGACTCCTAAACCACCTGAACAGCCTCATGTCTACAATCAAGTTGACCTGTAGTTGGAGAGGGATGACCAGTTTCCTTTCCTTACTTCTCACTGCATAGGAGAGGATAGGATGACTTTCTAGACTCCACAATATACAGTAATAAAATTTTTAAAAAGACACATGGATAGATACTTTCACAATGGTTCACACCAACCACATCACATAAGAAGACGGTTTGTTAAGAGCCTCTATGACACAGCCAGAAGAATGGCCACCATGCCAGGGAACTGAACAGGGAGAATGACTGGCTCTGACTAGTGTTTTTTTTCTAGGACGTTTTTAAAAATGTCGGCTGAAAATCGTCGAACAAGTTCGAGCATCTATTGTCGCCTGTAAACTCCGTGGCTATGCAATTGAGGCCCGTCCACTCTGTAGGCTTGGTTGTTGTCATATGTAGCCTTCTACACAACCCACTGGGCAATTGATGGCAAGACATTCATAGGCAATAAACTCAACAACCAAAGGCAAGACATGCATTAGTAGTAACCTCAACACTAAAGGCATAATGGGATGCGATGGCCCAATGTTCCTTTCTTTTCCATTGTAGATTAAACTGCAGAGAGTTTGGTTTGCTCACCTGTAGCACATTAAGTGAGTATGGTAGCAATTTCCACGATGATTGTTGATGTTTGTGTTTCCATTGAAAGTGACGAAGAAAAGTGTAATTGTATAAATTGCTTACCTGCATGGTCGACGTTTCCAATCTCGCAATTTCTGAAGATAAAGCTCTGTAAATGTTTTTTCTGTAATTGGACGAGCTTCACATATATGGTCCTCTGTTACCTTTGAGATGTGCCTGTGTGCTATCTGTAACCCACATTCTACCACTTCTTCCAACCATATATCCACTACGTAGATGCAAGGAATGGATGCTAGTGTTCTTACTAAAGTGCAAGGACTAGTCCATGCAATCATAACTGAATGCACCCTTCTTTCAGAGCATTTAATTATCGATAGCAGTGCAATGTCAGCAGTGCTACAGGTATCATTGCTACTCATTGCTAGGTGCTGATATTAGTTGTGGCCCCATTGAATTCAAGGTCGTAAGAAGATGTATTTTTCAAGATTTTTATGCCTTTTTTGGCTTTAGTTAATTGTATCTCAAAGGACTATCCTACACTTAGTAAGCAGCTCAAAGGATGTGCTTTGCATCTAATGCTATGTAATTGTAAGGCTACTGGGAATTGGCTTGACCAGAATCCTGAATTCTCCCCCATATGTTGTGTGCACAGCATCCAGATGTTTGTGTGTTGGATGAACAGTATTGAGCTGTGCAATGGTGATTGTGTGAATGTAATAGTTAGTCTATGGAGTGCTATAGAAGATACAATGAGCCCAAACAAATCATTCCATCAATTCATTATTCATTCATACCCTTCCTCCCCTTCCTGAAATTTATTTTTTGTTTGTTATTATTGTACACTGCTACATCTTGCCCAAAGTTATGCTACACTGCTACAATTTTCAATTATTGTACACGGCTACATCTTTCCCCAAGCACTCTAATGTCAAGATAGAACAATTGTGCCTGGCTTTTATCAAGGAGCATTACTTGTCAAGATAGAACAATTGTGTCTGGCTTTTATCAAGGAGTATTACTGTAACTATAGCCGTCTTTCTCAAATCTCTGGAAGTCGGGGATAAGGAGTTATGCAAATGCCAACTGAATATAACATTGGAGTGATTAAAAATATACAATAAAAATATATACATATGCAAAGAAAGAATGTCTAACAACATAAGCTTGCTGCTGCTGCAGTCTTCTCTTTTTATTGCTGTTCTCTCTCTTTCTCCCGTGTCAGTGGGAAAAAGGTGTTAAAAAAAAAACTGTCTATTTTCATTTTGGCTTGTTTTTTCATGTGTATATATATATCTTCCAGTATATTTCTCATGATGTATGTGAACACTGTTATTGTATTTTATATTTTGTTGTGCGTTTTTATGCGTAGCAATTATTATTATACATTTTTTGGTTGTAAGATTTCTACATCATTTCCACCTCTCACAATTTCATTGTTGCATTCCGGCAAGAAAGAAAGAAAAATGCTTATTTACCAGGAACTATGGAATGTTGGTATTAGAAATATTAAGGAAAGTTGAAGCTCACTGGAATGATGCATAAGTCATCATCTTACATCAAGATGAGACGGTGTGCTTAAGCAATTCATCAGCTTGTATTGAGATCAGGCATCCAATGACATTAAATGGATGTATAATAGCCTTCTCTCTGTGAAGCTATACCCTGGTGGCAAACAATGCCTTGAATATACTGATCACCAGCCAATGAAGCAACTTGAACTATGAAGGATGAAAAGTACAGATAATATATCTTCCATCTGCTATCCAGTGGAAGTTATCCATCATGTTGTCGATGGAGGAGGACATGACTTTTGACAGCTCCAACCATTAAATGTACATTAATGTACTCATTTCTACCTGTCCAAACTGAAGCTGTGCTGGATATATTTCCCCTCGGTTTCGTGTGTCCTTTTTCTTATTTCAATAAATCACACTCAAAATGAAGTTGGTTTTATAGATAATAACTCATCATGTTAACATGATACACTTAACTTTCAGTTAACTTATTGCTTAATCCTTCACATATTATTGTTTAATTATTATAGGATGATGTTACTTTTTGTTTGTTATCTTCTACTTGTCACTATTTGGAATCCTGTCACAGTTTATCTGTTTGTGTGCATCAAAATAAAATTAAAAAACGAAAAATATGATTGTTCCTCCATTTTTTGTGCGTAGCAGTCGCGAAATTATTACTTAGAATTGTCAGATTCATATGTACCTTGTACTTTAGAATTTTAATTGTGTTTTTTTTTTGTTGTAATTTTTGTATATATGTAGCTGTCACCCTGTCATTACTTGAAATTGTGAGTTTCATATGTACCTTTAGGATTTTGATAATTTGTGTTATCTTTTTTATTGTTATTTTTGTATGTAGCAGTCTCCCTGTCATTACTTGGAATTGTCAGTTTCATATGTATCCTGCACTTGATAATTTTAATACTTTGTGTTTGTTTTCTTATTGATGTTATTTTTGTATAGAAGATTTAAAAAAAATTATTTTAATTACTGCATATTGTGTTCCTTGCTGAAGAAATGAACATAACTTTGGACACATTTTATGGAACAAATATGTTTTCTGATCTTTGACTTTAGCAGGAACTGATGAAGATGAAGTCCAGCCTCTGTTTGCCTGTTTCGCCACATGGCTATAGTTTGAGACAATGTAGTTTTTTCAGTGATCATAAGCTGAAGAAGTAATTATGTTCGGACAAACTATTCCTCTTTCCAATGGATCACTCCACCAGACATATGGATCAAGTCAAACCTTAACAGTAAAGGAGTTATCCCAATAAATGCTGAATAAAATAATTTATGGGTATTAGTCAACATAGTGGGCATTTTTTATTTTTACAGCAGTTTTTCCCCTTTAAAAAATCGTTCTTGTAATTTATTATTGATTCATCCTCTATATCACTCCAAGTCTTCATTACTCATTGTATTGGAAATAGTTTCTCTGTAGCTACTAGTCATTTTCATAATTACCTTGACCAGTGAGATAATTTTATTGTGTTCTTCAACCTTCTCTGTTTTACTAAACCGCAATGTGAGAGAGATTGATGTTAGGACTTCAATTTCCATACAAGCATCTTGAGAGTGGTTCGTTCTGAGATGTCGTATTACTTCTATACGTGGAATTATTGGTTCTACTCTGCTCCATGATAGGTGATATTTGTGCAAGAAGCACTGGTGCATCGGATGCAAGAAACCCAGACACATTTGTGAGATGCCAGCCGTAAAACCCATGTAGGTGTATTACGGTCTGCAAACGAACGTTGATGCAATATGCGCACAACTGTCAGCAAGTTTGCTGCCCGAATATGTAGCAGGACAGCTTGTGGATGGGAATGCTGGGTCTGCAGCAGAGACACTAGGCAAGTTGAGTCAGTGACTAGCCCTAACTGCACTTCCATCTTTTTGCGAGGAGAAGTAGGTTGGCACGTCCGTCTCTCGTGTTGCAATTGTGTCATTAACCTTTGCAGATGCAGCTTTCAGAGTTACACCCCACCTGTATGAGAAGCATCTAGTTTGTGTTATATATAAAAGGACACACCAATATGTAATCCTTATTGGTGTGGACACCTCCCAACCAACCACCAAGTCTGCAGCTATGTCAACTAGACAGCGTCCATTCATTCACTCTCTGGAGGAGTGTGCAGTTGGTAATATATTGAAATCTAAACCCCCCTTGCGCATGTGCACTGTAGAGAGGTATGTCATCATGGCTGTAACATTTTGATTAAATGGCAGATAAGAAAATTTCTAGCATCGTAAAATATGCAAAAGTACATGTCTTTTGTTCTCGGCAGGTCGACGGAGAGTTTTGGCATAGTCTGTGAAAACACTGGACACGTCTTTTTCCACGCCACCAAATATTTTGCCCACTGCTCGTCAGTCACCTGAGTCGTCTTGGGCACATGTACCTGATCAAGGAGGGGGGGAGGTGGGGGCAATGCAATCCTACAATGTACTTTAGACCATAAATAGAAATTATTATCTGTAGCATGTGTCTTTAGTGTGCCTAAAGATCAGGTCCTGAAAGTTTGAGCTCCTTGCTAAGCTATAGCTAGACCAGATTATTGGCTGGGTGGGGGGAGGAGGGGGGGGATAAATTCTGCTAGTATATCTGTTGAAGAAGGGTGCTCAGCTGGTAATATCTGCAGAGCTCCAAGATGGCTATTTCATGCACTAGTGGGAGGGAACAATTCTGCTAGCAAATCTGTTCTATAAAGTGGCTGTGGTGAAAAGGGAGTTAGCGTAGGAACATCACATCCCTCCCCTGCTCGTACCATATCCCCCCTGCTCATACCCAAGTTCTGGTGCATTAAATGCTAGCCCAAGTTCTGGTGCATTATATGCTAACCCAAGTTCTGGTGCATTATATGCTAACCCAAGTTCTGGTGCATTATATGCTAACCCAAGTTCTGGTCCATTATATGCTAGCCCAAGTTCAGGTGCATTATACGCTAGCCCAAGTTCTGGTGCCTTATGTTGAAACTGGGGCATAGCTGCCCTATATTGCATAACAGCCTGTGCCATGTGTGCTGTGAGAAACTCCGGTTGCCCTAGAGATTCTAGGAACTCCATAGCTAGTCTGTTCTCTGCCTTCTGTTGCTAGTAGCTATTAGATGGAAGACACAGCACTTCTTGTTTATAAAGAAGTCAAGAAGGCTAGTAACTAAGGTGGAGTAATTAACTGTCCGTAAGCTAGTTTCATTACGTCTGCTAGACCAAGTGTAGTGTAGCCATCTTCAATCCTTTTCCATTCAGGAAGTGCATATGAAGTGTTTGTCCTCTAGTTATATCCACACAGCATTCGTGTCGTGCATGTGTGGGTGTATATTTAGTTATGTCCACACAGCATTCGTGTTGTGCATGTGTGGGTGTATGTTTAGTTATGTCCACACAGCATTTGTGTCGTGCATGTGCAGGTGTATGTTTAGTTATGTCCACACAGCATTCGTGTCGTGATAGTGAGTGTGTACTTGCGAAGGGATCAGAAGATACTGACGTAATAGCAATATTACCATTAGAATCTCCATTAGAAGATGCAAACAGAGCAAACTGAGAGAAAAAAGATTCAGCTGTCCATTCAACACTCGTTGCATTAGTGGTGCATATTTATTTCTAATATATTTATTTCTAATATATTTATTTCTAATATATTTATTTCTAATATATTTCTTTCTAATATATTTATTTCTAATATATTTATTTCTAATATATTTATTTCTAATTGCTGCCCTCTTTATTTTGTTTTCTACCTGATAACTGTTCAATTAAAATGTTTCAATGCAATTTTGTTCTGTTGTACAAAGTAATGCTCTGAATAGAGAAAAAATGTTCAGAATTAATTAAAAAAAAGGTAATTAATAGTCCCACTTTTGAGTGACCACCTTCAAATCAATGGTCTGAAAGAAGGGAGCCTGGCACTAAGGTAGGTGGACAAATGGGGTGTCAACTTCATTGCACCTCAAAGACAAACTGGAGAAGGCTGAAGCACTGGGGGAGTTACAGGAGCCAAACCCTCCAGAAGTGCACGGTTGGTTAGCTCCCTCTGGTTCTTCTCCAATATTATACATGCCAAAGAGAAGAAAGAAATACACAATCACATTGTCCAATAACATTATTAATTTTGGATGCATAACCACTTCATCCATCTCTAAATAAGAATGTGTCAACAAATTGGTGGAATGTGAGTTAGAAAGCTGGACACGTTGGTGGAGATCTTGCAGGAAACTAGGGGTCATCACCAATATCCTACCTACTCTATTTGTTGCCAATCAGCATGTTCAAATAACCTTATGAAAGGCTATGTACATCCACATCTAAACAAACTCAAAGCTGCAATAATAGCAGTTAGGGAATGCTGCTATAGAAACTATCCACTAGTCGAGATAAAGTTTTAACTTTATACATTTCACGTTATGTGGCTAATGGCTTGCACACAAAGGCTAGCAAAGTTTTGCTAAGCCTTTCTTATTGAACCAATTATTAAAATAAAAAGGCTTGCAAATACTTAGTGCAGAAGCTATAGTAGAAGCCAAAAACACTTGGGGTTGCGTTTAAACCCAATGTACGTGCAACACATGACCTTTGGGTAAAGGAACGTTGACGAAACTTTCAGTACAGAGCATTTGAATGCTCGCTGGATTTTTATTGCAAATGCTCGCTACTTTTATTATCGAGGAAAGGCACATGCATTGACCAGCACGTGAACTGAAGGGAAAAATGCGGGCTAAGCTCGAACGACAGTTACTTGTTCTTTAGAGAGCGTTCGGCTGGAGTGGTTTGTCTTCGAGTTATTTCAGTATGAGTTTAAGAGTCTGTAAGCTTTAAGAGTGTATAAGAAGATAGTTTCCTCCTCTTACTGTCATACTTGCTATAATATAACTTTAGTGTAACTCGAATCTGCTTTGACCCCTACAAGCTGTTCGAGTCAGTACTTGAGTTTCAGTTTTAGTTGTTTGTTTTTGTTAGCTAGAATAAATGGAATGCTGGGTGCTATTTCTTTAGCCAGTGTTGTACTAATGAAGCTGTCAAGAATTGATTAATGTCGTGTTATTTGTTTATTTTTGGTATTTTGGCCCATGGAGGCGGACTCCGTGTCTGTCCCACAAGGCAAAGCTCTGGGGCACCTTGCTGGGGGGTACCTGCAGAGTGAAGGTGGGCACTTCCACACCCCAAACATGTCTGGAGGCTATTCAACTTGCAGGATGTGACTACAAACCAAGAAATGAGTTGCTGTTCATGTAATATTTGTGTTTGTTCACAAGTCTTTAATCGGCTTCTTTTTTTTTGTCAACTTCTGCAACAACCATTATGTAAACATTATGTAAATTTAAAATATATATAAATTTTTTAATTTACAACATTTCTCCAATTTGTAGAATTTGCTCAAATTAAAATACAATGACCCCCAAAACAGGATATTGTTCTTTTCAGGTGGACCAATCTTCTTATGACGACCTTCGGTGGGTTTCAAGCTGCGACTGCATTCGTCTGTCCATAGGACCTTCTCGAACCCTTCAGATACCCACGAATTGTCTTGGCCACACCAACCTAAAAGATGCAATTGGAGATTAGATGCAATTGGAGATTATAATTTTATTCATATCAAGGCAAGAATAAATCTGTAAATGTTATTTCATTGCAAGGGGTAATGGCAATAACAGCCACTACACCAACATGGTGGGCGCATTCAAGCTTCAGCATAAACTGTTAGATCAGCAGAGCCCCTCACCACTAGCAAGCAAGTAGGAGCCCCATGAAGCTTTAATCCAGTCTCCTTATCAGCTAAATTAAGTCAGCATACAGCCTTAAGAATCACAAGCAAACAAGACTAACACGAACCTAGAGGATTATCTTGCCAACTGGCAGTAGGAGCTACCCTCCGAGTGAGGTCTACACTGAAGAATGGTCAACGACAATGTGTAGCCCTTGTTCTTGAGGTACTCAGCTGGAAGGCAGTCGTTAAATCGCATCTTCTCTTCCACTACCTCTCGGATGGCAGCCGTTATCTTCGAAGGTCTCCTGCTACCTCATTGCCAGGCTAAGTCCTGACATGGTTGGTGCCTTCAATTTAAGATTCTGTTTCTTGTACACCATCCTTCGCTAAAAATCGCGACAGCCACGTGCAACTCCCGACGATCCATTCCGGCCAAAAATAATAAACGTTTCGAGCATCTAAACGTTTAGTGCGGCTAAACTTTCATGCGTCTGAATGTTTTGTGCGTTCTTTTTAGCCGGTTGGAAAATACCTACGGCTAGACGCTGAACCAACGCTGGGTTTAAACGCGACGCCAAGTTTATTTTGGCGCATACTGTAATACTACAAACCTGTGAAGGCCCAGCTACTAGCTGAAAAAAGGACTTTATATCACAATCGAGAATCTACTTACTGTTTTTACCACAGTCTTCAGGATATCTTTTCAGCAACTTTTGTTGGTAGAACAGGACCTGTAAAAAAGATGATCTATCCTTTCTAAAAAGGAAGAGTCGCAGCAGCTAAAAAACAACAACTTGCCACCCTGCCCAAATCCAACCTTTCTACCAGTACCAAGTAAGCTGCTGTATAAGTGCCACAGCTAGTGGGTGGATCAAGTTATGCAGATGCTCAGACTAACAGAAATGTCTGAGATTCTTTAATAGGAACTGTGATCAGTATTTACCTCCCTCCAACCTACTTGCAACTACTATTGGAAGGGCACTTACAATTACTATTGATTGAGTTGTGAAGGAGTTCAAGTTCCTGTTTGGAGGACTTCTAATTGTTTGTGTGCCCGTGGCTCAATGTTGAGTTACTCACCCGAAAAGCAGAAGTCTAGAGTTCAAGCCCCTCTGGAACCCTGAATTCTCACACACTCCCATTGTCTTCAGTTCTCAACTTTATAAGTGTAATGAGCAATTATTTGGGCATGTCTTCATGTCCTATTGCTATTTGCCTCGTGTTATAATTGGAGGGGGGCGGATCATAATAGAGGAAATATGGTATGTGGGGTCAAAGTGAAGCACTGACATGGCACCTGTAAGCCGGGCTCTGATATTACTGGCTGTAGTCACTAGTCAGCTGAGCTCCCTGCAGACCTGGGCCTAGGTACTAACAACCTGGGCTCCTATAGCATCAAGGCAGGAGGAATAGGGTCAAGGTTCTGTTGAATTCATTATGAACAAATAAATCTATAGGCTTTGTATAATGACTTCAGGTGTACCGAGAAGCTGGCAACAAGAAAGCAGAGAGTAATCTAGTAGATCATCACTGGCATGGCTGCTCCTGTAGTTACCCTAACCCTTTCCTCAGCCACATTGCAATAGGTCACTACGAGATGTGCATTCTCTGGCCAGAACGCTTGCATCCATGCAAGTTGTGTTATTTACAAGGAGGGTGGATTAGCAAACCAAATCCACTACTAATAGAATATATCATAGTGCACATACTATTAACTTCATGAACTGCCCAGCCAAATACCTACTTGAGGGCATGCTCAATTATTTAAGCATACCATGCAGGCACATAATAGCTGAACTTGATGAGAGTTTGTGCTGCACGAGCTCTTAAGTATTGTAGTTGTCATGTATGTACTCCAGGATGGACAGGACTTGCTACCGAACAGGAGAACGCTAGATTTCAAATTATTTACAGAAACATTTTTTGTGTAAAAATTAAAAATATTTAAAATAGCGTGTGGCCTCGGGATACTAAGCTATAGAGATTGAATCGAGACAATGGCTAATAAGTCCTTGTACAGTTACTTTTAGCCCGTGTAAGATCTTCCTAGCCCAAGTGGGCTGCTGTCAGAACCTGCTAGTTCATCACCATATGTGAACCAGCAGAGATTACTCAGTAAGCCTTGTGGAAGGGCAATATGGTAGCCATTTCTCACTACTTGAAGGAGCTAGAGGTCATGCACCCTTATTCATGCATAATTAGGTAATGTGGTTACATATTTTTGGTTTGCAAATTTTATACTTTCATAATTTATTCTGAAGTTTGTTTTTGCTTTGATGTGAATATTATAACCCTGTCTGCATAATATACAGTGAAATTACATTACAAACTGTTACAGGATTATTTTATATAGAGCACCAAGAGGATCCAGAGGACTACCAGTTTGGACAGCTACATGAGCAAGGTCAGAGTTTTGCTAGAGCTATTGTTGTCTTTACATTGTTAAATGTAGCTAGTGCTATAGAGTGTATACCTGAAAATCCAATGAACTAATGGCCTCAAACTGTTTTTACATCATTCTCCAAACCTTTCATGTTTTTAGTATCTTTGTTGCTTTTTTATGGCCAGTGTAAATGTGGCCCAGTGTGCATGGACAAGTCAACAAAAATGTGAAGTCTTTCTACTTAATAAAAAATTTCATGGGAACTGTTTTGGTTTCAGTGCCAGAATTGATTAGGGGTTAGGTTTTGTTTGTTTTTTGGGCGGTTAGCGTTTGACTTATTTCTGTTGTTCTTCTTAATTTTTTTTTGGCTTGTTGTTGTGGGAGAGTTGGGGGGGGGGGCGGCTGGGGGCTTTATTGATTTGCTTCAGATGGTCATGTAACTCTACCATTCTGAAGGTTAAGCTGCCAACTAGGTAAGCTGATACGTCTACTTCCTTGTTGCATATTATTGGCCAAGTTTCGGGTGTAGGAGACAAAAAAAGTTCCGGTTCTGTACCCGTTCCAATGCTAATGTTACGATGTCAGAGAGCAATTTGAAATGCGGCATCAACACATAATGCAAAACAAATGGCATTAAGTTTTAATCTTGCACTTTTTTTATAAACGCGTGTTAACGCGCACAAGGGGCGAGCCACTTGTTGAGTGTTTTTTCTTCCACTTTGTTTCCTTCTTGCCAGATGTCATTTTGTCCATCAAGAAGTTTATTGCTGACTGAAGTAGGTATTAGTTATTTCTCTTCCTAGCCTTTTAGCCTGTGCCCACTAGTGTCTGTTCTTCATGTCTATCACTCAACTTAGCTTTGCCTTCAAGTTCATTGCTACATTGTATAGCTAAGATGAGTTAGACTAAGCTTGCTGTATACTTTTGTAGAGGTTATGTTTGCTAAGCATAGTGTTAGGCAAAGCCTGGGTTTGTAAAACAAGTCCCTTTTTAAAGCCCTCACAGAACTTCTAGTAGCTAGCAAGCCTTGCCTTAGAGAGACTTCACAGAGTAGGTTTGCAAGCCTTTGCTTAGAACGGTTGAGGATTTTACATAGCAGTATTTGCCTTAGAAAACTTAACCTCTAGAAACCCCTAGCTAAGCTAACAAGCCGTGTCTAATTATTTGGAATATCAGGCATCACATCAACGTATAGACCAAGAGCTGATATATTTACACATTGCCCAACGGAGAACTCTGTGTCAGTGGTGCCCCTAAGTACGGTGGAGGATGGTCATGTGTTTGGTGATAGGTGTACTGTAAGAGTGGAAAAGTTCCGTCAGGAGTGTAAAATTTCGGCAATGCATTACATGGTGGATGTCTCTGTTGTACATGTACATGCAACAGGACCTCAGACTTCTCTATGGTTTAGTTGCACATACTAGTCTACATCTCCCCTGCATTCGCTGGTTCCAACTACTTAACTCCATGAATTTGAGCTTGCTGTTTGGAGTCGATCCAGCAAACACAATTATTTATGCATTCGCAAAATAGCAATGACATGGAAAATGTTTAGTTTTGTAAATGACTGTCATTTTTTGTTATATGAGGATGTCTTTTAATAAACTACTACAAGGCAAGTTCATCTGCTTCTCAAAAAAAAATTCAAATGTCAGAGAAATAGTGACACACTGAGACACACCACACTTGGTTGTAGCTTTACCGTGCTTCACACTAAAAATGTGTCCTGCGAATTGGGTAGTCTTGGTAGTGAAAGCCAACATGATACGGTGTTAATTGTCATTAAAATTCACTGGTGATAGTTATGCGTGCTCAATGATTATGGTAACCTTACTACCAGTGAACAAAAATCCTAGCTATTTTGTATTTTTGCAAGAACTACCAGTGAATAAGTACAACAACATTCAATAGCCAGTTGCTGCTCCCTGTAGTTCAATAATCCTTGGAAGAACCCTGAGCTCAGTGGACCACCCATGTGAATCAAGAAGAATAAGAGCAGACCCTGAGCTCAGTGGGCCACCCATGTGAATCAAGAAGAATAAGAGCAGAACCTTAGCTCAGTGGGCCACCCATGTGAATCAAGAAGAATAAGAGCAGACCCTTAGCTCAGTGGGCCACCGATGTGAATCAAGAAGAATAAGAGCAGACCCTGAGTTCAGTGGACCACCTATGTCAATCAAGAAGAATAAGAGCAGACCCTGAGCTCAGTGGGCCATCCATGTGAATCAAGAAGAATAAGAGCAGACTCTGAGCTCAGTGGGTCACTCATGTGTGTATCAAAAAGAATAAGAGGAGACCCTGAGCTCAGTGGGCCACCCATGTGAATCAAGAAGAATAAGAGCAGACCCTGAGCTCAGTGGGCCACCCATGTGAATCAAGAAGAATAAGAGCAGACCCTTAGCTCAGTGGGCCACCCATGTGAATCAAGAAGAATAAGAGCAGACCCTAAGCTCAGTGGACCACCCATGTGAATCAAGAAGAATAAGAGCAGACCCTGAGCTCAGTGGGCCACCCATGTGAATCAAGAAGAATAAGAGTAGACCTTGAGCTCAATGGGCCACCCATGTAAATCAAGAAGAATAAGAGCAGACCCTGGGCCACTCATGTGAATCAAGAAGATTAAGAGTAGACTCTGAGCTCAGTGGGCCACCCATGTGAATCAAGAAGAATAAGAGTACACCCAGAGCTCAATGTGCCACTCATGTGGAATAAGAGTAGACTCTGAGCTCAGTGGGTCACCCATGTGAATCAAGAAGAATAAGAGTAGACTCAGAGCTCAGTGGGCCACCCATGTGAATCAAGAAATATAAGAGTAGACTCTGAGCTCAGTGGGCCACTCATCTGAATAAAGAAGAATAAGAGTAGACCCTGAGCTCAGTGGCCCACCCATGTTAGAGAGACTCCACCTAAAGGATTATGGAACATTCAGAGAGGGCTGATGCATGGGATGATGGAACAGTCAGAGACAGCCCGACCCAAGGAATGATGGAACTGTCGGAGTGGGCCTACCTAAGGGATGATGGTACAGTCAGAGTAGGCCCCACCTAATGGATGATGGAACTGTCAGATAGGGTCCCACCTAACGAATGATGGAACAGTCAGGGAGAGTCCCACCAGATGATGAAACTGTGAAAGAGACCTAAGAGATGATAGTCAAAGAGGGCAAATCTAAGGGATGATGGAAGGGTCAGAGACCCAGCTAAGGCTGCTAAGGCTGTCAGAAGAGAAAGCCCCACCTAAAGTGTGATGGAACAGTCAGAGAGGGCCTCACCTCGAAAGTTCAACTGTCGTTGTTTGACTTTATGCATGGCTACAAAGTTCAACTCTCACTGTTGGACTACATGCATGTCTACAAAGTTCAACTCTCACTGTTGGACTACATGCATGCCTACAAAGTTAAACTCTCACTGTTGGACTACATGCATGCCTACAAAGTTCAACTCTCACTGTTGGACTTCATGCATGCCTACAAAGTTCAACTCTCACTGTTGGACTACATGCATGTCTACAAAGTTCAACTCCCACATTGGACTATTGCATGTCTACAAAGTTCAACTCTCACTGTTGGACTACATGCATGTCTACAAAGTTCAACTCTCGCTGATGGACTACATGCATGTCTACAAAGTTCAACTCTCACTATTGGACTGCATGCATGTCTACAAAGTTCAACTGTCACTGTTGGACTACATGCATGTCTACAAAGTTCAACTCTCGCTGTTGGACTATATGCATGACTACAAAGTCTCACTGTTTGACTACATGCATGCCTACAAAGTTCAACTCTCATTGTTGCACTACATACATGTCTACAAAGTTAAACTCTCACTGTTGGACTACATACATGTCTACAAAGTTCAACTCTCACTGTTGGACTACATGCATGTCTACAAAGTTCAACTATCACTGTTGGACTACATGCATGTCTACAAAGTCTCACTGTTTGACTACATGCATGCCTACAAAGTTCAACTCTCACTGTTGGACTACATACATGTCTACAAAGTTCAACTCTCACTGTTGGACTACATACATGTCTACAAAGTTCAACTCTCACTGTTGGACTACATGCATGTCTACAAAGTTCAACTCTCACTGTTGGACTACATGCATGTCTACAAAGTCTCACTGTTTGACTACATGCATGCCTACAAAGTTCAACTCTCACTGTTGGACTACATGCATGTCTACAAAGTTCAACACTCACTGTTGGACTAAATGCATGTCTAAAAAGTCTCACTGTTGGACTACATGCATGCCTACAAAGTTCAACTCTCACTGTTGGACTACATACATGTCTACAAAGTTCAACTCTCACTGTTGGACTACTTGCATGACTACAAAGTTCAACTCTCACTGTTGGACTACATGCACGTCTACAAAATTCAACTCTCACTGTTGGACTACATGCATGTCTACAAAGTCTCAATGTTTGACTACATGCATGCCTACAAAGTTCAAATCTCACTGTTGGACTACATGCATGTCTACAAAGTTCAACTCTCACTGTTGGATTACATGCATGTCTACAAAGTCTCACTGTTTGACTACATGCATGCCTACAAAGTTCAACTCTCACTTTTGGACTACATGCATGTCTACAAAGTTTAACTCTCACTTTTGGACTACATGCATGTCTACAAAGTTCAACTCTCACTCTTTGACTACATGCATGTCTACAAAGTTCAACTCTCACTGTTCGACTACATGCACGTCTACAAAGTTCAACTCTCACTGTTGGACTACATGCATGTCTACAAAGTTCAAATCTCACTGTTGGAATACATGCATGCCTAAAAAGTTCAACTCTCACTGTTGGACTACATGCATGTCTACAAAGTTCAACACTCACTGTTGGACTACATGCATGCCTACAAAGTTCAACTCTCACTGTTGGACTACATGCATGTCTACAAAGTTCAACTATCACTGTTGGAGTGCATGCAAGTCTGCAAAGTTCAACTCTCACTGTTGGACTACATGCATGTCTACAAAGTTCAACTCTCACTGTTGGAGTGCATGCAAATCTGCAAAGTTCAACTCTCACTGTTGGACTACATGCATGTCTACAAAGTTCAACTCTAACTGTTGGACTACATGCATGTCTGCAAAGTTCAACTCTCACTGTTGGACTACATGCATGAATACAAAGTTCAACTCTCACTGTTTGACTACATGCATGTCTACAAAGTTCAACTCTCACTGTTGGACTACATGCATGTCTGCAAAGTTCAACTCTCACTGTTGGACTACATGCATGACTACAAAGTTCAACTCTCACTGTTGGAATACTTGCATGTCTGCAAAGTTCAACTCTCACTGTCGGACTACATGCATGTCTACAAAGTTCAACTCTCACTGTTGGACTACATGCATGTCTACAAAGTTCAACTCTCACTGTTGGACTACATGCATGACTACAAAGTTCAACTCCCACTGTTTGACTACATGCATGTCTACAAAGTTCAACTCTCACCGTTGGACTACATGCATGTCTACAAAGTTCAACTCTCACTGATTGACTACATGCATGTCTACAAAGTTTAACTCTCACTGTTTGACTACATGCATGTCTACAAAGTTCAAGTCTCACTGTTGGACTACATGCATGTCTACAAAGTTCAACTCTCACTGTTGGACTGCATGCATGTCTACAAAGATCAACTCTCACTGTTGAACTACATGCATGACTACAAAGTTCAACTCTCACTGTTTGACTACATGCATGTCTACAAAGTTCAACTCTCACTGTTGGACTACATGCATGTCTACAAAGTTAAACTCTCACTGTTGGACTACATGCATGCCTACAAAGTTCAACTCTCACTGTTGGACTACATGCATGACTACAAAGTTCAACTCTCACTTTGGATTGCATGCATGCCTACAAAGTTCAGCTGTCACTGTTGGACTACATACATGTCTACAAAGTTCAAATCTCACTGTTGGAATACATGCATGCCTACAGAGGTAAGCTCTCAGATGAGGCCCTGAAGAGGTGACCCTAAGTCCTTCGACATGGAGATGATTGGTGAGGAACTTTTGCAGGGTTTGGTTTGCCTCTGCTATATTTCTAGGTGAGAAACTACCAATCATGATCTTCAGCTCTCCTTGGCCAGTGCTGGCAATATAA
The DNA here is from genome assembly GCA_028752905.1 of Cladorhizidae sp. MBARI D1340-BT2. NCBI lineage: Eukaryota > Metazoa > Porifera > Demospongiae > Poecilosclerida > Cladorhizidae > Cladorhizidae sp. MBARI D1340-BT2. The sequence continues at coordinate 1,404,075 of JAQNBH010000015.1, forward strand.
CCCACTGCCTGCTGTGTCGGACAATTTCTGGCTGCTTCCTCGCATCACAAGAGTGTAACCAAATTCCTGATGACATCATCAGCACTGCACTGCTCATGCTCACTGTATTAGGTTGGCAGGAAAGGTTTGGGCGGTTAGTGCAGCCAGCCTGACAATGCTCTGATGATGTCATCATGATGTAACACTGTAGGTCAGCCATTCATTTTAGCTAATGTCCTAAGCAAAGTATCCATGCAGTGCAGCTAAAGATAGACATGTGCTATACACATTAGGGGTTATAAATAGTGCCACGCCTCTGCTAAATAGACTCAGTGTTTGAAGGTGTGTAATATGGTGAGTTTGCATTGTTTACCTTGTACTATTGTTACTACCAATCTTGTTCTGTTGTCATCATTTGCCTGGAGAGAACACATGACATTGAAAATATTTGTTTACCCCTTCATTACTCAACAAGAGATGATAGGACTCCAAGACACCTGCCAACACCTCCTCCTTCACTACTCAACAAGAGATGGTGTGACTCCAAGACACCTGCCAACACCTCCTCCTTCACTACTCAACAAGAGATGGTGTGACTCCAAGACACCTGCCAACACCTCCTCATTCACTACTCAACAAGAGATGGTGGGACTCCAAGGACACTTGCCAACACCTCCTCCTTCACTACTCAACAAGAGATGGTGGGTCTCCAAGACACCTGCCAACACCTCCTCCTTCACTACTCAACAAGAGATGGTGGGACTCCAAGGACACCTGCCAACACCTCCTCCTTCACTACTCAACAAGAGATGGTGAGACTCCAAGGGTGCCTGCCAGCACCTCCTCGTTCACTACTCAACAAGAGATGGTGTGACTCCAAGACACCTGCCAACACCTTCTCCTTCACTACTCAACATGAGATGGTGAGACTCCAAGGACACCTGCCAGCACCTCCTCTTTCACTACTCAACAAGAGATGGTGGGACTCCAAGACACCTGCCAACACCTCCTCCTTCACTACTCAACAAGAGATGGTGGGACTCTAAGGACACCTGCCAACACCTCCTCCTTCACTACCCAACAAGAGATGGTGGGACTCCAAGGACACCTGCCAACACCTCCTCCTTCACTACTCAATGGTGGGACTCCAAGACACCTGCCAACACCTCCTCCTTCACTACTCAACAAGAGATGGTGGGACTCCAAGACACCTGCCAACACCTCCTCCTTCACTACTCAACAAGAGATGGTGGGACTCCAAGGACACCTGCCAACACCTCCTCCTTCACTACTCAACATGAGATGGTGGGACTCCAAGGACACCTGCCAGCACCTCCTCTTTCACTACTCAACAAGAGATGGTGGGACTCCAAGGATACCTGCCAACACCTCCTCCTTCACTACTCAACAAGAAATGGTGGGACTCCAAGACACCTGCCAACACCTCCTCCTTCACTACTCAATAAGAGATGGTGGGACTCCAAGGACACCTGCCAACACCTCCTCCTTCACACTCAACAAGAGATGGTGAGACTCCATGTGTGCCTGCCAGCACCTCCTCCTTCACTACTCAACAAGAGATGGTATGACTCCAAGACACCTGCCAACACCTCCTCCTTCACTACTCAACAAGAGATGGTGGGACTGCAAGGACACCTGCCAACACCTCCTCCTTCACTACTCAACATGAGATGGTGGGACTCCAAGGACACCTGCCAACACCTCCTCCTTCACTACTCAACATGAGATGGTGGGACTCCAAGGACACCTGCCAGCACCTCCTCTTTCACTACTCAACAAGAGATGGTGGGACTCCAAGACACCTGCCAACACCTCCTCCTTCACTACCCAACAAGAGATGGTGGGACTCTAAGGACACCTGCCAACACGTCCTCCTTCACTACTCAACAAGAGATGGTGGGACTCCAAGGACTCCTGCCAACACCTCCTCCTTCAGAGATGGTGGGACTCCAAGACACCTGCCAACACCTCCTCCTTCACTACTCAACAAGAGATGGTGGGACTCCAAGGACACCTGCCAACACCTCCTCCTTCACTACTCAACAAGAGGTGGTGGGAACTCCAAGGACACCTGCCAACACCTCCTCCTTCACTATCCATCCAAAGATGTGAAACAGCTTTTGTTCAGGCAGTCCTGCCCACTACTGAACACTTTGTGAAGGACACTATCTTGAGCACAGCTTGTAGCTACACAACATGGCAACTATTAATAGAGTAAGTACGAGCTAATTATTATGTAATGAGTCTTAGCGCAAACACAGTGAAGAGTTGCCCAATAAGTTAAGGACTGGGAGCACCACGGCTGGCCACGTGCTCCTCCACACATGCTCCTTCCTCTTCATCTCCACTCACTCTGTCCTGATGCAGACAAAGATCACCTACTGCATGTTCTCTCCCCTCGTCATCTCACTCTGCTCTTAGGTAGAACACCCAGTCACAGGGCAATGTTGATCTAGTGGGTGGACACAGGAAATCTTGGTTTTCTTGCATTGGAAATATGTACAGTTAGTAAACATAGCCAACACCAGCATCCTCCATGTATACAGCAATCAACCACTAGGCTGGTATCTGCCATCTAGCACTAGACTGGCACACTGAGCAGCTGCCTAATAGTGCACATACATATGATGGTTAAGATGCATAGTTAGTAGGCGTAGGTGCTGGCATCACGTACTTGACCATCACTAGATATGCCATGCAGTGCATGCAGGTGTGTCCAGTATTGTTTGTAGTAGATGATGCCATGCAGTGCACACCTGTGTGTCCGGTATTGATGGTAGTAGATGGTGTCATGCAGTGCACACCTGTGTGTCCAGTATTGATGGTAGTAGATGATGTCATGCAGTGCACACCTGTGTGTCCAGTATTGATGGTAGTAGATGATGTCATGCAGTGCACACCTGTGTGTCCAGTATTGATGGTAGTAGATGATGTCATGCAGTGCACACCTGTGTGTCCAGTATTGATGGTAGTAGATGATGTCATGCAGTGCACACCTGTGTGTCCAGTATTGATGGTAGTAGATGATGTCATGCAGTGCACACCTGTGTGTCCAGTATTGATGGTAGTAGATGATGTCATGCAGTGCACACCTGTGTGTCCAGTATTGATAGATGATGTCATGCAGTGCACACCTGTGTGTTTATTATTGATGGTAGTAGATGATGTCATGCAGTGCATACCTGTGTGTTCATTATTTATGGTAGTAGATGATGTCATGCAGTGCACACCTGTGTGTCCAGTATTGATGGTATAGATGATATCATGCAGTGCATACCTGTGTGTCCAGTATTGATGTAGTAGATGATGTCATGCAGTGCACACCTGTGTGTTCATTATTGATGGTATAGATGATGTCATGCAGTGCACACCTGTGTGTCCAGTATTGATGGTAGTAGATGATGTCATGCAGTGCAAACCTGTGTGTCCAGTATTGATGGTAGTAGATGATGTCATGCAGCACATACCTGTGTGTCCAGTATTGATGGTATAGATGATGTCATGCAGTGCATACCTGTGTGTCCAGTATTGATGGTGTAGATGATGTCAAGCAGTGCATACCAGTGTGTCCAGTATTGATGGTAGTAGATGATGTCATGCAGCACATACCTGTGTGTCCAGTATTGATGGTATAGATGATGTCATGCAGTGCATACCTGTGTGTCCAGTATTGATGGTGTAGATGATGTCAAGCAGTGCATACCAGTGTGTCCAGTATTGATGGTAGTAGATGATGTCATGCAGCACATACCTGTGTGTCCAGTATTGATGGTATAGATGATGTCATGCAGTGCATACCATTGTGTCCAGTATTGATGGTAGTAGATGATGTCATGCAGCACATACCTGTGTGTCCAGTATTGATGGTATAGATGATGTCATGCAGTGCATACCTGTGTGTCCAGTATTGATGGTGTAGATGATGTCAAGCAGTGCATACCAGTGTGTCCAGTATTGATGGTGTAGATGATGTCAAGCAGTGTATACCAGTGTGTCCAGTATTGATGGTAGTAGATGATGTCATGCAGCACATACCTGTGTGTCCAGTATTGATGGTATAGATGATGTCATGCAGCGCATACCTGTGTGTTCACCTTCACTGTCATCCTCTTCATCTGAATCACTTTGGTCCTCATCAATACCCAGCCTGTGTGTGTGTATATATAATACATGTATTAAGTGGAGATCAATTCCCATCAGCCAGTACAAATACAAGCATCACATATGCAGGAGGGAAAACTCCACCCACACAAATGACCCTATCTACAGGAAGATCAAGTGTATTCATAGAGAAATGCCCTTCCCACAAACTTATAACATAAGTCACATGACAGTTGCCATAGTTTTCTGGACATGCAGTTGTTGGTGTGCCACTCTTGTTGTAGTTCTTCTTGCTGGACACAGAGTTGTTGGTATGCCACTCGTGTTGTAGTTCTTGCTGGACATGCAGTTGTTGGTGTACCACTCGTGTTGTAGTTCTTGCTGGACATGCAGTTGTTGGTGTGCCACTCGTGTTGTAGTTCTTGCTGGACATGCAGTTGTTGGTGTGCCACTCGTGTTGTAGTTCTTGCTGGGCATTCAGTTGTTGGTGTTCCACTCGTGTTGTAGTTCTTGCTGGCAGTGAAATGGGAGAGTTTGAGATATTGTTTGACTACTACTTAGAAATGCTTTACAATTATTGAAAACTTCATTTTACCATCTGCAGAGAAAGTTGTGGAGCAACCATGTCAGGAGCTTATCTTGTGGATTGGCAGCCGAAGTGAAAGAAGCTGACTGGTTAACACGCATTAGAAGCAACAGTTCCACCACATGTCTGTAAATATGGTGTAGTAAATTATGTGTTTCTGTTCTATGTAATGGAAGTTAAACCAGCGGGCATATCATGTATGTATATTCTCACTCTGCACATGTTTTTAGTTGTATTGTTAGTAGCATTTGTATTGTTATTAGTTAGTTGTGTCATGTTAACATTGTATTTACTCACTGATTGCATAAATTCTTGTTCTGTCGAAGTCACCGCTTACTTTCCTTGTCTTTTGAGTTGGGTAAGACATCATTGCCTACATTTCAAAAATGGTTGACAACCTTTTGCATGTGTGAGAGTGCAGAGTGATTGGGGAGGGTGTCGTAAGCTATGAAGGTGTGGGAGTGTTCATCTCTATGCATGCTGTATGGTCAGAAATGTTGCTGGTAAAAAATCGACTGTTCTGACATTGAATGACATTTGACATTATAAAACCTTGAAGTGATGATGTCATGCCTGAGCAGTTGGTGGGCATGCTTTATAATGGCAGTTATGACTTTCACCTCCAATGAGCTGTGAACATTTCCGACCATAATTATGGTTTAGGTATATATACTGTCCTAAACTATTAGGAACAGGTGTTGGTTGATATGGTGACATGAAGCTTATTAGATACATATGACCCTAGACTTGGTCAGGCAGGGCAGGTAGGTGGGGTCCCTCACACATGTCACTGGGTCCCTTCTAACTCTGAATAGGGAAGGCTCTTTTGAGAGAACTCTGTAGCTTTACCACTGACCACCCAGAAGCATTAACAACTTCAATAAGCATTGCTTGACACTGACGATCAAAATTCCAAGCCTACTGGGCCAGCATCAGTGCTTGCAGCTGCTGGTGGACAGTCTATGTTGGTTACCAAGGATATGGGAAGTGATCTGTTCATTTAGCTTTGAACTGTGCCTAAGAGAGAATTGTTATTTTAATCAAGATAGAAAGTGGTGAGTTTTTCTAATTCTGCCTGAAGTCTTACTCTAAACATACATTATTCATAAGTACCATACAGTACTACACAGAGCAATATAAACCTGATCGTACATAAGTACCATACAGTAATACACAGAGTAAGATAAACCTGATCATTCATAAGTACCACACAGTAGTACACAGAGTAATATAAACCTGATCATCCATACAGAGAGTAATATAAACCTGATGATTCATAAGTACCACACAGTAATACACAGAGTAATATAAACCTGATCATTCATACGTACCATACAGTGATACACAGCTTCATTCATAAGTACCATACAGTAATACACAGAGTAATATAAACCTGATCATTCATAAGTACCATACAGTAATACACAAGTAATGTAAACCTGATCATTCATAGTACCATACAGTAATACACAGAGTAATATAAATCTGATCATTCATAAGTACCATACAGTAATACACAGCGTAATATCGACCTGATCATTCATAGTACCATACAGTAATACACAGAGTAATATAAACCTCATCATTCATAAGTACCATACAGTAATACACAGAGTAATATAAACCTGATCATTCATAGTACCATACAGTAATACACAGAATAATATCGACCTGATCATTCATAAGTACCATACAGTAATACACAGAGTAATATAAACCTGATCATTCATAAGTATCTTACAGTAATACACAGAGTAATAATTATAAACCTGATCATTCATAACTACCATACAGTAATACACAGAGTAATATAAACCTGATCATTCATAAGTATCATACAGTAATACACAGAGTAATATAAACCTTATCATTCATAAGTAACATAGAGTAATACACAGAGTAATATAAACCTGATCATTCATAAGTGACATACAGTAATACACAGAGTAATATAAACCTGATCATTCATAATACCATACAGTAATACACAGAGTAATATAAACCTGATCATTCATAAGTACCATACAGTAATACACAGAGTGATATAAACCTGATCATTCATAAGTACCATACAATAATACACAGAGTAATATAAACCTGATCATTCATAAGTACCATACAGTAATACACAGAGTAATATAAACCTGATCATTCGTAAGTGCCATACAGTAATACACAGAGTAATATAAACCTGCCCCTGCCATTAGTGAGACTGAAAATGAATGGCGAGTCGTGATAATTCTGCCTCAAGTCTTACCATAAACATTATTCATAAGTACCTTACATCAGTAGCGCATAAACCTGCCCTTGCCTTTGCTCCACCACCTCTAGTGACAGACTTGCAATTTTGGTGGTGTGGATTTGAAGGTAGTCTCACAAAGAGTCTCTCTGTGCTGGCTACAATACCCATTTAACACATCCACAATATGCCAACTATTAATAGTGTATGTGTAGGGGCTGGAATAAATTATTATGTAATGAGTCTTAGCACAAATACAGTGAAGAGTTAAGAGTTCCCCAATGGGTAAAAGTTCGTTTATATGGGCTGCAATAAGTCCAGGTTCATGGTTCATTGGGAGCTCCACCCCATGGCAGGCCCTGTGCTCCTCCTCACCCGCTCCTTCGTCTTCATCTCCACTCACTCTGTCATGATCCAAACAAGATCACCTACTGCATGTTCTCTTCACTCATCAACTGCTCTCTGCTCTTTGCCCTTCACATATTCATAGGCCACCTTGCTCTAGTGGGTAGAAACAGAAATCTTATAGCAAGTGTCTTGCAGAGGAAATATAGACCATCAGGCAGTAAGGTATCGCACCGCATGCTGTTATATAGACCACCAGGCAGTAAGGTAGTGCACCACATGCTGTTATATATAGACCATCAAGCAGTAAGGTAGTGCACCACATGCTGTTATATAGACCATCAAGCAGTAAGGTATTGCCCCACATGCTGTTATATAGACCACCAAGCAGTAAGGAAGTGCACCACATGCTGTTATATAGACCACCAAGCTGTAAGGTAAGTGCACCACATGCTGTTATATAGACCACCAAGCAGTAAGGTATTGCCCCACATGCTGTTATATAGACCATCAAGCAGTAAGGTAGTCCACCACATGCTGTTATATAGACCACCAAGCAGTAAGGTATTGAACCACATGCTGTTATATAGACCATCAAGCAGTAAGGTAGTGTACCGCATGCTGTTATATAGACCACCAAGCAGTAAGGTAGTGCACCACATGCTGTTATAATATATAGACCATCAAGCAGTAAGGTAGTGCACCACATGCTGTTATATAGACCACCAAGCAGTAAGGTAGTGCACCACATGCTGTTATATAGACCAGGTAAGTGCACCACATGCTGTTATATAGACCACCAAGCAATAAGGTAGTGCACCACATGCTGTTATATAGACCATCAAGCAGTAAGGTAGTGCCCCACATGCTGTTATATTGACCACCAAGCAGTAAGGTAGTGCATCACATGCTGTTATATAGACCATCAAGCAGTAAGGTAGTGCACCACATGCTGTTATATAGACCACCAAGCAGTAAGGTAGTGCACCACATGCTGTTATATAGACCACCAAGCAGTAAGGTAGTGCACCACATGCTGTTATATAGACCACCAAGCAGTAAGGTAGTGCACCACATGCTGTTATATAGACCATCAAGCAGTAAGGTATTGCCCCATATGCTGTTATATAGACCACCAAGCAGTAAGGTAGTGCACCACATGCTGTTATATAGACCACCAAGCAGTAAGGTATTGCCCCACATGCTGTTATATAGACCACCAAGCAGTAAGGTAGTGCACCACATGCTGTTATATAGACCACCAAGCAGTAAGGTATTGCCCCACATGCTGTTATATAGACCACCAAGCAGTAAAGTAGTGCACCACATGCTGTTATATAGACCACCAAGCAGTAAGGTAGTGCACCACATGCTGTTATATAGACCACCAAGCAGTAAGGCAGTGCACCACATGCTGTTATATAGACCATCAAGCAGTAAGGTAGTGCACCACATGCTGTTATATAGACCATCAAGCAGTAAGGTAGTGCACCACATGCTGTTATATAGACCACCAAACAGTAAGGTAGTGCACCACATGCTGTTATATAGACCACCAAGTAGTAAGTTAGTGCACCACATGCTGTTATATAGACCACCAAGCAGTAAGGTAGTGCACCACATGCTGTTATATAGACCACCAAGCAGTAAGGTAGTGCCCCACATGCTGTTATATAGACCACCAAGCAGTAAGGCAGTGCACCACATGCTGTTATATAGACCACCAAGCAGTAAGGCAGTGCACCACATGCTGTTATATAGACCACCAAGCAGTAAGGTAAGTGCACCACATGCTGTTATATAGACCACCAAGCAGTAAGGTAGTGCACCACATGCTGTTATATAGACCATCAAGCAGTAAGGTAGTGCACCACATGCTGTTATATAGACCACCAAGCAGTAAGGTATTGCACCACATACTGTTATATAGACCACCAAGCAGGAAGGTAGTGCGCCACATGCTGTTATATAATCCACCAAGCAGTAAGGTAGTGCCCCACATGCTGTTATATAGACCATCAAGCAGTAAGGTAGTGCACCACATGCATATAGACCACCAAGCAGTATGGCACTGCACCACATACTGTTATATAGACCACCAAGCAGTAAGGTAGTGCACCACATGCTGTTAATATAGACCACCAAGGAGTAAGGCAGTGCACCACATGCTGTTATATAGACCACCAAGCAGTAAGGTAGTGCACCACATGCTGTTATATATAGACCACCAAGCAGTAAGGTAGTGCACCACATGCTGTTATATAGACCACCAAGCAGTAAGGTAGTGCACCACATGCTGTTATATAGACCATCAAGCAGTAAGGTATTGCCCCACATGCTGTTATATAGACCACCAAGCAGTAAGGTAGTGCACCACATGCTGTTATATAGACCACCAAGCAGTAAGGTATTGCCCCACATGCTGTTATATAGACCACCAAGCAGTAAGGTAGTGCACCACATGCTGTTATATAGACCACCAAGCAGTAAGGTATTGCCCCACATGCTGTTATATAGACTACCAAGCAGTAAGGTAGTGCACCACATTCTGTTATATAGACCACCAAGCAGTAAGGTAGTGCACCACATGCTGTTATATAGACCACCAAGCAGTAAGGCAGTGCACCACATGCTGTTATATAGACCATCAAACAGTAAGGTAGTGCACCACAGACCATCAAGCAGTAAGGTAGTGCACCACATGCTTTTATATAGACCATCAAGCAGTAAGTTAGTGCACCACATGCTGTTATATAGACCACCAAGCAGTAAGGTAGTGCACCACATGCTGTTATATAGACCACCAAGCAGTAAGGTAGTGCACCACATGCTGTTATATAGACCACCAAGCAGTAAGGCAGTGCACCACATGCTGTTATATAGACCACCAAGCAGTAAGGTAAGTGCACCACATGCTGTTATATAGACCATCAAGTAGTAAGGTAGTGCACCACATGCTGTTATATAGACCACCAAGCAGTAAGGTATTGCACCACATGCTGTTATATAGACCACCAAGCAGTAAGGTAGTGCACCACATGCTGTTATATAGACCACCAAGCAGTAAGGTAGTGCCCCACATGCTGTTATATAGACCATCAAGCAGTAACATAGTCCCCCACATGCTGTTATAATTATAGACCATCAAGCAGTAAGGTAGTGCACCACATGCTGTTATATAGACCACCAAGCAGCTACGTAGTGCACCACATGCTGTTATATAGACCATCAAGCAGTAAGGTAGTGCACCACATGCTGTTATATAGACCACCAAGCAGTAAGGTAGTGCACCACATGCTGTTATATAGACCACCAAGCAGTAAGGTAGTGCACCACATGCTGTTATATAGACCACCAAGCAGTAAGGTAGTGCCCCACATGCTGTTGTATAGACCACCAAGCAGTAAGGTAGTGCACCACATGCTGTTATATAGACCACCAAGCAGTAAGGTAGTGCACCACATGCTGTTATATAGACCACCAAGCAGTAAGGGATTGCACCACATGCTGTTATATAGACCACCAAGCAGTAAGGTAGTGCCCCACATGCTGTTATATAGACCACCAAGCAGTAAGGTAGTGCACCACATGCTGTTATATAGACCACCAAGCAGTAAGGTAGTGCCCCACAAGCTGTTATATAGACCACCAAGCAGTAAGGTAGTGCAACACATGCTGTTATATAGACCATCAAGCAGTAAGGTAGTGCACCACATGCTGTTATATAGACCACCAAGCAGTAAGGTAGTACCCCACATGCTGTTATATAGACCACCAAGCAGTAAGGTAGTGCACCACATGCTGTTATATAGACCACTAAGCAGTAAGGTAGTGCACCACATGCTGACCACCAAGCAGTAAGGTAGGCCACCTCTGGTTGGAGATGAGGTGGAGCACAGCAGCAGTGATGTGTGAGGAGGCCACCTCTGGTTTGAGATGAGGTGGAGCACAGCGGCAGTGGTGTGTGAGGCGAGGTTGCTGGTGACTCTGGCTTGCCGCTGCAAGAACAACTACCAGAGGGAGCAGGAGAGAGGGAAGTTGACTTGTAAAGAGGTCAATAAACATTGAGGAGATGAGTGTAGGAGCCACACAAGGCAGACATCTTGTAGACACAGGATTAGAAGCAATTCAGTCACTTTACATGCACACAATGATGATGTTGGGCCCTGCAGGAGCAGAGATGCTGACTTTTCTATATATGATCAAATCCAAAAGCTGTGGGAGTTGTTCTTTCATGTACACTCTTAATGACCCTTTACCAAGGATAGTACACGTATGTGCTCACTTAACGACCCTTTACCAAGGTAATATACTTTATATATAAAATCCTTTACCAAGAAGTAGAGGTGTTGGTGTCCTTTACCAAATATTATTACTTGCCTGAGGTTACCCCTTTACCAAATAGAAGTATACTGATGACCATTTACCGACTATCAGTGCTGTTGGTGGTGACACACTTTACCTACAATATTTTAACCCTCTGTACTTAGCACTGGAGTATCAGCGAGTAGTCCACAATGACTGCAGACAGGAAGACACATAATGAAGGTAGAGCTACCAGAACAGTGGAGAAGGTGGTTGTGGACTCACCAAGTATCCAACCACAACCACTGGAGTAGCTACTGCAGATTCTCCTAACCTGACTCCGATGACTCACCCAGTGAGTGTCCAAGCAGCTGCAAAGACAGCTCAAGCACAGTGCCACTCTGTACAGCATCTCTTTAGAGAGACTCACTGGGGAAGGAGCATCTGAGGAGGAGGAGTTTATTCAGTGAATAAAGTTATTTACATGTTGTTTGATATGGAAGCTGCAGCTCTCCTCTGCAAGAGACGTGAACCTGTGGACTGCTTTTTAAAATCTATATAATGATGGGTATATATGATTGAATATGGTACAGTGTCATCTAACTGTTGTGGATTAATCTTGTTTCCGTCCATTCCTACGTCAGTACTAAATAGTTGATTAATTACACAAGCACCAAGCCTTCTGATCTGGTGAGTGGCTGAGCTCTCACAGGCACCATCTACACACTGTTGTATATGTATAGGACACAATTACACAAGCACCAAGCCTTCTGATCTGGTGAGTGGCTGAGCTCTCACCGGCATCATCTACACACTGTTGTATATGTATAGCACAAGCACCAAGCCTTCTGATCTGGTGAGTGGCTGGGCTCTCATCCATACACTGTTGTATATGTATAGCACACAATTACACAAGCACCAAGCCTTCTGCTGGTGAGTGGCTGGGATCTCATCTACACACTGTTGTATATGTATAGCACACAACTACAGAACCACCAAGCCTTCTGATCTGATGAGTGACTGGGCTCTCATCTACACACTGTTGTATATGTATAGCACACAACTACAGAACCACCAAGCCTTCTGATCTGGTGAGTGGCTGGGCTCTCATCTACACACTGTTGTATATGTATAGCACACAACTACACAAGCACCAAGCCTTCTGCTCTGGTGAGTGGCTGAGCTCTCACAGGCATCATCTACACACTGTTGTATATATATATAGCACACTGTATATTTGTCACAGAGCAGCAGTATCACTGCTGTCTACACTATACAATGACTCTTTACCTTTTTTTAGCATTGACATTCCTCATTCTCCTCCTGGTCAAATCCAGGCAAGTCCCCTTACTAGCTCCTTTATTGATCTGTGTCCCCAAGGTTCGTGTCAGAGTCCCAAACCCAGCACAAACAACAACCACACACACAGAGACACACACACAATATATAAACATACCAGACTGTGTCAAGCTCCCACTATGCTATTAGGCTGAGTATACCTAGCAAGCACCAGATTACACATAGATATCGTCAATATTGTTCGGGACCAACCAATCCCATGCAAGGAGAAGAAGAGCATTGAAGATCCATGGATGAGACTGAAGTAGACAACTTGGCAACCCGAGCGATCTGGAACAAGACGAGATAAAGCAGAGGCACTGGCTAGCTAGACCCCGAGACAACCAGAAAATCATCTCCTAGAGTTCATTCATTGCAAATGATCAAGTGGGATGCAAAAGTGGTTTGAATAAGAGGACAAATTCACGGTCACAAACGGTACACTGCACGTAGCAAGCATCCCATCCGATATTCGAGGTGAAATGTTAAGAATGGGTGGGCACTGAGTATACACTCGATTTATACATGTGAAAAGGATGTTCTCATCAGAAACAAGCAGATTGACGAAGAAATGAAAGGGAACATTGAGACACCCACATACACCACTAGAGGACCCTTTACCTGACACAGCGTGTAAACAGGATTTAATAAATTGTTGTTTGGGAATATATAACTTCTAAATCTTTCATTGCTCTTGTTCCCGCACAAAAAAAGGAAAATGATACGCACAAATATATTTAATCAACAGCAACAATCTCAAGAGGAGCACGAGGCTAAGAGATGGACGTGTTTGAGAGAACCTGCTATATTCATGGCTATCATGTCCGCGACCGCATCTGGTTGGCAGCCATTGGGGAGCAGCTATGTAGCATGCAAATGACAACCCGATATTGTCGATGACAAGTTTGCAGTCAAGAAAACGGTGTTATTTTTCATTAGCTACTGCTACAGCCCTTCAATGAAGAAATGTTTATAGTGGGCGTGGAATCTGGTAGGGGAAATCCATTTTTAGGCTCAAAATACTTGCAGGGTGGCGGCATGCACCACGTTCCTCAAACCATCAAGTCATTCTAGCTCTGCACACCACATTGGAATGCAATCAGATACTTATCAATGAACTTTAGTTTACGTGTGGTTTATAGAAGTTGTATACAAATACAAAATGATAATTAATTTTCCACCCTTGCCGCGCTTGACCACGTTCTTACATTTTAACGCCTAATGAAAAAGGTGATTGAATGCTCTAGAGCTTCCTCTAGCCACTGGTACCAATTTCAAATCTTTAGCACTTAGCTGAAGTTGTTGGGATTCAGGTTTTTGAGGACCCTCCACTTTGGGGGTATAGTAACTTGCCTATAGTTATACCTATGAAACGTATTTTATTATCAAAAGAGAGCACACAGAGAGACCCATCTTTTGAGCTATATATCAAGTATCAAGTCCATACCATGAAGTTTGCAGAATCTACGGAGCTCTAAAGTGGTAACTATAAGTCAAAACCAAAAAATTTAACTGTCTCCCCTCTCTGCCAACCTTCTGGACTTCCCAACCTCAGGTGTGGTTCCAGCAAGCAGAGGCCCAGTTCATGATCCATAACACCAAATACGCCTACACTGTAGCTGCTCTCGACCAGGACATGGCTACCTCCTTGACTTATTACATACTACTCCAGCAGAAAATAAGTACGAAGCTATAAAGACCCACCTCACGAAGACTTTTGGCCTCACCCACAGAGTTCGGGCAAGTAGACTTCTCCAAATGGGCGACCTCGGAGACAGGATGCCCTTTGTCCTCATGGATGAGATGCTCTCTCTGCTAGACGGTCATCAACCCTGCATGCTCTTTTTGCAACTCTTCCTTAACCGGATGCCCGATGCCATCCATCTTCAGCTAGCCGATGCTGATTTCACCGACCCCCGTAGAGTTGCAGAGCACGCTGATGAGCTGTGGCAGTCCATGAGCCTCAATATCTATTCCACCATCCAAAAGGTGGGTTTTCCCCATCGTCAAGAACGAGCAAAGCAGGCAGGCCAAGGTAAAATGACAGACAATAATGTGGACTGGTGCTACTATCACAACAAGTTTGGTGACAAGGCAAGAAAATGTATAAAACCCTCTAAGTTTGCAGAAAACTCCCAAGCTGGCCGTCAATAGCGATGGCGGTCGGCCATAACAAAACTTGCCTTCTCTACACTTGGGATCATCACTCAGGTCGCCGTTTTCTAGTTGACACAGGGGCTGAAGTAAGCGTTTTTCCTGCCACCAGAGTGGACAGGAGCTCTTGTGCCCAAGCAACCAAGCTAACTGCTGCCAATGGAAGTAACATATGCATCTATAGGGGTTCATATAGGATTTACAGTTTTGGGGGGAAACTGAAAACGTTTGGCATTTACGTGATGGGCGTACGTAAGCAAGCCCCAAGTAGGGGGGGCTGGGGCATGCCCCCCCCCAAATTTTTTTAGAAAATTGATGCTCTCATTGATTCCAAGACATTTTGAGGGTACTTTATTTTTAGGGTACTTTCCTATAGTTAAAGTACTAGCACATGGACAGAACATTCTGATTATGACACAATTGCATCTTGCCACAGAATAGTTTTGTAGCAAGATGCAATTGTGTCATAATCAGAATGTTCTGTCCATGTGCTATTATTCTGTGGTTAGCTTTCCTAATTGTAGTGTAGATTAAATCTACACTACAATTAGGAAAGCTAACCACAGAATAATAGCACATGGACAGAACATCCAGATTAACACATGATTGAACTGTGACACAGAAAATTCTAGATTTATTCACAATTTTGTATATAAAGAGAAAATGCTTCAGCTAGTAGCATTCTGCAACTAAATATGACCCAGAGAAATGCAAACCTACACAAATTGACATCAGGAACATTTTTACCAGAAAGCGAGTGCATGCTGGGTCTAGGTCTAGTAGAGATTCTGAAGACGACGAAGATGTAGTCCCAACTACATTGACTAGTGATGCCTTGACTTCCATCAATTCTGAAGCATCAGTAGGTAGATCAGTGTGTTCCAAAGCGCAGAAGAGGAAACTCTACAAAGCCAGGCTCAGCTACAAGAAGGAGTGGGAGCAGAAATATCCTTGGTTGTACTGCGATGATCCTAAGCAGGGCATGTTCTGCAAGCTCAACCAGAAGCGAGGAAATGCACCTTTACATCCAGGGGTGTATGGACCACTCGGGGAATTCAGGATTGGAATCACGCTACTGAACAACTCAAGGAACACAGCCAGTCAAAATGGCACAGAGACGCTGTTATCCATGCTCGAATGGCAGAACAAGGTAAGGAGCAGAGTGTCCTACAACTGCAATGTTCAGCAGCTGCTAAGGAGGCTGAAGAAAGGAGAGCAAAGAACAGAAACTTAGTGCTTAAGCTTTGGAGATCGATATATTTTCTTGCCAAAAATCGCCTGCCCTTACAACCACATTCGATCCCCTGGTCCAGTTGCAAATTGCAAATGGAGATGAACTTCTCCAGATGAACTTCTCCACCAACATGTCCAAGAGAGGCCACAAAATGCTCAGTACACATCCAAATTTTCTGCCGTGATGCTTTTAGAGTCCATCAATAGCTGGGTAGGCTAATTGAGAGCTTAAAATCAAGCCCATACTTCTCTGTGTTAGCTGATGAGTGTATAGATATTAATACCACAGAAGAGCTGTCTATCTGTTGTCGGTGGATTGTAAATGGAAAACCAGAGGAGCACTTCCTTACAGTGCTCCACATATGTGCCCAAGATGCTGCTACCATTTCAAATGCAATCAGCTCCTTCCTTGAGTCGAAGAACCTGGACTATCGTAAACTAATAGGCCAAGGTTATGATGGCATCCACCTTTGCCGGAGAATGCAATGGAGTTCAAAAAAGGATGCGAACTCTAGCTGCACATTCCTTTTACATCCACTGTGCCTGCCACAGGCTTCAACTAGCAAGCATGCAAGCTGCTAACAGTGTTCCAGAGATCCAAGGAACTTTCCTATGGGAAATATATGGAAGCTCTTCTTCTACTCTCCCAAGAAAGCAGAATCTCTCAAAGCAGTCCAGTCTGTCCTCAAGCTACCTGAGCTTAAGATTGTGAAGCCTAGTGATACCAGATGGCTCTCACACGAACGCTGTGTAGAGGCTATTTACCGAGAGCTTCCTGCCCTTATCGTCACCCTACAACAGCTGTATGAGACATCAGGTGATGATACGGTATTGGTCCTCTCCTTGCTACTTACACTGGAGTTGCCAGTATCGTGTTCCTGTCAGAAGTTCTGGATATCCTGGTAAGGATGAATGTTTCGATGCAAAGAAAGATACTCGATTTGAGCAGGTTACCGGTACTTCTGAAAATCACGACAGATCAACTCGA
The DNA here is from genome assembly GCA_028752905.1 of Cladorhizidae sp. MBARI D1340-BT2. Classification (NCBI taxonomy): domain Eukaryota; kingdom Metazoa; phylum Porifera; class Demospongiae; order Poecilosclerida; family Cladorhizidae; species Cladorhizidae sp. MBARI D1340-BT2. Next base: position 1,421,364 of record JAQNBH010000015.1, read on the forward strand.
GCATCTAAAGGATGAAAGAAGTGAGTGGTTGGGTTCAGTGGGTCTGAAATATCTCTGTTGAAGGAAAAACCCGATGTAACACTCGGCACACATGGATCTGCACGAAGCCGTTGGTCTTCTTTCACAACCACAGCCGAGTATCGAACTCTAGTTGCAATTCCATACCTCGATTCCCTTCTTCTAAATATTAAGAGTCGATTTACTGATAAAGCCGTGAAGATTGTTACTGCCATGTTCATATTCAGTCCCTCCTTACTACCCGCTGAAGCATCCTTACCATCATACGGCAGCGAGCAAATCAAGATTCTTGCCAAGTCCTATGGAAAAGAAGCAGAGGTTGAGTATGCAGGGACTACTTACACCTCACCTCCATTGCTTGATGGCGATGTGCTTCTTTCAGAGATATTTAGACGGGCTTTGCTAGTGGACAAAAAGGTACAAAAAGAAGAGTCTGTATCTCCTAGCATGCAAGAAATCCTGGACGGGATGAACAAGTCACATACGTAGGGAGGAATTTCCCCTGAGCTATTGAACATTACAATGGCACTTTCTGTAGGCACAGCAACAGTAGAGCATTCCTTTAGTCAAATGAAGTTGATTAAAACCCGCCTACAGAGTCGTCTATCTGACTCGAACCTAGAACATTTAGTATAGAGGGTCCTCCATTGACCGATGTGGACTTTCATGCAATTCTCAACATTTTTTGAGTACACTGAAATCACTGTATTGTAATTTTCACCATTCATTATTGTATATCTTCATTATTGTATATCTTCGCTTATATATAATAAATTGTTCATTATAATTTACTACTGTTGATTATCTTTGACTTTGCTATTGCTTATACGTTCCCTTCTCTGTACTGCTCTTTTTTCCTGTTACTGTAATGTATTACATAATAAATTTCATTAGTATAAATTTTTATTGTGAAAATTCTTGAGGGGGAGAAATCGTGTGTGTTTTTTTTTGGGGGGGGGGCTCCCCCCCTTGTATGAACCCTGATCTATGGAAAATGCACCATCCAACTCAAATACAACAATAGACATTTTCAGTGGACCTTTACCATCGCCCAGCCATTGCTTGGGGCTGACTTTTTCCATGCCCACTCACTCCTTGTGGATAGGGTCAACGCCTACTAATTGATCCTTTCGATTTTACCTCCATTGCCCTGTGCAGTATCATTGCAACAGCACCTCACCTAGGATCCATCGCTTAATCAGACAATGAATTCGCCAAGTTGCTGGCTGACTTACCAAAGGTCACCACACCCTCCTTTTCCAACCCCTCTCCTAAGCATGGAGTGGAGCTACAAATGGGCCACTCCTCCATGCTCATGCTCGTCAGCTTCCACCTGATAAGTTGCGATTAGCCAAGGAAAATTCAGGAAAATGGAGGAGCTGGGCATCATTAGTCGCTCTGATAGTCAGTGGTCCTCACCTCTCCACATAGTACCCAAATCATCAGGTGGTTGGAGGCCATGTGGAGACTTCCGGTGCTTAAATGATGCCACGACACCTGATCGCTACCCAGTGCCACACATACAGGACTTCACAGCCAACCTAGCAGGTGCAAAGATCTTCTCAAAGATTGATCTTGTTCGTGGCTACTACGATATCCCTGTGCACACAGAATACATCCCCAAGACAGCCGTCATCCACCATTTGGTTTGTGGGAGTTCCTCCACATGCTTTTTGGCCTTAAGAACTCAGCACAAACTTTTCAAAGGCTCATGGACATGGTTCTCTGGGGCCTGGATTTCACTTTCGTTTACCTCGATGATATTCTAGTTGCCAGCCACTCCAAATCTGAACACAGAGTACACATACGAGAGGTGATAGAATGCCTACAGCAGCATGGCCTCATCATCAATTTGATTTGTCTAGGTGCCAATTTGGCAGGCAGGAGATAGATTTCCTTCACATCACTAAACAAGGAGTAACACCACTGCCCTCCAAAGTAGCTGCATCAGAGAGTTCGTTAGGCCATCAACAGTCAAGAGTTCATCGGCATGGTGAATTTCTATCATCGCTTCATGCCACAAGCATCATGCAACTTCTGTACCATGCCCTCGTAGGGAAACACAAAGAACTACTGTGGGACAAAGAGTTGATTCAAGCGGCACTTGCCGATGCCACCATGCGCACCCATCCCCATACGGATGCCCCAATAGCTATCACTGTCAATGCATCAAGAGTTGCTGTGGGTGCTGCACTCGTCAATGGCTCGTGGCAGCCACTGGCCTTCTTCAGCCGGCAACTCAGACCTGCTGAACAAAAGTACAGCACTTTTGACTGCGAGCTCCTCGCCCTTTACCTGGCAGTACGACACTTCCTTGAAGGGCGGGACTTCATGGCTTTCACCGACCAAGCCTCTCATGTTTGCTTTTGACAAGTTGTCTGACCCTTAGTCATCACGGCGGCAGCGCCACTTTACTGCGAAATCTGAGTACACCACCTGCATCAAACATATCACAGGAAAGAGCAACCTCGTAGCTGATGCACTCTCTCGCACCACCATCAATGCTGCACACAACTTGGAACCTGGGATAGATTTCACAGCCATGGCTGCAGCTCAGCGAAATGACAAGGAGATGGCAGCATACCGCACAGCCATATCTGGGCTGGTACTCCAAGATGTCCAGTTTGGTCCAACAGACACCACGCTTCTCTGTGATGTCTCCACAGGACAACCAATGATTATCACTTTACAGTACCTATAAACACATCTATCAAATAGGTGAACTTGAATATTGATTATCACTTTACAGTACCTATCAACACACGACTCTACAAACAGGTGAACTTGAATATTGATTTCACTTTACAGTACCTATCAACACATGTCTATACGCATAAGGTGAACGATATGTTTACTAGAACATTATACAGACGATCTACGGGTCTTTAAAACTTTGACTAAGAAAAATGTCATTCAGTTCAAGAGACACCTTTAAAGGTAAGAAACTCAGACTTGTCATTGATAGTTGGTCTTCTCTGCATTTGTTCTAGCTAGAGGTCTTTTAGGTTATGATAGTTCTGGCAGCCTCAGCACTCCAACTGAAGCCCATCCCAGATTCCGATAAAGCGAACTTTGAACTCTAGGAGACAACGCGAGTATATAAGCGCCTGGGAGTGCTTGTGTGATGGTCTCTGATGTTATATATATACTGTCTCAGTAAAATCCGTACTGTGCGGATGCGCACCGTTGAACTTTGTTGTCACAAAGGGTCTTGAAGGTGTTTTCCAGGTAGTGGACCTGCGAGGGACAAGTTGGCTGTAGTAGGTGATGGAAGAGATAAGTGAAGTATCCGTGGAAGTGTGCAGTAATTCGAAATATGTACAACCATTCAGAGTTAGATTTAAGCAGGTACATTTGGTGCATGTATGTTTTAGTATTAGGTAGTGAGTGCTAACACTCACGTTCAAATGAAGGGTCAAAGTGTAAAAAAATTACAACAAAAAGTTCATGCCTTGACTCGTGGCTTAAATTGTGGTGTAAAACTTTAGAATGGCCCAGGTGAAAACTCCACATCCTTTGATCTGAGACTAGAGTGAGCATAATCATGACTTAATGCCATTTTGTGCCATGTCTGGTGCATTGTAACAGTGAACCGGCTCAGATGACGTCAGTTCCTCTATGCCTAGTCAACTACCCTCTTAGAAAGAAATTGGTAAAGGTTGTGGAGCTAGCAGGGTTATTGTGATATAAACCTATCCAGAAGGTAAAGGTTGTGGAGCTAACAGGGTTAGTGTGATATAAACCTATCCAGAAGGTAAAGGTTGTGGAGCTAACAGGGTTAGTATGATATAAACCTATCCAGAAGGTAAAGGTTGTGGAGCTAACAGGGTTAGTGTGATATAAACATATCCAGAAGGTAAAGGTTGTGGAGCTAACAGGGTTAGTATGATATAAACCTATCCAGAAGGTAAAGGTTGTGGAGCTAACAGGGTTAGTATGATATAAACCTATCCAGAAGGTAAAGGTTGTGGAGCTAGCAGGGTTAGTATGATATAAACCTATCCAGAAGGTAAAGGTTGTGGAGCTAACGGGGTTAGTATGATATAAACCTATCCAGAAGGTAAAGGTTGTGGAGCTAACAGGGTTAGTGTGATATAAACCTATCCAGAAGGTAAAGGTTGTGGAGCTAACGGGGTTAGTATGATATAAACCTATCCAGAAGGTAAAGGTTGTGAAGCTAACAGGGTTAGTATGATATAAACCTCCAGAAGGTAAAGGTTGTGGAGCTAACAGGGTTAGTATGATATAAACCTATCCAGAAGGTAGATGTTGTGGAGCTAACAGGGTTAGTGTGATATAAACCTATCCAGAAGGTAAAGGTTGTGGAGCTAACAGGGTTAGTATGATATAAACCTATCCAGAAGGTAAAGGTTGTGGAGCTAACAGGGTTAGTGTGATATAAACCTATCCAGAAGGTAAAGGTTGTGGAGCTAACAGGGTTAGTATGATATAAACCTATCCAGAAGGTAAAGGTTGTGGAGCTAACAGGGTTAGTATGATATAAACCTATCCAGAAGGTAAAGGTTGTGGAGCTAGCAGGGTTAGTATGATATAAACCTATCCAGAAGGTAAAGGTTGTGGAGCTAACAGGGTTAGTGTGATATAAACCTATCCAGAAGGTAAAGGTTGTGGAGCTAACAGGGTTAGTATGATATAAACCTATCCAGAAGGTAAAGGTTGTGGAGCTAACAGGGTTAGTATGATATAAACCTCCAGAAGGTAAAGGTTGTGTAGCTAACAGGGTTAGTATGATATAAACCTATCCAGAAGGTAGATGTTGTGGAGCTAACAGGGTTAGTGTGATATAAACCTATCCAGAAAGTAGGTTCAAGTCAACCTCCATGAGCCCCTCCTTTCCATGGGCCTGTTATATATACTAGATCTAGAAATTGTAGACTGCCTGGTCTGATAACACAGCTCTTCTAGACTGTGCCTGGTCTGATAACACAGCTTTTCTAGACTGTGCCTGGTCTAGTATTCTAGACTGTGTCTGGTCTGATAACATAGGTATTCTAGATTGTGCCTGGCATGATAACCTACATGGCATTTGAAGAGTATATATTTGCTTAGTTCTGGAATTCTTCTAGGAAGCTGTTGCCACATCCTTGAGGGAACTCTGCCTTGAGACTGACTCTCAGCTGTTGTAGCTCTCAATGGTCGTAGCTGACCTACTGCTCATTAAATAGAGAAATAACAAGAAAAACAAACAAATTGATAGAAACCGTTTTGCTTTTCACCACATGCATGTGTAGCCAGCCTAGCCCTAGCCCTAGCCCTAGCCCTAGCCCTAGTGTATTAGTAGAGCATAGAATGCTGTACACATGCATAATGTTGTTTGTGTAGCTGATGTGGCATAGTGCATGTGTAGCCAGTGTATTAGTAGAGCATAGAATGCTGTACACATGCATAATGTTTTGTAGCATAGTGCATGTGCAGCCAGTGTATTAGTAGAGCATAGAATGCTGTACACATGCATAATGTTGTTTGTGTAGCTGATGTGGCATAGTGCATGTGCAGCCAGTGTATTAGTAGAGCATAGAATGCTGTTATACACATGCATAATGTTTGTGTAGCTGATGTGGCATAGTGCATGTGCAGCCAGTGTATTAGTAGAGCATAGAATGCTGTTATACACATGCATAATGTTGTTTGTGTAGCTGATGTGGCATAGTGCATGTGCAGCCAGTGTATTAGTAGAGCATAGAATGCTGTTATACACATGCATAATGTTGTTTGTGTAGCTGATGTGGCATAGTGCATGTGCAGCCAGTGTATTAGTAGAGCATAGAATGCTGTTATACACATGCATAATGTTTGTGTAGCTGATGTGGCATAGTGCATGTGCAGCTAGAGCTGTTATACACAAGCATAATGTTGTGTAGCTGATGTGGCATAGTGCATGTGCAGCCAGTGTATTAGTAGAGCATAGAATGCTGTTATACACATGCATAATGTTGTTTGTGTAGCTGATGTGGCATAGTGCATGTGCAGCCAGTGTATTAGTAGAGCATAGAATGCTGTTATACACATGCATAATGTTTGTGTAGCTGATGTGGCATAGTGCATGTGTAGCCAGTGTATTAGTAGAGCATAGAATGCTGTTATACACGTGTATAATGTTGTTGGTGTAGCTGATGTGGCATAGTGCATGTGTAGCCAGTGTATTAGTAGAGCATAGAATGCTGTTATACACATGCATAATGTTTGTGTAGCTGATGTGGCATAGTGCATGTGCAGCCAGTGTATTAGTAGAGCATAGAATGCTGTTATACACATGCATAATGTTGTTTGTGTAGCTGATTTGGCATAGAATGCTGTTATACACATGCATAATGTTTGTGTAGCTGATGTGGCATAGTGCATGTGCAGCCAGTGTATTAGTAGAGCATAGAATGCTGTTATACACATGCATAATGTTTGTGTAGCATAGTGCATGTATAGCCAGTGTATTAGTAGACCATAGAATGCTGTTATACACATGCATAATGTTTGTGTAGCTGATGCATAGTGCATGTGCAGCCAGTGTATTAGTAGAGCATAGAATGCTGTTATACACATGCATGATGTTTGTGTAGCTGATGTGGCATAGTGCATGTGTAGCCAGTGTATTAGTAGAGCATAGAATGCTGTTATACACATGCATAATGTTGTTTGTGTAGAATGGAAAGGCGAGATTGTGGGACTGTACCAGGATTCATGACAGGTAAATATGAAGTAGAAAAAGAAAGAATGTTTATATTTATATTATAAGTCCCTTTCTGTGTTCCTTCCTTTGCTGCTAAGCTGATAGGTTAGGAGTAGCCATAGCAGTTGCATGTTCCCAAAGTTGGCACCTAATCTCACACATTTGTGAGCTCTCTCGTCACCATGTCCCAAGCAGTCTCAATTTGTTAATGTGGTCATGAGGTGTTAAAGTGGTCATGAGGTCTCCAATATGCTCGCATCGCATCACTTCTAGCTGTTCACAATAACCGAGTCGCCGCTCGAGCAAACTTGAACTTTCACCACACAGAACCGCCCATTAATTAACGGATGCCAGCGCTCGTGTCATTCGCTCATCCCATATACTAGGTAAACTATCACTGCATCGTTAAGCCTTTTGTCATCCATTCAGCTTTGAAATCACCAGCTTTTACTGAAAAATCAAAATAAAGCACACCAGAATGACAAAAAACTCAAATAAAGCACACCAGCCAGATTGATGCAATCGACAGGTCGCAATGCCGCTCGAATAGAACTCGATTCTATTCATGTGGTGCGATGCGACGCGATTTTGTATTCACAATATTTAAAAAATGACGCGTCACATCTCTTGAGCGTTTTGCATATTGTGAATTAGCCTTAAGTGGTTATGAGGTGTCTATAGGTTTCTAAGTGATCATGAGGTGTAAGTGGTCAATAGTTGTCAAGTGGTCAATAGTTGTCAGTGGTCAATAGTTGTCAAGTAGTCATGAGGTGTCAAGTGGTCATGAGGTGTCAAGTGGTCATGAGGTGCCTGAGTGGCCAAGAAGTAATCGGAGTTGGTGGCAAGTTGGCAAAGGTTGGTTCACAATATGCTGCTAGGCCTTCACGTTGACAATAACTGAGTTGCCGCTTGAGCAAAATTGAACTTTCACCGAACTGGAACCCCACCCATTAATTAATTAATGGATGCCAGTGCTCATGTCCTTCTACTGAGTTGCCGCTTGAGCAAAATTGAACTTTCACCGAACTGGAACCCCACCCATTAATTAATTAATGGATGCCAGTGCTCATGTCCTTCTAAACAAAGCACACTTTCTAGCCATGGCTGGTGGAGTTGAAAGCTTGAACTCAACTGAGGAGGCCATGGACCCGATTTTGCTGGTTGCTTTAATGAGAAGAAGTAAGAGGAGGAGGGAAAGAAGCATGTGGATATGACTGAGTTTCACGCGAAGGAGGCAGCAGGGAGAGTACCATAATCTACTCCAAGAGTTGAGGCTCTCAGATCCTGAATCTCATTTCAAGTACCTCAGGATATCCAAAGAAAGATTTGATTCACTACTGAGCATGGTGTGTATCCCCACTTCTTTGCTGTTTTGTTTTCCTTATTTCCTTGCAAACCGATCTCTCAGGGCCTTTGATCGCTTGCCGCACTGCTCAGTGGTCAACCCTTCTCCAATCTACAGTCATAGCATAGCTAGCTATTCTAAAACACATATTCATGTACTATGGTAGATCACTGAGCTCGCTGGCAATCAAAATATTACCTCAACTGCCACCTGCTTGGACCATGCATGTTCCCTAGCTCTCAAGTCCCTGTAGGACTGCATGTTCCCTAGCTCTCAAGTCCCTGTAGGACTGCATGTTCCCTAGCTCTCAAGTCCCTGTAGGACTGCATGTTCCCTAGCTCTCAAGTCCCTGTAGGACTGCATGTTCCCTAGCTCTCAAGTCCCTGTAGGACTGCATGTTCCCTAGCTCTCAAGTCCCTGTAGGACTGCATGTTCCCTAGCTCTCAAGTCCCTGTAGGACTACATGTTCCCTAGCTCTCAAGTCCCTGTAGACTGCATGTTCCCTAGCTCTCAAGTCCCTGTAGGACAGCATGTTCCCTAGCTCTCAAGTCCCTGTAGGACTGCATGTTCCCTAGCTCTCTAGTCCCTGTAGGACTGCATGTTCCCTAGCTCTCAAGTACCTGTAGGACTGTATGTTCCCTAGCTCTCAAGTCCCTGTAGGACTGCATGTTCCCTAGCTCTCTAGTCCCTGTAGGACTGCATGTTCCCTAGCTCTCTAGTCCCTGTAGGACTGCATGTTCCCTAGCTCTCAAGTCCCTGCAGGACTGCATGTTCCCTAGCTCTCAAGTCCCTGTAGGACTCCATGTTCCCTAGCTCTCAAGTCCCTGAGGACTGCATGTTCCCTAGCTCTCAAGTCCCTGTAGGACTGCATGTTCCTTAGCTCTCAAGTCCTGTAGGACTGCATGTTCCTTAGCCCTGTAGGACTGCATGTTCCCTAGCTCTCAAGTCCCTGTAGGACTGCATGTTCCCTAGCTCTCAAGTCCCTGAGGACTGCATGTTCCTTAGCTCTCAAGTCCCTATAGGACTGCATGTTCCCTAGCTCTCAAGTCCCTGTAGGACTGCATGTTCCCTAGCTCTCAAGTCCCTGTAGGACTGCATGTTCCCTAGCTCTCATGTCCCTGTAGGACTGCATGTTCCCTAGCTCTCAAGTCCCTGTAGGACTGCATGTTCCCTAGCTCTCAAGTCCCTGTAGGACTGCATGTTCCCTAGCTCTCAAGTCCCTGTAGGACTGCATGTTCCCTAGCTCTCAAGTCCCTGTAGGACTGCATGTTCCCCAGCTCTCACGTCCCTGTAGGACTGCATGTTCCCTAACACTCAAGTCCCTGTAGGACTGTATGTTTCCTAACTCTCAAGTCCCTGTAGGACTGCATGTTCCCTAGCTCTCAAGTCCCTGTCGGACTGCATGTTCCCTAGCTCTCAAGTCCCTGTAGGACTGCATGTTCCCTAGCTCTCAAGTCCCTGTAGGACTGCATGTTCCCTAGCTCTCAAGTCCCTGTAGGACTGCATGTTCCCTAGCTCTCAAGTCCCTGCAGGACTGCATGTTCCCTAGATCTCAAGTCCCTGTAGGACTCCATGTTCCCTAGCTCTCAAGTCCCTGTAGGACTGCATGTTCCCTAGCTCTCAAGTCCCTGTAGGACTGCATGTTCCCTAGCTCTCAAGTCCCTGTAGGACTGCATGTTCCCTAGCTCTCAAGTCCCTGTAGGACTGCATGTTCCCTAGCTCTCAAGTCCCTGTAGGACTGCATGTTCCCTAGCTCTCAAGTCCCTGTAGGACTGCATGTTCCCTAGCTCTCAAGTCCCTATAGGACTCCATGTTCCCTAGCTCTCAAGTCCCTGTAGGACTGCATGTTCCCTAGATCTCAAGTCCCTGCAGGACTGCATGTTCCCTAGCTCTCAAGTCCCTGTAGGACTGCATGTTTCCTAGCTCTCAAGTGCCTGTAGGACTGCATGTTCCCTGGCTCTCAAGTCCCTGTAGGACTGCATGTTCCCTAGCTCTCAAGTCCCTGTAGGACTGCATGTTCCTTAGCTCTCAAGTCCTGTAGGACTGCATGTTCCTTAGCCCTGTAGGACTGCATGTTCCCTAGCTCTCAAGTCCCTGTAGGACTGCATGTTCCCTAGCTCTCAAGTCCCTGAGGACTGCATGTTCCTTAGCTCTCAAGTCCCTATAGGACTGCATGTTCCCTAGCTCTCAAGTCCCTGTAGGACTGCATGTTACCTAGCTCTCAAGTCCCTGTAGGACTGCATGTTCCCTAGCTCTCATGTCCCTGTAGGACTGCATGTTCCCTAGCTCTCAAGTCCCTGTAGGACTGCATGTTCCCTAGCTCTCAAGTTCCTGTAGGACTGCATGTTCCCTAGCTCTCAAGTCCCTGTAGGACTGCATGTTCCCTAGCTCTCAAGTCCCTGTAGGACTGCATGTTCCCCAGCTCTCACGTCCCTTTAGGACCGCATGTTCCCTAACACTCAAGTCCCTGTAGGACTGTATGTTTCCTAACTCTCAAGTCCCTGTAGGACTGCATGTTCCCTAGCTCTCAAGTCCCTGTCGGACTGCATGTTCCCTAGCTCTCAAGTCCCTGTAGGACTGCATGTTCCCTAGCTCTCAAGTCCCTGTAGGACTGCAAGTTCCCTAGCTCTCAAGTCCCTGTAGGACTGCATGTTCCCTAGATCTCTAGTCCCTGTAGGACTGCATGTTCCCTAGCTCTCAAGTCCCTGTAGGACTGCATGTTCCCTAGCTCTCAAGTCCCTGTAGGACTGCATGTTCCCTAGCTCTCAAGTCCCTGTGGAGATGCTGGATGCATCCCATATACTAGGGAAATCACTGCATCGATAAGCCTTTCATCGTCCATTCAGCTTTGAAACCACCAGCTTTTACTGAAAAACTTAAATAAAGCACACCAGAATGACAAAAAACTCAAATAAAGCACACCAGAAGATGCAATCGACAGGTTGCAACGCCGCTCGAATAGAACTCGATTCTATTCAAGTGATGCGACACGATTTTGTGTTAACTATATTTAAAAAATGACACGTCCCATCTCATTGCGTCGCATCGCTTGAGTGTTTTGCGTATTGTAAATCAGCCTCAAGTTGTCAAGTGTCAAAGTGGTCAGCTATCAAGTAGTCGCAAGTTTAAGTGTTCAGGTGTTTAAGCGGTTACGTGTTTAGAGGTATTTAAGTGGTCACGAGGTGACTAGGTGATCATAAGGTGTCTAAGAAGTGGTTTTAGAGTAGAGCTGTCAAGCAATCTGAGTCTGGTAATGTCAAGTTTTACCCATCTGGCACTTAGTGTCCACCCCTCTGGCACTTAGTGTCCACCCCTCTGGCACTTAGTGTCCACCTCTCTGGCACTGTAGGTACACCCCTCTGGCACTTAGTGTCCACCCCTCTGGCACTTAGTGTCCACCCCTCTGGCACTTAGTGTTCACCCCCTGGCACTTAGTGTCCACCCCTCTGGCACTTAGTGTCCACCCCTCTGGCACTTAGTATCCACCCCTCTGGCACTCGGTGTTCACCCCTCTGACAGTTAGGTCCACCCCTCTGGCACTTAGTGTCCACCCATCTGGCACTTAGGTCCACCCCTCTGACACTTAGGTCCAACCCTCTGACACTTGGGTCCACCCCTCTGGCATTTAGTGTCCACCCCTCTGGCACTTAGTGTTCACCCCTCTGGCACTTACAGTAGAGGCAAAAAAACACTTTACATACCGTTGCGTTGGGTTAACGTTCAACGCAGAAACATTTCTTAAGAAACGCTCAAGCAACGCTCAAGAAACGCACAGGCAACGCTCAAGCAACGTATTGCGAACGTGCAACGCATGAACCGTTATTTAATTACCCGAAATGCGCAATCAACATTCGGTATCCTACACCACGTGTTCGATAGAGCGCATAAAGTCAGTCGGCCTACTGTTGATCACTGTTGGGTTTTGTTGCAGCTTCTACTTTTGATTTGTCCTGGGAATGGCTTACAGAAGAACTCTCGCTGCAACCTTCGCTCTAAGCAGTAAGTGTAATACTAGGTAGAACTCCAATGGCTTGAACCTCTAGCGCCTATCTGTGGTAGTGACCCAGCCTTTACTTCAGTCTAGTTGTTAGTGTTATTTAGTAATGTTCAAGAAAACGAAACCCCCTAAAAATAAAAGCTAGAACAGTGGATCCAGTAATGATAATTATACAGACTATTGTTTGGTCTTCTGGCAGAAGTTCTGGGTGGCTGTACCAAGCAGCAATGTTTTAGGGGGCTCCTCAGTGGGAGTGGGAGGTCAAGGCAGTGAGGGTGATATATAAAGGCAAGATTTCAGCTATTGGATCAAATTCTTTAAATCAAATTCAGATGTGATTTACTACTTTGAAATGCAGTTACCAGGCAGCCGTGGAGGAAGAATTCAAGCCTGTCATGGAAGACGAGGATTATAGTTCTTCACTCTCTACATCTGTGGTGGTGGGGTCAGGACTGGTTCGATAACTATATAGTTGTTTTGAAATTATCATTATTTTATATCTTCTTATTGATAATTTGTGTAAAAAAACACCTCCAGTACCACCCAAACACATGAAAGTTTTGCCAAGTTGATATCAAGAAGCATTGCTTGGCAAGTGATTTCCAAATAAACCTCCCCGTGGCCCAACCCTCCAGGTGTCTGTTCTACTTAGACATCTACAGTTAATCAAAATTGTGTTATGCTGTCCACCAATTCAGCTTTGGACTTGGGCTTCACTTCTCTTCTGATGTACTCTTTCAACTCGTGTCACAGGTCTTCAATGGGGTTGGCATCTGGAAACTCAGGAGGCATCCTCCATCAATTTATATCGAACAACTCCTTAGCCACCCTGGCTGTACGTTTGGGGTCAGTGTCCTGCATGAAACGGTGATGGGAGCAAACGTCCTTTACGAAGGGTAAAAAGGGTCTGTTGAAAAATTTGAACAAAAAGTGGGGCTCTCATAATACCGGCCCACACATGCACCCTCACCAAATGTTTCATGCTATAATCAAATGAACAGTGGTTGAGTATACCATAAATCTACACCTTATTACACGAACATAATACAACATCTTGGCTTGTTCTTTCGTGCCTGCCTTATACCAAAAAAAAAGCCTATATGTTTCCAATGAACTGTGCACTCGTCTGTCCATTGGCTGCCTCTTCAAGGTTCTGCCTGTCTCGCTCCACTCTCTTGACCTAGGACAGGGATAAATGATACCGCTTTTGATCATGTTATTACACGAGTTACTATACCAATTCACCAGTGTTCTATATCAATATCTTGCCCTAGTCTTAAGGCATAACATCTACAAAGTCCCTAAACTATATATATATATATATATATATTTTTAAATCCAATGGCTTATCCCAGTCGGCACATTGGCTCTAGCCAAAATACCATCAAGACCCAGGCCTAGATTATCATTAGCCACTAGCAACCAACATAGCTTCAGTATGACACAGAAAGCTTCTACACTAGATATTAACTTTCACAGCCTGCCTCATCCCAAAACTAGTTCAACACAAACCTTGTTGGCTTCTCTTATCAGTTGGCATTACCACTGCCTCAAAATATCAACACAAGCAATGTCCTGCAAAGCAAGACTGGGTTCCCTTCTCTGTGAAGGAGAACTGCAGTTGGTATGCTGTCTTCTCATCATCTTCCAGCATCTTTTCCACCACAAGTTTTGGGCCAGCAATAAAAAAAGATCTCCGCTCCATGGCTGTAAGGCCGATACCTGTCTCGCAGTGCTTGAAACTGGACGCTTTGCCTTGTTGCTGTCACGCCCTCCTTCAAAATACAGATGAAAGCTGCAGCCTTGAATCCTCTAGATCCTCCTAAAGAATAGAATTCTGTTTCTTATAATAAAATATGGCATCTTGATTCTGAAAAAGAATAACCGCTAGAGCAATGACAGTTAGCCTTTCTCCCGCCTTCGTCGATCTGGCATGCGCTAGTGAAATTCAATTTTACTACGCACGATCCCTGCCTAACGTTTTTGGCGAACGTTTAGCGAACATTTGGCGAATGTTTGGCGAACGGTACAGCAACGCTGCGACTAAAACGTACCACAAACGACCAACGCAAACGGTATGTAAAGTTTTTACCACAAACGACCAACGCAAACGGTATGTAAAGTTTTTTTGGCCTCTACTGTATGTAGGTCCATCCCTCTGGCACTTAGTGTTCACCCCTCTGGCACTTAGTGTCGACCCATCTGGCACTTAGTGTCCACCCCTCTGGCACTTAATGTCCATCCCTCTGGCACTTAGTGTTCACCCCTCTGGCACTTAGTGTCCACCCCTCTGGCACTTAGTGTTCACCCCTCTGGCACTTAGTGTAGACCCATCTGGCACTTAGTGTCAACCCCTCTGGCACTTAGTGTCCATCCCTCTGGCACTTAGTGTCCACCCCTCTTGCACTTAGTGTCCACTCCTCTAGCACTTAGTGTCCACCCCTCTGGCACTTAGTGTCCACCCCTCTGGCACTTAGTGTCCACCCCTCTGGCACTTAGTGTCCACCCCTCTTGCACTTAGTGTCCACTCCTCTTGCACTTAGTGTCCACTCCTCTAGCACTTAGTGTCCACCCCTCTGGCACTTAGTGTCCACTCCTCTGGCACTTAGTGTCCACCCCTCTGGCACTTAGTGTCCACCCCTCTGGCACTTAGTGTCCATCCCTCTGGCACTTAGTGTCCATCCCTCTGGCACTTAGTGTCCACCCCTCTGGCACTCGGTGTTCACCCCTCTGACACTCGGTGTTCACCCCTCTGACACTTAGGTCCACCCCTCTGGCACTTAGTGTCCACCCCTCTGGCACTTAGGTCCACCCCTCTGACACTTAGTGTCCACCCCTCTGACACTTAGTGTCCACCCCTCTGGCACTCAGTGTCCACCCTTCTGGCACTTAGTGTCCAACCCTCTGGCACTTAGTGTCCACCCCTCTGGCACTCAGTGTCCACCCTTCTGGCACTTAGTGTCCAACCCTCTGGCACTTAGTGTCCACCCCTCTGGCACTTATTGTCCACTTAGTGCCAGAGGGGTGAAGAATACTGAGTGCCAGAGAATCTTTGTAGTTGAACAGGGGGGACAGTTGCATTTTTGGGGGGAGAGTGACCCACATGTATTTCCCCCCCTTTCCCCCCTTGTGGTTACCACTTTATAACTCCATAGATTCCATAAACTTCATGGTATGGACTTGATATATATATAGCTCAAAAGATGGGGCTCTCTTTGTGCTCTCTGTTGATACTAAAATATTTTTCATAAGTATAACTATAGCCAAGTTACTGGAGCTACAAGTGGAGGGAACCTCAAAAACCTGAATGACTGATTTTGCTGCATAAATATCTCCAGATTGCGAAGTGCTAGAGAGTTGAAATTAGTACCAGTGGCTAGAGGAAGCCCCACTCTACACAATGAGTGTTTTATTAGGCGCTAAAATGTAAGTACGTGGTCAAGCACGCCGTTGGAAAATGAATTTCGTTAATAATCCATAAAACTCATTTTCACCCGCGCGCTTGACCGCGTGCTTACGTTTTAGTGCCTAATGAAAACACCCACTGAATAGAGTTAGCCACTGGTGCTAATTTCAACTCTTTAGCACTTTGCAATCTGGTGATATTTATGCGGCCATTCAGGTTTTGAAGTTCCCTCCACTTTAGGTCTAGTAACTTGGCTATAGTTATACCTATGAAAAATATTTTAGTATCAAAAGAGAACCACAGAGAGACTTATCTTTTGAGCTATATATCAAGTCCATACCATGATGTTTACAGAATCTACGGAGGTATAAAGTGGTAACCACAAGTTTAAATTAATTTTTAATTTTTATGAAACTGTCCCCCCCTTCATGAAGTCACTGAATCTGTGTGGATAGTGTAGTTGAAGGCACACTGAATCTGTGTGGATGGTGCATTTGAAGGCACACTGAATCTGTGTGGATGGTGCATTTGAAGGCACACTGAATCTGTGTGGATGGTGCATTTGAAGGCACACTGAATCTGTGTGGATGGTGCATTTGAAGGCACACTGAATCTGTGTGGATGGTGCATTTGAAGGCACACTGAATCTGTGTGGATGGTGCATTTGAAGTCACACTGAATCTGTGTGGATGGTGCATTTGAAGGCACACTCAATCTGTGTGGATGGTGCATTTGAAGGCACACTGAATCTGTGTGGCAGTTGAAGACACACTAAGCCTACATACATGATTTTAAGGATGACTTTTTAACCTCTTGAATAAACCTACTCATGCTCTCTGCTCTTGGACAAGTCTAGCCATGCTCTCTGCTCTTAGACAAGTCTAGCCATGCTCTCTGCTCTTAGACAAGTCTAGTCATGCTCTCTGCTCTTGGACAAGTCTAGTCATGCTCTCTGCTCTTGGACAAGTCTAGCCATGCTCTCTGCTCTTAGACAAGTCTATTCATGCTCTCTGCTCTTAGACAAGTCTAGTCATGCTCTCTGCTCTTGGACAAGTCTAGTCATGCTCTCTGCTCTTAGACAAGTCTATTCATGCTCTCTGCTCTTAGACAAGTCTATTCATGCTCTCTGCTCTTAGACAAGTCTAGTCATGCTCTCTGCTCTTGGACAGGTCTAGTCATGCTCTCTGCTCTTAGACAAGTCTAGTCATGCTCTCTGCTCTTAGACAAGTCTAGTCATGCTCTCTGCTCTTGGACAAGTCTAGTCATGCTCTCTGCTCTTAGACAAGTCTAGTCATGCTCTCTGCTCTTAGACAAGTCTAGCCATGCTCTCTGCTCTTAGACAAGTCTAGTCATGCTCTCTGCTCTTAGACATGTCTAGTCATGCTCTCTGCTCTTAGACAAGTTTAGTCATGCTCTCTGCTCTTAGACAAGTCTAGTCATGCTCTCTGCTCTTAGACAAGTCTAGCCATGCTCTCTGCTCTTAGACAAGTCTAGCCATGCTCTCTGCTCTTAGACAAGTCTAGTCATGCTCTCTGCTCTTAGACAAGTCTAGCCATGCTCTCTGCTCTTAGACAAGTCTAGTCATGCTCTCTGCTCTTAGACAAGTCTAGTCATGCTCTCTGCTCTTAGACAAGTCTAGCCATGCTCTCTGCTCTTAGACAAGTCTAGTCATGCTCTCTGCTCTTAGACAAGTCTAGTCATGCTCTCTGCTCTTGGACAGGTCTAGTCATGCTCTCTGCTCTTAGACAAGTCTAGTCATGCTCTCTGCTCTTGGACAAGTCTAGTCATGCTCTCTGCTCTTAGACAAGTCTAGTCATGCTCTCTGCTCTTAGACAAGTCTAGTCATGCTCTCTGCTCTTAGACAAGTCTAGTCATGCTCTCTGCTCTTAGACAAGTCTAGTCATGCTCTCTGCTCTTAGACAAGTCTAGTCATGCTCTCTGCTCTTAGACAAGTCTAGTCATGCTCTCTGCTCTTAGACAAGTCTAGTCATGCTCTCTGCTCTTAGACATGTCTAGTCATGCTCTCTGCTCTTAGACAAGTCTAGTCATGCTCTCTGCTCTTAGACAAGTCTAGTCATGCTCTCTGCTCTTAGACAAGTCTAGCCATGCTCTCTGCTCTTAGACAAGTCTAGTCATGCTCTCTGCTCTTGGACAAGTCTAGTCATGCTCTCTGCTCTTAGACGAGTCTAGTCATGCTCTCTGCTCTTGGACAAGTCTAGTCATGCTCTCTGCTCTTAGACAAGTCTAGCCATGCTCTCTGCTCTTAGACAAGTCTAGTCATGCTCTCTGCTCTTAGACAATTCTAGTCATGCTCTCTGCTCTTAGACAAGTCTAGTCATGCTCTCTGCTCTTAGACATGTCTAGTCATGCTCTCTGCTCTTAGACAAGTCTAGCCATGCTCTCTGCTCTTAGACAAGTCTAGTCATGCTCTCTGCTCTTGGACAAGTCTAGTCATGCTCTCTGCTCTTAGACGAGTCTAGTCATGCTCTCTGCTCTTGGACAAGTCTAGTCATGCTCTCTGCTCTTAGACAAGTCTAGTCATGCTCTCTGCTCTTAGACAAGTCTAGCCATGCTCTCTGCTCTTAGACAAGTCTAGTCATGCTCTCTGCTCTTAGACAAGTCTAGTCATGCTCTCTGCTCTTAGACAAGTCTAGTCATCTCTCTGCTCTTAGACAAGTCTAGTCATGCTCTCTGCTCTTAGACAAGTCTAGCCATGCTCTCTGCTCTTAGACAAGTCTAGTCATGCTCTCTGCTCTTAGACAAGTCTAGTCATGCTCTCTGCTCTTAGACATGTCTAGTCATGCTCTCTGCTCTTAGACAAGTCTAGCCATGCTCTCTGCTCTTAGACAAGTCTAGTCATGCTCTCTGCTCTTGGACAAGTCTAGTCATGCTCTCTGCTCTTGGACAAGTCTAGTCATGCTCTCTGCTCTTGGACAAGTCTAGTCATGCTCTCTGCTCTTAGACAAGTCTAGCCATGCTCTCTGCTCTTAGACAAGTCTAGTCATGCTCTCTGCTCTTAGACAAGTCTAGTCATGCTCTCTGCTCTTAGACAAGTCTAGTCATGCTCTCTGCTCTTAGACAAGTCTAGTCATGCTCTCTGCTCTTAGACAAGTCTAGTCATGCTCTCTGCTCTTGGACAAGTCTAGTCATGCTCTCTGCTCTTAGACAAGTCTAGTCATGCTCTCTGCTCTTAGACAAGTCTAGTCATGCTCTCTGCTCTTAGACAAGTCTAGTCATGCTCTCTGCTCTTGGACAAGTCTAGTCATGCTCTCTGCTCTTAGACAAGTCTAGTCATGCTCTCTGCTCTTAGACAAGTCTAGTCATGCTCTCTGCTCTTAGACAAGTCTAGTCATGCTCTCTGCTCTTAGACAAGTCTAGTCATGCTCTCTGCTCTTAGACAAGTCTAGTCATGCTCTCTGCTCTTAGACAAGTCTAGTCATGCTCTCTGCTCTTAGACAAGTCTAGCCATGCTCTCTGCTCTTGGACAAGTCTAGTCATGCTCTCTGCTCTTAGACAAGTCTAGTCATGCTCTCTGCTCTTAGACAAGTCTAGTCATGCTCTCTGCTCTTAGACAAGTCTAGCCATGCTCTCTGCTCTTGGACAAGTCTAGTCATGCTCTCTGCTCTTGGACAAGTCTAGTCATGCTCTCTGCTCTTAGACAAGTCTAGTCATGCTCTCTGCTCTTAGACAAGTCTAGTCATGCTCTCTGCTCTTAGACAAGTCTAGCCATGCTCTCTGCTCTTGGACAAGTCTAGTCATGCTCTCTGCTCTTAGACAAGTCTAGTCATGCTCTCTGCTCTTAGACAAGTCTAGTCGTGCTCTCTGCTCTTAGACAAGTCTAGTCATGCTCTCTGCTCTTGGACAAGTCTAGTCATGCTCTCTGCTCTTGGACAAGTCTAGTCATGCTCTCTGCTCTTGGACAAGTCTAGTCATGCTCTCTGCTCTTAGACAAGTCTAGTCATGCTCTCTGCTCTTAGACAAGTCTAGTCATGCTCTCTGCTC
This sequence comes from Cladorhizidae sp. MBARI D1340-BT2, assembly GCA_028752905.1. Classification (NCBI taxonomy): domain Eukaryota; kingdom Metazoa; phylum Porifera; class Demospongiae; order Poecilosclerida; family Cladorhizidae; species Cladorhizidae sp. MBARI D1340-BT2. The sequence continues at coordinate 1,440,817 of JAQNBH010000015.1, forward strand.
TTAGACAAGTCTAGTCATGCTCTCTGCTCTTAGACAAGTCTAGTCATGCTCTCTGCTCTTAGACAAGTCTAGTCATGCTCTCTGCTCTTAGACAAGTCTAGTCATGCTCTCTGCTCTTAGACAAGTCTAGTCATGCTCTCTGCTCTTAGACAAGTCTAGCCATGCTCTCTGCTCTTGGACAAGTCTAGTCATGCTCTCTGCTCTTAGACAAGTCTAGTCATGCTCTCTGCTCTTAGACAAGTCTAGTCATGCTCTCTGCTCTTGGACAGGTCTAGCCATGCTCTCTGCTCTTAGACAAGTCTAGCCATGCTCTCTGCTCTTGGACAAGTCTAGTCATGCTCTCTGCTCTTGGACAAGTCTAGTCATGCTCTCTGCTCTTAGACAAGTCTAGTCATGCTCTCTGCTCTTGGACAAGTCTAGCCATGCTCTCTGCTCTTGGACAAGTCTAGCCATGCTCTCTGCTCTTAGACATGTCTAGCCATGCTCTCTGCTCTTGGACAAGTCTAGTCATGCTCTCTGCTCTTAGACAAGTCTAGCCATGCTCTCTGCTCTTAGACAAGTCTAGCCATGCTCTCTGCTCTTAGACAAGTCTAGCCATGCTCTCTGCTCTTAGACAAGTCTAGCCATGCTCTCTGCTCTTAGACAAGTCTAGCCATGCTCTCTGCTCTTAGACAAGTCTAGCCATGCTCTCTGCTCTTAGACAAGTCTAGCCATGCTCTCTGCTCTTAGACAAGTCTAGTCATGCTCTCTGCTCTTAGACAAGTCTAGCCATGCTCTCTGCTCTTAGACAAGTCTAGCCATGCTCTCTGCTCTTAGACAAGTCTAGTCATGCTCTCTGCTCTTAGACAAGTCTAGCCATGCTCTCTGCTCTTAGACAAGTCTAGCCATGCTCTCTTCTCTTAGACAAGTCTAGCCATGCTCTCTGCTCTTAGACAAGTCTAGTCATGCTCTCTGCTCTTAGACAAGTCTAGTCATGCTCTCTGCTCTTAGACAAGTCTAGCCATGCTCTCTGCTCTTGGACAAGTCTAGTCATGCTCTCTGCTCTTGGACAAGTCTAGTCATGCTCTCTGCTCTTGGACAAGTCTAGCCATGCTCTCTGCTCTTGGACAAGTCTAGTCATGCTCTCTGCTCTTAGACAAGTCTAGTCATGCTCTCTGCTCTTGGACAAGTCTAGCCATGCTCTCTGCTCTTGGACAAGTCTAGTCATGCTCTCTGCTCTTAGACAAGTCTAGTCATGCTCTCTGCTCTTAGACAAGTCTAGCCATGCTCTCTGCTCTTAGACAAGTCTAGCCATGCTCTCTGCTCTTAGACAAGTCTAGCCATGCTCTCTGCTCTTAGACAAGTCTAGTCATGCTCTCTGCTCTTAGACAAGTCTAGTCATGCTCTCTGCTCTTGGACAAGTCTAGTCATGCTCTCTGCTCTTGGACAAGTCTAGTCATGCTCTCTGCTCTTGGACAAGTCTAGTCATGCTCTCTGCTCTTGGACAAGTCTAGTCATGCTCTCTGCTCTTGGACAAGTCTAGTCATGCTCTCTGCTCTTAGACAAGTCTAGTCATGCTCTCTGCTATTGGACAAGTCTAGCCATGCTCTCTGCTCTTAGACAAGTCTAGCCATGCTCTCTGCTCTTAGACAAGTCTAGTCATGCTCTCTGCTCTTGGACAAGTCTAGTCATGCTCTCTGCTCTTGGACATGTCTAGTCATGCTCTCTGCTCTTAGACAAGTCTAGCCATGCTCTCTGCTCTTAGACAAGTCTAGTCATGCTCTCTGCTCTTAGACATGTCTAGTCATGCTCTCTGCTCTTGGACAAGTCTAGTCATGCTCTCTGCTCTTAGACAAGTCTAGTCATGCTCTCTGCTCTTAGACAAGTCTAGCCATGCTCTCTGCTCTTAGACAAGTCTAGTCATGCTCTCTGCTCTTAGACAAGTCTAGTCATGCTCTCTGCTCTTAGACAAGTCTAGTCATGCTCTCTGCTCTTAGACAAGTCTAGTCATGCTCTCTGCTCTTAGACAAGTCTAGCCATGCTCTCTGCTCTTAGACAAGTCTAGTCATGCTCTCTGCTCTTAGACATGTCTAGTCATGCTCTCTGCTCTTGGACAAGTCTAGCCATGCTCTCTGCTCTTGGACAAGTCTAGTCATGCTCTCTGCTCTTAGACAAGTCTAGTCATGCTCTCTGCTCTTAGACAAGTCTAGCCATGCTCTCTGCTCTTAGACAAGTCTAGTCATGCTCTCTGCTCTTAGACAAGTCTAGTCATGCTCTCTGCTCTTGGACAAGTCTAGTCATGCTCTCTGCTCTTAGACGAGTCTAGTCATGCTCTCTGCTCTTAGACAAGTCTAGTCATGCTCTCTGCTCTTAGACAAGTCTAGCCATGCTCTCTACTCTTAGACAAGTCTAGCCATGCTCTCTGCTCTTAGACAAGTCTAGCCATGCTCTCTGCTCTTGGACAAGTCTAGCCATGCTCTCTGCTCTTAGACAAGTCTAGTCATGCTCTCTGCTCTTAGACAAGTCTAGTCATGCTCTCTGCTCTTAGACAAGTCTAGTCATGCTCTCTGCTCTTAGACAAGTCTAGTCATGCTCTCTGCTCTTAGACAAGTCTAGTCATGCTCTCTGCTCTTGGACAAGTCTAGTCATGCTCTCTGCTCTTAGACAAGTCTAGTCATGCTCTCTGCTCTTAGACAAGTCTAGCCATGCTCTCTGCTCTTACACAAGTCTAGTCATGCTCTCTGCTCTTAGACAAGTCTAGCCATGCTCTCTGCTCTTAGACAAGTCTAGTCATGCTCTCTGCTCTTAGACGAGTCTAGTCATGCTCTCTGCTCTTAGACAAGTCTAGTCATGCTCTCTGCTCTTAGACAAGTCTAGTCATGCTCTCTGCTCTTGGACAAGTCTAGTCATGCTCTCTGCTCTTAGACAAGTCTAGTCATGCTCTCTGCTCTTGGACAAGTCTAGTCATGCTCTCTGCTCTTAGACAAGTCTAGCCATGCTCTCTGCTCTTAGACAAGTCTAGTCATGCTCTCTGCTCTTAGACAAGTCTAGCCATGCTCTCTGCTCTTGGACAAGTCTAGTCATGCTCTCTGCTCTTGGACATGTCTAGTCATGCTCTCTGCTCTTGGACAAGTCTAGCCATGCTCTCTGCTCTTAGACAAGTCTAGTCATGCTCTCTGCTCTTAGACAAGTCTAGTCATGCTCTCTGCTCTTAGACATGTCTAGTCATGCTCTCTGCTCTTAGACAAGTCTAGTCATGCTCTCTGCTCTTAGACGAGTCTAGTCATGCTCTCTGCTCTTAGACAAGTCTAGTCATGCTCTCTGCTCTTAGACATGTCTAGTCATGCTCTCTGCTCTTAGACAAGTCTAGTCATGCTCTCTGCTCTTGGACAAGTCTAGTCATGCTCTCTGCTCTTAGACATGTCTAGTCATGCTCTCTGCTCTTAGACAAGTCTAGTCATGCTCTCTGCTCTTAGACAAGTCTAGCCATGCTCTCTGCTCTTAGACAAGTCTAGTCATGCTCTCTGCTCTTAGACAAGTCTAGCCATGCTCTCTGCTCTTAGACAAGTCTAGTCATGCTCTCTGCTCTTAGACAAGTCTAGTCATGCTCTCTGCTCTTAGACAAGTCTAGTCATGCTCTCTGCTCTTGGACAAGTCTACTCATGCTCTCTGCTCTTAGACAAGTCTAGCCATGCTCTCTGCTCTTAGACAAGTCTAGCCATGCTCTCTGCTCTTGGACGAGTCTAGTCATGCTCTCTGCTCTTGGACAAGTCTAGCCATGCTCTCTGCTCTTAGACAAGTCTAGTCATGCTCTCTGCTCTTAGACAAGTCTAGTCATGCTCTCTGCTCTTAGACATGTCTAGTCATGCTCTCTGCTCTTAGACATGTCTAGTCATGCTCTCTGCTCTTGGACAAGTCTAGTCATGCTCTCTGCTCTTAGACAAGTCTAGTCATGCTCTCTGCTCTTGGACAAGTCTAGTCATGCTCTCTGCTCTTAGACAAGTCTAGTCATGCTCTCTGCTCTTGGACAAGTCTAGTCATGCTCTCTGCTCTTAGACATGTCTAGTCATGCTCTCTGCTCTTAGACAAGTCTAGCCATGCTCTCTGCTCTTAGACAAGTCTAGTCATGCTCTCTGCTCTTAGACAAGTCTAGCCATGCTCTCTGCTCTTGGACAAGTCAAGCCATGCTCTCTGCTCTTAGACAAGTCTTGTCATGCTCTCTGCTCTTGGACAGGTCTAGTCATGCTCTCTGTTTTTGGACATGCTCAGATGAAAATATAAGCACATGACTGAAGTTGCCAGAAGTTCTGTATGGCTAGCATTGGTGTTGGTGATGCATTTGATTGATAGGCATGTTCAGATAAGTTCCCTCCAACAGAACTGTATGTGCATGGAATCACATGATGTGTGCAAGATATCACATGGTATGTGTATAGCATCACATGATGTCTGTATAGCATCACATGATGTGTATAGCATCACATGATGTGTATAGCATCACATGATGTGTATAGCATCACATGATGTGTGTAGCATCACATGATGTGTGTATGGTACCACATGATATTTATGACGTGTGCATAGTATCACATGATGCATGTATTGGGTGATATGTATATAAAGAGTTCTCTGTTTTCTCACCCCTTACAGTGTGGCTGTACTAATATTCAACACCACTAGACAAGCCTTCGTTTTCGTCAAGCAATTCAGACCTGGTAAATGGAAGTAATCAAGTCATGAATCATTATGAGAAGTTGAATCAATAATTATGATCCACTTATTTTTCTAAAGGTGAAATGTTTGTACTTAATTAAGGTGTCACCACATGTGCTACGACCCCATGTTCTGTACTGTTGGTTCACACGGGTGCTTTCTGAGCTAGCATGTCGCAGGATTGTGAACTGGCGACGAAACAAAGATACATGGAATAAGATTCCAGCCTCAAGCTTTGAGTTCTGGCCAATCAAAAAGTGCACATGATGAGCTGGAGGGTCAGCTGTTTAGCTTCAAGTGAACAGAGAGAGCTGTGAAGATGTTCTCCCACTCGTGGCAGGTCCTCCTGCTCATGGCAGGTCCTTCCGCTTTTAGCAGGTCCTCTCGGGTACTCCTGCTCGTGGCAGGTCCTCCTGCTCGTGGCAGGTATCTGCTAATGCGTACCTGCGAAAGACAATGCCTGGAAACAGGTGTAAGTTAAGTTGAAGGTGTTACATATCTAGCTTGTAGTTGTCTAGAGATATAGTTACATAAGAGGTTTTGTTGGTTACCAAGTCTAACTTCATTGGGAAACTAGTTGACAGTTGTGGGACTAGTAGATAGCTAGCTAGCTAGTTATTAACAGTGTAACCTGATGCAGCATGGTTAGTAGGGCTGGCCTGCTAGCTCGTGCAGCATGGTTAGTAGGGCTGGCCTGGTAGGTTGTGCAGCATGGTTAATAGGGCTGGCCTGCTAGCTGATGCAGCATGGTTAGTAGGGCTGGCCTGCTAGCTGATGCAGCATGGTTAGTAGGGCTGGCCTGCTAGCTGATGCAGCATGGTTAGTAGGGCTGGCCTGCTAGCTGATGCAGCATGGTTAGTAGGGCTGGCCTGCTAGCTGATGCAGCATGGTTAGTAGGGCTGGCCTGCTAGCTGATGCAGCATGGTTAGTAGGGCTGGCCTGCTAGTTGATGCAGCATGGTTAGTAGGGCTGGCCTGCTAGCTGATGCAGCATGGTTAGTAGGGCTGGCCTGCTAGCTTGTGTAGCATGGTTAATAGGGCTGGCCTGCTAGCTGATGCAGCATGGTTAGTAGGGCTGGCCTGCTGGCTGATGAGCATGGTTAGTAGGGCTGGCCTGCTAGCTCATGCAGCATGGTTAGTAGGGCTGGCCTGCTAGCTGATGCAGCATGGTTAGTATGGCTGGCCTGCTAGTTGATGCAGCATGGTTAGTAGGGCTGGCCTGCTAGCTGATGCAGCATGGTTAGTAGGGCTGGCCTGCTAGCTTGTGTAGCATGGTTAATAGGGCTGGCCTGCTAGCTGATGCAGCATGGTTAGTAGGGCTGGCCTGCTGGCTGATGAGCATTAGTAGGGCTGGCCTGCTAGCTGATGCAGCATGGTTAGTAGAGCTGGCCTGCTAGCTCGTGCAGCATGGTTAGTAGGGCTGGCCTGCTAGCTGATGCAGCATGGTTAGTAGGGCTGGCCTGCGCTAGCTCGTGCAGCATGGTTAGTAGGGCTGGCCTGCTGGCTGATGAGCATGGTTAGTAGGGATGGTCTACTAGCTGATGCAGCATGGTTAGTAGGGCTGGCCTGCTAGCTGATGCAGCATGGTTAGTAGGGCTGGCCTGCTAGCTGATGTAGCATGGTTAGTAGGGATATGTATACTCCAGTTGCATCTGCTGTTACTGCTGTGCATTGACAATGGAGTGAAGGGTGAAGTTCAAGATTGCTTCCATTATGTTATATTGCTCAATGTGATGGTTCAATAGGATATGCTCACTGACCAGCATAAGTGTTGACAGATGCAAAATTGGACATATTTCACCAATTTCTTTTGTAGAAATTGAACTGAAGAATGGATATTTAAACCTGCAACTGCCCAGTAGATCAATGCAACGTTCAGTTATGAAATTTCCCTTCAGCATTGACAGGATAAGCTAGAAAAATGAAAACAAAGGTTGATGGTGGTCACTGCCATCTTGAATGACAGCCCTGCTGTTGCTACAGTTTCTGGAAGCCCTTCTGCTGCGAGAGTTGACAGGTAGCTATGCTGTGCTGGAGTTGCTATGAATCATTTCAAGGAACTGCTCCGTGGTTGGCTTCTTGCTGGAGGTTTTGGTGTGGCCATGACACTGTGGTGGACTTCTTGCTGGAGGTTTTGGTGTGGCCATGGTACTGTAGTGATGTTTATTGTGTGGCCATGACACCTTAGCAATGTGTGGCTTTTGTTGGCTTACCTCAATTGGAGCTGACTCTTATACCAAACTCTTATACCACACTGCAGCTTAATGCTATCAGTTAATTCTTGAGGACAATGGGATAGTTATGGCAATAAATCAGTCATTTTCAATGCAAACACTTAACACTTATCAGCTTATTCTTGTTTTTTGTCAACTTTTCACATCATGGTACTTGCTACGTTGGTTGTCATGTGATACTATGTTGGTTGTCATGTGATACTACATTGGTTCTCATGTGACACTATGTTGGTTATGTGATACTATGTTGGTTGTCATGTGATATTATGTTGGTTGTCATGTGATACCAAGTTGGTTGTCATGTGATACTACGTTGGTTGTCATGTGATACTACGTTGGTTGTCATGAGATACTACATTGGTTGTCATATGATACTGTACATTGGTTGTCATGTGATACAAATTAGTTGTGATGCAATACTACATTAATTGGCATGTGACACTAAGTTGGGTCTCATGTGATACTACGTTGGTTGTCATGTGATACTATGTTGCTTGTCATGTGATACTATGTTGGTTGTCATGTGATACTATGTTGGTCGTCATGTGATATGTTGGTTGGCATGTGATACTAGGTTGTCATTTGATACTACATTGGTTCTCACGTGATACTACGTTGATTGTCATGTGATACTACGTTGATTGTCATGTGATACTACGTTGGTTGTCATGTGATACTATGTTGGTTGAAATTTGGTAAAAAGGCAATTTATGCCGATAGGATGAGACTCCTGTCTACTGTTTACAAATGAAGTTGTTTCCAAATGAAGTAGCTGTTGAAAAGCCACGCCTCCTGCAGCATAATCACTGCCAGAACCTCTGGTTGTGTGAACACGAGTGATTGCTTAATAAGGAATATGGTATGCACATGTGGGAGCATTCCAGCCCCAGCCCTGGCTGCATGTGGAGGTGGGAGGAGTTTGTAGTGGCATATTCCTTATTAAGCTAACCATTTATTTATTTTATTTATTTTGTGTGTGTGTGTGTTTATTTAATTAATTATTTTCTTTTCCACATCCGGTTCTTCGGGACGCGTATGCTTGGGTGTGATTTTGTAGCACGTGGTGAATAGCTAGCTGCCGGTATATAGCAGGCTCATGAATGTGAGTCTTAGCGTCTCATTATTCCTGATGAAGGCTAGAGCATCTAGTCGAAATGCCGAGAGAATACAATTTGAAGTTGATATTGAGAAGGTTATTGTTATTATGCCAAGAGTTCATTGAGAGTATATACATTGTCAAATATTATACATGTATACGTGTGTCTAATATTACATACGTGTCTAATATAATATTACATACGTGTCTAATATTATATACTCTAATATTATATACATGTCTAATATTATATACTCTAATAATATTATATACATGTATATATGTCTAATATTATGTGTGTCTAATATTACATACATGTCTAATATTATATACGTGTCTAATATTACATACATGTCTAATATTATATACGTGTCTAATATTATATATGTGTCTAATATTATATACATGTCTAATATTATATACGTGTCTAATATTATATACGTGTCTAATATTATATACATGTCTAATATTATATACGTGTCTAATATTATATACATGTCTAATATTATATACGTGTCTAATATTATATACATGTCTAATATTATATACACGTGTCTAATATTATATACGAATATTATATACGTGTCTAATATTATATACGTGTCTAATATTATATATATACATGTCTAATATTACATACATGTTTAATATATACTTGTCCAATATTATATACATGTGTCTAATATTATATATATACATGTCTAATATTATATACTTGTGTCTTATAAACAATGTCCACGCACACTACACCAACCAACCAAAATGGCCATGCCCCTTTTTATAGCCCATCTAAATCCCACCAATAAGACCATGACACAGTTAGGAGGGCAGCAAATGAAGCTGGAGTGGCTTTCCATTGTGATAAGATTTTTTCAACATACATGCAAAGTTTCTTATATTATAAGAGCAACACTTACTAGGATGAGCGAGGTGGGGTCAGAGGTGAGAGTCACTCCATGAGGCCGCACAATGATGTGATGTTTTACTTTACTAAAAAGTAATACAACACAACAACAACAACAACAACGCAATGCAATGCAATTGGTAATGACGAGAGAAACTAAAAATGTTCTATTTGGAAGGAGGGTGTTGGTGAAGCATGAGGTCACAGGAAGAGCACCTTACCACACCCAAAACCAATAAGTGAGGTCAATCCTGTAGTGGAATTGTAAAGGTTCAGTTATAGGGAGGGAGCGAGGGGGAAGGGAGGAAGGACAATAGGTCCTACAGATGAGTGTATAGTACCAAAATCATCCCCCTCCCAATCCCCCAAAAACCAAATCCCAACAAGGTGCATAAGATGGGCTGGTCACTTAACTAGGAAATAACTTTTTTTTCTAAAGGGAGGTAGAAGAGGACAGGAAAGAGGGAGAGAAGAGGGTGGGGGGGGGGGGGGGGGGGAGGTTGTGTGTGTTCATTACTAGACCACTTTGTCTCTATCACTACTTAATTAAGTCTTCCTTATTCAGAAGGGAAAAAAAGAGAAAAGAAAGAAAGGAAAAAAGGGGGGGAAAGTTAGCACACGTTTAGCTCTCGAGCACTGTGCTTCTCCATGAAAGCTGCAGCTGCTGATGAGGGCTGCTTCTATTGCACACTCTGGCAGCTGATGATGAAGGCTGCTTCTATTGCACACTGCTGGCTGCTTCTATTGCACACTCTGGCAGCTGCTGATGAGGACTGCTTCTATTGCACACTCTGGCAGCTGATGATGAGGGCTGCTTCTATTGCACACTCTGGCAGCTGCTGATGAGGGCTATTTCTATTGCACACTCTGGATGAGGGCTGCTTCTATTGCACACTGGCAGCTGATGATGAAGGCTGCTTCTATTGCACACTCTGGCAGCTGCTGATGAAGACTGCTTCTATTGCACACTCTGGCAGCTGATGATGAAGGCTGCCTCTATTGCACACTCTGGCAGCTGCTGATGAGGGCTGCTTCTATTGCACACTCTGGCAGCTGATGATGAAGACTGCTTCTATTGCACACTCTGGCAGCTGCTGATGAGGGCTGCTTCTATTGCACACTCTGGCAGCTGATGATGAAGACTGCTTCTATTGCACACTCTGGCAGCTGATGATGAAGGCTGCTTCTATTGCACACTCTGGCAGCTGATGATGAAGACTGCTTCTATTGCACACTCTGGCAGCTGCTGATGAGGGCTGCTTCTATTGCACACTCTGGCAGCTGATGATGAAGGCTGCTTCTATTGCACACTCTGGCAGCTGATGATGAAGGCTGCTTCTATTGCACACTCTGGCAGCTGCTGATGAGGGCTGCTTCTATTGCACACTCTGGCAGCTGATGATGAAGGCTGCTTCTATTGCACACTGGCAGCTGATGATGAGGGCTGCTTCTATTGCACACTCTGGCAGCTGCTGATGAGGGCTGCTTCTATTGCACACTCTGGCAGCTGATGATGAGGGTTGCTTCTATTGCACACTCTGGCAGCTGCTGATGAGGGCTGCTTCTATTGCACACTCTGGCAGCTGATGATGAAGGCTGCTTCTATTGCACACTCTGGCAGCTGCTGATGAGGGCTGCTTCTATTGCACACTGGCAGCTGCTGATGAGGGCTGCTTCTATTGCACACTCTGGCAGCTGCTGATGAGGGCTGCTTCTATTGCACTCTCTGGCAGCTGCTGATGAGGGCTGCTTCTATTGCACACTGTGGTCTTGAGAGGGTGTCTCTACCAGTCCATCTTATCACCAACAAATCCAAAACAAATGATTAAATATTAGAACCAAAATGGCATGGCAACCACGATCGTCAGGCTGTTTTGTTTCCTATGCAACTAAAAACGCAGCATGGAGGCATTACCAATGAACTTTGCTAGCTATGTTAGAGCTGACATAACACAAGCAGTTGTAGCGAGGCTGCCTCATACTCTATTGGCAGCTTTGGAAAAAGAAAAGAGTAGCCCTAATAGAGAGCTCTCTCTCTCTGTGTGTGTGTGTGACTTCTGGCAAGAGGAGTGTAGGTTGTCTCTGCTATGATTAGAAATGGTCATGCAGTAACACTAAATCAAGTAATACTGTATAGAGCTTGTTTTTCGAGGAGCTAGCGTTTCGAGGATTGCTGTAACCAGATTGTTTGGCAGAATAATCTTCGAGGTTATACTAGTCCCTTACCGCACCCACCGTATTATAAGGCACAATTGTCATGTCTAGGATCAAGTCCTCGAAAACCTTGACACTAGAGTTCCTTGGGAAGTCAAGTACTACATAGTAGTAATCATTATTCCTGATGAAGGCTAGAGCATCTAGTCTAAATGTCGAGAGAATACAATTTGAAATTGATTATTGAGAAGGTTATTATTAGTTCATTGAAAGATAGTATTGTTGACTGGAGGGCTGAAGAGAAAGGGATAACTTCAACCTCTGACCAGGGAGCGTAGGAGACATCAGCCACCTCTGACCAGGGAGCTTAGGAGACATCAGCCACCTCTGACCAGGGAGCTTAGGAGGCAGCAGTTACCTCTGACCAAGGAGCATAGGAGACAGCAGTTACCTCTGACCAGGGAGCTTAGGAGACAGCGGTTACCTCTGACCAGGGAGCTTAGGAGGCAGCAGTTACCTCTGACCAGGGAGCTTAGGAGACAGCGGTTACCTCTGACCAAGGAGCATAGGAGACAGCAGTTACCTCTGACCAGGGAGCTTAGGAGACAGCGGTTACCTCTGACCAGGGAGCTTAGGAGGCAGCAGTTACCTCTGACCAGGGAGCTTAGGAGACAGCGGTTACCTCTGACCAAGGAGCATAGGAGACAGCAGTTACCTCTGACCAGGGAGCTTAGGAGGCAGCAGTTACCTCTGACGAGGGAGCTTAGGAGACAGCGGTTACCTCTGACCAGGGAGCTTAGGAGGCAGCAGTTACCTCTGACCAGGGAGCTTAGGAGACAGCGGTAACCTCTGACCAGGGAGCTTAGAAGGCAGCAATTGCTCCATGCGCATGCCTTGCAAAACATCAATGGATTGATCTGCTACACATCCACTCAAATGTTTTAGCCATTATAAGGCTAGAACAAGGTGGCTGAAGAGTAAGAGAATGTTTCTACCTCTGACCAGTACCTGCAGGAGCTGTGGAAGAGCATGAGATAGGAGAGGCCACCTAGAGCAGGCTGTGTGCTGTAGAGATGAAGGACTACACATACTAGTAGGCACACTCATATGGAGGACAACAATCTCTTGTTACTACAATCATAATTAAAAAGGAACTTATTGTGCTCATTTTGACAAGCACTGGCTCATGTATTGCAGGCTACTGTGTTGCAGTCATCAGGTCTACCTGTAAATCTCTGAGAAAAAAGGACACAACACAAGCTTCCGCGAAATTGGTAGTATTTAAGACCGTTACTATTACAGTACACTGCAGTGGTGTGTGTGGAAGTTGAGAGACATTTTACGCTGCAGTGGTGTGTGTGGAAGTTGAGAGACATTGTACACTGCAGTGGTGCATGTGGAAGTTGAGAGACATTGTACGCTGCAGTGGTGTGTGTGGAAGTTGAGAGACATTGTACGCTGCAGTGGTGTGTGTGGAAGTTGAGAAACATGTATGCTGCAGTGGTGCGTGTGGAAGTTGAGAAACATTGTACGCTGCAGTGGTGTGTGTGGAAGTTGAGAGACATTGTACGCTGCAGTGGTGTGTGTGGAAGTTGAGAAACATTGTACGCTGCAGTGGTGTGTGTGGAAGTTGAGAGACATTGTACGCTGCAGTGGTGTGTGTGGAAGTTGAGAGACATTGTATGCTGCAGTGGTGTGTGTGGAAGTTGAGAGACACAGTGGTGTGTGTGGAAGTTGAGAGACATTGTATGCTGCAGTGGTGCGTGTGGAAGTTGAGAGTTGAGAGACATTGTATGTTGCAGTGGTGTGTGTGGAAGTTGAGAGACATTGTAGGCTGCAGTGGTGCGTGTGGAAGTTGAGAGACATTGTACGCTGCAGTGGTGTGTGTGGAAGTTGAGAGACATTGTACGCTGCAGTGGTGTTTGTGGAAGTTGAGAGACATTGTACGCTGCAGTGGTGTGTGTGGAAGTTGAGAGACATTGTACGCTGCAGTGGTGTGTGTGGAAGTTGAGAGACATTGTACGCTGCAGTGGTGCGTGTGGAAGTTGAGAAACATTGTACGCTGCAGTGGTGTGTGTGGAAGTTGAGAAACATTGTACGCTGCAGTGGTGTGTGTGGAAGTTGAGAGACATTGTATGCTGCAGTGGTGTGTGTGGAAGTTGAGAGACATTGTACGCTGCAGTGGTGTGTGTGGAAGTTGAGAGACATTGTACGCTGCAGTGGTGTGTGTGGAAGTTGAGAGACATTGTACGCTGCAGTGGTGCGTGTGGAAGTTGAGAGACATTTTCCCTTCTTCTAGAATATCCCAAGTAGTCTGCCTCCATGTGTTGCTATGGATCGTCTACGCGAGCTTCAGTGAGTTATAGCGCAGAATCCTGGAGGCACAACATGAAAGGACTCACTTTTACTTAATAAATTTAATAAATTTACAAAACTGAAAAAACTGAAAAAACCTGGAAATAAGTCACTGCTGGACTTGCTCTGTTCTATAGCCTCCTCCTTTTCTATGCTCCACCCCATTGTGAAGCTCCACCCCATTGTGAAGCATTGCTAGCCCTAGCCATAACCAATCGCTTGGTACTAAAACCTCAAGCATGTCAAATATCATCTCTTCTTGAGTGTTCTGTATCGATTGCTTATCATGTGCTTAGTCCCAGTTATCCCAGTTATCTTTGTGGGTTATTGCATGTAGTGGGGGTGGGTTGGGTTATTGCATGCTATTAGTGGGGGTGGGTTGGGTTATTGCATGCTATGCTTATGTGCTCTATTAGAAACCGCCTCTCCCTTGGCTATGCTTAATAAGAATCTCCCTTCCCTTTCTAACTGCTATGCTTAATTAGGAACCTCCCTTCTCTTTCTAACCGCTATGCTTATGTCCTCTATTGAAAACTGCCCCTCCATTTGAAATGTTGCTATACTTATGTCCTCTATTAGGAACTGCACCTTCCTTTGTAATGTCAAAGTCTCAATGTTATAGGAAGCGCCCCTCCAACTATATATAAGCACATCATTCCCCTCCACCCCTCCCACCCACCCCACCCTTGCATTGTCGGACAAGGTCTGCAACAAAACTTACAGCAAAGACATCTGCATCTCTCCAGGAGCACCTTTCTCAAAGGCAAAGGGATTCCAAGTGTTTCCAGGTTCCAGGTAGGAAGCAAAACAACTTCCAGGAACAGCGAGATTGGCCAGAAAGAGACAGTCTTGCATGATACTAATCAGCCTTCTACTTGCAAAGTTCTGGTCTTCCAAAAGTAAATATCATATCGAATATAAGCAACGGTGTAATTTTTTTTTAGATGGAGGGGGGGGAGGGTGGTATATATATACACAATGGCCTTTTTAAGATATTTTTCTAAATATATATTATATATAGTGTTGATAATAGATGGATAGTCGGAGCATTCTAGCAATGCATTCCATGCCTGCACCCCAGTGGTGTACGCCAATATCCCAGCAATTCCAATGCCTTGCCCATGGTAGCTATCCAAGGGCCGATATCTCGGCATCTGTAAAGAGACTTCTATTGTGATGCTGTGGCCATGACCTGGTCTGGGAGATAAACCTTGGTAGTCAGGTCTGCCAGTCACACTAACCACTGCACTTTGTGTGTGTGTGGTGTGTGTGTGTATGTATGTGGGGACAGGAGGGAGGGAGGCATGGCCATGCAGTGAGAAATATAATTCAAGCAAGTTCAGGAATTGATTTTGGCATGTTTTTGGGGTTATAAAACAACAACAACAACAACAAGGCCTGGAGGAGAGACTGGTCCAGTATTGGAGCAGTCATGCCTAACATCTTTACTTTGGTCTGCCCCGTTCTTGAGAACCACTCGTGCAAGTGCAGCGAAACATAGCAGCCTTTTAACTCATTGCATATGTAGGCAACAAATGCCGTCTGCATATGCCTTCAGCTTTAGAGTGATGTACATTACACTTAATAATCATGTCTCTATTTGTGGCTATGTTGTACTGAAGCTACTAGTTGTTTGCAGTCATACTGGTTATGTACTGAAGCAACTAGTTGTTTACAATCATACTGGTTATGTACTGAAGCTACTAGTTGTTTGCAGTCATACTGGTTATGTACTGAAGTAACTAGCTGTTTGCAGTCATACTGGTGATGTAGTGAAGCTACTATGTAGTTGTTTGCAGTCATACTGGTTATGTACTGATGCTACTAGTTGTTTGCAGTCATACTGGTTATGTACTGAAGCTACTAGTTGTTTGCAGTCATACTGGTCATGTACTGAAGCAACTAGTTGTTTGCAATCATACTGGTTATGTACTGAAGCTACTAGTTGTTTGCAGTCATACTGGTTATGTACTGAAGCAACTAGTTGTTTCCAATCATACTGGTTATGTACTGAAGCTACTAGTTGTTTGCAGTCATACTGGTTATGTACCGAAGCAACTAGTTGTTTGCAGTCATACTGGTTATGTACTGAAGCTACTAGTTGTTTGCAGTCATACTGGTTATGTACTGAAGCAACTAGTTGTTTGCAGTCATACTGGTTATGTACTGAAGCAACTAGTTGTTTGCAGTCATAATGGTTATGTACTGAAGCTACTAGTTGTTTGCAATC
Source organism: Cladorhizidae sp. MBARI D1340-BT2 (assembly GCA_028752905.1). NCBI lineage: Eukaryota > Metazoa > Porifera > Demospongiae > Poecilosclerida > Cladorhizidae > Cladorhizidae sp. MBARI D1340-BT2. The sequence goes on from JAQNBH010000015.1 coordinate 1,456,481, forward strand.
ATACTGGTTATGTACTGAAGCTACTAGTTGTTTGCAGTCATACTGGTTATGTACTGAAGCAACTAGTTGTTTGCAGTCATACGGGTTATGTACTGAAGCTACTAGTTGTTTGCAATCATACTGGTTATGTACTGAAGCTACTAGTTGTTTGCAGTCATACTGGTTATGTACTGAAGCAACTAGTTGTTTGCAGTCATACTGGTCATGTACTGAAGCATCTAGTTGTTTGCAGTCATACTGGTTATGTACTGAAGCAACTAGTTGTTTGCAATCATACTGGTCATGTACTGAAGCATCTAGTTGTTTGCAGTCATACTGGTTATGTACTGAAGCAACTAGTTGTTTGCAGTCATACTGGTTATGTACTGAAGCACCTAGAGATCTAACCAGCTTATAGATCATAATAATATCATACCAAGGCACAGGAAAGCAAGGTGAATCGTGTGTTAAAGAATATGGAGAAGATGGGAGAAATAACAACTGCATTATACAATAGAATTAGGGCCACTGGAAGTAGATGATTGATTTATGGGCTTTCTAAGATTCATAAACCTGGGGTTCCCCTTAGGCCTATTGTGTCTTGTATATGTGCACCGTCATATAATCTTTCCAAGTTCATAGCATATTTGATATCACCTCTAGCTGGAAATACAAGTACATTTGTCAAGGATTCTGGGCAATTTATCAAGTGTATTCAAGGTTAATGTTTGGCACAGGATGAATGTCTTATCAGTTTTGATGTTTCCTCTCTTTTTACCAATGTTCCCAATGATGAGGCTGTGGAAGTAATTTTTGAAATGTTGATGAAAGATGAGAGCTTGTGTGAGAGGACTACACTAGGTGCTGGCAGGATTTCTGAACTGTTGGAGTTGTGCCTGAAATTCACCTACTTCAGGTATCAAGAAAAAGACTACGAGCAAAAGTGGGTGCAGCAATGGGTTCTCCAGTATCTGCAGTGGTAGCCAACCTTTATATGGAATCTTTTGAGGAATTGCACTCACAACTGCCCCACTGAAGCAAGGATTTAGAAGAGGTACATGGATATTACCCTCTGCATTGTGAAGAAGGGAAGTGAGCAGGAGTTGGACCAACATCAGGCCATCCATAAAGTTTACCATGGAGCTTGAAGTGGACGGATCATTGCCCTTTCTGGACTGCCTACCTACACAGGAAGGAAGATGGAAGGAAAACTGCAGCCGAGAAAACCCACGCATACCAACCGATACCTTGATTATAGATCACATCATCCTATCCATGTCAGTAGAGGAGTGGTGAAGAGCTTGTATGATAGAGCCAGAAGAGTAGTGACTTAGAAGGAGGATCTTTGGAAGGAAGAACATCATTTGAATGAGGACTTTATATAGAACGGTTATCCGCAAGCCTTCATCAACCTTTGGTCTGCAGAAACATCTAAATGCAGAAAGGAAGATGAGTACACCAGTACAAGCAATGAAGGGTCTATGATAGTGATTCCTTATGCAACAGGGATGAGTGAAGACATCAGGAGGGTCTGTAGGAAGTTCAACATTAAAGTCGTCTTCAGATCGGGAAGAACTCTGAGGACACAACTGAGCAAAGTGAAGGATGTTTTACCAGCTAATATGCACTCATGTGTTGTGTACCGCATCCCTTGTAGCTGTGGGAAATACTACATAGGGGAGACCATCAGAAGACTGGAGACCAGAGTGCAAGAAAAAGTGTGCTAAAGAGAAGTCTGCACTTGCTGAGCATGCATAGGATAATGGACATCCCATTTTGTGGGAGGAAGCCACCATCATGGACCTGGTCAAAAGACAGATGGAACTGCTAGTGAAGGAGGCATTGCACATCAGCCTAGCACCAAAGTGTGAGTGGTTCAATAGAGACTGTGGAAAGGACTTGCTTGGCTGCTGGGGAGCCACTCTCAAGAGCCTGAACTTGAAGCCATGATCACTTATTTATATCTATTATTATTACTATTATTATTTACTATTACTATTACTATTTTTTGTTTGTTGTTGTTGTTGTTGTTGTTGTTGTGATTATTATTATCATCATCTATTATTATCATCATCATCATCATCATCATCATCATCATCATTATTATTATTAAATTATTTTATTATTATTATTATCATTATTATTATATTTATTTTATTATTTATTTTATTATTATTATTTTTATTTATTAATATCCGTTTCCCCCCCATTTAATTTGTTGTTTCATTTATTATTTACCTATTTGTTTATTTATTTATTATTATTATTTTAATTAGTTGTTTATTTGTTCATATTTATGTATTTATTTATTTTTTAATATAATATTTATTATTGAAAACACAACATACCAAGATCATTAACACCTAATTAACACATATACTTATATAATAATCAATTACAAAAATACCTGAAATAATAACTAATAACTAATTAACAATAAATAAATAACTAAAAAGAATTATAATATTTTTAAATATATATATATATATATTTACATCCAGTGCACGTGGTGGATAGCTAGCTACCGGTATATAGCAGGCTCATGCGAGCCTTAGCATCTCATTATTCCTGATGGAGGCTAGAGCCTCTAGTGGAAACATCAAGAGAGTTGATTTTTGAGAAGGTGATTATAAATAAAAACAAAATTAAAAACAAATGAATAACATAAAAATAAGTAAATAGACGAGGTGGAAGAACACCACTTGTTCAGCATGAGAAGCCATAGTGAGGATGAAGCCTCCCATTAAGACCAGGGAAGGGTACTGGATAGTGGGGAGAGCCAGCAAAGCGTTCCTAGCAGGGAGAATTTACCAGTCCTACAGAAGAATCAGTGTCTTTACAGCCTAGTGTGAAAATCTGGAAGCTAAACTGGAACCAGTACTTACTGGGAAGTGACTCTCAGAGGATTCAGACCTTTGTAGGGGAGCAGCAGAGAAGACCCACAGCAAATCCAAGCAGAACTATCAAAAGAAGCTGGAGACACTTTTGGAGAGAAGGAGATTGAGAGATCTGAAGATTCACCCCCAAGGCTTGAATAAATGGGTGGTAAATCTGACAGAGAAGAATCTTTCTCTAACTCAGGAAGAAGTGCTTGCTTTGGGACTTAACTTTGTCCCTGCTCCAAAGTGTCTACCTTTGATGGATACCATAGCTGCAGTTGAAGAGATTGCCAGGAAGCTGGAGGATAACAAGGCACCATAGCTGCAGTTGAATAGATTTCCAGGAAGCTGTGGGATAACAAGGCACATGAGCTTCGAGGAAGAACATGTGGAATTTTGAGAAGAACAAGGAAACTAAAGACCACCCTGACAAAGAAACAGAGAAAGGCCCTGGGAGAACTGAGGAAGATGGAAGAGCTTGTAATCTTACCAGAAGACAAGGGGAAGACAAAAGTTCTGATGACAAAGGACAGTTACATTTCAAAGCAGACAGGATGCAGAGACCAATACTGAAGGATCCTACCAAGGCACAGGAAAGCAAGATGAATCGTGTGTTAAAGAATATGGAGAAGATGGGAGAAATAACAACTGCATTAGACAATAGAATACAATAGCCACTGGAAGTAGACCACCACTGATATATGGGCTTCCTAAGATTCATAAACCTGAGGTTCCCCTTAGGCCTATTGTGTCTTGTATAATCTTTCCAAGTTCATAGCACATTTGATATCACCACTAGCTGGAAATACAAGTACATATGTCAAGGATTCTTGGCAATTTATCAAGCGCATTCAAGGTTAATGTTTGGCACGGGATGAGTGTCTTGATGTTTCCTCTCTTTTTACCAATTGATGTTCCCATTGATGTGGCTAGAAACTTGGTGTGAGTAGTTCCTATTATACATGTATATAATAAGACATGTAGACACATGTATAATATTATACATAATTATTATACATGTATATAATAAGTACATGTATATAATAAGACATGTATATAATATCAGACATGTATACATGTATATCATTATACATGTATATAATTAGAGACGTGTATATAACTTCTAATAATTATTAGACAATGTGTATGAGACACATGTATATCATATTAGACACGTATATAATGTGGCACATATTTATAATTAGACATAATTATTATTAGACACGTATATAGTATTAAACACGTGTATATATATAATATTAGACATACGTATATAATATTAGACACATGTATATCATTATGCATGTATATAATATGAGACATGTATATAATGAGACACATGTGTGTGTTATTTGACACACGTATAATATTACACATGCGTATAATATGTGATGCATGTCTGCAGCAGTCTATATGTCTCGCCACAAGCACTTGTGGGAGGAAGATAAAGTGTTTGCCAATACTCTCCACATGAAGCTGCCAGAAGCTTCTTCACCATCTGCCAAGGCCTCGTTGCCTGCACAGGGCAGAGCAGTTGCTGATATTGGTTCCACATATGGTCCTGGCTCTCTAGGTTGCACCTATGAACTCTGTGCTGGGATAGTGGATAAAGGTGCATCTCTAAAACAGATTGCTCAAGAAGAAGTTCAAGAAGAAACTGGTATGTATGTGTGTATGTATGTATTTGTGTGTATATGTGTGCATGCATGTAAGTGTGTGTGTGTGCATGTGTGTGTATATACTATATTCACTCGATCGGAAGCCATGGTTACTAAACATTTCAGCCTGGAGGAGAAAGAGGCTACTATTAGAGATCGATGCTAAATGAGAGTGTGGTTATATATTTGGGAGGGCAAGTGCAGGCACATAACATGGAAACATGAGCAACGACACTGGAACTACTCAGAGCCCTGTGTGGGGCAAGGTAAACTTATACACAGCAAGAACTGGTAGAGAGCTACTAGCAGTCGTCTTCTAGAACAACTTCATCTTGTTGTTGTTTGTGTTGTGAGTGCTTGAGCCTGGAGACAGTCGGTATCATGGTCAGTCGATATATCTGGAGACAATCGGTATCATAGTCAGTGGATATATCTGGAGACAGTTGGTATCATAGTCAGTGGATATATCTGGAGACAGTCGGTATCATGGTCAATGGATATATCTGGAGACAGTCGGTATCATAGTCAGTGGATATATCTGGAGACAGTCGGTATCATGGTCAGTGGATATATCTGGAGACAGTCGGCATCATGGTCAGTGGATATATCTGGAGACAGTCGGCATCATGGTCAGTGGATATATCTGGAGACAGTGGTCAGTGGATATATCTGGAGACAATCGGTATCATAGTCAGTGGATATATCTGGAGACAGTCGGTATCATAGTCAGTGGATATATCTGGAGACAGTCGGTATCATAGTCAGTGAATATATCTGGAGACAGTCGGCATCATGGTCAGTGGATATATCTGGAGACAGTCGGTATCATGGTCAGTGGATATATCTGGAGACAGTCGGTATCATGGTCAGAGGATATATCTTCATTCCTCATAATAATGAAAGTTGCAGTTGCAGGAATCGCATGGGACGTGGGACAGAACAGCAGCAGGCGGCTTGGTTTCGAGAGCTGTACTGTTTTGAGATCACCCACTATTTTACTCAGCAAGGGGAAGTGTGGGTGGGGCACTATTAGAGTGTGGCCTTTGGCTGACAAATATGGTATATGTGTGTTGGGTATGTATGTGTGTGTGTGTGTATTTATGTAAGCATGTATGAAGGTAAGGTCATCCTTGACATGAGGCCCAGTGGCAGGGCATGCCCAATGCATGGACAGTGTAAATTAAATGAAGATTAAAAATAGAAGTACTCATCCAACACTCAGCAAATCCCTCCTGTGATTAATTAGCATCATGTGACTGCAATGAGGACCAACAGTGATGGTTGAAAAGCTCCTGCAAGCAATTATTAGTGTGTGTAAATGATAGCTACTCATCTAATATTTATTGATCATACCATGTTGAGCTTTTTAGTGGCGATGGTTTAGTATGCGATTTGGTCTTGTGTCCATTTTGGTAAGAATTAAATTTCAATTCATGTCGAGACAAGTGTGGCCACATATATGCAACCACTGGTGAGCTAATCTTAACCAAGAGAAATACTTACCCCTGCTTGGTCAAAGGTTATATAGTTCCCGCTGGATCTGCTCTCAGTCTCCTCCATAACTTCCACTGCAGCTTTGCTGGTGTGCCTTAATAAGAGGTACTTCTGGTGCATGTTTATTGTGGTGACGGCACTTCCTCCCTCTTTCTCTTAACCAGTTCACTGCGGAATTAATTTTTCAACAACTACACCCTATTGCGGAATTAAAATGTGCTGTATTCCTTCTTGTCCTCTACTTCCTCTTGACAATAAAACAATTATATAATCCAATAAGAGTATTTTTGTAACTTATTTACAGTTTTTGCAGTTTTTCACTGAAATACACCCGGAACTACACCCGGAACTACACCTGTGGTATAGTCAAGTTTGGTGTGACATATTTCAAACAGGGAGATGCACACAGTGGTTTCTCACAGACCCTGCATTCATAGGTCATCTCCTTCCTCCTCCCCCTGGAGGAACAGACAAGACATCTACGAGTTGGCTTGTCCTTTTTTCAGTTGGAGGGATGATGGATGGGAAATGATGAGCTGTGAGACGCAAAGGGTTATCTCTAAGTGATGGCCTCCCCTTCCTTTTTCGCTCCTGAACAGTTGAATATTCCTCAATCAGTCTTTCACACAGTTTTTCTATGAACTGCAACCTGGACTTTTTCCCTCCCAGTTTCTTGTAGAGAATGTGGGCATTGAGAGTGGCCATATCCAAGACATGGCGGAACTGTTTCTGATAGTACTTCTTTAGCCTTTTCCTAGCACTGGGATAGTTGGCTAGGAAGGAATCACTCAGATCTACCCCTCCCATGGTATCATTGTAATCCAAACAAACCTTGGGCTTCATCACCTTTTCATTCCTGGAAGTTTTCACCTCGACAGTTCTAGTATCATGAATGGTACTCAACATGTGAACATCTTTTTTATCCTTCCACTTCAGGAACATGAGTTTGTCCCTGTACATTGCCTTGACTTCACCTTTCTTCAGTTTCTTAGAAGCCAGTTGTTTTGGAAGTCCTTTCCTGTTAGACCTCACAGTCCCCACAGCATCAATGTTCCTTGCACATAATTTGTCGTACAGATCAGGAGAACTAAAAAAGTTATCCATATTGATGCAATGACCCTTATCTAGGATTGGATCTGCCAATGACAGAATGACTTTGCTCCCCATGTAAGGCTCATTTGCATACTGCTGCAGATAGTCCGTGTCACGACCAGTATAGATCATAAACCCAGATGTACCCAGAGGAAGACTCACACAGTTCATATGATCTGATGCCGTAGCAAGCACGTTTGGAAGGGATGTATTGTCGCCAACTTAGCCTACCTTTCCATAGCATCAACGATTCATCGATAGCAACATCTCTCTCTAATTCACAGGCTACACCAAAAGCAGCACGTAAATGAGCCATTATTGGCCAGAGTTTGTAGAGCTTTCTAGGGATTTTATCATCCACTTTCCGATTGTCATTGAAGTGAAGAAACTTGCACAGAAGTAGGAATCTGTCCCTCGACATAACCTGCTCAAACAAGGGGGTACTGAGCATTGCCTTCTTTGTAAAGTACATCTGAAGTTCAGGCTTATACACTATCCCCTGTAGGAGCAAGAGTGCCAGAAAAAACCCTCATCTCACTGTCTTCAGTTTCTTTCCACTCCTTAGCCCTTGAGCGCCCTTTCAAAGTGCCCTCCTTCTCTTCAAGGAACTGTGTGGCGAACAAGTTTTCCTGTAACACAATCAAGTGTATCAGATCCTCATCAAAGAACACAGACCAGAACTGAAGTGGATCTTCTCTATCATCAATAGATGCTTTGACACCTGGATCCCCAGTAAAGGGGAATCTGTCCCTAGCGTGGCCATTTACATGCCAAACACAAGGTGCACCCTGGCCCTGTGCAGGCATGGGCACATCACTATCATCACTGTCAGAATTGGTGCCATGCATGCTACCATGTGCACTGCCATGATCTGAACTGACCATGCTGACAGCAGAATGCACACTTACATTATCACTGTCTTGATCACTTGCACCACGTAAATATGCTTCATCCTCCTCAGATTCAGAGTCACTGTCCTTGTAAGATGACAATTCAAAACTTCTTCAGCAGAAAGCCGTTTCTTCTTAGCGGTAGCCATAATGGCGCGATTCAAATAGAAAATACACCGTTAGACAGCGTTCTGGTGTTAGAAATGAGAACTAGCAGAAGCGACGACCTTTAGGGGATTCCCCAGAGTGTAGCAATGATATCGTTGGGTAAAAATAAAATAAAAAGAATAACGTACGACGGACATGTCCGTCTTACGCAATGGGACGTAACTAACGCACAACGGACATGTCCGTCCTACGCAGTTAACTGGTTAAAGAACTCGAACAGTGCCTGAATTTTCTCTCAGTTAATTAAGGCCATACATGCACAAATTGCCATTTCAAAATAAAGTTGGCAGCATTATATAAAATTAGACTTGTATAAAATTAGAATATTTTACACGTATATAATATTAGAATGTATATAATATTTGACACGTATATAATATTAGACACATACATAATATTAGACACATACACGTATAAATATTAGACACATATAATATTAGACACGTATATAATATTAGACATGTATATAATATTAGACACATATATAATATTAGACATGTATATAATATTTGACACATAATATTAGACACGTATATAATATTAGACATGTATATAATATTAGACACGTATATAATATTAGACATGTATATAATATTAGACACGTATATAATATTAGACATGTATATAATATTAGACACATATATAATATTAGACATGTATATAATATTTGACACATAATATTAGACACGTATATAATATTAGACACGTATATATTAGACACGTATATAAAATTAGACACGTATATAATATTAGACATGTATATAATATTAGACATGTATATAATATTAGACACGTATATAATATTAGACACGTATATAATATTAGACACGTATATAATATTTAACACGTATATAAAATTAGACATGTATATAATATTATACACGTATATAATATTAGACACATAACATTAGACACGTATATAATATTCACGTATATAATATAATATTAGACACGTATATAATATTAAACACGTATATAATAGTATATAATATTAGACATAATATTAGACACGTATATAATATTAGACATAATATTAGATACGTATATAATATTAGACATTATAATATTAGACATGTATATAATATTAGACACTATATAATATTAGACATGTATATAGTATTATTCACGTATATAATATTAGACACGTATATAATATTAGACACGTATATAATATTATTCACGTATAAATATTAGACATATAATATTAGACACGTATATAATATTAGACATGTATATAATATTAGACACGTATATAATTTTAGACACGTATATAATATTAGACACGTATATAATATTATACACGTATATAATATTAGACACGTATATAATATTAGACACGTATATAATATTAGACACGTATATAATATTAGACACGTATATAATATTAGACGCGTATATAATGCCCATAGGGTCCCCTTATAGCCAGCCAGCCAGCATGTGCCTCCAGGCGGTACCCCTGATAGCCAGCCATGCAAGGGCCCCTGAGTTGTGAGATATTTATTAGTTTTTTGTTCCTACTGTGCAGGCTATTGTGTACCATTGGAGAGTTTGGAGGAGATTACATCGTTCTACTCCAGCTTGGGTCATGCTGCCAGTGAACAGACCACGTTCTACTGTGAGGTGACTGATTCCATGCTTAGTGTGGGGGCAGGAGGAGGCAACCAGGAAGAGGGAGAGATGATAGATGTGGTCCACTTACCTCTGGAGCAAGCTAGAGCTCTGGCTCTGGGTCCTGAACGGCCTCGGTCTGCTGGGCTTTGCTTTGCTCTCATGTGGTTCCTAGCATATAAGAAGACTAGCGAGTGACTCATTGTGTTGTGCATGCTCTAATGCTTATTTATTATGTGGAATGCCAGTATGAACTGGGTGTCCTCACATTGTGGTCCAGGGCGAGATATATATAGCACTAAAGAAGCATTTTGGTGCAGCTGATGACTCTCTGAGACTCAACTGCTATTAATCTGAGATGTACTGAAGAGCAGGATTCGACCTTGACCTTCTGTATCAGTACTTTAAAGAAGGTATATAGCTCATATTAAGAAGGCTCAAATGCCCGATGAACCTACTCAGTAGAGGAGAAGGTCTACATCCCAAAACTTAACTATTACTACCCTCCATCCCAAGAACCATACTCCTCTCCATCCCAAGAACCATACTCCTCTCCCACAGTAACCCTAATTACTCAAATGGAACCTTAACTAATCCCCACAGAACCTCAACTACTCCCACAGAATGTTCACTACACCCACGGAACCTTAACTACACCCACGGAACCTTAACTACTCTCACAGAACCTTAACTACTCCCACAGAACCTTCACTACACCCACGGAACCTTAACTACTCACACAGAACCTTAACTACTCCCACAGAACTACTCCCACAGAATCTTAACTACACCCACAGAACCTTAACTACTCACACAGAACCTTAACTACTCACACAGAACCTTAACTACTCTCACAGAACCTTCACTACACCCACGGAACCTTAACTACTCACACAGAACCTCAACTACTCCCACAGAACCTCAACTACTCCCACAGAACCTCAACTACTCCCACAGAACCTCAACTACTCCCACGGAACCTTAACTACTCCCACGGAACCTCGAACCTCAACTACTCCCACGGAACCTTAACTACTCCCACAGAACCTTAACTACACCCACGGAACCTTAACTACTCGCACAGAACCTTAACTACTCCCACAGAACCTTAACTACTCCCACAGAACCTTAACTACTCCCACAGAACCTTCACTACTCCCACAGAACCTTCACTACTCCCACAGAACCTTCACTACTCCCACAGAACCTTCACTACTCCCACAGAACCTTCACTACTCCCACAGAACCTTAACTACTCCTACAGAACCTTAACTACTCCTACAGAACCTTAACTACTCCCACAGAACCTTAACTACTCCCACAGAACCTTAACTACTCCCACAGAACGTTAATTACTCGCACAGAACCTTACTTGTATCCTATACTAACCTAACTACTCCCACACTAACCCTAACTACTCCCACACTAACCCTAACTACTCCCACACTAACCCTAACTACTCCCACACTAACCCTAGCTACTCCCACACTAACCCTAGCTACTCCCACACTAACCCTAGCTACTCCCACACTAACCCTAGCTACTCCCACACTAACCCTAGCTACTCCCACACTAACCCTAACTACTCCCACACCGTTAGCTCCTACAGTCAGAGCATAGCGGAAGCAGCCCACTTGTGTTGGAAGTAGAAATAACAGTGACATTCAGGGAAGCAGCTTGGCCTGTGGGAACCTGGGGACAAGAGCAGGAATTTCCTTCCTGGGGATAAAGGGCAGCAGACTGTGAAGCGGGGAAGATGGCATCCCTGGTGACATCATGGCGTCGATCCTGATTATCCCCATAGCCTGCCTGGTAGTCACCAAAAGAATCCATCACCACATTACAAGTGGGTCAGTGAGAAGCCATTCTCCACCATCCTGAGACCCAGCCAATACTGTAGGCAATGTTGAAATTTCCTATCTTGAAAATGAAGGCCAAGGGATATAGACAGAATAATATTCAGCCAGTTACCATCATGGTTAATAGCAGAGGACTTGGCTAGGGTCTTTATGGATTAACAGAAAGAGTCAGAAGTTTATCAAATATGGCCTTAACAATGAGTGGGCACACTGACGTAAGGGAACATCCATGCAACACCAGCCAGGATTGTTACCAGCAATGGCCAAAACATGGAGGGTGTCATGGAGGTGAATAGAATAACCTGGGACTTGTCCCAGGATGTTAGTAGCCAGGCTCTTAGTTAGGTCCAGGGAACCCGTGAAGGTTGCAAGGGCATGGAGAGAAGCACTCTGGATTGAACGCCCTTACACCCAGCGAGTTAAGGAGAGATTCAATGAAGCCTAATCAGATAAGCCCTTACACTAGGGAGTTAGGGAGAGATTCAATGAAGCCTAATCAGATAAGGCACTACCTGTGATATTAGATAGAGTTTCTCTCATAGCGTAGTCAAAGGTAACGGTGGTCTCTTCCAGAAAGTGAGATGGGAGAATGAAACCTAAGGAAATCTGAGAAGTTCACCTCCTAATTGTCTTCGGAGTCAAAGAGCATCCGCTCCAATACTGATTTATCCTTAATAAGTTCCTTTTTTCAAATTTTGTGAGCTTGGTTATGGACCAGGCTGTTAATGCCCCAGCCACTGAGTCACAACAATGAGAACAGTATACCCACTATACTCTCCAGCAGGATTGTTCTCCGGTAATGCTGCCACCAGAGTTCCCTATCAATCCTAGCGCAAGCTAAACAGTAAGGTTCTTAGGCCTTAAGTTAACTTTAATCAAGTCAAACTAAAACTAAACACAAGTAGACTGAAATGCAGTAGCAGAAGGGAACTCCTGAGTTGGGATTGCAGAGAGGTTTAAATACCCTTGCAATCCCGCCCTTAACAAGAAAGGTGATGAATGTATAGACAATGGTAAGGCCACTCCAATAAGATTCATTGGTTCTCATCACTTCAGGAGACATAAACAGGATGCGGGCGGGCGGGCTATTACATTATAAAATCACAAACCACAAAAATTTAATTACATTTTCCCTTTTTTTTTGTAGATTAGCAATATCATAATATAATGTGATGCGTTTTTTAAAAAAACGCAGTTTACTGGGAGTGTAGATCGAAGATTTTCTTTGTATTTTGGACTGTTTGCAGTCGCTGCACTGTGGATAATTTAACTGAGAGTCTGTTCCCATAATGGCAGTAGCATACAAATAGGATTATTAGTATATAGCTTCTCAATTGGTTCTGAGCATACCATGCTTCTGACATAGACCTCATTCAATGGATCAGACAGAGCAAGATCTTCAAGTGCCGATCCACATGTGAACACGAGTCCATCCAGTTCACGTTCCAGACACTGAGCCCAAAATCAATGTAACACTAAGAAACACCATCAGCTTCACACAATTTAATGACATCAGGACATCATGTTCCGTGCTACACAGGAAACCACAAAAAAAATTGGTGCTAGAGGTCAAATAATGGGCTTTGACCTAGAAATGTTAAATAATGGGAAAATTCATGAGGGGATCATCTGAATAGGCGGGAGGGTGATGAGAACCAATGAATCTTGTTGGAGTGGCCTAAAGTGATTAGAAGATGAATAGGTTTATTGTGATGTGATTAGAAGATATGTGTTTATGAGTCTATTTTGATGTGATGAACAAGTCATTGTAGCATGTTTATTAATATTAGCCATTAAGGCTTCTTATTGCTTGATGTTCCCAGTTTCTCAGGGCTATCTTCAGCCAGTCTCAGGGCTGCTGGGACCTGACATCACCCTCTTCCGAAGAGATTGGTAGGTCGTTTTCTTGAGCTTGGTCAGGCCACGCTTTGAGGTGTGTGGGTAGGAGAGCGCATTGTGGTCCGTCTCGATCATCCAATAAGGTACACTCCAAAGTGTTGGATGGATTTCACCATGGCTAGACACTCCAACTCTGTTGCCGAGTACCTGGCTTCCGGGTGCAATTTCATTGAGAAGAAACCAACGGGTAGCTCTTCCTCCTCCCTCACTACACTGAGGACACCAGCAATGCCTCGAGCAGAAGCACCGTTCTGTAACAAGAACTTATCACAGGGAGTAGGGATAGTGAGCGTAGACATAACATAGAGAGAGTTACATAGTTAAAATGCAAACTATCCATCCAAACAACTACATTTGGAGCTGCTTTTCGTGTGGCTGGTGTCAGTTCCACAGAATGGTGCGCAAATTTAGGTAAAAACCTTCGGTAATACCACCCTGTTGTACCCAGAAAGGCTTGCACGTCGTGTTTAGTGACGGGTTTAATGATTGCTGCCACCCTGCAGTCTGGCTCTGATGCTGTACGACCAATAGTGTGTCCTAGGAATGTCAATGCTGACTTCTCCTGGTCCTCTTTGCTGGAGAATCTGGTAAAACCCTTTGTTCAGGTCTAGTGTGGGAAGGGGTATGTCATTGGTGTACCATCCTGTACGGTCTGAACATCTTCCCCAACACATGCCTCTGAGCTGAACAAATCATCTGCAAAATCAATGTCTATTGGTGTACCATCCTGTATGGTCTGAACATCTTCCCCCACAAAAGCCTCCGAGCTGAACAAATCATCTGCAAAATCAAATGGGTGAGCATCTGATTCCTCGCTTAGTGCTACGTCAGCTCTCTCTTCTGCTCCATCTTTAGCTGACTGCTCTCTGGTTGCAAGAACATGCCCTGCTGTTTTTCCGTCTGCCCCTTACTCACTCATTCTTGCTCTTTCTCCAGCTGCATTAAATAGTCAAGGTACCCCACATCTAACCCTAAGAGAATCTCTTCAGGAGCCTTGTCCACAACTGCTACCACATGATGGATTTGATAGTGGCCAAAAGTAATCCACACCCTAGCTAGGGGACTCAGCACAGTACTGCCATCAAACTTGGTCAAGGTAAAAAATTTACCAATGTAATCACTGGGCTCTACTAGCTTTGCATCTACCACAGTTTGCCCAGCTCCCGTATCTATTCTCATCCGGCATTTTTCCTTACCAAGTTTTCCCGCTACATACAAACAGGGTTGTCTGATGGGCACAACCACCAACCCTATAGAGACATTGTCGGGTGTAACATTGTCCTGAACTAAGGAATCGTGCTAACTTATTTCTGTGGCCAACCCAATGTTCAGTCTGGATGGGCAGTCTGGCCGTTTATGGCCCTTTTTCCCACATAGAAAATGGGTAGGAACGAACACTTTTTCCCTACCCAGCTGTTGTCTTTGACCAACTTGACCTGCAAACTCCTGCTGTGTCTGTCTGGGTTCGGTCGCTGTATTGTCGCTACCATGATGAGAGGGTTTCTTTGACAATTCATCTCCTTTTTCATCTGCATAGGGTCCATGTCGTCCATCATCATAATGTGTGCAAGGTCTTGACTAGTAAGGCCTCCTCTGTCTCGTGGCTTGATGCTCCTCTAGAATGTTAGCTGCCTCAAGGAGTGACTTTGGCGTTTTGTTTCTGACATACTCAGCATCACCTGGGGAGCATAATGACAAAAGTTTACATACAGCAAAAACAAGAACATACTCCTCAGCTGAGGTGCAGTCGTCTGTCATGCGCTTCGCCATGCTTTCGATGTTTCTCACCTGCCATGTTTCGGTTGTCCCACGCTGGAACACCCAGAACTCTCTCGCGCATCGCTCTATGGAGAGTCCCATTGCGTTAAGGAGAGCATCTTTCAAGGAGGAGTAGACTCCTGCTGTCGTCCTAGGGACATTGTTGGTATAGGCCGAGTGCGCTTTCCCTGAAATAATAGGGATGAGCCTGCTCGGCTGCATCAGCCATGACATCCTCAAACCTCCTGAGATAGGAGGTGGGGTGGTCGCTGTCTTTCCACAGGGCAATTTTATCTGCCAGTTTGGTTCTATAATCCTTCTGCCGCTTATGCTCCTCGTGCTCCGCCCGTTTATCTAGGAGTAAGAGTTCGTATTTTTTCCCTGTTCTCATCTTATTCCCTCATCATGTTGACCATCTCCAGTCCCCTCCTGGTTTCCTGCTCCTCTTGCCGCCGTTCTCTTCGTTCCTAAGTTCTTCTTGTCTCCTGCTCTCATCTCTCCTCTCCGTGAACTCCAGTATCATTTGCCACGATTCTGTCGGTCCCGAAGGTTGTTTGTCTTGGCTTCTGGTGATGGGCCGGTGACCTAATGCTCCAGACTCACTGTCCTCCATTAATTAGTGCACACTATATATCAACAAAGTATGCAACAATATTGCAATAACAACAATATGCAACAATATAGCAATATAACACGCGGAATACGTGCTAGCAACTCAACAACCACAAGAACTTTGCCAACCACTAGCTGAAGCTCTTTCTGTGATGAGAGTTCTCTTATCAATAGTAGCGAATAATCGATGTCCAAGTCTAACACCGCTGCCACCAGATGTTAATGCCCCAGCCACCGAGGCACAACAATGAGAACAGTATACCCACTATACTCTCCAGCAGGTATTGTTATCCGGTAATGCTGCCACCAGAGTTCCCTATCAATCCTAGCACAAGCTAAACAGTAAGGTTCTTAGGCCTTAAGTTAACTTTAATCAAGTCAAACTAAGCACAAGTAGACTGAAATGCAGTAGCAGAAGGGAACTCCTGAGTTGGGATTGCAGAAAGGTTTAAATTCCCTTGCAAAAGGTGATGAATGTATAGACAATTGTGAAGTGATTAGAAGATGAATAGGTGTTGATGAGTTTATTGTGATGTGATTAGAAGATATGTGTTTATGAGTCTATTTTGATGTGATGAACAAGTCATTATAGCATGTTTATTAATTATTAGCTATTAGGGCTTCTTATTGTTTGATGTTCCCAGTTTCTCAGGGCTGTCTTCAGCCAGTCAGGGCTGACACAGGCCATATGTGATTACTACAGATTAGGGCAGTTTAGCACTAGCCCAACCCATCCTATTCTGATCAAACTGAGTGATGTGTTACTTTAAATAATAGTATCAGCAAAAGCATCATTGAGATTTTTAGACTTTCTCATCCTAGATATATTTGTGTGGTTGGATTTAAACTACTGTATAACTTTATCAGTGAAGGGGTAGTAGTTTAGATCTCTGGTGGCAGCGGAGAGAGATTAGGTAGAATCTCAGGAAAGTTAGAGATAAAACCTAACAGTTGTGGCAGCAGTGCTAGACTTTAGTCATCAATGGAAAGCCTAGCTACTAGCTGGTTGTCTTGGCAGGGAAGAGGTTGTTGAATAGCTGAGAATTTTAGCTCGAGTTGGGTTGTTGTCAGGAGAGTTCCAGTGTATCAGAGGAGGAGCTCGTCAAGACTGTGTAAGTCGAACTCATTCAGATTATTCTATTCTTTCTCTATCCTCATCATGAGTAAGTGTGGTAAAGAAGCGGGAGGTGCCAGCAAACTGCCGGAAGTCTCTACCGATGAGACATTGGACTACTCGGATAGTGAAACGGAGACTGAGCGAGTTACTATGAAAAGAACAGGTTTCTACCAGAACCCAATCACTGACCAAGTCACAGGAGATGTTCCAGTAGATCACTGCTTTCAGAAGTTCACGCTGGAAAGGGAACAGCATCTTCAAGATCAGCTGGATCGAGAACGACAGGAAACATTGGAGCGACTGCAGGAGAAAGATGAGCGATGGGAGTGTGAGTGCCTGGAACAAGAGTAATGGTGGAGGAGGGACACGGAAGAATGAGAACATCGATCCAAAATACCTCCCATGAACAACTGAACGGGTAAGGATGAGTAGATGTCTATCTGCTTAAATTTGAATATCACATGACTGCCCATCTCATTCCAGCCACGGAGTGGGCTTAATGTCTGGCGGCACTACTGACAGGAAAAGCACTGGTGGTGGTCCAGACAGTTGTTCGAGATGAAGATGTCAGCGATTATGATAAACTGAAGGAAGCCTTGCTGTAATCAGTGGGGCAGACGATTGAGGACTGTCATAGTGAATATTGGACTCTTCAATCCAAGTCGGGTGAATCATACCCAGACATAGCTGTATGGGTAATCATGCTGACTGCACGATATCTTCAGGTTTGCCAGGTAAAGGAGCAGATCCGAAATCAGCTTGCTCTGGGTTGCTTACTGAGCATGTTTCCGCTCTGGGTGGCATCCCATGTCAGAAGCCACAAACTCCGGAGGAGGCTGTGAAGATGACTGAATCGTTCACCAAGGAACAGCTGTTCTACAGGAGTGGTAAGTAGAGTGGCTCACAGGGGAAAATTTGGAAATGGGACTCTGTCAGATGTGGTGTGGAGCAGGTACAACCAACCTGAAGCTCTACCAGGTAGCAGCAGTGGCAGGACAAGTCAGTCGAGTCACACTCAAACAGTCTTATTCCAGATAAGTTTAATAGAAGTATGACATAATTCAGATCTTATGCAGAATGGCATAAGAGGTCCGATGTCTGGTCCAGTCTGCATTAAGAAAACTAGAGAGATCTGGTCCAGGCTGCATAAGAAAACTAAAGACGCCTAGTTCAGGCTGCATAAGAAAACTAGAGCGACCTGGTCCACGTTGCATAAGAAAACTAGAGAGCCCTGGTAGAGGCTGCATAAGAACTAGAGAGGTCTTGTTAAATCTGAATAATAACACAAGAGAAGTCTGGTCCAGTCTGCATAAGAAAACTGAAGAGGCCAGGTCCAGGCTGCATAAGAAAACTAGATAGAGAAAACTAGATAGGCCTGGTCCAGGCTGCATAAGAAACCAAGAGAGGTCTGGTCCAGGCTGCATAAGAAAACTAAAGAGGCCAGGTCCAGGCTGCATAAGAAACCAAGAGAGGTCTGGTCCAGGCTGCATTAAAAAAAAACTAGAGTGGCTTGTTCCAGGCTGCATAAGAAAACTATAGAGGTCTGGTCCAGGCTTCATAAGAAACTAGATAGGCCTGGTCCAGGCTGCATAAGAAAACTAAAGAGGCCTAGTCCAGGCTGCATAAGAAAAGTTAAGAGGTCTGGTCCAGGCTGCATAAGAAAACTAGAGAGATCTGGTTCAGGCTGCATAAGAAATCTATAGAGGCCTGGTCCAGGTGCATAAGAAACCAAGAGAGGTCTGGTCCAGGCTGCATTAAAAAAAACTAGAGAGGTGTGGTCCAGGCTGCATAAGAAAACTAAACGGGCCTAGTCCAGGCTGCATAAGAAAAGTTAAGAGGTCTGGTCCAGGTTGCAAGAAAACTAGAGAGGTCTGGTCCAGGCTGCATAAGAAAACTAAAGAGGCCTAGTCCAGACTGAAACTAAAGAGGCCTGGTCCAGACTGCATAAGAAAACTAGATAGGTCTGGTCCAGGCTGCATAAGAAAACTAGAGAGATGTGGTCCAGGCTGCATAAGAAAACTAGAGAGGTGTGGTCCAGGCTGCATAAGAAAACTAAACGGGCCTAGTCCAGGCTGCGTAAGAAAAGTAAAGAGGTCTGGTCCAGGTTGCAAGAAAACTAGAGAGGTCTGGTCCAGGCTGCATAAGAAAACTAAACGGGCCTAGTCCAGGCTGCGTAAGAAAAGTAAAGAGGTCTGGTCCAGGTTGCAAGAAAACTAGAGAGGTCTGGTCCAGGCTGCATAAGAAAACTAAAGAGGCCTAGCATAAGAAAACTAAAGAGGCCTGGTCCAGACTGCATAAGAAAACTAGAAGGTGTGGTCCAGGCTGCATAAGAAAACTAAAGAGGCCTAGTCCAGGCTGCATAAGTAAACTAGAGAGATCGGGTCCAGGCTGCATAGAAAAACTAACGAGGTCTGTTCCAGGCTATGTAAGAAAACTAGAGAGGTCTATTCCAGGCTGCATAAGAAAACTAAAAAAGCCTAGTCCAAGCTGCATAAGAAAAGTTAAGAGGTCTGGTCCAGGCTGCATAAGAAAGCAGTTCCAGGCTGCATAAGAAAATTAGAGAGGTCTTGTCAAGGCTGCATAATAAAACTAGACGGGTTTGGTCCAGACTGCATAAGAAAACTAGAGAAGTCTGGTCCGGGATGCATAAGAAAACTTAAGAGACCTGGTTCAGGCTGCATAATAAAACTAAAGAATTCTGTTCCAGGCTGCATAAGAAAACTAGAGAGGCCTGTTCCAGGCTGCATAAGAAAACTATAGAGATCTTGTCTAGGCTGCATAAGAAAACTGAGAGGTCTGGTTCAGGCTGAAAAAGAAAACTAAAGAGGCCTGGTCCAGGCTGCATAAGTAAACTAACGAGGTCTGTTCCAGGCTACCTGAGAAAACTGAAGAGGTCAGGCATAATAAAACTATGCATAAGAAAACTAGAGAAGTCTGGTCCAGGATGCATAAGAAAACTAGAGAGGTATTGTCCAGGCTGCATAAGAAAACTAGAGAAGTCTGGTCCAGGATGCATAAGAAAATGAAAGAGGCCTAGTCAAGGCTGAATAAGAAAACTAGAGAGGTGTGGTCCAGGCTGCATAATAAAACTAGAGAGGTGTGGTCCAGGCTGCATAAGAAAACTAAACGGGCCTAGTCCAGGCTGCATAAGTAAAGTAAAGAGGTCTGGTCCAGGTTGCAAGAAAACTAGAGAGGTCTGGTCCAGGTTGCAAGAAAACTAGAAAGGCCTGGTCCAGGCTGCCTAAGAAAACTAAAGAGGCCTAGTCCAGGCTGCATAAGTAAACTAAGAGAGATCGGGTCCAGGCTGCATAGGAAAACTAACGAGGTCTGTTCCAGGCTACGTAAGAAAACTAGAGAGGTCTCTTCTAGGCTGCATAAGAAAACTAAAAAAGCCTAGTCCAAGCTGCATAAGAAATGTTAAGAGGTCTGGTCCAGGCTGCACAAGAAAGCTAGAGAGGTCAGTTCCAGGCTACCTGAGAAAACTGAAGAGGTCTGGTCTAGGCTGCATAATAAACCTATGCATAAGAAAACTAGAGAAGTCTGGTCCAGGATGCATAAGAAAACTAGAGAGGTATTGTCCAGGCTGCATAAGAAAATTAAAGAGACCTAGTCAAGGCTGCATAAAAAACTACAGAGGCATGGTCCAGGCTGCATAAGAAAACTAGAGATTTCTTGTCCATGCTGCATAAAAAAATATAGCGGCTTGGTCCATGCTGCACAAGAAAATTTGAAAGGCTTGGTCAAGACTGCATAATAAAACTAGAGAATTATGTTCCAGGCTGCATAAGAAAACTAACGAGGTCTTGTCCAGGCTGCCTAAGAAAATTAGATAGGCCTGTTCCAGGCTGAAAACTACAGAGGCCTGCTCCAGGCTGCATAAGATAATTAGATATTCCTGGCCCAGGCTGCATAAGATAACTAGATAGGCCTGGTCCAGGCTGCATAAGAAAAGTAGAGGGGTCCAATCCATGCTGCATAAGAAAACAAAAGAGACCTGGTGCAGCATAAGAAAATTATACAGGCCTGTTCCGGGCTGCATAAGAAAACTAAAGAGGCCTGGTCCAGGCTGCATAAGAAAACTAGAGAGGTGTTGTCCACGCTGCATATGAGAAATATATAGGCCTGGTCCAAATTGCATAGGAAAACCAGCGAAGCCTGGTCCAGGCTGCGTAAGAAAACTAGAGAGGTCTGGTTCGGCTGCATAAGAAAACTAGAGAGGTCTGGTTGAGGCTGCGTAAGAAAACTTAAGAGGCCTTGTACAGGCAGCATAAGAAAACTAGAGAGATCATTTCTAGGCTATATAGGAAAACTAGAGAGGTCTGTTCCAGGCTGCATAAGAAAACTTAAGAGGTCTCGTCCACGCTGCATAAGGAAACTAAAGAGGTCAGGTCTAGGCCTCATAAGAGACCTGATCCAGGTTGCATAAGAAAATTAAAGTGGTCTGCATAAGAAGTGTGGTCAAAGCTGTAGTAAAGAGGCCAGGTCCAGACTGCATAAGGAAACTAAAGAGGCCTGGTCTAGGCTGCATAAGAAGACTATATTATAGGCCTTGTCCAGGCAGCATAAGAAAACTATAGAGGTCTGGTCCAGTGTGCATAAGAAAACTAGAGATGTCTTGTCCAGGCTGCATAAAAAAAATAGAGAGGCCTGTTGCTGGCTGCATAAGAAACCTAGAAAGTCCTGGTCCAGGCTGCATAAAAAACTAAGGAGGCCTAGTCCATGTTTCATAAGAAAACAAAAGAAGCCTGGTCCAGGCTGCATAAGAAAACTAAGGAGGCCTGGTCCAGGCTGCATAAGAAAACTAGATAGATCAGGTGTATCCTTCATATGAAAACTATAGAGGCCTAGTCCACTAGATAGGCTGGTCATGGTCTCATACAGAGGTAGGGGTGCCCTGGGACTTCTCCCCCCCCCAACACATGGCTGTTCTGTGATTTTGCTGTTTCTAAAGTTTGATTGAAATCGATGACCGTTGAATAGCAATTTGCATTAATCTATCAGATTATTATAGGGTCAGAGTATTATAGGGCGCACATTAATTCGTACAAAATGTCCTGCCCGCTCCTTGGGGGATGGGGTGGTGTCAGATCATCTTGGTCCTGACCTGACCAATCCCTGGAAGACAGGACTGGCAGACATACACATGTAACTCTTGTTCTCTTAGAAGTCATGGTGTATGTGTGTGTGCATATAGCAACATTGGTGGGCCTATAATATATATTATGCTGTCGCTTATGTTGAGAGCAGACTGCCTGTATTGGGGTGTCATATTTCTCCATTATTCATGAGCTCTTGTGCCTGCGCCTGCAGGATCTTGCAGAACCGGATCCTTCTGATCCTCCTCCTCCTCCTGGAGGCACTCCTCCTCCTAGCAGTCCTATTCTATAAACTATACCAACAATTCCACTAATTGTGTACCTACCACACCTTGGTGCATTTTGCTTTTAATTATTGTGTGCTTATCACGCAAGTGGGGTGCGTTGCTTTTGATTATTGTGTGCTAATCACGTGTGATATGTGTTGCTTTTAACATAACTATTTTGGGTTTGTGTTCCTCTTGATGGAGCTACATATATGCAGAACTTTTGTGGCTATTTCTATACCGCTAGTCGTGCATATCAAAGCAAGACGGAGTCGGAGACAGTAAGCCTTTGCCACTCCCTACAATTTTTATGGAGTTATTGATGCGAAATACCTGTGCAGTACAGTTCAAAACAAGATGGCCGCCAATGATAAGTGCTGTGCCTATTTCTGGCAAAGATTGCTTTGAGCAATGTTTAAACCACAGATCACCATTACAACATGGTCCTTGACCCCTGCTTAACCTGCCCATAAAATTTTGTTAAAATCTATCCTTAGGTTTTTGTGTGATCTGCTAACAGACGGGCAAACTAACCTAATGGCTCTCAACTAACCCAGTGAAAACATAACACTCCTGGTTGAGGTAATTACTATGCCTATAATAGGTCTAGCTAATGACCGAAACTTATAATGATGAAGTACTGGCTTGTTGGGTACATGAATGCTGTGGCAGTTTTCAACCAAC
Organism: Cladorhizidae sp. MBARI D1340-BT2; assembly: GCA_028752905.1. Lineage (NCBI taxonomy): Eukaryota > Metazoa > Porifera > Demospongiae > Poecilosclerida > Cladorhizidae > Cladorhizidae sp. MBARI D1340-BT2. The sequence continues at coordinate 1,479,540 of JAQNBH010000015.1, forward strand.
TTTTTAACTTTGTAATTCTTTCACTTTTTGAGGATAGAGGTGCCAGCGTGGCTCCAGCGTGGCTCTATGGGGTGCCACCATGGCTCTATGGAGGTGCCAGTTTGGCTCTATGGGGGTGCCAGCGTGGCTCTATGGGGTGCCAGCATGGCTCTATGCGGGTGCCAGCGTGGCTCTATGCGGGTGCCAGCATGGCTCTATGGGGGTGCTAGCATGGCTCTACAGGGGTGCCAGCATGGCTCTACAGGGGTGCCAGCATGGCTCTACAGGGGTGCCAGCATGGCTCTACAGGGGTGCCAGCATGGCTCTACAGGGGTGCCAGCATGGCTCTACAGGGGTGCCAGCATGGCTCTACAGGGGTGCCAGCATGGCTCTACAGGGGTGCCAGCATGGCTAGAGCATAGGTTCTTAACCTGGGGTTCATGGACCCCCTGGATGGGATTTAGGGGGTCTATGAACTAGGTACACAACATAACTAAAATATATAGATTTAATGCTCATAATTTGTGGAGGACCCTAAGGTGAAGTCCAGGAGTAAGAAATATCTAATTTCCACACAGTGGTAACAAACTTTCTGAATCTAAGCATTTAAATATGGTGGTGACCAAACTTTGCTAAATTATTACGTGCCAGACATCACACTTCATTAAGGGGGTTCATGTGTCTCATCACACTTCATTCAGGGTTCCATTTACTGCAGCCCTGATCCATGATTTACTGCACTTCCACTAGCTTTTTATAGCAAGACTTCTAGCTCAGCTTGAACAAAAAAAATGTCAAAGAAAAGGAAGTACAATGGAGACTATGTAGCCTTTGGTTTTACTTGCATCACTGAGCGTGATGGGACACAAAAGCCATAGTGTTTCTTGTGTGGCAAAGTTCTTGCCAATGGAAGCATGAAGCCAACAAAGTTGAAGGAGCACCTATGTCTGTACATCCTGAAAATGTATCAGAGGGTGCAGATATATTTCATGCACAGAAGGCTCGATTTGAGAAGGCTGGGACTTTGCCAAAACTTGGATTTGCCCTAATGCAAAAGCCTTGTCTTGAAGCTTCTTACAAGGTTGCTTATCAGATTGCCAAAGAAAAGAAGCCGCACACAATTGGGAAGACTTTAGTGAAGCCATGTGCACTGGATATGGTTGAGATGGTTTGTGGATTGGAGCAGAGTAAGAAAATTGAAGCAATCCCTTTGTCAAATGATGTCATACATTCCAGAATAGTTGATACGTCTTCTAATATTTTGAAGCAAGTCATGGAAGAGTTGGCAGCTATACCATTTCAATTCAGTATGCAACTGAATGAAAGTACAGTATGCAGTGTAGTCAACTACTTGCTTTTGTCCGTTATGTTCATGCTGATGCGGAATTCCTATTTTGTGAGCCACTATTGGAAACAACAAAAGCCATTGACATATTTGATATGGCGAAAAGTTTCTTTGCCAAGCAAGGTTTTGACTGAAAGAAACATTTGGGTACTTTATGCACAGATGGAGCACCTGCAATGCTTGGTAACACATCTGGTTTGGCTGCTTTAGTGAAGAAAGAAGCTCCTCACGTCATTGTCACTCACTGCTTTCTATATCGCCATGCACTGGCATCAAAAACTCTGCCAACAATCCTGAAAGAAGTATTGTCCACTGCAGTGAAAGTTGTCAACTTCATCAGAGCCAGGGTTCTGAATCATCGTCTTTTCAAGAATGTTTTGTCAAGAAATGGGAGCAGAACATGAAGTTCTTCTTTACCACACAGAAGTCTGCTGGCTTTCCAGAGGACAAATTTTGAAGTGTTTGATGGAACTTAGGGCAGAAGTTTAATTTTTTTTAAAAGAAAATAATGCCCCACTCTCTGAACAATTTGAAAGGGAGGAGTTCATATATGGCTTGGCTTATTTGGCAGATTTCTTTGGCCATATGAATGAGGTGTGTCTTTCGATAGGCCAAGCAATGGTTTGTTCTGCTCAGATGACCTAAAAGTCGAGGCATGGATTCGTAATCCTTTCCTTGCTGACATTAATCAAATTAGTGATGCAGACCTTGCCAAAGATGATCTTATCAACTTGAGAACAAAAGGAATGATACTGTTTGAATTCAACAAAATGCCTTGGAGATTTTTGGTGCTCCTTAACACAAGGCTATCCTCACCTAGCAAAGAGGGCTATGGGGGCTTTGATACCATTTGCAACCACATATCTTTGTGAATCAGCTCTTGTTACAATTATGACTAAAAGTAGAAATCGATTGGATGTTAGACATGACATGCGTGTTGCCTTATCAAAGACAACTCCAGAATTTCAACTTCTAATTCATAACAAACAGCAACAACCTTCTCATTGAAATGTATTTTAGAGCGGACATGAATATTTTTGATTCAGACCTAATGTATATATATTAAGGAAATCACCAATACATTCTTTCCGAATTGTTTATTGAATTTTTCTGGGGAGGGGTCCGTAGCTTTTGCCAGACTACCAAAAGGATCTGTGACTAAAAAAAAGGTTAAGAACCCCTGCTCTACAGGGATGCTAGCATGGCTCTACGGGGGTGCTAGCATGGCTCTACAGGGGTGCCAGCATGGCTCTACAGGGGTGCCAGCATGGCTCTACAGGGGTGCCAGCATGGCTCTATGGGGGTACCAGCATGGCTCTACAGGGGTGCCAGCATGGCTCTACAGGGGTGCTAGAATGGCTCTATGGGGGTGCTAGCATGGCTCTACAGGGGTGCCAGCATGGCTCTACAGGGGTGCTAGCATGGCTCTACGGGGGTGCCAGCATGGCTCTACAGGGGTGCTAGCATGTCAAGCTTCCTGTTCTGTGCAGTTAAGACAGCAAACAGCTCCTGTCCTGTCAGCCTTCAAGATGATTTCTCTGATGGTGCCCTTCACACTTTTTACTTCTAGCTTCAGCAAACCTCTTCAAGTTCATCTTCATAATGGTGTCATAGAAACCTTTGCCTTCATGGAGGCGCTTCATAATGGTGTCATAGAAACCTTTGCCTTCATGGAGCTTCATAATGGTGTCATAAAAACCTTTGCCTTCATGGAGGCGCTTCATAATGGTGTCATAGAAACCTTTGCCTTCATGGAGGCGCTTCATAATGGTGTCATAGAAATCTTTGCCTTCATGGAGGCGCTTCATAAAGGTGTCGTAGAAACCTTTGCCTTCATGGAGGCGCTTCATAAAGGTGTCGTAGAAACCTTTGCCTTCATGGAAGTGCTTCCTGGAATGCTTGTTAATTAAGCCTCCTCCTTTCTGCAGCTTGTAAGAGGTCATTAGAAACTTGTGGTGTGGCATCTGCTCCAGTTAGGAGACTAATGAGATCTGAAGGATTTTTGTCAAATGGCAATCAAACCAATAAATCGACAATTGCTGCACTACTTGATTAATCTTTGTGGATATGCTTATCCGTAAGGTCTGGATGATTGAAATGAGTGAAGTTCTTGATAAGGATTGTCTCACAAGCTGTCTTGATGCAGCAGCATTGTGTTCTGCAGTGAGACAGTAGCAGATGTGGATGTCAACTAAAGTACCATCCTTGCATGAACCATAATACCATCCCTGCCATAATACCATCCCTGCAGGGAATGGAAACTATAGTACCATGCCTGGTTGCACTTCAAAATAAGAGACGTAATCATGGTGAGCCGTGGATAAGGCACATAGTTGTGGACACTTCATTTTGTATCATCAGCTACTGATAGGTTGACATTCTTCCTCTAAGTAAGCAAATCATTTGTGCAGTGTGTTCTATATAATATAGCAAGGAAGAAATTACCTGCCAGAAGAAAAGTCTTGACAACCTTTTTATGCTTTCTGCAAAGTGACCGAGGATAGCCAGAATGGCCCAGCAAGGACATAGCTACGGCTGCTTGATAATGGGTACAATGACCAGATTGTTGACAGGCATCTGGCATAGCCGACTGTAGAGGTGAATGGAACTGTTTTGATGTTTCCCATTTTAAGTGGCCCTGTATTTCAAGTGGCCCGGTATTTCAATTCACTCTGTATTTCAATTGGCCCGGTATTTTAATTGGCCCAGTATTTACATTGGCCGGTATTCATATTGGCCCTGTATTTTAATAGGCACTGTATTTCAATTGGTCCTGTATTTTAATAGGTCCTGTATTTCAATTGACCCTGTATTTTAATTAACCCTGTATTTTTATTGGCTCTGTATTTCAAGTGGCCCTCTATTTCAAGTGGCCCTGTTTTTCAATTGGCTATTTGCTTTATATTTCATTTTGGCCCGATTTATCATTTGGCCCCGTATTTTAATTGGCCCGGTATTTTAATTGGCCTGGTATTTTAATTCATCCTGTATTTCAAATGGCCCTGTATTTCAATTGAGCATAATTCCAATTGGTCTGGTATTTCGATTGGCTCTGTAGGCCCTATATTTCAATTTGCCTGGTATTTCAATTAGCCCTGTATTTTCATAGGCCTGGTATTTCAATTGGCCTGGTATTTCAATTGACCCTGTATTTCAAGTGGCCTTGTATTTCAATTGGTCCTGTATTTGAATTGGCCCTCTATTTCAAGGCCCTGTAATTCAATTGGTCTGGTATTTCATTGGCCCTGTATTTCAATTTGCCTGGTATTTTAATTTTAATTGGCCCAGTATTTTAATTGGCCCAGTATTTTAATTAGCCCTGTATTTCAATTGGCATGGTGTTTTTATTTGCCTGGTACTTTAATTGGCCTGTATTTTGATTGGCCTGATATTTCAATTGGCTTTATTCCAATTGCCCTGTTTTTAATTGGCCCTGTATTTTTAACTTGGTATTTACATTGGCCCTGTATTTCTATTGGCTCTGTATTTGGTCCTGTATTTCAGTTCAACTCTGTTAAATAAAGACCCGATTGCAACAGCGAAGAATCTTTTATTTTGCGTTTCAAATTGTTCATGGTTCAATATCCTTGTCCTTGTTCGTGCGAACCTCGAGTGCCATCTGGCTTTGTGCGCCAGCTGCTTCCTGTTTGTTTGTCATTCGGCAGCCTCTCGCTTCTTGTACCATTCATAATGTTGTTCTTCAGCGAAAGGCTCTCAATATTAATGCTGGAATAGGAGTAGATGAAGCTGACCAGCGAAACGACTGCTCCAGCATCTGCTACAGACTGAACAAGGGCACAACATTTCACTGCGCACCATTTTGCTGTGCAGGACCGCTCTAGGATAGACCTTCCGAGGTAGCTCTACTGTCAGCTTGTCAGACTCACAAGGTAAGCTAAGCTGTCTCGTCATTTCTAAAGCTTGCTAAGCTTGGTTTAGCTGACAACCTGGTTTAAAGGAGCCAGCTCAAGAAGCCAAGTCTGAGTCAGTTCAAGTTGAGGAGAGTCAAGTCTTCTTCCTACCTCATCTCCCTGAGAATACCCGCCTTATCCCATGCTACCCATTCCCTGATCCCTAACTAACACTGGTGGCAGCAGCGTCCCTACTAAAGAAGACTGCTATCATCTCGACTTTGAGCAGACTCTCAAAAAATATTCAGAGCCATGGCATCCACAGAAGAGGGGAGTCCAAGCCCTCTGGCAGACTTGCAGCCTGTAACCTGTAACTTAGAGTTTCCTTTCTCTTCATCTCCAGCTGCTTATTTGCACATGTGGGTTTAATAAATTTGAGCAGCTGCAATCATAATGCAGGTGGTTTTGGCAGGTTAACATGTGGTCTGGGGTTTACAGGCAGCTAATACAGTATAGCATGCATTGACAGGCCACAAGATCATTGGGGGGCAATGCCCCCCCCCCCCCCTGCCCCCCCTATGGAGCCTCTCTAAACAGGAGTTCATTTTGCCACCACTGCTGCCTCCAATATCTGCACAACATGAAGGACGTCGCAGGCAGACGAACGAGAAGATAGTCTCTGTCTCCAACCCTTCTCATTTACCATCATCCATGGCAAATGGTAATGCAGATGGTCTCTTCAGACAAGCATGGCCACCTGAAGGACCTGACGACCACACCCCAAATTTGCTGCAGGAGGGGAAGGTAAGGAGTGTTGGGAATCCCCAACTATAGTGGAACCCTGACAACCCACTGACAGACTATATAAGGATATTACCATAGAGAGAATTCACACACTAAATGTACCGGACTACTCAGCACTGTGGACTTTTCCCCCTGAAGCGAGTTTCCTGCGTCCCACACACAACCGTACTCGTAGTCAACCTGTACGGGGAAAGACCCACTTGCGAGTTTTCGTCTGTCAAGACCTTCAGCAGAGCGTGTAGCCGATAAATATATAGCACCACACGTCTCCCCGTGTCTCTAGGCTTCAGCAGAGGGCGTAAATCTCTGCCTAGTCTGAAACGGCCGAAGCCTCTTGAAATAACACTGTCCGGCAGTCGGGATGTGTCCTAGTCGCTACTACCCTGCTAGGCTGGATAGCGGACTTAATTTGTTGTACCGTCTTCCTCTTCTCCAAGTGATGTCTCTGGATAGGGGCTTCAGTGATGCCTCAGAAGCGGCATATGCTGGAGTTGTGTATCTTCGAGTCTTGTACACTGACACGACCGTTTCAACAGCTCTACTCTATGCTAAGACGAAGGTGGCACCCCTCGCTGGGGCTACTATACCGAGGCTAGAGCTCTTAGGACTCACGGAGATGAGGATGAAAAGACTCACTTTCGGAATCACATCGTCACCCTTCCTGGCTACACAGGTGTTGCGCCAGACAGCATCTGACCATCAGGCAGAACATCCAAGAGCAGCCGACATACCGCCATACCTGCCTAATATTGCCATATAAGGATATTGCAGTAGAGTAGCCAGATGCACACATCAAATGCACTATTGACCCCATAACTGCTTAATTAGTATGCATATTGTCATAAGGTCCTGACTGGGTTTCACAGGCTGGGAGCCTATTTAAAGGAGCCAGCTCAGTCTGTTCAAGTTGTGGACAGTAAAGTTTTCTTTTATCATCTTCCTACGCGCCTTATCCCGCTACCATTCCCTGATCCACAACAGCCCGGTATTTCAACTGACCCGACCCTGTATTTTAATTGGTTTTGTTTGAGGGTTTTTAATTTTAATTTTTGTCCTATTTAAAGGGGGCATGTGGGCATGTGTACCACAATTTCAAATTTTGTCCTTCACTTTTTGCAGTTATTTTGAGGACAAGTGGTGTATTTGCTCTAGGTAACCTCTGTGCAACACAGTGTTGATCTGGACTCAATATACCTTGACCACTCATAAGTACATGAAACTCCGCCCCAAATATAGGATGTTTATTTTAAGGGGTGTTACCAAGATTTTGTCACTTTTTTTTGCCATGTAATTATTCAATTGACTAGAACCATGATTGTTCATGTGTGTCCATCTACAACGAGGCCAGTTATCCCTGCAGCTTAAACTTGGCATTCCTACCATATGCCTGGAACAGCAATGTGATTGGGTCACTTACTACAAGTTCGGTGACACAAATTTACGCAAAGATACGGATGGTAAAGGGTCGATTGAACCAAACTGAGGCGGGTGAGCTACAATTAGACTGTACCTATGCAGAGGCGAGGTAATGGTTGCTTTACCTATTATAAAGCTGCTTTACATGGGAGTGAGGCAAATTTCTAAGCCAATTGCACGGCAGATCAAGAAAGGCGCCGCGAGAAGTCCTTTCTTTAGCAAATATGTGTGCATACCACCTGCTCAGAGTGAGTGTTTTGAATATATTTATATAACTGCTTCTTCTGTTGGTTTGTAGTGCGTCGTTTTCCCCTGTTTTGCTGTACCTTACGCTAGAACTCTAACACTCAGCGTCAGTTACCCCAGCATAGCCCTACACATAGGCTAGGCATCTGTAGCCCCCAGCAGAGCCTAGGCATCTGTAGCCGCCAGCAGAGCCTACACATAGGCTAAGCATCTGTAGGTTCCAGCAGAGCTCTACACATAGGCTAGGCATCTGTAGCTTCCAGCAGAGCTCTACACATAGGCTAAGCATCTGTAGCTTCCAGCAGAGCTCTACACATAGGCTAGGCATCTGTAGCCCCCAGCAGAGCTCTACACATAGGCTAGGCATCTGTAGCTTCCAGCAGAGCTCTACACATAGGCTAGGCATCTCTAGCCCCCAGCAGAGCTCTACACATAGGCTAAGCTTCCAGCAGAGCTCTTACACATAGGCTAGGCATCTGTAGCCCCCAGCAGAGCTCTACACATAGGCTAGGCATCTGTAGCTTCCAGCAGAGCTCTACACATGTAGGCTAGGCGTTGGTAGCCCCCCAGCAGAGCTCTACACATAGGCTAGGCATCTGTAGCCCCCAGCAGAGCTCTACACATAGGCTAGGCATCTGTAGCCCCCAGCAGAGCTCTACACATAGGCTAGGCATCTGTAGCTTCCAGCAGAGCTCTACACATAGGCTAGGCATTGGTAGTCCCCAGCAGAGCTCTACACATAGGCTAGGCATCTGTAGCCCCCAGCAGAGCTCTACACATAGGCTAGGCATCTGTAGCCCCCAGCAGAGATCTACACGGGCTAGGCATCTGTAGCTTCCAGCAGAGATCTACACATAGGCTAGGCATCTGTCCTCCCAATCCTTAAAGTACTGACACTCAAGAAAGGCACAATCCCTTTTCTCTGTATGTTTTGCAGACCTTTATGTAGTTCCTCTCCACTGGAAGAGTTTTCAAAATACCCGTCTTAAAGTACGGGCAAAATGTAGCCCTGATGTAGAAACTCTAGTGATATGCATTTGTTATGTCCACAAGTGGGTGAGCTCTCGGCTAATTGGACCTTTCACTATTGTATGAAGCATATCAGAACTTGTTAAGTGACAAACTGTACCATGTACTAGCACAGTACTTTTTCAACATGGCCATGGAAAATCAACTACTAAGAGCAGCTGCGATAACCAGCTATCAACTTAGCATCCTGTTATAAAATGCTACGTCCATTGAAGTCCCTCCTCTCTCTATCTGAGAGAGAGCTAGTGATATATAACGTGATAGAATTGTTGATAAAGGCATAATCAAATTAATAATAGAGAGGATGTCAGTGGTCAACTCAACAGTGCTGGCTTTTTCTTCATATGAAGACTTCAGTTGACAGTTAACAAAACCAAATATCTTCTAATTCATTGCTCATTCCTAGAGATGTACTTGTCCATGACAAGTTGTGCTCTATATATAGCATATCCCATGGCAAAACTAAATGTGCTTATTTTAGTCCGTGCTTCCTATGAAGGTTTACACCTTTGCAACCCCTACACCTTTTCAGGCCCATTTCTAGTTCTAGGAGTTATTAATTAAGAGCCACCCCCATAAAGGCAATCTCGGTACTAATTTATTGTAATATTGATCGCAGATACTTTTTTACTTCCTCTTATTCTCCCTCGAGGTATAAGGTGTAGTTTTAAATAAAATAAAAATTATGCATTTGCTTTACTTTATGAATGAAAAAGCCCAGTCCTTTGTTGGCCCCCACTCCTTTTCTGGCCCACTTGCCTTGCATTTGTAAACAGGTCAATTGTAAATTGGTGTTAAGCCAGTGTGAATCACTAATACAACAGTAATAAATGAGAACAACGCATTGAGAGGGGGGGGGGGGGGGGTTTCGTGGCTTCTGCCCAGCCCAGTATGTACACAATACTGCATGGATATATTAATACCGGAACTGAATGGCTCAGATGTGGCTATTGACACGATATTTCAGTCATTAGCCTCAGAACACATTTCACTGATAGCAGTCAGCACTCTATCAAAAATTATGACATCTTCCAAGCAAGTAGAAGCAGATGAAGCAATTTATTGGCAGCAATAAAGTTACAATACCCACTAGCAAGTAAACCAGAAGTGACTTAATAAGGGAGGACCAGATCAATCTTTTTTTCTAAAAACAACAACAAAAAACACTAGAAAACACACACACCTTTATCCATTTTCAATCTTCTGTGAGTTTGGCAATTAAATCAAGCATTGTCAATTGCACACATTGAGGTCATTAAAAAAATCACACATTTAGATCAATTTACACCTAAGGGTGGGTCGGCAACATTTACCCTGTGCTAGAAGAGTAACCACAGATGCTGCAAAAGTTTTTTCTACTACACTAGCATGTGGAAAGTGAGCACACAGACTGGCCAAGGCTATATACTACACTAGCATGTGAAGTGAGCACACAGACTGGCCAAGGCTATACTACACTAGCATGTGAAGTGAGCACACGGACTGGCCAAGGCTATATACTACAACAGCATGTGAAGTGAGCACACAGACTGGACTCAATAAGAAAAGGGATGAGTTGAAAAACTGATCATTCGTACAACTTTCTGATGATAAACTCAAGGGAAATTTTTTAAGTGAGTTAGAAACATATTGTCGTCCATGCACTTCTATGGCATGTTATTCACGCTTCCTCTCATCTATTTCTCAAACGAAACTGCAGCATAAAAAGTATCCAAACTCAAGAATGGTTGACAATAATGAGCTGAAGCTTGAAACAGTTAGTATATCATGAATAATGAAAGAAAGAAAAAAATGCTTTTTAAAATGGTCTGGTCCTTAATTGTGGTTTGGCTGGTGTTAATCTGCACCTACCGACGGTTATACTAATGAGAAGTATATATATATCAAAGTGACTTATTGTAATCGTCCTTCGTCCTGGAATATAGCAAGTCATTTCACTCGGCAAGCTGCATTTTCACTTGCCTTCCTCATGAAAATTTTGTGTGTGCTCATGAAATAACTCACCCTTGTGTAATATATGAGTGTATTGCACATCCTTGTCTAGTAAGACTTGTATATGAGTGTATTGTACATCCTTGTCTAGTAAGACATATATGATGAGTGTATTGTACATCCTTGTCTAGTAAGACATGTATATGAGTGTATTGTACATCCTTGTCTAGTAAGACACATATATGAGTGTATTGCACATCCTTGTCTAGTAAGGCATATATATGAGTGTATTGCACATCCTTGTCTAGTAAGACATATATATGAGTATATTGTACATCCTTGTCTAGTAAGACACATATATGAGTGTATTGCACATCCTTGTCTAGTAAGACACATATATGAGTGTATTGTACATCCTTGTCTAGTAAGACATGTATATGAGTGTATTGCACATCCTTGTCTAGTAAGACATGTATATGAGTGTATTGCACATCCTTGTCTAGTAAGACATATATGAGTGTATTGTACATCCTTGTCTAGTAGTAAGACATATATATGAGTGTATTGTACATACTTGTCTAGTAAGACATATATATGAGTGTATTGCACATCCTTGTCTAGTAAGACATATATATGAGTGTATTGTACATACTTGTCTAGTAAGACATATATGAGTGTATTTGAGTGTATTGTAAAAGTGCAATGTTATTAAATAATTTCCCCTTCGGATTCCCAACCACAGACCAGATAAATTGACACTGGAACTTCATAACTTTTATATAATTGTCCAAACAAAATGTCGCATTTCAATTTAGACTAACCCAAGATCTGATTCATTGGCATGGGCGTGGCTTTGTAGGGTGGGGGGGGGGGGGGAAATGAAGTATACATATATACACGTCCATATATTCACACCACACATGTCTATATATTCACACCACACACAACATGTCTATATATTCACACCACACACAACATGTCTATATATTCACACCATACACAACATGTCTATATATTCACACCACACAACATGTCTATATATTCACACCACACACGTCTATATATTCACACCACACAACATGTCTATATATTCACACCTCACACAACATGTCTATATATTCACACCACACAGTCTATATATTCACACCACACAACATGTCTATATATTCACACCTCACATGTCTATATATTCACACCTCACACAACATGTCTATATATTCACACCACACACAACATGTCTATATATTCACACCATACACAACATGTCTATATATTCACACCTCACACAACATGTCTATATATTCACACCACACACAACATGTCTATATATTCACACCACACAACATGTCTATATATTCACACCTCACACAACATGTCTATATATTCACACCACACACAACATGTCTATATATTCACACCACACACAACATGTCTATATAATATTCACACCTCACACAACATGTCTATATATTCACACCACACACAACATGTCTATATATTCACACCACACACAACATGTCTATATAATATTCACACCACACACAACATGTCTATATATTCGCACCACACACAACATGTCTATATAATATTCACACCACACACAACATGTCTATATATTCACACCACACAACATGTCTATATATTCACACCACACAACATGTCTATATATTCACACCACACACGTCTATATATTCACACCACACACATGTCTATATATTCACACCACATAACATGTCTATATATTCACACCACACAACATGTCTATATATTCACACCTCTCACAACATGTCACACGACACACAACATGTCTATATATTCACACCTCACAACATGTCTATATATTCACACCACACAACATGTCTATATATTCACACCATTCAATACGTCTATATACACATCTGAACATAAGCATATTCATAAGTACACGTTTAGGCATAAGAGGATATCTTGGTACCGCTACCTAGCCACATGCGTGACTCCAGCTCATGTGCTTAGACATATTGATGCAAGCAAAACTTCCCACTTCGCAGTGTTCCACAGGCTGGAGTGGTTTATCAAACTGAGAGTGATGGGAGCTACAGGCTCCACCCACATCAAGCCTCTCAAGGAGGACAATGCTGTGGAGATGGGAGCCGAGCTGCTGGGTGAAGCCTTCATCTACAGTGTGGCTGCTTCATTCCTCATGTTTGAATATTGGAGAAGCAGCCGCCGTGAAGCTCAACTTGAGGCAGAACAAAACAGAGACATCGATATATTACAGGAGAAAGTCAAGAATGTTGAGCAAGTGTTGGACACTATCAATGGCAGAATCACAGAGTTGCAACATTTAGTCACTCTCAAAGGCAAGAAAGGATGATGACAATGATGTCATGGTCATGCAGAAACTGCCCGGGCATGTCAAATTATGTGTTGGCACTTTCTAACGATCGTTTCATGAAATCCTGCAGTGCATTCAATCTTGCATCAATTTCAGATATTTCCTGCGACTGTTTCAAACCTATAGTACATATACACATATTCGCAATGAAACCAGTTCAACTTCCACACTATATAGAGGTGTATCACACTATACAGGTACAGATGTACCACACTAAGTACAGATGTATCACACTATACAGGTACAGATGTACCACACTATACAGAGGTGTACCACCATTAGATGTTCACATTACAGAAACAAACTCACATTGGTGGACACCCTTTGTTTCTTACAATATCCACACTACCCCTTGAAATACTGCAGGTATGCTAGTTTGCTTATAAACTTGGTGTGAAATCCTCTGCCTCTTAAAATATTCCCCTCTGCCTCTTAGAATATCACCTCAGTCTGTTAGAATCTCCCCATTATCTATTAGAACACTCCCCTCTGCCTCTTAGTAGACTTAAGCAGTTGACTAGGATAAAAATGGGTTCCTTCCCCACGGATAAACCTAGCCCTATATCAGCAGGATGACATCAATACCCTACAGATTACTACTGGATTAGAGCTTCAAATAGGATCAGGGCCAGGACAATGGCTAAGGTATGGCCAGGACAATGGTTAGGCTTATAACCAGGACAATGATTAGGCTTATAACCAGGGCTTAAGGCCAGGACAATGGCTAAGCTTGGGCTAGATTTCTGGCCAGAACAAGGGCTAGGTTTCTGGCCAGTACAAAGGCTAGGGTTAGAGCCAGGGCAAGGTCAGGATTAGAGTTGGGGCAATGGCTAGGTTTAGGGCCCAGGACAATGGCTAGTATTAGAGTCAGGGCAATGACTAGGATATAAGTTATAACTTGCGGAATTTAACTATGCTCTGATATCATCATGATGATGACATGGCAGGGTCAAAAGCAAAGCCCACTCCAGCCAAAACTCGCATTGCTAAGTTCTCTAAACTCTCTTAACTATCATGGTATGCTAGAACTAGAGCTACAGCCTTCACACGAGAACTTGAGCACTATGTGTTGAAAGAGCACTAGACTGGTAAGTGGAGTGGCTAACCAAGTTCTGGTGCTGGTATAAGCTCAGTTGTTCTTGTTCTAGTGCAGGCTTCCAGTAACATAGCTAGACATGGCTAGACATGTCTGTATATTAATGGAAATCTCAAGAGTAGATACTGGCTTTCATTTTATTAATGAGTCTACTGAATAAGGACATACTAGTTCAATAAGGCTATAGGTGTAGTAGCTAGGTTATACAAGCTTGGTACACTAGCTGTTGAAAGTTATAACTATCATACGTACTGGGAGCTCTTCTCAGACTTTGGCTCACTTACAGATCTTGGATTGATCCCAACACAAGATTGCTACTTTCCGGACAAGTAAATGGCATTTCATTCCCCCCCCCCCCCCCCCCCCCCCCTTTCCCCCCGAAAACAGCTTTGGCATGTGGGGTCATCACCTAGGTTACAGCTTTGGCGTGTGGGATCATTACCTAGGTTACAGCTTTGGCATGTGGGGTCATTACCTAGGTTACAGCTTTGGCATGTGGGGTCATTACCTAGGTTATAGCTTTGGCATGTGGGGTCATTACCTAGGTTACAGCTTTGGCATGCAGGGTCATTACCTAGGTTACAGCTTTGGCATGTGGGGTCATTACCTAGGTTACAGCTTTGGCATGCGGGGTCATTACCTAGGTTACAGCTTTGGCATGCGGGGTCATTACCTAGGTTACAGCTTTGGCATGCGGGGTCATTACCTAGGTTACAGCTTTGGCGTGTGCGATCATTACCTAGGTTACAGCTTTGGCGTGTGCGATCATTACCTAGGTTACAGCTTTGGCATATGGGGTTATTACCTAGGTTACAGCTTTGGCGTGTGGGGTCATTACCTACATAGGTTCAGCTTTGGCATATGGGGTCATTACCTAGGTTACAGCTATGGCATTCAAACATTTCCCCGTGCCATAAATCTTGGCCATAAATCTTGGCCATGACAAGGCCCCTTCTGGCTTCTAGCTCCACGTATGCAGATCCCAGGTTCCCATCTCTATGGTACTCATAAGCCAAGGAGTCGAGGGTTCTGTGGCACTCGGGACAATACAGTCACACATTCCTTGGAAACCAACAGAGAAACATGGACTCTGCTCTGTAATGACTATTATAATAGTCAACAGCACTCACTGACAACACGCTCCTCCCAGTCTGGACTGTCTGGTCCATACAGGTGCTTTTGCAGAGATTTGGCTCTAACCTCAACACTGCCCTGTCTCCGTGTACGAGGCTCTGCCGAGGAATCCCGCAATGCCTGTCTCTGTGTGCGAGGCTCTGCTGAGGAATCACGCGAGGCCTGTCTCCGTATACGCTCTGCTGAGGAATCATGCGAGGCCCGTCTCCGTGTACGAGGCTCTGCCGAAGAATTGCGCAAGGCCTGTCTCCGGGTACGAGGCTCTGCCGAGGAATCGCGCGAGTGAGACATAAGCTTGGAATAGTTGGAGTTAGGCTCCCTCACAAACACTCTGCGATGACTGCATGATAATCTACTTGAGGATTTCTCTGCCCTAGCAGACGTAGGCTGTCTGTGAGGATGAGGTGCATCTGCTGAGTTGGAGCGTGATCTAGAACGTATGACAACTTTCGGTTTCCTAGAGACAGCAAGAGATAGACAGCAAGAGACAAGATTCACTGACAATCACATCACAAGACACACTTAAGGCCAGCGTTGCCCATTTTATCATAGTTTATGTAAACGTCCATAACTTTGTTGTCCTTCTTCCCCTACATTTTATTTTGGTACCAGAATAGAGCTCTCTGCAAGAGCTTTCTAATGATGTGCTTTATAAGAAGTTTCAGTAAAGTATAGAGGTTTGGAAAAATTCTGACCAGAGTCACAATAAAATGTTCCTCTCCTAAGATATGCCCTATACACACTTCCCTTTTATGGATGTAGTAGAGGAACCACTAAAGCTTGATTCCAGCGAATTTTTTTAACCTCAACACTAATGGAGTTTTCATGACAAGGTCAACAATAATATGGGCATATTAGGGTATATACACATGACTATATAATTGGACTAGCACTTCCAAATTGAAAAACTCCGCGCTACAATCGTAGAGCAAAGATAGAGCTACAAAATGATATATAATGAAGCAGGTATACATAATTTTTCCTTGAGATATCTGTCTTGACCTTCAAAAAAACATGTTTCTGAGAAATCGCTATTGTTGGGCTACTACTATATTGGGCCACCACTAGACTACTTTCACCATAAGTCTATTTTTTTTTGCATTATCTATTCTTCTGAGTAAGATATCAGGGGGAATCTCTTTGAATGTGGTGGCGGCTCTGAAAAGAGCCGGGGGGGAAATGGCTCTGAAAAGAGCCAGTTTGATAAAAAATGGAGACGTAACGAGAGCGTTGCTTCGGCATCTTCTCCAAAGCCCAAAGTTACAGCAAATTGCTCACGTGTCACTCATGTGCAGTACTTCAATTTTTCGTATATTTATGCTCAATTAGAATGCAATGATTCTACTGTACGTGCAATGAGCTGCATTCTAGTACTTGAATAAAGTCTCCAGGGTAAGCGGTCGCAAAGATATGAGCGATCAAACTTTACTGAAGCTGAACTAACCTCCTTCTTCAATTTTCAAGGTGAATGTAAGTGAGAGCCTGGATAAAATCCACCATAACTAGAGACTTGTGCATCCAAATGTTTTCAAATTTGAAAGACAGTTTGTACAGATGTTTAGAAAGGATATAAGCCACCCAAAAAATATTGTCAAAAAATTCAAAATAATGGGCAACGCTGGCCTTAAGGGGGATGGAACCCATTTTTTTTTGACAAAAAGAGGTTTTTGTGTTTTGTTGCTTATATAATTGCACAACATCTATACAAGCTGTCTTTCAAATATGAAGCAATTTGGATGATCCATTGTTTGAGTTATGGTGGATTTTATCTTCATGAGTAAGACCAGTGAAGGGGGGGAGGAGACATCAAAGGGATTTTTTTAATCAACTTTCTAATCCCATAACTTTCCCCCCCTAACTTCTATACAGTTATTTTTGTTATCAAAGTGTTGCTTCTTCTGTGTGCTTTAAAATGATATGTTGAATGACTCTATAGGACCAGTATCTTAGAAGATACATGCAGAAACATTCAGGTCCCTCAAAACCTGTACCCTAATTACTAGCTCTGTGGTAATGAAATTACCCATACTAAAAGGTGATTTTCCTGATAATGTGGATTTTCGGTCTTAGGAACACCTGTATCTTTGTGAAAATTTTAGGAAAAATACTTCATTATATATCATTGTGGAGCCCTTTCTTTCCTCTATCTTTTAAGTGGAGCAAAAGCTGTTTGAAGGGTTTGTGTCACTAGTAATAATTCATATGCCAGGCATACACTACAGAGCCACTTGTACAGTGATAACCATGAGTAGTTTTCTGCACAATCTTTTGACTTAAAAGATAGAGGAAAGAAAGGGCTACATGATGATATATAATGAAGTCTTTTTCCTAAAATTTTCACAAAGATACAGGTGTTCCTAAGACCGAAAATCCACATTATCAGGAAAATCACCTTTTAGTATGGGTAATTTATTGGACCACAGACACACACCTTCCTCAATACTATAAATTTATATCAACTTTCTAATGCCATAACTTTTTCCCCCTTACCTCTATGCAGTTAATTTTGTTATCAAAGTGTTGCTTATTCTGTGTGCTTTAAAATGATATGTTGAATGACTGCATAGGACCATTATCTTAGAAGATACATGCAGAAACATCCAGGTCCCTCAAACCTGTACCCTAATTACTGGAACAACTCTAGCTCCAAGCCTGTGGCTTTTCACAAGCTCAAACTTGGTTGAGTGGTTTCCTTATGCTCTGAAGCGTGTATTGGGCAGACCATATTTGGCATGCGCTATACCTAGCTAAAGTTAGAGTGTGCCGTGTTGATTAGATTAGGATTTTCCCTGGGAAAATCCCTATTCTGGGAAAATCCCTATTTTACACATACGGCAGGCGCTAACTCTTGCTGTGTATAGCGCATACCAAATATAGTCTGCCCATTACACGCTTCAGAGCATAAGGAAACCACTCAACCAAGTTTGAGCTTGTGACAAGCCACAGGCATGGAGCTAGAGTTGTTCCAGTAATTAGGGTACAGGTTTTGAGGGACCTGGATGTTTCTGCATGTATCTTCTAAGATACTGGTCCTATAGAGTCATTCAACATATCATTTTAAAGCACACAGAAGAAGCAACACTTTGATAAAAAAATTAACTGTATAGAAGAAAGGGGAGAAAAGTTATGGAATTAGAAAGTTGATATAAAAAAATTCCCTTTGATGTCTCCTCCCCCCCTTCACTGGTCTTACTCATGAAGATAAAATCCACCATAACTCAACAATGGATCATCCAAATTGCTTCATATTTGAAAGACAGCTTGTACAGATGTTGTGCAATTATATAAGCAACAAAACACAAAAACCTCTTTTTGTCAAAAAAAAATGGGTTACATCCCCCTTAAGGCCGGTTCACAATATACATAACGCGTCGCGTCGCATCAAATCGCGTCGCGACGAGTTGCGTGAATTGTGAACGTGTCGCATCCTATAATCGCGTCGCATCGCATCGCATTGCCTGAATAGACTCGAGTTCTATTCCAGCGTCGTGTAGCGGCGCGATTGACCAGAATTTGAACTTTGAACCGTGAATTAACACTTTTAGCTCAGATGGACATTGAAAAGCTTATTGAAATTATTAGGTACTTTGTGTGCCTCTGGGATGTGACAATTATCAGTTACAAGGATGATATCAAGGCCAGAGAAAATGCACGGAAGAAAGTTGCTATGGAAGTAAGAACTATTATTGCCCTATTCCATAAGCTAGGAAGTTGTTTTACTGCTTGGCCATGTGATATATATGTTGGAGATGATAAGCTAGCTGTTTTATGCTTAGCTTTTTGTTATAATAGGTTGGAGAAGGAGTAACTGTAGACCAGTGTTCCAAAAAATGGAAGAATTTGAGAGACCACTTCGTCAGGGAACTGAAGAAGAAAAAGACTCCAAGTGGTGGAAAGGGCCCTCCCTTCGTGTCATCCTGGCCCTACTTGTGAAATTGAATTTTTTATAAATGATACAGTTCGGCACACAGCGTCTACTAGGTCCAGCTCACTGGGGATCCCGCCAAAGAAAAGGAGGAAAAGAATAAATAAAGATGAGGAAATGGATGAAGCTATATGTAAGGGGTTGATGGAGTCTCGTGAGCGATGGGCCAAGAAAAAAGAGGATGACAAGAAAAGCCCAGACTTTTACTTTGGGATGGAGGTTGGCGAGAGGCTCAGTGTAATGACACGTCGCCAAAAGGCTATTGCTAAAGTGCGAATAGAACACGTACTTTTAGAAGAAGAGTTTCCTTCTGAACATTATCATCGACCACCCATTCCTCCTCCTCCACCCTCTCAGTCACAGTCTCAGTCCAGTAACTTTGGAGCAGACAATTTATATGAATACTAAATTATTATTATAATTTTTCTTCATATTTTCACATGCCCTGGACCGCCCAGGATACACCAAACGTACACACACATTATTTTCTTTACGTGCTGCATGTTCTTGTTTTTTCTGTGATCCTGTTGATCGTTGATCGTGTTAATAATATAATAGTCCCTCCCTCCCCCCACTCCAAATTGTAACACGAAATTATTTCTTGTCGCTTCGGACAAATGAAACGAATTGAACTTGAAACAAAATATATATTACTATTATTAAGTGTTGTACGTTCATTGTGTCCTTCGTATATGGATGTACTGCCATGACACTTCTCCTTCACTACTGGTAAAATAATCTCTGTAGCTGTCATGGATGGAGGCTGCAGACCTTGAATGCCTGCATACACAGGGGATGGAGTAAAGTATTTATGTATTTCATATATACTTAAATGGACACATACCGGTTACTACTTGTCCGTGCCACCGACGCCATACTAGTGGACTGTTCCTCATCTGTCCGCCATGCACCGTTAATCACATTACCCTCGCCATCTTCCCCATCAGTGAAACCAGGAGGGCAGTACACACGGGACTCGGTGGTCCGAAGATAGTTGTGTATACCAGGGCAGCATTAGCCCTCCACAACAACCCTGTCAGGCTGGGCTATTATGGGCCTCCTGAAGAGTCTCCACCTACATGTATACACACAAATGATCAACATATAATCACTTGCATCACAAAAAGGCAGTACCTAGAAGCAAGAATGCCAAATGAATTTTCAATAATTCTTCGAGCTCTGCTCAATCGATAGTTGAAAATGGACTTTCCCTCTGCAATAAAGAAAAAATAATAATATGCCTTATTTATTCTTAATAACACAAGTACCTGAGAGATTTCTCCCTGGATATGGCCGTAGCATATTGGTACGGAGAGGGAAAGCCTCATCTCCAACAATAGCATACGGTAACTTGGGTTGTATGGTACCTGGAAGTGCTCTGGGTTCAGGGAATGAGAGGGAATTCTGTTCCAGTGCCTTGCCGAATTCGGAGTGGGCTAGTACCCCACCATCACTGTGGCGACCAACACCCCCAAGATCCACCAAGGTAAACCTACAATGACAAAGACCACTGTGATCAACAGATACACAAGCAAACAAAAATGACATACCTATAGTGTGCATCACAAACTGCTAGCAGAACCACCAAGTGTGTCCCCTTGTAATTATAATACAGGGACCCACTATTGATGGGCGCTTGCACAGCAATGTGCTTACCATCAATCGCTCCTTTAAATGAAACACACAATAATGAAGAATAGCTGTATGAGCATGACACATAGTGAAGCATAGCTGCGAGCATAAAACACACATACCAACACAATTAGGGAAGTTCCACCTCTTCTCGAACTCGCTACTAATATCCTCCCAATGCCGAGCACAAGTTGGAGCCTTTAGATAGTCACTAGCAAGCACCCTTGATATGACTTCGCAAGTCTCTTTTATGATTGCACACACTGTCGATCTTCCCATGCGAAAGCCGAATGACAAAGAGACCCGGACAATGTATAAAATGTGCTACCATGCTAGTATGAACAATGTTTATTCTTACTAGTGTATACAAGTGTTGGGTATGGAAACTGATACTTACTTGCGAGTTACCCGTAGCTAGATAACGGATAGTAAGTGCTAGCCGTTCTGCTGCTGATATCTGTGCTCGGTAGAGTGACTGGTACTCACGACGCATCAAAAATGGATTGACCTTTATAACAGAATCTGATAGCAAGCATATAGCTATTCTGCTCTTATTATTACCTTCTCCAACAGTGAATCAAACCTCTCCCTGGACATCCTCAAATAACGGAAATGGCTTTCAGGGTCAGATATCCTCATTTCCTGAGAAGATTGTGGTATTCACCCTGCTGTCTCCATTCTTCAATATAGGACGAACCCACATTCTCCTTTTCCTCTTCCTCCTCCTTCTAGCGACTGCTAATAGCTCTAGCTCTTCGTCACTACTCTCCATACACAGCCGAAGTGCGCTCGATTGGATAATTTTGGGCGGAGTGGGGTTTGAAGTTCAAACTAGCGATCGCGCGTCGACGCTATATTGTGAACCAAAACAAGCAATGCGATGCGACGCGTTTATGTATATTGTGAACCGGCCTTTATTCTCACTATACCTTAAGCCAATTCGCATTCTACTAAGCACCATAATAGGACAATTTTTATGCTCTAACCCCAGAGTTAATTAAAATCCTCCCTAATCAAACAAATCAAAATGGTCCCACACGTGATTAGCACCATTCGGTAAAGTGATTAACAACCTATCCCAAATTAACATCTTACCTTAAAGTGATTAATATCAGCTTCTATAAAGTCCCATTCAAAGTTAACTCACCTGTCAAGTGATTAACACCCTACCTATAGTGATTAACACCCTCGGCTGTAAAGTAATTAACACCCTACCTATAGTGATTTACACCCTCGGCTGTAAAGTAATTAACATCCTACCTTGGTAAAGCAATTAACACCAGCCATCTATAGTGAGTGATTAACATTCTACCATATAAGTAATTAACATATCCCTTCTACTTACATCTGTAAAGTTAATTAATAAACTACCAACAGCATAGTCCACATGACTCTATATGCATTAGACTCGATTAGAGGCACAAAGTGCATATTTCCAGCATCCACACTGAATCTTGGAAATTGCATCCCAATGCACACCAGATCCAGCACTTTGAATTGTGAGTGTGCATTAAATATAACAATGACGTGAGTGTGCATTAAATATAACAGTGATGTGAGTGTGCATTAAATATAACAATGACGTGAGTGTGCATTAAATATAACAGTGATGTGAGTGTGCATTAAATATAACAGTGATGTGAGTGTGCATTAAATATAACAATGACATGAGTGTGCATTAACCATCTCACCGGCATAAGCGCCTGTAGGCGCGAAAATTACCGCTACTTAAAAAATTATAAAAAATTAACCAGTCACGAAAAAAATAAAATAAACATATTTTCGCATAGCTAAAGCTTTGCTCTATGAAAAATTAAAATATAAGGTATGTATAATGTCGGTAACCATGAAAAACGTGACGTCAAACTTCACTTCCGGTTTTGGAATATAGATGTCAGTTCGATATAATCGAGATGAAGTTATCTGTCAGCTTTTTTATGATGATTTTGGCCTTTCCAAGAGTGATAGCTCTTAAGGAGATAAAGAAAATACCCCTGCTTACTTGGGAAGCCACGTGGTTGACGTGAATGAGCTAGCAGCTCTGACAAGAGATTGGTAGCCATAGCCCACGTGGTTGACGTGAATGAGCTAGCAGCTCTGACAAGATGTCATTGGTAGCCATAGCCCTACCCACCTGCCGCTACCTCTCTTGATATGCATGTATCATAATCTAGTAATGTAAAGGTATATAGAGTAAGATTTATTATGTTATATTGAGGTCCTTCATACATCTCTCCTTCTGACTCTGATGAGTCAGTGATGCAAGTACACCTTCCTATTCAGGTCCATGTAATGACATTCACAGTTATGTGGTGGTTGCCAGCTTCATATAATGATATTCATATAAAATTTATATGTTTGCAAAAATATATTCTTCGATTGTCAGATACTAACTTGTCACTCGATGAGCAATAGTAAACTTTTGAGCATTCTTAGTGGACAATAATGAAAGCTAGAAACAGTTCCCGTTTCTTATAATGAGATTCACGATGTTGTGGTTTATTGCTAGGCCACCAAATTTGGTTACAATATTCATCCACTCATTAGCTATCACCTGATATATGGTTGCTAGGTACTTTACATCATGCATCTTTAAATATAATAAATATTAAGAAAATCATTCATTTTGAGAAAAAACCCTCTGTAAAGTTACCGGTGAGAGGCTTAAATATAACAGTGATGTGAGTGTGCATTAAATATAACAATGACGTGAGTGTGCATTAAATATAACAATGATGTGAGTGTGCATTAAATATAACAATGATGTGAGTGTGCATTAAATATAACAATGATGTGAGTGTGCATTAAATATAACAATGATGTGAGTGTGCATTAAATATAACACTGACGTGAGTGTGCATTAAATATAACAGTGATGTGAGTGTGCATTAAATATAACAATGATGTGAGTGTGCATTAAATATAACAGTGACGTGAGTGTGCATTAAATATAACAATGACGTGAGTGTGCATTAAATATAACAATGATGTGAGTGTGCATTAAATATAACAATGATGTGAGTGTGCATTAAATATAACAATGATGTGAGTGTGCATTAAATATAACAGTGATGTGAGTGTGCATTAAATATAACAGTGATGTGAGTGTGCATTAAATATAACAGTGATGTGAGTGTGCATTAAATATAACAGTAATGTGAGTGTGCATTAAATATAACAGTGATGTGAGTGTGCATTAAATATAACAATGATGTGAGTGTGCATTAAATATAACAATGATGTGAGTGTGCATTAAATATAACAATGATGTGAGTGTGCATTAAATATAACAATGACATGAGTGTGCATTAAATATAACAATGTGAGTGTGCATTAAATATAACAGTGATGTGAGCGTGCATTAAATATAACTGATGTGAGTGTGCATTAAATATAACAATGATGTGAGTGTGCATTAAATATAACAATGATGTGAGTGTGCATTAAATATAACAATGATGTGAGTGTGCATTAAATATAACAATGATGTGAGTGTGCATTAAATATAACAATGTGAGTGTGCATTAAATATAACAATGATGTGAGTGTGCATTAAATATAACAATGATGTGAGTGTGCATTAAATATAACAGTGATGTGAGTGTGCATTAAATATAACAGTGATGTGAGTGTGCATTAAATATAACAATGATGTGCATTAAATATAACAATGATGTGAGTGTGCATTAAATATAACAGTGATGTGAGTGTGCATTAAATATAACAATGATGTGAGTGTGCATTAAATATAACAATGACGTGAGTGTGCATTAAATATAACAGTGATGTGAGTGTGCATTAAATATAACAATGATGTGAGTGTCCATTAAATATAACAATGATGTGAGTGTGCATTAAATATAACAGTGATGTGAGTGTGCATTAAATATAACAATGACATGAGTGTGCATTAAATATAACAATGATGTGAGTGTGCATTAAATATAACAATGATGTGAGTGTGCATTAAATATAACAATGATGTGAGTGTGCATTAAATATAACAATGACATGAGTGTGCATTAAATATAACAATGATGTGAGTGTGCATTAAATATAACAGTGATGTGAGTGTGCATTAAATATAACAATGATGTGAGTGTGCATAAAATATAACAATGATGTGAGTGTGCATTAAATATAACAATGATGTGAGTGTGCATTAAATATAACAGTGATGTGAGTGTGCATTAAATATAACAGTGATGTGAGTGTGCATTAAATATAACAATGATGTGAGTGTGCATTAAATATAACAATGATGTGAGTGTGCATTAAATATAACAGTGATGTGAGTGTGCATTAAATATAACAATGATGTGAGTGTGCATTAAATATAACAGTGATGTGAGTGTGCATTAAATATAACAATGATGTGAGTGTGCATTAAATATAACAGTGATGTGAGTGTGCATTAAATATAACAGTGATGTGAGTGTGCATTAAATATAACAATGATGTGAGTGTGCATTAAATATAACAATGATGTGAGTGTGCATTAAATATAACAATGATGTGAGTGTGCATTAAATATAACAGTGATGTGAGTGTGCATTAAATATAACAATGATGTGAGTGTGCATTAAATATAACAATGATGTGAGTGTGCATTAAATATAACAATGATGTGAGTGTGCATTAAATATAACAATGATGTGAGTGTGCATTAAATATAACAATGATGTGAGTGTGCATTAAATATAACAGTGATGTGAGTGTGCATTAAATATAACAATGATGTGAGTATGCATTAAATATAACAGTGATGTGAGTGTGCATTAAATATAACAGTGATGTGAGTGTGCATTAAATATAACAATGATGTGAGTGTGCATTAAATATAAGTGATGCAAGTGTGCATTAAATATAACAATGATGTGAGTGTGTATTAAATATAACAATGATGTGAGTGTGCATTAAATATAACAATGATGTGAGTGTGTATTAAATATAACAATGACGTGAGTGTGCATTAAATATAACAATGATGTGAGTGTGCATTAAATATAACAATGATGTGAGTGTGCATTAAATATAACAATGATGTGAGTGTGCATTAAATATAACAATGATGTGAGTGTGCATTAAATATAACAATGATGTGAGTGTGCATTAAATATAACAATGATGTGAGTGTGCATTAAATATAACAATGATGTGAGTGTGCATTAAATATAACAATGATGCGAGTGTGCACTAAATATAACAATGTGAGTGTGCATTAAATATAACAGTGATGTGAGTGTGCATTAAATATAACAATGATGCGAGTGTGCATTAAATATAACAGTGATGTGAGTACATTAAATATAACAATGATGTGAGTGTGCATTAAATATAACAATGATGTGAGTGTGCATTAAATATAACAGTGATGTGAGTGTGCATTAAATATAACAATGATGTGAGTGTGCATTAAATATAACAGTGACGTGAGTGTGCATTAAATATAACTGAGTGTGCATTAAATATAACAATGATGTGAGTGTGCATTAAATATAACAGTGATGTGAGTGTGCATTAAATATAACAATGATGTGAGTGTGCATTAAATATAACAATGATGTGAGTGTGCATTAAATATAACAATGTGAGTGTGCATTAAATATAACAGTGATGTGAGTGTGCATTAAATATAACAATGATGCGAGTGTGCATTAAATATAACAGTGATGTGAGTACATTAAATATAACAATGATGTGAGTGTGCATTAAATATAACAATGATGTGAGTGTGCATTAAATATAACAGTGATGTGAGTGTGCATTAAATATAACAATGATGTGAGTGTGCATTAAATATAACAATGATGTGAGTGTGCATTAAATATAACAATAATGTGAGTGTGCATTAAATATAACAGTGATGTGAGTGTGCACTAAATATAACAATGATGTGAGTGTGCATTAAATATAACTGATGTGAGTGTGCATTAAATATAACAATGATGTGAGTGTACATTAAATATAACAGTGATGTGAGTGTGCATTAAATATAACAGTGATGTGAGTGTGCATTAAATATAACAATGACGTGAGTGTGTATTAAATATAACAATGATGTGAGTGTGCATTAAATATAACAATGATGTGAGTGTGCATTAAATATAACAATGATGTGAGTGTGCATTAAATATAACAATGATGTGAGTGTGCATTAAATATAACAATGATGTGAGTGTGCATTAAATATAACAATGATGTGAGTGTGCATTAAATATAACAATGATGTGAGTGTACATTAAATATAACAATGATGTGAGTGTGCATTAAATATAACAATGATGTGAGTGTGCATTAAATATAACAATGATGTGAGTGTGCATTAAATATAACAGTGATGTGAGTGTGCATTAAATATAACAATGATGTGAGTGTGCATTAAATATAACAATGATGTGAGTGTGCATTAAATATAACAATGATGTGAGTGTGCATTAAATATAACAATGATGTGAGTGTGCATTAAATATAACAATGACGTGAGTGTGCATTAAATTTAACAACAATGCGAGTTGTAACTTCACCTGCAGTGGTAGCAGTTTAGAGTTGGGAGACATCCAGGCACTAATCAGCCTGTGACACACTGCCGAAGTCTTTAGAGGATTTTCAAGAGTCAAGCAGCATGGGACAGGGAAGACATGGCAGCAGTAAGGACCAAGTCTAAGAGAGCTGAGCAGCATGGGATAGGGATGACCTCAGCAGTGAGGACCAAGGCTAAAAGAGCTGAGCAGCATTGGAGAGGGATGACCTGGCAGCAGTGAGGACCAAGGCTAAGAGAGCTGAGCAGCATTGGAGAGGGATGACCTCAGCAGTGAGGACCAAGGCTAAGAGAGCTGAGCAGCATTGGAGAGGGATGACCTCAGCAGTGAGGACCAAGGCCAAGAGAGCCGAGCAGCATTGGAGAGGGATGACCTCAGCAGTGAGGACCAAGGCTAAGAGAGCTGAGCAGCATTGGAGAGGGATAATCTCAGCAGTGAGGACCAAGGCCAAGAGAGCTGAGCAGCATTGGAGAGGGATGACCTGGCAGTAGTGAGGACCAAGGCTAAGAGAGCTGAGCAGCATTGGAGAGAGATGACCTGGCAGCAGTGAGGACCAAGGCTAAGAATCTGATCCAGAAAAATACAAAATCTGTTGTTAACAATTTTTCATCGTCTAAAAAGAGGAACATATAGAATAGGTAAGGGGACACCTTAATTACAAGATTACTAACAGCTCATACACACACACACCAGGTGGCACAGAGAAGAGAGCTAGCTTCAAGACATGCTTGACCCTAATATATTTGAAGTTCAGGGAAGTGAACACGGATGGCAATGGCTGCACTTCCCTAGATGATGCCATCTTTCCTTCTTACTACACATGCGCAGTGCTGTTGGGTTGACAGTATCTCTGTGATCCAGGGATTCCCAAGTGCAGCCTTTGAGAGACATGATAGCATTCTACAGAGTATGTTAGCAATCTTATCCACACCTTATCGACTGGTTTCTCTTCAGAAGCTGATCGCGTCTTATATCAACATTGCCAGTATCATTAAACACACATCTCGTGCTCGACGAAAACAAACAAACTTCAGTTTTAATATTTAAAGTTGTAACTCTAGTAGCTGTAGGTGCAAGGCTGGAGAGTTAGCTATTACCTTTGCATGTGGCTAAAGGACAGCCATCGTGTGAGTGGCTACGACCAAAGTACCTGTCCTACCTGTAGATGCTATCCTGGCTGAAGAATGGATCCCCCCCGAGCTGTTACCCCAACAGTAAGAAGGGTCTTCAGGAAGTTCAACAGCATTAGTTCAGCACTGACACTCCATTTTATTGACCTCTGATAAAACAACAGGTGAATGCCTCATGGACTACCACATCAATTGGATCAAGAGGATGATTACACACAAAGTTGGATATTGTGCAAAGTAACCGGAGAAGAGAGTCGTGCTACAGTACATAAAGGTTTTGTGTACTTATCCCATCAGTGCCCGCCGCTCTCTGTTGCAGGTGAGGACCTTGCTTCTCCCCCACCAAGTGCGGGTGCTAGTGGTGTTTCAGGTGAGGACCTTGCTTCTCCCCCACCAAGTGCTGGTGCTAGTGGTGTTGCAGGTGAGGACCTTGCTTCTTCCTCACCAAGTGCTGGTGCTAGTGGTGTTGCAGGTGAGGACCTTGCTTCTCCCCCACCAAGTGCTGGTGCTAGTGGTGTTGCAGGTGAGGACCTTGCTTCTCCCCCACCAAGTGCGGGTGCTAGTGGTGTTGCAGGTGAGGACCTTGCTTCTCCCCCACCAAGTGCGGGTGCTAGTGGTGTTGCAGGTGAGGACCTTGCTTCTCCCCCACCAAGTGCTGATGCTAGTGGTGTTGCAGGTGAGGACCTTGCTTCTCCCCCACCAAGTGCTGGTGCTAGTGGTGTTGCAGGTGAGGACCTTGTTTCTCCCCCACCAAGTGCTGATGCTAGTGGTGTTGCAGGTGAGGACCTTGCTTCTTCCTCACCAAGTGCTGGTGCTAGTGGTGTTGCTAGTGGTGGTGAAACACATGAGACTTGATTTGGGTGTGGCATGGCATCAAACATTATTATATTGCGTAGTAGGTTATGTTTCTAACACATTTTCACCCCAACACACGCCCCCTGCATACACATCCCCTGCATATACCCCCCGTGTACACACACCCTGGGGTCCAATCATCAAAATTTGCGTGGCAGAAGACCCCACCATGTCCACTCTGTTTCTTGATTTTGGTGAGAGCGTGGGTGGTAGTGGTTGTCAATCGTATGGCCTGCTGTCACAAATCTTTTTGGGACTCAGCTCATTGCTGAGGAATACGAGAGGGAGAAGCTCTTGGCACGACAGGAGAAACTGCTCTGAACTGGCAATGATGCCTGTCTTTGCAAGATGCCAGGCATAACTGACATAACTGACAAAAATATCAGGCAAGACTAACAAAGATGCCAGGCAAGACTAACAAAGATGTCAGGCAAGACTAACAAAGATGTCGGGCATGACTAACAAAGATGTCGGGCATGACACAAAGATGTCGGGCATGACTAACAAAGATGTCGGGCATGACACAAAGATGTCGGGCATGACTAACAAAGATGTCGGGCATGACTAACATGACTAACAAAGATGTCGGGCATGACTAACAAAGATGTCGGGCATGACTAACAAAGATGTCGGGCATGACTAACAAAGATGTCGGGCATGACTAATAAAGATGTCGGGCATGACTAACAAAGATGTCAGGCAAGACTAACAAAGATGTCGGGCATGACTAACAAAGATGTCGGGCATGACTAACATGACTAACAAAGATGTCGGGCATGACTAACAAAGATGTCGGGCATGACTAACAAAGATGTCAGGCATGACTAACAAGATGTCGGGCATGACTAACAAAGATGTCAGGCATGACTAACAAAGATGTCGGGCATGACTAACAAAGATGTCAGGCATGACTAACAAAGATGTCGGGCATGACTAACAAAGATGTCGGGCATGACTAACAAAGATGTCGGGCATGACTAACATAGATGTCGGGCATGACTAACAAAGATGTCGGGCATGACTAACAAAGATGTCAGGCATGACTAACAAAGATGTCGGGCATGACTAACAAAGATGTCGGGCATGACTAACATGACTAACAAAGATGTCGGGCATGACTAACAAAGATGTCGGGCATGACTAACAAAGATGTCAGGCATGACTAACAAAGATGTCGGGCATGACTAATAAAGATGTCGGGCATGACTAACAAAGATGTCGGGCATGATTAACAAAGATGTCAGGCATGACTAACAAAGATGTCAGGCATGACTAACAAAGATGTCGGGCATGACTAACAAAGATGTCGGGCATGACTAACAAAGATGTCGGGCATGACTAACAAAGATGTCGGGCATGACTAACAAAGATGTCGGGCATGACTAACAAAGATGTCGGGCATGACTAACATGACTAACAAAGATGTCGGGCATGACACAAAGATGTCGGGCATGACTAACAAAGATGTCGGGCATGACTAACAAAGATGTCGGGCATGACTAACATGACTAACAAAGATGTCGGGCATGACTAACAAAGATGTCGGGCATGACTAACAAAGATGTCGGGCATGACTAATAAAGATGTCGGGCATGACTAACAAAGATGTCGGGCATGATTAACAAAGATGTCGGGCATGACTAACAAAGATGTCGGGCATGACTTAACAAAGATGTCGGGCATGACTAACAAAGATGTCGGGCATGACTAACAAAGATGTGAGGCATGACTAACAAAGATGCCAGGCAAAACTTTTCCTTAGTCTATCGCTACACACATAACTTTTCTCCATTGAAAGGCCCCCCAGACTGTGTTGCGGTCTGTGCCCTTGTTTCCTTTCCCCCTATATTCTGACCAGTCCACCCAACCTTTACTAGCCCTAGCCCTATCCACGGCAGTTGACACGGTCTATCAGGAGACACTCAAAAATTGAAGGTCATGACAAATTTGTCAAAATTGCTCATGACAACATGAGGGCAAGTATCCCCCTCGGCAGCACAGCAAGGTCATTGCCATGACATGACGGCAAGCGTCCTAGGCAGCACAGTAAGGTCATTGCCATGACAACATGAGGGCAAGTATCCTCCTAGGCAGCACAGCAAGGTCGACCAAAGGACCCTTGGAGAATGCAACAGGTGTCCAAGCTGGCCATCAGCCCTCCCACCTTCTCCAATTAATCCTTGCGTCCTCCACCTTGCAGAAAGGAAGACGATAACTAACACTGAAATTCAGAGGACCTGAGCAATAGCAAAATCTTCAGGAAGCAAAGTTTAGAACAAGACAGAGGGAGGAGTTTCATTTCCTCAGTTCTAATGCAGGAGATTTTCACACCACCCTGATGTTTGGGTAGAAGCAGACCTCCATGGACTCCCAGAAGCTGGCCAGAGAACCCAGGATTTTTGGTATGTTGACTAAGGACTATCCCAGGGTATCCCTAGTGAGGAAAACTGTCTCGATCATGTACCTCTGAATCAAGGTTAGGATTAGCTAGGGCACTTCTAAATTAGGGCAAGTCTCAGGACTGAGGCTACAACCAAAGGGGGGGATATATGGACAGGAGATTGTGGAACTGCATCTCAAGATAGCATAATCAGGGGTATCCCGAGATGTCTGGGGAAATGTTGCGGCAGTGTTAGGTCCTCGCACCTGACGTAGGCACTTCAGCAGGGGTGGGGCTGGAGCAACCTGGTTGTTGGTTCTCAACTACTAAGACTATACACATTAAACTGCGCCCATCATTATCTGTGATCTGGTGCAGTGTCCCGAACTAGAGCGTCTTATTTTGTGTAACCTCTCACCTCTGGCTGGACTGTGCTTCCAGGCGCTGTCTCCGCTTGGCCTGCACGTAGGCTGTGGGGTTAAACTGTCTGCTTCCAGAAGCACCACATGGAGACGGAGTCCGCACCCGCAAGCCACACACAGGGCTCACTGCAGCTGCAGACAGCTTTCTCTCCCTGACCAATCCTGAAGCCAGTTGAGATAACATCACCTCTGCACAACTTCAATGATGCAGCACACAAACCTTTCTCTGCTGAACTCGATCGCCTCCTCTGGTACGAGGATTTAGATGCTATTCGAGCTCTTTCTCGCTTGCATAACGACAGCTCTTTCCTCAAGTTCTTAACCCGTGCCTGCATCACTCTGTCAGATAACCGCAACTCCTCCACCTAGCAAACAGTGAGCCAACATTGAACTAGAACACTGCAGGCATGCGTGGCATGGGGTGTGTATTAGAACTAGAACACTGCAGGCATGCGTGGCATGGGGTGTGTATTAGAACTAGAACACTGCAGGCATGCGTGGCATGGGGTGTGTATTAGAACTAGAACACTACAGGCATGCGTGGCATGGGGTGTGTATTAGACTGCAGGCGTGCGTGGCATGGGGTGTGTATTAGACTGCAGGCGTGCGTGGCATGGGGTGTGTATTAGAACTAGAACACTGTAGGCATGCGTGGCATGGGGTTTGTATTAGAACAGAACACTGTAGGCATGCATGGCATGGGGTGTGTATTAGAACTAGAACACTGCAGGCATGCGTGGCATGGGGTGTGTATTAGAACTAGAACACTGCGGGCATGCGTGGCATGGGGTGTGTATTAGAACTAGAACACTGCAGGCATGCGTGGCATGGGGTGTGTATTAGAACTAGAACACTGTAGGCATGCGTGGCATGGGGTGTGTATTAGAACTAGAACACTGCAGGCATGCGTGGCATGGGGTGTGTATTAGAACTAGAACACTGCAGGCATGCGTGGCATGGGGTGTGTATTAGAACTAGAACACTGCAGGCATGCATGGCATGGGGTGTGTATTAGAACTAGAACACTGCAGGCGTGCGTGGCATGGGGTGTGTATTAGAACTATGACACTGCAGGCATGCGTGGCATGTGGTGTGTATTAGAACTAGAACACTGCAGGTGTGCGTTGCATGGGGTGTGTATTAGAACTGGAACACTGCAGGTGTGCGTTGCATGGGGTGTGTATTAGAACTAGAACACTGCAGGCATGCGTGGCATGGGGTGTGTATTATAACTAGAACACTGCAGGCATGTGTGGCATGGGGTGTGTATTAGAACTAGAACACTGCAGGCATGCGTGGCATGGGGTGTGTATTAGAACTAGAACACTGCAGGCATGCGTGGCATGGGGTGTGTATTAGAACTAGAACACTGCAGGCATGCGTGGCATGGGGTGTGTATTAGAACTAGAACACTGCAGGCATGCGTGGCATGTGGTGTGTATTATAACTAGAACACTGCAGGTGTGCGTTGCATGGGGTGTGTATTAGAACTAGAACACTGCAGGCATGCGTGGCATGGGGTGTGTATTAGAACTAGAACACTGCAGGCATGCGTGGCATGTGGTGTGTATTATAACTAGAACACTGCAGGTGTGCGTTGCATGGGTTGTGTATTAGAACTAGAACACTGCAGGTGTGCGTTGCATGGGGTGTGTATTAGAACTAGAACACTGCAGGCATGCGTGGCATGGGGTGTGTATTATAACTAGAACACTGCAGGCATGTGTGGCATGGGGTGTGTATTAGAACTAGAACACTGCAGGTGTGCGTGGCATGGGTTGTGTATTAGAACTAGAACACTGCAGGTGTGCGTTGCATGGGGTGTGTAGTAGAACTAGAACACTGCAGGCATGCGTGGCATGGGGAACTAGAACACTGCAGGCATGCATGTCTATGTATGTATGTATGTGTGTGTGGTTGTGTGCACGCGCTCCCACTAAGTGCAGGCCAAGAAGAAGAAAGAGTTTTTCATCACCTCTTGCAGAAGAAGTTTCATTTCTTCATTCTTCTTACTAATGGTCTTCTTATATTTGGTGTGTTCCTTCAGCACCTCTTCCTAGGCAATGCAAGAAGTAGAGGATGACAGAGATGACCTGCTGTGCCACACTCACCTAGCTCCTCTACTGGTGCATAGGCACACACCATGCCCTTATACAGGGTGCTGTGCAGAGACAGCCCGTAAGAACTTGACCATATATAATACACATGGGAAGGAAAATGTTTTATTCCATACAAACTCTATTGCAGTGGTGGGAAGGGAAATTCCCTGAAAACATAAAATGCAAACAGTAAATTTCTCTTTTTATCAGCTTAATTTTATTGACCGTTCAACCAGCGAATTTCAGTCATTTAAAATGGCTCCCAATATGACAAAAGACAATTCAAATGCGTTGCAAGGCCCACAACGTAATTATTGTCCTTTGGCCTATACATTCCACATCAGTAAAAATCAGCTTTAGATGGACATTAATGCATTTGTGGACACCAACTTGATTTGACAAAAACATGGCTACTAGCTGACTAGCTACTAGCTGATTACCTGCATGGCTACTAGCTGACTACTTGCATGGCTACTAGCTGACTACCTGCATGGCTACTAGCTGACTACATGCATGGCTACTTGCCGACTACCTGCATGGCTACTAGCTGACTACCTGCATGGCTACTAGCTGATTACCTGCATGACTACTTGCATGGCTACTAGCTGACTACATGCATGGCTACTAGCCGACCAACTGCATGGCTACTAGCTGACCAACTGCATGGCTACTAGCTGACTACCTGCATGGCTACTAGCTGACTACCTGCATGGCTACTAGCTGACTACTTGCATGGCTACTAGCTGACTAGCTGACTAGCTGCATGGCTACTAGCTGACTACCTGCATGGCTACTAGCTGACTAGCTGACTACCTGCATGGCTACTAGCTGACCAACCCCATGGCTACTAGCTGACTACCTGCATGACTACTAGCTGAATAGCTGCATGGCTACTAGCTCACTGACTACATAGTTACATATCCCCCAGTGCACCAGCACCACTGACAACTATCCCCCAGTGCACCAGTCCCCTCGATAAGTATCCCCCAGTGCACCAGTCCCCTCGATAAGTATCCCCCAGTGCACCAGCATTCCCGACAACTATCCCCCAGTGCACCAGTCCCCTCGATAAGTATCCCCCAGTGCACCAGCATTCCCGACAACTATCCCCCAGTGCACCAGTCCCCCCGATAAGTATCCCCCCAGTGCACCAGCATCTTATTAATGAAGCAAGAAGTCTGTCTGTGTGTGTACATATGTGGTCCGAGGGCCAACCAAATGACTGGACCAAATCCATTAAAATTTGGCATGGAGGAGGTTTTGAACTTAAGAAAGGGCTATGTGGTGTACGCCCCCGAGGTCACTTGCCTAGTATTTATGTAGGTTCATACCTTGCCTAGCATTTAAGTTGGTTCATACCTTGTCCAGTATTTATGTAGGTTCATACCTTGCCTAGCATTTAAGTTGGTTCATACCTTGTCCAGTATTTATGTAGGTTCATACCTTGCCTAGCATTTAAGTTGGTTCATATATACCTTGCCTAGTATTTAAGTTGGTTCATACCTTGCCTAGTATTTAAGTTGGTTCATACTTGCCTAGTATTTAATTAAGTTGGTTATAACTTACCTGTTGGTTATAACATGCCTAGTATTCTTCATGTCAAAATTTAATTAAGAGGCCCAATAAATAAATAGTTCATTTCATTATTCCTAATCACCCCGGGCACATCTGATAACTATGCCCCCAATGCACCAGCCCCCCTGATAACTATGCCCCCAGTGCATACCACTGAGAGATATACCTCCAGTGCACCAGCCCCCTCTGATAAGTACAGTACGAGACCAAAAAAAGTTCCAGTTCCGTACCCGTTCCAATGCTAATGTTACGATGTGGAGGAAAGTTGAAATGCGGAATCAACGCACAAAAAAACCCGACGGATAATGCATAACAAATGCCATTAAGTTTACTTTTCCAATTATTTTAAAATCTTGCACTTTGTTTTATAAACACGTGCGCACGGGGCGGGTGCGCACAGGGGTCCCAGTTGTTTACACAACAAGCTAAATCTAGCGAGTTTTTTTTTGTTCCACTTAGTTTTCTTCTTCTCAGAGATGTCATTTTTCCCATCAAGAAGTTCATCGCTGACTGAAGTAAGTATAGTCACTTGGGGTGAAAAAACACACAATTTACCTAAACTTTGACCTACAGCCTAGCCTACGTGCTTGAAATACAAAACAATATACCTAACTTATCACAAGTACCCCATGCAATAGTTTAACACCTAATTTCTTTGCTTGAAAATACCTCTTACTTTTTTGTTAACATGATTTTTTTCACCCCAGCAAAGGGCAGTGATTGGAGTCGGGGGCAAAATGCATAGAAAAATAAACGACAGTGAAATACACACATTTATGTGTCTTGGTTGATGCTCCACATTCGTAAATATAGTTTCCTCTTCTTTATGTATGTATCTATTTACATGTATTGGGTGTAATACTTTTCCATTCTACTCATTAATGTGTTTGTTTATAGGTATATACATGTATATATATATATATATATATATATATATATATATATATATATATATATATGTTTATAGGTATATATATACTACACACACTATAGTTGACCAGTTTTTATTACTGCATTATATTCACACCACACTCTATATATATGTATATATGTAGTTGTAGCATTTAGCTACTTGTATTCTTGCTTGGCGAGGTGATGCCATGAAGTTTCATTACATCCAGGCGCGCTGTGGCAAGGGTATCATCTTCAAAGCAGAATGTTCCGAGGCCCCTTGATTTTGCTTCCAGGGATGGTAATGATGGACATCTATGAAGCGGTAGATCTCCACTATATCAACATCAGCAATCTTTGGCCAGTCCCATCGTATGTCCTTTGGATTTTCAGACAGCTGAACCGTTTCATACAGCCTTGTATCCTCCTCACTGTCTACATCATCACTGAAGAGGAGCTGAACTTGTCCCCAATAATATTTCATTGGTTGTAAATAACGTACAGCATAGAACTCACCAACTTTGACAGTACCAGCCTGTGGCAGATCTTTGGAAACTCTTCTCTTTAAGGCTTTATTCATTGTACTTTCTAACCTGTCTTCAACAATACCAGCAAACTCCTCCTCATCACCACTACTATTGTTGCTGCTACTAGACTCTTCTGCATGTCTAGCAACATGTGAAAGTTGCAGCTTCTTCTTTGCTGTTTTTCCCCTTTTATCCACCTGTCTCTTCAAGTCTTTAGTAGCAAGGAGGGAATCATGCATATTAGCACGTTGTCTCTTTGCTGGTTGTGATGCGGCACTGCTGGGACGTCCTCGAGATCTGATTACTGTCTCAAATGTGGCTCATCTTCCACTGGCACAACATTGAAAACGTACTTGGTCCCTGCTGGAGCATACTGTTGAAGTGTCTTCATTAGCTCTGTCGTGATCTTCTTGTTCTCAGGAGTTTCGTAGGATTGTGTCGGCTTTAAGCATGATGTAGCAGGGGGAGGTGAGGCACACTTGAAGCTGATGCCGTGTTATCAGTTGTGCTTGTTAGGGGGTATAGAACTGGGTCACCACCTTCCTCCCTTGGTTTGCCAGTTGACACCCACTTGTTATATGTGGCCACTTTCACCTCATCTAATCGTGACATTTTGTACTTCATCCTATCAGCAGGGAAGATACCAGTGGCTCGAAAGCCAGCAGTTACATGACTTGTGCTCAAACCTTTATGCCAGATCCTGCAGAGAAGGTTCACAAAAGATGCTTTGCGGAGAGGCTCCCGTGCTCCTGTTTGGTGGACTCTACGTGTGAGGTATTCTTCGTAGTAGCTCTTGAGAGGGTTGAAGCATGCAACATCCAAAGGTTGCAGTGTGTCAGTGCAGTGGGCTGGTAGCTTGAGGATTGAGATGTTCTATAGCAGCAGAGGTGTGTGTGAGGTGACCATCAAATATTAATAGGAGAGAACGAGTGTCTTTGGTCACTTCACAGAATTTTTTGAACCAGTCATAGAAAATGGTTGCTGTCATCCATCCATTCTCACTTACAGCATAGTAAGTGTTTGGGAGTGAATCTTCTCCAAGCCAATTAGTCATGACATTCTTTCCTTTGAAGATGATGAGAGGATCCAATGCCGAGCCATCTGCGCAACACCCTGCCAACACTGTAGTGTTTTCGCGATTTGTGCCACAAGATCCTCTCACAGTCTTGCTTCCTACTAGCCCAATAGTTTTCCATCGAGATGGATCAGTCGGGAATCCAGTCATCATGTTCCAGATGGCTTCAGGTTTGTCTCTTATTCCCAGACGGTCCAATTCAGCTTCCAGTAAGTCATAGAACCCATAGATGACAAATGGGTCTGATGTGACATTCTTTCTCGCTATTTGCATCAGGCCTGCTTTTTTGAGACTGAGATTGTGACGTTTCATGAAGTTCTTGATCCAGTCATATCTAGGCTTATTATCCTGAAAGAGGCCATTCATATCATTGGCAACTAAATAATCATGCACAATTTCACGGAGTTCTTCCAGCATTGGGCCAAAGCCACACTCAGCCATGTGACGAATGTAACTTGCCAGCTTCTCTTCTGTTTGCAGTGGTATCCGCTCTTTTGCCTCCACCCTTTTCAACTAGACATCGTTTGCGGAGAATGGAGACTGATAGATGGTACTTCTTAGCTGTAGCCTTGACAGATGCTCCTGCTTCCACTTCTCCAATAGCCTTACTAACAGAAGCCTCTGTCCACAGCTTAGGCCTTGCAATGTAGGTAAGAGGCATACTTCTAAAGAAGCTACATGTAGGCTGTCACAAATGATGATCTCAATCTGTAGTGCAGTCAGTTACACACGCAAGAAAAGAAAAAAGACATTTATTAACAAGGCAAATATATATTGCTAGACTCTTCTACACGCTATCCTACACCTAACTCAACCTCACAATCCTCACCCAGCTATCTTGCCTGAGAATCCCAGAGATATATGCTGCCACCAGAGTTAGTGAAGTCTTATTATTTCCAAACACAAGCAGCACAAACATCAGAAGTGAACAATCAGGACCAACTCATTTTTATGTGCCTAGCTCTGCGGCCAGAGTCTGCACTTACAGAAATTACCATATAAGGTAAAACTACAATGTTCATTCTGACCAATCAAATACATACAGCTAGGCATAGAGCATATGGCTTCACATATAATCATAAACATAGTGAATGGGGTGGGGAAAAAACACACACATGGGGTCAATAAAAACTGTTTTTATTGACCCCCCAGTAGCTAAAATGAGTGGGGTGATAAAAAACATGCTTCATCAGTCCACATACACGTCCTCTAAGCCACAAGTCACCTCCTGACAAGCTCACAGTAGAGCTACCTTGCAAGGTCTATCCTAGAGCGGTCCTGCACCACAGAATGGTACGCAGTGAAATGTTGTAGCCCTTGTTTGGTCTGTAGATGCTGGAGCTAGTCGACAGTCTTTTCGTCGGCCAGCTTCATCTGCTCCTCTATTCCTTAAAGGCAGGCTTTAATATTGAGGGCCTTTCGCTGCAGAATGACATTATGAATGGTACAAGAAGCGAGAGGCTGCAGAACGACAAAAGAACTATAAGCAGCTGCAGCACGAAGCCAAGTGGCACTGAGGTTGGCGCGAACAAGGGCGAGGAAATTGAAATGCAACCACTGATAGATATACCTCAAGTGCACCAGCCCCCCTGTGTATGCCTCCAGTGCACTAGCCCCCCTGTGTAGGACAGTGAACAAGCCCCCGTGTATGCCTCCAGTGAACAAGCCCCCCTGTGTATGCCTCCAGTGCATTAGCCCCCCTGTGTATGCCTCCAGTGCAGTACTTAGCCCCCCTGTGTATACCTCCAGTGCACCCCTCCAGTGAACAAGCCCCCCTGTGTTTGCCTCCAGTAAACCAGCCCCACTGTGTAAACCTCCAGTGAACCAGCCCCCCTGTGTATGCCTCCAGTGAACAAGCCCCGCTGTGTATGGCCTCCAGTGAACCAGCCCCCCTGTGTATGCCTCCAGTGAACCAGTCCCCCTGTATATACCTCCAGTGAACCAGCACCCCTATAGATATATGTCAAGTACACCCCCCCCACCCCCCTGATAACCAGACCCCTAGTGAACCAGCACCCCTAATAGATATACCTCCAAGTGCCCGACAACCTTCTTCAGTACTCGCATCTCCTTGGAAGAGTGATTTTCCTTGTCCCCTACAAGGTCTTGTTGGATTGCTAGCAACTGATCCTTCTCTTGAAGTAGGAGGGCATTTTCCTTCTGAAGTTGAATAAGGTTCGTACTTTTGTACTCTCGGAGAGTCTGTAAACACAACATAACTATATATGGATGTTTCTAGATGTCACCTTCAGATCCCACACAATCACTGCATCTATTTATGCACAAATAACGAGAACGTCTTCAATGTAAAAGATAGATGACCCTTTACCATTTTAAACTATGTACGCCATGCATTGCATCAACTTTAAGAAGCAGTGCGATTATTAAGGTGTTAATATTAGTTGAGTTGGTGGGTGTGATGCAGTGACTGGAATAGTAAAGGTCGTCTAACTGATTATACGAAATTTCCTGCCTATAATCTATTAAAAACATTTCTTATTCCTGTTTGTTGTGTTGCTGCGTGACAGCCTCTGTCAACATCATGCCAGGGAAGAACCCACAAACCGAACAGCAGCAGAGAAGAATCAAGACTCCAGCATGAGTGCTTCCTCCTTATCAACATTTTGTCTCCACCTTCTTCTGTGCATGGCAGACATCAGCACTTGTTGTTACAGTCAGCCCTTTGGTAGAGGACCAAATCCAGCACTTGTCAGCCTCTTGGTAGAGGACCAGCTACAGCCTACTTCAAGAACTTTAGTCAAAAGTACTTTAGGAGAACTCCAGGCAGATCCAAGCAAACGGAGCAGATGTTATCCCACATATCTGTTTATTGCTGACATAGAGAGTACTCCTGTGAGGTTGACTGCTCACGTATAAGTAAGGTTGACTGCTCACATATAGAGTACTCCTGTATATTGACTGCTCAGATGTAGTACTGGTTGACCGCTCACATATAGAGTCTCCATAAGGTGAATTGAACAGCTTGGTGGCCATAATGTTGAACAGCTTACGAAATTACAACGACCTTTTGAAATTTACACTCAGTAGTAGTAGTAGTAGTTATAGTAGTAGTAGTAGTAGTTATAGTAGTAGCAGTAGTAGATAGTAGTAGTAGTAGTTATAGTAGTAGTAGTTATAGTAGTAGTTATAGTAGTAGTAGTAGTAGTAGTAGTTATAGTAGTAGCAGTAGTAGATAGTAGTAGTTATAGTAGTAGTAGTAGTAGTAGTAGTTATAGTAGTAGTGTCATCGTGTCATAATAATAATAATAATAATAATAATAATAATAATAATAATAATACTACTACTACTACTACTAATAATAATATAATAGGAGACCAGAGTGTGCCCATGTGTACCACTACCACTCTGCACCATTACATTATAAATCTTGATTATAAATGGTAAAGTGTCATCAAACTGGGTGTGTCTACATTGATACATCCTTGGTTCCGTCTAATAGCACACAGAATAATACAGCCATGGTTTAAAATTAAGTCGTGGATTAGAACGTCGTGGATTAGAACGTAAATATGTGCCTACCTCCTTCCTGGTGGAGTCCAGTTTAGCCTGCAACTTCCTGATGATGTCCTGTAGTACATGGGCCTCGGGCTGCCCACAATAGGTCAAGGCCAGGGGGTAATGGATCCTATCAAACTCCACGTTATAGGTTAAGATCAAGTAGCGCTTGGCATGTGCCTTGTTGCCTCCAGGAGAATGTCCACCACGTCTGCTCACGGGGCCTAGCTTCTGGTCCCACATGGCCTCTAAGTCAGTGTAGGTGAGCAAGTCCAGACCTACAGAGTCACTGGACTTGCTGATGGCACACTCCAGCATGCTGAGGAAGATGGGAAACTTCTTGAAATTCCCTGTTTTCCGAGTGAGTTCTTCAATATCTAATGCAGTCACACACACCACCAGACACAAACATACACACTAAGTGCACTGTCTCGTATTCCATGCCTGTGTGTCGGTCTATCCTGTAGAGTAGACACACAGCTCTGTGGAGCGATGTGTATGCTTAAACACAAGTGCTGGTGTGTGTGTATGTGCGAGCTGAGTGTGTGGACACAAGTGCTGGAGTGTGAGTGTGTGGACACAAGTGCTGGAGTGTGAGTGTGTGGACACAAGTGCTGGAGTGTGAGTGTGTGGACACAAGTGCTGGAGTGTGAGTGTAACTGTGAGGACACAAGTGTTGGAGTGTGAGTGTGTGGACACAAGTGCTGGAGTGTGAGTGTGTGGACACAAGTGTTGGAGTGTGAATGTGTATGAGGACACAAGTGCTGGAGTGTGAGTGTGTATGACGACACAAGTGCTGGAGTGTGAGTGTGTATGAGGACACAAGTGCTGGAGTGTGAGCGTGTATGAGGACACAAGTGTTGGAGTGTGAATGTGTATGAGGACACAAGTGCTGGAGTGTGAGTGTGTATGACGACACAAGTGCTGGAGTGTGAGTGTGTATGAGGACACAAGTGCTGGAGTGTGAGTGTGTATGAGGACACAAGTGCTGGAGTGTGAGTGTGTATGAGGACACAAGTGCTGGAGTGTGAGTGTGTATGAGGACACAAGTGCTGGAGTGTGAGTGTGTATGAGGACACATGTGCTGGAGTGTGAATGTGTATGAGTACACAAGTGCTGGAGTGTGAGTGTGTATGAGGACACATGTGCTGGAGTGTGAGTGTGTATGAGGACACATGTGCTGGAGTGTGAGTGTGTATGAGGACACAAGTGCTGGAGTGTGAGTGTGTATAAGGACACAAGTGCTGGAGTGTGAGTGTGTATGAGGACACAAGTGCTGGAGTGTGAATGTGTATGAGGACACAAGTGCTGGAGTGTGAGTGTGTATGAGGACACAAGTGCTGGAGTGCGAGTGTGTATGAGGACACAAGTGATGGAGTGTGAGTGTGTATGAGGACACAAGTGCTGGAGTGTGAGTGTGTATGAGGGCACAAGTGCTGGAGTGTGAGTGTGTATGAGGACACAAGTGCTGGAGTGTGAGTGTGTATGAGGACACAAGTGCTGGAGTGTGAGGGTGTATGAGGACACAAGTGCTGGAGTGTGAGTGTGTATGAGGGCACAAGTGCTGGAGTGTGAGTGTTTATGAGGACACAAGTGCTGGAGTGTGAGTGTGTATGAGGACACAAGTGCTGGAGTGTGAGTGTGTATGAGGGCACAAGTGCTGGAGTGTGAGTGTGTATGAGGGCACAAGTGCTGGAGTGTGAGTGTGTATGAGGACACATG
Organism: Cladorhizidae sp. MBARI D1340-BT2; assembly: GCA_028752905.1. NCBI lineage: Eukaryota > Metazoa > Porifera > Demospongiae > Poecilosclerida > Cladorhizidae > Cladorhizidae sp. MBARI D1340-BT2. Next base: position 1,523,041 of record JAQNBH010000015.1, read on the forward strand.
TGCTGGAGTGTGAGTGTGTATGAGGACACAAGTGCTGGAGTGTGAGTGTGTATGAGGACACATGTGCTGGAGTGTGAGTGTGTATGAGGACACAAGTGCTGGAGTGTGAGTGTGTATGAGGACACAAGTGCTGGAGTGTGAGTGTGTAGGAGTACACAAGTGCTGGAGTGTGAGTGTGTATGAGGACACATGTGCTGGAGTGTGAGTGTGTATGAGGACACATGTGCTGGAGTGTGAGTGTGTATGAGTACACAAGTGCCGGAGTGTGAGTGTGTATGAGGACACAAGTGCTGGAGTGTGAGTGTGTATGAGGACACATGTGCTGGAGTGTGAGTGTGTATGAGTACACAAGTGCTGGAGTGCGAGTGTGTATGAGGACACAAGTGCTGGAGTGTGAGTGTGTATGAGGGCACAAGTGCTGGAGTGTGAGTGTGTATGAGGACACAAGTGCTGGAGTGTGAGTGTGTATGAGGACACAAGTGCTGGAGTGTGAGTGTGTATGAGGACACAAGTGCTGGAGTGTGAGTGTGTATGAGGACACAAGTGCTGGAGTGTGAGTGTGTATGAGGACACATGTGCTGGAGTGTGAGTGTGTATGAGGACACATGTGCTGGAGTGTGTATGAGTACACAAGTGCCGGAGTGTGAGTGTGTATGAGGACACAAGTGCTGGAGTGTGAGTGTGTATGAGGACACATGTGCTGGAGTGTGAGTGTGTATGAGGACACAAGTGCTGGAGTGAGTGTATATGAGGACACAAGTGCTGGAGTGTGAGTGTGTATGAGGACACAAGTGCTGGAGTGTGAGTGTGTATGAGTACACAAGTGCTGGAGTGTGAGTGTATATGAGGACACAAGTGCTGGAGTGTGAGTGTGTATAGGACACAAGTGCTGGAGTGTGAGTGTGTATGAGGACACAAGTGTTGGAGTGTGAGTGTGTATGAGTACACAAGTGCTGGAGTGTGAGTGTGTATGAGTACACAAGTGCTGGAGTGTGAGTGTATATGAGGACACAAGTGCTGGAGTGTGAGTGTGTATGAGGACATAAGTGCCGGAGTGTGAGTGTGAGTGTGAGGACATAAGTGCTGGAGTGTGAGTGTGTATGAGTACACAAGTGCTGGAGTGCGAGTGTGTATGAGGACACAAGTGCTGCAGTGTGAGTGTGTATGAGGACATAAGTGCCGGAGTGTGAGTGTGAGGACACAATTGCTGGAGTGTGAGTGTGTATGAGGACACAAGTGCTGGAGTGCGAGTGTTTATGAGGACACAAGTGCTGGAGTGTGAGTGTGTATGAGGACACAAGTGTTGGAGTGTGAGTGTGTATGAGGACACAAGTGCTGGAGTGCGAGTGTGTATGAGGACACAAGTGCTGGAGTGTGAGTGTGTATGAGGACACAAGTGCTGGAGTGCGAGTGTTTATGAGGACACAAGTGCTGGAGTGTGAGTGTGTATGAGGACACAAGTGCTGGAGTGTGAGTGTGTATGAGGACACAAGTGCTGGAGTGTGAGTGTGTATGAGGACACAAGTGCTGGAGTGCGAGTGTGTATGAGGACACAAGTGCTGGAGTGCGAGTGTTTATGAGGACACAAGTGCTGGAGTGTGAGTGTGTATGAGGACACAAGTGCTGGAGTGTGAGTGTGTATAAGGACACAAGTGCTGGAGTGTGAGTGTGTAGGAGGACACAAGTGCTGGAGTGTGAGTGTGTATGAGTACACAAGTGCTGGAGTGCGAGTGTTTATGAGGACACAAGTGCTGGAGTGTGAGTGTGTATAAGGACACATGTGCTGGAGTGTGAGTGTGTATGAGGACACATGTGCTGGAGTGTGAGTGTGTATGAGGACACAAGTGCTGGAGTGCGAGTGTTTATGAGGACACATGTGCTGGAGTGTGAGTGTGTATGAGGACACAAGTGCTGGAGTGTGAGTGTGTATGAGTACACAAGTGCTGGAGTGTGAGTGTGTATGAGGACACAAGTGCTGGAGTGTGAGTGTGTATGAGGACACAAGTGCTGGAGTGTGAGTGTGTATGAGGAAGTGCTGGAGTGTGAGTGTGTATGAGGACACAAGTGCTGGAGTGTGAGTGTGTATGAGGACACAAGTGCTGGAGTGTGAGTGTGTATAAGGACACAAGTGCTGGAGTGTGAGTGTGTATGAGGACACAAGTGCTGGAGTGTGAATGTGTATGAGGACACAAGTGCTGGAGTGTGAGTGTGTATAAGGACACAAGTGCTGGAGTGTGAGTGTGTATGAGGACACAAGTGCTGGAGTGTGAGTGTGTATGAGGACACAAGTGCTGGAGTGAGAGTGTGTATGAGTACACAAGTGCTGGAGTGTGAGTGTGTATGAGGACACAAGTGCTGGAGTGTGTGTGTGAGGACACAAGTGCTGGAGTGTGAGTGTGTATGAGGACACAAGTGCTGCAGTGTGAGTGTGTGTGAGGACACAAGTGCTGGAGTGTGAGTGTGTATGAGTACACAAGTGCTGGAGTGTGAGTGTGTATGAGGACACAAGTGCTGCAGTGTGAGTGTATGAGTACACAAGTGCTGCAGTGTGAGTGTGTATGAGGACACAAGTGTTGGAGTGTGAGTGTGTATGAGGACACAAGTGCTGGAGTGCGAGTGTGTAGGAGTGCACAAGTGCTGGAGTATGAGTGTGTATGAGGACACAAGTGTTGGAGTGTGAGTGTGTAGGAGTACACAAGTGCTGGAGTGTGAGTGTATGAGTACACAAGTGTTGGAGTGTGAGTGTGTATGAGGACACAAGTGCTGGAGTGTGAGTGTGTATGAGGACACAAGTGCTGGAGTGTAAGTGTGTAGGAGTACACAAGTGCTGGAGTGTGAGTGTATGAGTACACAAGTGTTGGAGTGTGAGTGTGTATGAGGACACAAGTGCTGGAGTGTGAGTGTGTAGGAGGACACAAGTGCTGGAGTGTGAGTGTGTATGAGGACACAAGTGCTGGAGTGTGAGTGTGTATGAGGACACAAGTGCTGGAGTGTGAGTGTGTATGAGGACACAAGTGCTGGAGTGTGAGTGTGTATGAGGACACATGTGCTGGAGTGTGAGTGTGTATGAGGACACAAGTGCTGGAGTGTGAGTGTGTATGAGGACACAAGTGCTGGAGTGTGAGTGTGTAGGAGTACACAAGTGCTGGAGTGTGAGTGTGTATGAGGACACATGTGCTGGAGTGTGAGTGTGTATGAGGACACATGTGCTGGAGTGTGAGTGTGTATGAGTACACAAGTGCCGGAGTGTGAGTGTGTATGAGGACACAAGTGCTGGAGTGTGAGTGTGTATGAGGACACAAGTGCTGGAGTGTGAGTGTGTATGAGTACACAAGTGCTGGAGTGCGAGTGTGTATGAGGACACAAGTGCTGGAGTGTGAGTGTGTATGAGGGCACAAGTGCTGGAGTGTGAGTGTGTATGAGGACACAAGTGCTGGAGTGTGAGTGTGTATGAGGACACAAGTGCTGGAGTGTGAGTGTGTATGAGGACACATGTGCTGGAGTGTGAGTGTGTATGAGGACACATGTGCTGGAGTGTGAGTGTGTATGAGTACACAAGTGCCGGAGTGTGAGTGTGTATGAGGACACAAGTGCTGGAGTGTGAGTGTGTATGAGGACACATGTGCTGGAGTGTGAGTGTGTATGAGGACACAAGTGCTGGAGTGAGTGTATATGAGGACACAAGTGCTGGAGTGTGAGTGTGTATGAGGACACAAGTGCTGGAGTGTGAGTGTGTATGAGTACACAAGTGCTGGAGTGTGAGTGTATATGAGGACACAAGTGCTGGAGTGTGAGTGTGTATAGGACACAAGTGCTGGAGTGTGAGTGTGTATGAGGACACAAGTGTTGGAGTGTGAGTGTGTATGAGTACACAAGTGCTGGAGTGTGAGTGTGTATGAGTACACAAGTGCTGGAGTGTGAGTGTATATGAGGACACAAGTGCTGGAGTGTGAGTGTGTATGAGGACATAAGTGCCGGAGTGTGAGTGTGAGTGTGAGGACATAAGTGCTGGAGTGTGAGTGTGTATGAGTACACAAGTGCTGGAGTGCGAGTGTGTATGAGGACACAAGTGCTGCAGTGTGAGTGTGTATGAGGACATAAGTGCCGGAGTGTGAGTGTGAGGACACAATTGCTGGAGTGTGAGTGTGTATGAGGACACAAGTGCTGGAGTGCGAGTGTTTATGAGGACACAAGTGCTGGAGTGTGAGTGTGTATGAGGACAGAAGTGTTGGAGTGTGAGTGTGTATGAGGACACAAGTGCTGGAGTGCGAGTGTGTATGAGGACACAAGTGCTGGAGTGCGAGTGTTTATGAGGACACAAGTGCTGGAGTGTGAGTGTGTATGAGGACACAAGTGCTGGAGTGTGAGTGTGTATGAGGACACAAGTGCTGGAGTGTGAGTGTGTATGAGGACACAAGTGCTGGAGTGCGAGTGTTTATGAGGACACAAGTGCTGGAGTGTGAGTGTGTATGAGGACACAAGTGCTGGAGTGTGAGTGTGTATAAGGACACAAGTGCTGGAGTGTGAGTGTGTATGAGGACACAAGTGCTGGAGTGTGAGTGTGTATGAGTACACAAGTGCTGGAGTGCGAGTGTTTATGAGGACACAAGTGCTGGAGTGTGAGTGTGTATGAGGACACATGTGCTGGAGTGTGAGTGTGTATGAGGACACATGTGCTGGAGTGTGAGTGTGTATGAGGACACAAGTGCTGGAGTGCGAGTGTTTATGAGGACACATGTGCTGGAGTGTGAGTGTGTATGAGGACACAAGTGCTGGAGTGTGAGTGTGTATGAGTACACAAGTGCTGGAGTGTGAGTGTGTATGAGGACACAAGTGCTGGAGTGTGAGTGTGTATGAGGACACAAGTGCTGGAGTGTGAGTGTGTATGAGGACACAAGTGCTGGAGTGTGAGTGTGTATGAGGACACAAGTGCTGGAGTGTGAGTGTGTATGACACAAGTGCTGGAGTGTGAGTGTGTATAAGGACACAAGTGCTGGAGTGTGAGTGTGTATGAGGACACAAGTGCTGGAGTGTGAATGTGTATGAGGACACAAGTGCTGGAGTGTGAGTGTGTATAAGGACACAAGTGCTGGAGTGTGAGTGTGTATGAGGACACAAGTGCTGGAGTGTGAGTGTGTATGAGGACACAAGTGCTGGAGTGAGAGTGTGTATGAGTACACAAGTGCTGGAGTGTGAGTGTGTATGAGGACACAAGTGCTGGAGTGTGTGTGTGAGGACACAAGTGCTGGAGTGTGAGTGTGTATGAGGACACAAGTGCTGCAGTGTGAGTGTGTGTGAGGACACAAGTGCTGGAGTGTGAGTGTGTATGAGTACACAAGTGCTGGAGTGTGAGTGTGTATGAGGACACAAGTGCTGCAGTGTGAGTGTATGAGTACACAAGTGCTGCAGTGTGAGTGTGTATGAGGACACAAGTGTTGGAGTGTGAGTGTGTATGAGGACACAAGTGCTGGAGTGTGAGTGTGTATGAGGACACAAGTGCTGGAGTGTGAGTGTGTATGAGGACACAAGTGCTGGAGTGCGAGTGTTTATGAGGACACAAGTGCTGGAGTGTGAGTGTGTATGAGGACACAAGTGCTGGAGTGTGAGTGTATGAGTACACAAGTGTTGGAGTGTGAGTGTGTATGAGGACACAAGTGCTGGAGTGTGAGTGTGTATGAGGACACAAGTGCTGGAGTGTGAGTGTGTAGGAGTACACAAGTGCTGGAGTGTGAGTGTATGAGTACACAAGTGTTGGAGTGTGAGTGTGTATGAGGACACAAGTGCTGGAGTGTGAGTGTGTAGGAGTACACAAGTGCTGGAGTATGAGTGTATGAGTACACAAGTGTTGGAGTGTGAGTGTGTATGAGGACACAAGTGCTGGAGTGTGAGTGTGTATGAGGACACAAGTGCTGGAGTGTGAGTGTGTAGGAGTACACAAGTGCTGGAGTGTGAGTGTATGAGTACACAAGTGTTGGAGTGTGAGTGTGTATGAGGACACAAGTGCTGGAGTGTGAGTGTGTAGGAGTACACAAGTGCTGGAGTATGAGTGTGTATGAGGACACAAGTGTTGGAGTGTGAGTGTGTATGAGGACACAAGTGCTGGAGTGTGAGTGTGTATGAGTACACAAGTGCTGGAGTGTGAGTGTGTATGAGGACACAAGTGCTGCAGTGTGAGTGTGTAGGAGTACACAAGTGCTGGAGTATGAGTGTGTATGAGGACACAAGTGTTGGAGTGTGAGTGTGTATGAGGACACAAGTGCTGGAGTGTGAGTGTGTAGGAGTACACAAGTGCTGGAGTGTGAGTGTGTATGAGGACACATGTGCTGGAGGAGAGTGTGTATGAGGACACAAGTGCTGGAGTGTGAGTGTGTATGAGGACACATGTGCTGGAGTGAGTGTGTATGAGGACACAAGTCGTACTAGTCAACACAAACTCTTGAGACATAGAAACAAAGAACTTCTGTAACTCAGAAACATTTCCTTCCCCAAATCAATTTTGTAGTCCTACTGCGAAAATTAATACTCTAGAGTACTCACAGAAACTCTGTGAGATATACAAATGTTTGTGCCTTGTTGTTGGAAGTGTTTATTTCATTTATTACGTGCTTGTAATTATAAAATGTTGACAGATCACAATTCTTTAAAGAAGATATAATCCACCATTGTGCTGTAATCTAGTACCATAATTATAACACATAATAAACATCAAATATCCCCCAAAAAGGATTCAATTCAAAATACTTCATGAGTGTCTTGAGTGTAATGTTCTTGGTCTTGGTACGAATTAGTTCTTGGATGCTGAATGCAGCCCTCAGTACTCTCAACCCGCCAGTGTTTGCTTCATCCTTTACAATCTCTGTTAGTGCAGCCTTCACTTCTCTCCTCCTACCAGTATATATTTGCTTCTCTCTCCTCATTCCTTGCACTCGCTGAAATGTCTGCTCTGTGAAGTGTCATTTGTTCTCATATACATCCTCAGTTTCTCTGTTAGTATAATTCTCCACTCCCTTTGTCTTTCCCAGTCAACTTTTCTTGCAGTTTCTCGCTCAGTCTCACTTGCCGCATCCCCTCTCCTTCTCTGTCCCTCTGCTGCATCCCTTCTCCTTCTCTGTCCCTCTGCTGCATCCCTTCTCCTTCACTGTCTCTCTACTGCATCCCTTCTCCTTCTCCGTCTCTCTGCTGCACCCCTTCTCCTTCTCTGTCTCTCTGCTGCACCCCTTCTCCTTCTCTGTCTCTCTGCTGCATCCCTTCTCCTTCTCTGTCTCTCTGCTGCATCCCTTCTCCTTCTCTGTCTCTCTGCTGCATCCCTTCTCCTTCTCTGTCTCTCTGCTGCACCCCTTCTCCTTCTCTGTCTCTCTGCTGCATCCCTTCTCCTTCTCTGTCTCTCTGCTGCATCCCTTCTCTTCTCTGCTGCATCCCTTCTCCTTCTCTGTCTCTCTGCTGCACCCCTTCTCCTTCTCTGTCTCTCTGCTGCATCCCTTCTCCTTCTCTGTCTCTCTGCTGCATCCCTTCTCCTTCTCTGTCTCTCTGCTGCACCCTTCTCCTTCTCTGTCTCTCTGCTGCATCCCTTCTCCTTCTCTGTCTCTCTGCATCCCTTCTCCTTCTCTGTCTCTCCGCTGTATTCCCTCTCCTTCACTGTCTCTCTGCTGCATCCCCTCTCCTTCACTGTCTCTCTGCTGCATCCCTTCTCCTTCTCTGTCTCTCTGCTGCATCCCTTCTCCTTCTCTGTCTCTCTACTGCATCCCTTCTCCTTCTCTGTCTCTCTGCTGCATCCCTTCTCCTACACCATCTCTCTGCTGCACCACTTCTCCTTCTCTGTCTCTCTGCTGCATCCCTTCTCCTTCTCTGTCTCTCTGCTGCACCCCTTCTCCTTCTCTGTCTCTCTGCTGCATCCCTTCTCCTTCTCTGTCTCTCTGCTGCACCCCTTCTCCTTCTCTGTCTCTCTGCTGCATCCCTTCTTCTTCTCTGTCTCTCTGCTGCATCCCTTCTCCTTCACTGTCTCTCTGCTGCATCCCTTCTCCTTCTCTGTCTCTCTGCTGCACCCCTTCTCCTTCTCTGTCTCTCTGCTGTATCCCTTCTCCTTCTCTGTCTCTCTGCTGCACCACTTCTCCTTCTCTGTCTCTCTGCTGCACCCCTTCTCCTTCTCTGTCTCTCTGCTGCATCCCTTCTCCTTCTCTGTCTCTCTGCTGCATCCCTTCTCCTTCTCTGTCTCTCTGCATCCCTTCTCCTTCTCTGTCTCTCCGCTGCATCCCCTCTCCTTCACTGTCTCTCTGCTGCATCCCTTCTCCTTCACTGTCTCTCTGCTGCATCCCTTCTCCTTCTCTGTCTCTCCGCTGCATCCCCTCTCCTTCACTGTCTCTCTGCTGCAGCTCTCCTACTTTCTGCTACATGGTGTATAGTTGTTGTCCAGTGCTGGAGTAGCCATTCTGTACTATATTCAGGATTCTGTATTGGGACGCATGCATATAATCGTGATGCAAACAGTTTTCCCCGTTGTCATGACCAATGAACAAATTTGATCTGCGTGTGCCTATAAGCGTGACACACTAACAGAGGGACAAGGCATATTATTATATAGATGCTGACTCCTCTTATATGTAGAAAATATGTGATTTCCACAGTTACACTTGCTAATACTTAGGTTTAAAAAAGATAACTCTTTGTAAAAATGGTGTCACCCCCCATCATGGTGTTTGCCATGATTTTTAATTTGTCAGCTTTTTTGTTCTTTACTTTTTGCTTCGAGGACAAGTGGTGTATTATATGCTCTTTCTTATATTTAGTTTGTGCATAGCTACTTCATAAGTCAAGACATGTAACGTGATAACCTCACTTCTTTGTGCTTTAACCCTTTCATGGTCGTTTTTTAATTTAATATTGCTACCATTACTAAAATTAACTGTATTGTCACAAATATTTATTAAAGTCCATAGCAACCATATATATTTGGAATCACACATAGTTACTTAATATGTAGGTGTGGTTTATGTTGCCTAGCAACAAAGTATGTGGTTGTAATTGTGGTTTTAGTAATTAATTTTTGAATTTCAAGGCAATTATTGTTATATTTTCAAGTATATTTTATGATAACCTGTTTTATACATTTGCAGGTACACAAATTTCAACCATAATGACCAGACTGCAGCATGGAATTATGAAAAACAGAAGAAAGCTTACATCACAGAGCTCAAATACCCAGCATTCACGATGAGACATCGTGACTGATGGGTATTTGAGCTCTGTGAGAGGTGGGACTGCTGTGACTGTGTAGATCCAAAAACTGTGGACATAGAAACAGAAATTTTTATATTCTATACCTTTTTGAACAGTAATACTTACCACCTAAAGGCTGAGTAAGACTCTTATCACTAGAGCTGGAGCTGTCATCAGAAACTATATCTATTGGATCTTCATCTTCCTCCGTTACTTCTGAGTGACTAAGCTCAGGGTTTGCTCTGGGAAGGTAGCTCTCAACACCTTCGCCTTCAAAATCACTGTCATCCGCTTCAGAAAGGCCGAAATCGTCGTCTTCCAGTAAAAGCAGCACATCGCTAATGTTTAAGCGCTTAGCCATGATTTCCATGTGAGCTTTCCGGGTTCAAAGTCCTTAGCAACCGTTATGCTGTCATTGTTTTGTGAATACCACGTGATAGAGCTACGTTTTAGGCGTCGTTTAATAAGATTTTTATGGGGGTAAGTTCGAACGATCTATTTTTATGAATTTTTTAACTGCGAGACTTCTTAGGGCGCTTTAAAGCGCCCGTGACCGTTAAAGGGTTAAGGGGGAACGATATCATTTTATTTTTTATTATTATTTTTATTTTATTTTAACTTGTGACAATTTTAGACTGCCCACTTCACTCATGATATATAGCTAAAAAGAAAGCTCTCTCCGTGTGCTCTCTTTTGATACTAAAACTATTGCATAGATTAACCATACCAAAGTTACATGCAGTCTAAGTTGGGGACCTAAAAAACTGCATGCCTGCTCTGCAGTTCTGGCTCCCAATTCGAGTGCTAGACATTACTATTAGTGGCCCTGCTCTATTAGTGGCCCTGCTCTATTAGTGGCCCTGCTCTATTAGTGGCCCTGCTCTATTAGTGGCCCTGCTCTATTAGTGGCCCTGTTCTATTAGTGGCCCTGCTCTATTAGTGGCCCTGCTCTATTAGTGGCCCTGCTCTATTAGTGGCCCTGCTCTGTATTCATTAAGCGCTAAAATGTGAGTATGTGGCCAAGCAGGATTGGGAGAGAAATTCTAACGATAATTTAAGAACTTAACTCTCGAGTGTTCTCAACACCATGTACGCATGTTCACTTCTGTAGGTATGTTTAAGAACAATAATTTAAGAACTTAAGAACGCTCTCTATAGGGGTGGTCATACACCATGTTGTCTTAGTCAAGCCAAACTGCAGCCATTGGTACTCGAATTTCTGCATAATTGCTGCCATAATTGCTGCATATAAAACAGAGCACACCTAATATAAATCATTCGCACAAATAAGTATCAGCTTATGCACGTGGTTTTTTCTTTTGATGACCTTTACCAAAAGCAGATAGCATACACCAATAGTACTGTTGTCAACATTAAATCAAGTGACATACGTTTAGCTTCAAATTGTGCCTTCCACCTGTCAGCTGTAAATCGTTCTTCCACTTCCACCGTAAGGACACCATCCTTAACAAAGCCACTAATGACATACTCTTTTTTACGGAATATCCAAACAGCATCTACACCCCATCTTCCTCTGTCATTAGATGAATGAATGTTCATCCTTGTAAAGTCTGAAGTTATCCGAAATAAGACAACGGAATGCGTTCAGGTAAAGTGATTACCGCCAACTGAGGGCCGAAGGTCATCTTGACCGCCAATAGGACAGACGCCCATGCGCAGCTGGGACCTATTATTATATTTTTTCCTTCACAATTTGCTCAACCCCTATTTTATTGTAGCACTCCTAGAATAGTGCTAATAGCAGAGTGGAGATGTTGTGGGATTGAGAATGTGTATCAGGCTGTGGGCAAGTAAGTATTGAATGAGTAATGCTTAGAAATGGAGCGGTAAGAATAGTCGAAACCTGGAGAGAGAGTAAATTTCAGTGATTATTGAGAAGGTCATTGTAATTAAAACTACATTCAAAGTTATGACCAATGAAAGTGTACTTGAGAGTGATGCCTTAAAAATATATTCTTCGCTGTAAAAGATGGCAACAACACAGAAGCAGTGAACAGAGAATGTGATCTATTATAGTGTTGATTAAAGATGGTTAGCAGATAAACAGACTTTTTAAATCCCTCATATGGAAAATAACTTTCACTTCAAGCATGGTTAATAGTCTAGACAAAAGATCAACTTGTTTGACTTCAAGCATGGTTAATAGTCTAGACAATAGATCAACTTGTTTGACTTCAAGCATGGTTAGTAATCCAGACACAGCACTCCTCCAGACATGGTAAGAAGGTTAGGAGAAGTGAGATTAGGGAAAAGTACACAAAAGAGATTTGAACTTCTTTAGCATATCCCAGCACTCGCGTAATGTGTCCCCACCATTTTCAGTATCTTCAGGTTGAATGTCAACTTGTCACCAATGAAAGCTGCCTGTCACAGAAAGTCAGTTTGGGATTCAGAATTCTGACAAAACTAAAAATATGGGTTTTTCTTTTCAGGGTTTTAGCCAATGCCTAGTCACAGAATCTTCACATATAATAGGCACGAACATTAGAGATAAAAGAGAGGGAGCCAGGGAGCCAAGATGATTAATACGTCGTGCATGAGCTGGAGCACCAATACATATTAGTCATCTACAATGGTAGCCAATGCAAGAACAGAGAATCGTTTTGAGTTCCTTCAGGAAAGAATCGATATATAGACTGAGAACAGAATTGAACTGAGAACACCATCTTGTCTGACACTAGTGCTCAACCCCCAAACTTTACGACATGTTGCCTTCCCACTCACGAACCCCATCCCTCCCCCCACCCCACCCTGAACAAACCCTCAAGTTTTGCTCACAAGCACCAAGGGAAAGGAATCCTATTACTAGACAAGGAAGACCATACTCCACAAGCTTCTGGATAAAATATTTTGTTGCATAAGATCAAAAGTTTTAGAAGAGAGAAAAAAATAACTTCCATGTTAATATGACAGTTTAGGACACAAGAAAAAGAGGGGGAGACTTGCCCATCTTCGAACCAATTTGCATAGCAAAAACTACCAACAAATTGAATCAAGATCATACTTACCCAATTTTAAGTTTTTCCAGGAATTTCCTGATTGAGCCCGCTTTTTCTTCCTGTAATTATTTTGCTGTCCTGGTTGTACCAGTGACTGTCATAGTGTTTTTGCTGCTTGATAATTGGACTACCCTGATTGTTATAGCTACTTAAAAATGAATTGGATTGACCTGAAAGAATACAAAAAGGATCATCTAATGGTGTGAGTACTATCTTACATTCTTTCATGTATCCTATCTTCTTTATTTATGCAGGTCAACAATCCTATACAATGTTCCTGTTAAAAGTTGAGTTTGTTTTATTGTTTCTGTATAATATGTATATATATGACCATCAAGAGTACATGCACACAAGAATGAATGTGAAGTTGTGCGCATATCTAAGGATATAGGGTTAGGGCTAGGGCTAGGGCTAGGGCTAACGATATAGTAGATGCGTGCACACAAAAATGCTGTGCACATTACTGTGGTTTTAGTATGTGTATGCTTGCGCAAGAATCTTTAGCCATAGCCCTGTGGCAAGGGAACGGCTCCCCATTTGAGCTCCTGATGTTGATGGAATCATCTACTTTGTGTATAGAATCTGGCATGTAACTGTGTTTTTATTACATACATGTGCATAATGGTTCTCATCACATGGAGCCATGGTCAGTTTATGTGTAATGGAAAAGGCTCCTATCCACCTGTGCAAAGGCTGGAAAATTTGTTAAAGTTGCCTACCAAGTCGCCTGGATCGGTGCTCCAATCACCTTCAACAAACTACCACTGTCTCATTAGTGACTCTCAGCCAACTGTACCTAACCAAACTTTAACTAACTCCCAGCCTGTGCCAATGGGATCATGCCAGCTCGGACTGTACCATCAGTACTGCTTTTTGTAGACGTTGGTTACAACAAGTCTCCATCATCACTATCCCCACCACTCGTGACTCTGCCAACTTACCTTCCAATGAATGATCCCATTTTCTCTTGGGGTGGTGATGATTACTAAAGTGCTGAATGCCACCTATAATGAGGTTGTTCATTGGAGGATAAACAGCTTCACAATTCCTCAAGGGAAGGCTGGGAAAGCATTTGTGTGTGAGCTATGCAAGCTCTTCACCTCCTTGCAGCAGCGTCTTCTATGGAATCTATCTCACTCAAAGTGGCCACAGTACTGCCATATTGTTATTGAAAAAGATCATACTCAATAGCCAAGAGGCTGATATGAAGAGTAAAAATAAGTAGTAAACAAGTACATGGAGGAATATTAAGTTGATTGTAGTTAAATAGTTAAAGGTCTAATTGATGTTAAGAGATATTGAATATAGTGCTTGCTGCTCCACTGCACTTCTAAAATGAAAGATCACATTGCTTTTTAAAGAGAAGAATGAAAATGTGGAAGGAGGGCAATCTAAATGTGCTTGTTTTAGAGGGCATAGATATCCATAATCATCTCCCAAAACCGCGATCACCCAAGCAAGAAGAACATCTTTCCCGCTCAATTGCTAACCTCATGTTTATGGGGAAAACAAAAGTTGTCACAAAGCTTTTCTCAAACTAAGATAGTGGCGATGTGCTTCATTTGGATGATATGCATGACTCAAACAGCTCTGACGATTCACCTAAAGTGAGGGAACTGAAGAGCAAGCATCCACAGGGTCACAATGTGTCCGTCCATCTTGAGTATACATCTTACCCATGGACCCTTCTGATGTACACCCTGTTATTTCATTGGATGGCAGGACCATCTCCTCAGCTGCTCTGAATACTTACAGTGCTGCTGGTCCATCTGAATTAATGCTCATGGCTGGAGACGGCTATGTACTTCATACAAATCTGCATCTCGTGAATTGTATTCATCATTTGCCCGGTCTGCAAAAAGGATATGTACTGCATATGTGGATCCACAATGTATTTTTTCCCACATCTTTCAAGCCATTAGTAAGAACTCAGGAGTCCAACCCATTGGCATTGGAGAAAATGTGAGACGCACCATTGCCAAAGCTGTTCTCTATGTTAGTAGAGGTGATATCCAGTATGCAGCTAGGTCAATCCAGTTATGTGTGGGAGAGATATCTGGCATGGAGGCCTCTGTTCACTGTGCGTTCGTCATTTGAAAGACAAGACAGAAGGTGCATTGTTGGTTGATGCAGTAATGCCTTAAAGTGTTTGAACTGTCAAGTAGCCATCCACAACATCAGGAAACTCTACCCTCCCGTCACCATCCTAATCAAAACTTACCGGAACCACACCAAGCTATTCATGGATGGTGAGGTTATTTCACAGGAAGGAACTACTCAGGGGATCCACTTGCTATGCCCATGTATGCCGTAGCAACTATCTCCCTCAATCAAGAAGATAAAAGGAAATACATCTAAGTATGGTATGCAGATGATTCATCTGTGGGGGAAATTGCCGACCTATGCACATGGAGGGAAAGTTAATTTTTTCTGGGCCTGGTTTTGGTTATTCAGCCAATGCTTCAAAAACATGGCTGGTTGTAAAAGAGAACTATCACACCAAAGCTATTGATACATTTGCTGATATGTAAGTGAATATCACTGTAGAAGGTAAACCCTACCTGGTGCAGCCGTCGGCTCACATGATTTTGTCACTTCTTCTGCACTCACTCATGGGTTGACAAGCAAGTGGACTTACGTGTGTCATACCATCCCAAAGACTGAACTCATTCAAGCATTGACTGACAGGCCACCTCCAAATAACATGGAATGTGGCCTGTTTGCACTGCCCACTAAATTGGGCGGGGCGGGGGGGGGGGGGGGAGTTGCTTGGGATTGGCATACTATCCGCTGATGATGAGTTCTCTGCCTCCCTTGAGGTTATCAAGGCTCTATCAAATGTGATCCTATTGCAAGAACAGAATTACAGCTATGAGATGATTGCTGACCAGATGGAGTCCAAAGCCAAACACAAATGACAGAAAAACACATAAAAAGCAGATAAACGCGCTGAACAACTAACTGACACAAAAATGGGCAATGGAAAGGGCCAAAGACTTCCATATGGCTGACGGCCTTATCATTACAAGAACATGGCTTCACTCTGCATAAGAGTGCATTCCATTATGCTGCTGTGCCCTCAGATATGGATGGCCTCCCTCAAATATACCGTCAATGTGTGCCAGTGGCTGCAAATGTGGACACAATCAAATGTCTCATGCTACAAAAACATGAAAGGCTTAAGAAGCAAGCTTATAAGCAACATGTCCAGGAGATAGAACATGCAACATTTACTTGTAAGTACAGGCGGTCTTGCCACTGAAGCAACCACTTTTTACAAAACACTAGCCTCCAAGCTTGCTTCAAAATGGAACCATCCATATAGCAGTACAATGAGTTGGCTAAGATGTTGGCTATCATTCTCTCTCCTACGCTCAGCAATTCAGGCTATAAGAGGGGCAGGTCATCCAGTGGTCTTCCCATCAGATTACCACATGCAATTAACTTAGTGAACTTAGAATCATACATAATTGCCTCTTATGCAACCACAACCTTGTTTATATTGTTGTTCTGTCTAATGATGCTAAGGGAGAAAATAAATCTGGAGCTGTGTGCATAGCTATGGTTCTTCAGACATTTAGGTTGGAGAAAAATCCTGGAGGCCCTGAAACGTACTAAAATCATAGCTACGTGCACAGCTCCAGATTCATTCGTGCACACATACACATACTAACATCAAGGAAGGTGACCCCAGAAACTTTGTGGGTAGGCCCTGATGCTCAGACGGTCTTGCCACTGCTTCTGCTGAGGTTTACTCTGAGATGCTGTCCAAGCACCCACAAGTTCCCCCTCCTGTCATCCCTGTTAATCCAGTCCCTCCTCATCCAGATCTCCACCAAGGGAGTTGCCAAACCTTTGAAATCATTCCCAAATGGTTCAGCCCCCTGGAACTTCCCTTTTCAGAGCCAACCATTTCAAGGAGGCTATATTTTGCCCCTCCCAAGACCATGTTAATAAGGCCCTTCTGAAGGTTGTCAACCTTCTTACTGGCCATACCCCACCTGAAGTTGTGCCTCACCTATGTGGAGCCACCCTTTATACCTGTAAGAAGAAAAGTGGTGGGCTTTGTCTGATCGCTGTGGAGGAGGTTTTACATCGCATGGTCTCCAAATGCATTTCATGCCCCATGTAATTGTAATCTACAGCAATCAGCATCCTGACTCCAACCCAAGTGGGTGTCAGAGTGCCTGTGGGCTGTGAAGCATTGTCCACTCCATGGGTAGAGTTCAGGTGGACTCCAACTCCAACGTGAGAAAAAAATGGACATAACTTCTCCTGGACTTTTCTAATGCCTTCAATTGTGTGGACCATGAAAAAATCTTCCAGGAAGTGAGGTCCCACATTCCCTCAATGTCGGCATGGCTGGAGTTTGTGTTATGGAAGCCAACCAATCCTTCACCATGGCGATCACAACATCTCTAGTTGCTGCATAGTCCAGCAGGGTGACCCTTTAGGTCCTTTGGGCTTTTCCTTACTTAATCCCATTGTTGAGCAGATTTGAGACCAAGTACCAAACCTTCAAATCAATGCCTGGTATCTTGACGATGGAATGCTCTGTGGAACTTCTGTGCTGCCTTAGCTATCAGTGAGGAAGTTGGACCACCCTGTGGACTTTACCTGAATCAGGCTGAGTCTCTCCTCCACATCCCAGAAGAAGCTGCAACTCTTCTCAACCCTTTACCTGCTGACATCCCATTATGTCAAGGGATGGATTCGAACTTCTTGGTTCTCCAACCTTCCTATTGTGAGAATATGGTCTTCCATTGGGTGAGCAAGGTGCAGGAGGTTCAGCTTCAGGTTCAGCTCCCTGACCTCCAAAACTCCTTACGCTCCTTTGCTCTTGATTGGCCCCAAAGTGATGTTCCTCTGTACCATCCTCCCAAGACATCAGGGGTGCCACTGGGGCTTTTGACGATGAGGGAAGGTGTTTTAAACCTCGTGGGAGAGTCCTTGTCAGACTGGGCTTGGCTGAAGGCTTCCCTCCAGCTCCCTTGGAGGTTTGAACATTAGGAAGGCCACCCCTCATCCAGCTGCATCCCCGGTCCAATCCAGCTCCCTCATAACTAAGATACTGAGGCACTCCACTAACACCTCCCATTTCTTGGTCCTTGCTCTGGAAGCTGGCTCAGATTGCATGTAAACCAGATTGGCACTCATTTGAGGATGTGGATGACTCCCTCCAGCAGCAATCCGTCTCTCACACCATTGATCTGGCTTTACTCACGATCTAGGGCATTAGCTCTCTCCACCTCCTTCCCCAGAGACCTAGCTGCATGTACATACTAAACGTTGATATGGTGGAATATATGCTGCTCTGTCGATAATGGCCCATTTTATGTTGTGTTGGGTTTTGCTGTCTTTAAGTTTCCAAAGGAGAACTTGTGGTTTGTGTAGTGTGCCTTGAAAGTTGTATCCATGAGCCCTATGTAGTGTTTTTCGTCATGGTCGGTATATCAAAACGTTTCAACTTATGCATTGCTGAAAAATTCCACATTATCTACTCCGACAGCCAAACATCATTGAACAAGCGATCAGAATTCCTTTCAAAGCGTAGGCACAAGAACAAGTTTCTCCTCAAGAGCATTTGAATTATCACATTCATCAACACCATAAGTTGAAACGTTTTGATATACCGACCATGACGAAAAACACTACATAGGGCTCGACAATCCCATTAAGTAATCCAATTAATAAGGCTGGATTCTTAACCTCTACATTCACTAGGGGCAACTTTATAGTCCCACCAACCAACTCCCAATTCTCAACTAAGCCACATTGAAATATTACTCTCCGAGGTGTTTGAAGCTCTTCACAATCTATATACCACTAAATCTTGTGCTTGTGACAATATAAGCCACTGATTCTCAAGCATTGCTTATTATCTCTTCTTGAACCCATTTCACCTTTTCACCCTCTCCTTTGATAATTCCTACAAAATTGAGATTGTATAAAATATGTCCTGTTCCCAGAAGTCCCCTTTCGCAATTGAGCAACTATTACTATACATCCTATCAATAATCTCAAAAATAATTGAGCCTTTTATCTGTCCTCAATTAAATAATTAATCAGTTTGGATTTTTTTAAAGGCTGCTCTAGCCTATCTCAACTGCTCACCACCTTTGCAGAGAATAACTAACCAGTGGAAAAATGATACACTACAGATGTGAGCTTTTTTCTTTCAGAAGGCATTTGATTCTGCCACATACGGAATTGCAAGTTTGGGTTAATAGGAATCATTTGCCCTTTGTGGTTATGGTTCAAAGCTTACCTTTCTAGCCCCAGCGACTTTGTATGCATAGGTTTAGTAATTTGACTCAATACAACTGTTTATGTGTATACTGTTGTGTGTACTGTTGTTTAGTTGTCCTTGGCATAGCAGCAATTTACACTAGCATTGTGGTTTTGTGTGTTATTAATTTATAGCCCCTGAATGACCAACTGTTAAGTCATCCAGAGCCTAACAGCCCCTGATTTGACTAATGGTCAAGTCATTTGCAGAATTGATACAGCTAGTGAAGGAGCACCTTGCCCCACCTCCATCAGTCATTATGCAGAAGTTCAAATTGAATTCATGCTTACAGAAAGAGAACGAATCAGCAGAATTTGTGGCTAAACTGCGTGGGCTCTCTGAACATTCAACTTCCAAGCGACATTGGATGTTGCATAATCACCTGGTTTGTGGCATCAGGTAGGTGAGAGTTCAATGCCACTTTTAGCTATACCTGACCTAAAAGTCTTCTTTTTGAGTTTGCCCATTCAGAATAACTCATTGTTATCCAAACAGGGTCCAATGCAGTAAGCCTTTCTTCTCCCATGGTTGAACGCAAATGTGTCATAGTTAAGAAAAAGAACATTCAGCTTCACAGCTAGTTATAGGAAGTGTACATCTTATGATGAGTAACTGATGAATATTAGGGTAAACATCAGGATCACACAGTTTCAGGGTGTCAAGAAGGTTTGTTGGGATGTTTTCTACTGGAACATTACACCATCTTTGATATATACCAATCTTTAAGTTCATTTTTAAATGAAGCTGGATGGGAAAGATCACTTTCCAAGAAGAGCAGGTCACTCAGTGTCTCTTCAAAGTTAACTTGCTATTGACATGAATGCATATGTGCTGGTAAAATCTTGAAAAGTTTGATTCCAACTTGATTTTCATCCCAACTAAACTCTGATAGCAAGTGATCAACAAATTTCACAGTGTAATTATAATCAAGAGCAGTTGAAGCTGAATTGTTGGCTCTGTGGATTTGTCTGCCTGCAAATCTGGGCATACTCATTTCTTCACCAATAATTTCGAAACTTTATTGGCTTCTTCAAACCATTCTTTGTGCGCCTTCTCTATGTTTCTCCTCAGAGACTCAATTTTTTCCTTTGTATCCTTTATCATGTTGTATGCTACTAAAATATCATTGTCTCTCTTCTGCAATTTGACAGTCATGCCTTTAAGAAGGTGAAGGCAATTTTTCACAACTATAAAAGCCATAATGAATTGAGATTTTCTTATCATTGAATAAAGGCCCTCAGCATTGACTTTGGTATCTTTATCTCAGTTCCATTCTTGTGGGATCATTAGGTATCACAAAAGCTAATCCAGGAAAAAGATGAGGAGAACAAATACTATAAAAGCAAATATTGAACATCTCTAAAAATGTTTCAAAGCAAGTGTGGCTTTCCACTTTCCACCCATCGAGTTTTACTCAAGCCAGTTAAATGCTTCTTCTTTGTACTTGCACACTGAACTTCTAACAGTAGTTCCAAGAATTTTTGCTTCTTAGGTGAATTATTGAAAAAAAGAAAGCAAGAATTTATCACATCAATCATGTTTCTTACCTCAGGAATTTTGCAACTTGCTGCAATACTCAAATTGAGAACATGACTTCGACAATGAGTGTAAACAGCTGATTCACGAATGTGGCTTGAACACCTGAAATATTTGAAGACATTGCTGAAGCACCATCATAAGCTTGACCTCTGGCTTTTGATATATCAATATTGTGAGTGCTCAGACTATCTTTTATTGCAGCAGAGTTGTTCTCGTAAGATATGAAAAATCAAAGAAAACTTCTTGTATTGAAGGTTGTGCTGGTATTTTATCGTCCCAAGACACAAAACATAAAAGACACAAAATTTCGGTTTATTGGAATGGCTCTCAGTGACTTCACCTCCAATAATATAGAAGAAAGTACTTTTTTTATAAATTGGAGACGTGATCTCTTCATGGATAATATCACCAATAATAGAAAAAACCTGATTTTGTATTGTTTTTGACAAATACATAGCATTTTTTTGCCCACACTGAAGATGATTCCGAAGATCATCATCATAGTCTGTCAAAAGCTGAACAAGTGCAGAAAGTTGCCACAATGACTAAGGAATTCTAATCTATCACAATGGCAATATTCTGTATCCCACAATAGAGTACAGCTTTCACCAGAGGCGAAAGAACCTTTACATTGGTTTCATAGTGCTTTTTTGCTTGTTCTGACAATTTTAGCTTCTGATTCTGAAACATGGAGATAAAAGCTTGTACACGAGTAGCAGAATCCTGGTGATATTTCAAAGACTCATGGGTTTGAAGCTTTCCTTTAAGACCTCCAGCTTTTTAGAGATTTGTAAAAGGTATGGTAACAAGTGTTCCACTTATAGCTTGACCCTTTGGCGGGGGAAATAGAATGCAAAATTTGCAGAGTCCACCTTCACAACTAGGGCTATATGCTATATAGCCATTTGAAGGTGTTGAGCCAAGACAATTGAAGAACGAATGTTTTTCTCTGTCCCTTTTACCACAACTTGACTAATGATGTCCTTTTTCTTGAGATAATAGTGATTCTTGAGATAATTGTAGATATCTTGGGGACTGAGCTCATTACGCTTTACACAACCACATAATAAAGCACCAACATCAAATACTGAAACTTCCATTGAGGAATCTGGTGGTAATATATATGTCATCCTCACTGTCAGAGTAGGGATCCCCTAAACTTGCCACATCCATGGACTTCATCATGGACTGATCGAAGGATCAAGAATCAAATTCAGATGACATCAAAGCTTCTTCAGAATTTCCTAATTTGAAAAAATAATGGTTCCCCACATTGAACATAGAGAGATCAAATATAGCTAGCTATATGTAATACCTCTACATGAAGAAACTGACTCACTTGTGATCTTTTGAAGCTTATGTGGAGGAGGCTGACTAGTGTCATAATCTGATTCAGAGTCTGATGAAGTATGCGACTCAGGAATACACTTTCTTGTTGACACCTAACATAAAATAGGTCATGATTAAACTGGCAAATACTAGACCAGCTATATAGCCATTACCCTTCAAAAAAAGAAGTAATTTTCAGAGAATTTGGTTCCCTTCTTCCTCCTTTCAGTGACCTACTAAACTCAGCAAGCAGAGTTGAAATTGATGGTCATAGCTGGAAGGGGTTGAAGTTTACTTGGTAGAGACTGGCTGTTGGGAATCAAACTGGATTGGAGATGCACACATGAAGTGCCAGTAGGTCAAGAACAAACCTTACAATTCCTTTTGGACAAGAATGCAGGCATGTTCAAGGATGAACTAGGGTCAGTGATTGGCAACGCTCCAAGATTCACATCAACCCAACAGTACCACTTCATTTTTGTAAACCACTTTAATCCCTTTTGCACTTGGAGGCAAAATTGAACAGGAATTGAATCATTTGAAGCAGCTTGGACCGAGTCATCGAGATAGTGCAATTTTCAGGCAGGACTGCTCCCATAGTGTCTATGATTAAAAAGGGATGGCTCCATCTGAATACGTGGGGACTATATAGTTACAGTCAACAAGGCATCAAAGGTAAGACATGCCCTCTACCTAAGATCCATGAGCTCCTGTTTGTTGTTGTTGTTGTTTTTGGGGGGGGGGGGGGGGGGGGGGGTGGAAAGATGTTTACAAAGTTGGATCTACCAACAGATTCCATTAGATAATGATTTGAAGAAATACGTTCCCATCAACACACACAAAGTTCTCAACTATTACATTCGTTTGCCATTTGGATTGTCTTCAGCTCCTGCCATTTTTCAATGGACAATGGAAGGACGTATTTTACAAGGTATGTAACATGTATGTATTTACATAGATGACATCTTAATCACAGCAATGACCAAGCAAGAACACTGGAAACCCCTCGGAGTAATCTTGATGAGACTGATTGAAGCTGGGTTTAAACTGAAGCATGAGAAGTGTGCATTTATGCAACTAACTGTCGAGTATTTGCAGCACTACATATCTGCAGATTGAATTTGGCTATCAAAATAAAAAAGGTTTGGGTAATAGTTAATGCACCACCACCCAAGAATGTTTCACAGCTCTGATCCTTTCTGAATTACTATGGTAAATTTCTACCACAACTAGCCATCAAGTTAGCACCACTGTACAAGCAGCTACAAAGGATATTCTATGAAGTGGAATCCTGAGGGATAGAAGGCCTTTACAAGACTGTGAAGGATTTGTGCCAATACAACGGATTCGTGACCCCAATGTGGATGGTTGATCTGCTAGAAGAGAAGTGGACGAATGTTGGCAATTGTTAAGTTAATGATCATGAAAATAGGTGTAAATCATGACAAATATACTTTATAAAACTCTTATATACTAAACCTAAGATTCCTTATGCTTAGCTATACAGAAATGGAAGTGCAACCTTGCTGTTACCACTACCTTATTTACCGTAAACAGACATCTACACATGGTGCAATATCTTAATATTTATTCATTAATCACACATGACATATGAGTTCCAAGAGACATCCCTTCACATGCACCGTCCTCTACCAGTGACGAGTTCCACCAACTAATCCCCCATATTCTCAATGGTGAAAGGTCTTCCAAGTAAATACACTCGAAAAGCATGCACTCTAATCTTGATTGCCAGTTCTCCACAATAGAATACCATTCCTCCATAGGCAAAAACTTCTCACTGAAATAGGCTACTGGAAAATCTTGTCTCCCTGCATTTCTCTGGCTGAGTATAGCTCCAAGGCCTCTATCGGATGCATCTGTTTTCAGGACAAAAGGCCTGATAAACTCTAGGTTGTGTAAGATAGGTGAGCTACATAAATGGTTTCAGTCATTTGAATGCCTCGTTATACTCCTCAGTCCATGCAATTCTTGTTGTTGCTGATTTCTTTGTAATATCACTAATCGGCACTGCCAGGCGGTAGTATCCTGTTAATCCTACCTGTTAATCCTAAAAATACACCGACTTCCTTGGTTTCTGGTACTGCTGCTTTGATCTTCAATAGTTCCGGTCGAATGGTTCCACCTCCAACAATGTGGCCAGTAATACACACTGGTCCAATTCCGAAGTACATTTCTTTGCCGTTGATGTCAAACCTGCTTCATCTAGTCAAAGGTTCTTGAAGGTGCATCAGCCAACGAATACCACTAGGTCATCCAAGTATGATGCTGCAAACTCCAATGCATGGATCACTGTGTCCATTAGTCTTTGAAATGTTGTAGGAGTTCCTTGGGTATTACGTTGAACTGGAATATGCCAAATGGAGACAAAAGCAGTCTTCGCTCGAGCTTCCCTGCCAGTGTGACTTGCTGATAACCTTTGGTAAGATCCAGAGTGGATATATACCAAGCTTGACCCAACTTATCGTCAATGCAGGGCATCAAGTAGGCATCTGAATTAGATACTTCATTCATCCACATGTAGTCCACACACAGTCGGAGAGAACCGTCCTTCTTCTTCACTAGGACAATAGGTGCACTCCACTCACTGGATGGGCTCAATCATTCCACTTTTCAGCATTTCCTCCAACTCTTGCTTCACTGAATCACACATGTTGCAGTCAATATTGTGGTAGTCGTATAGCTCTTGCACTCTTGATCCCATGTTCAATTTTGTCAGTCCTTCCTGGATTACTACTCATGACCCCCGAGAACAAATCCAACATCATCATCAGATCAGCCCGTTGCTCTTGCGTCAATTGATCACTATCTTTGGGATCTCTTCCTCAGTGATATTTCTTGACCACAGAGAGATTCCATCACCCTTCACATCATCACCTACCTCCTCAGTCAGTCAGGTATGTGGTCTCTGGGACATGAAACTTGCACAACATATCAATACGCACAATTTAGTACTTCTTCTTTCGACTGTCTATTTGGTCATTGACTTTACCAACTTTCCTCCTTACTTTGTAAAATCACTGCCACTGAGCCAGTAGCTTCAAAGTATCAGTAGATTACTAGTAGTAACACCAACACTTGGCCATCGACATCCAGCTCATGCAGTCTCTTGTGTTTCAATTGTACCAGGTCTTCTGCTGTGTCTGAGCCTTTTCAAGGTTTACTTTTACTACTTCCAGAACATGAGTCACCGTGGACTCTATTTCCTTTTCTCCTTGGCTTCCCAACATTCTTTTAGGATATCAAGGAGTCCTGGAACTTGTCTGCTGTACAATAATTCAAAGGGAGAAAATCCTGTTGATGCTTGTGGAACCTCTTGATAGGCAAATAGAAGATAGGGTATGAGCTTGTCCCAGTCCTTTCCATCATTTGTAGCTGTCTTTCTCAGCATTGACTTCGTCTTGTTAAATCTCTCTACCAGCCCAGCTGTCTGTGGATGGTATGGGGTTGTGCATATTGGATGCACATAGCATTCTGTAGATCTCTGTGAGGAGTTGCGACATAAAGTTGGTGCCTTGGTCTGTTGGTATCTCCTTGGGTATTGCCACTCGAGAGAACAGTGTGACCAATTCCTCTCTAACATGCTCAGTATCGGAACTTCAGAGCTTCAGAGGTATCGCCTCTTGGTATCTAGTGCCAACATATCATTTCTCTGACCTGATCTTTGGTATTGGTCCTGCGATATCCATAGCTATATATTGAGTCATGATAGGTAAGCGAATCAACAGTGCTTTGTTAGTCCCATTTGGTGTGGCACATTTGACAGTGTCAACAGTGCTTTGCCACATCCTTGTAAAGTGTACGCCAATAGAACTGCTGCAGAATTCAGTCTGCTGTTTTATTCTTTCCCAGGTGACCTCCCAATGGTATACTGTGGGGCACTGAACTTTGACATGGGAGTGGTACCGCTACTTGTTCCACTGCCAACCTGTGTCCAGCTGGAATTCAACTTCGGTAAAGCAGATCCTCTTTCTTGGAGAATCCCCCACCTCTTGAAGTTACTCCACCATGGTTTGCTTTCCGGATTGCCTTCAATGTAGCATCTGCTTCCTGTTCAGCTCGTAACTCCATAGCTGACATCTCCAAGGGGATGACGGTCCTTGCCTTGGTCAAGATCTATCTCTTCCTCTGTCTGATTGACTCGATGTTTGTCTTCCTTCTCCTGTCTGGTGAGCCTCATCTTTTCATGACATAAACTGAAAATATGATCAGAGAACTGTGGTAAACTATTCCCTATGGAGTACATCTTCCTCCTTGTCTAGATTCAGTACTGACTGCAGTCCCCCCATCTAGCACCTCCAAGTATTTTTGGAGTGCACCTTCATCCTCATATGTGTCCAGCTCATGAAGTACATGTTCCTCCTTATCTTGTATCTTTGAGAGTTAAACCCGGACTGAAGCTCCCTCTCCTGTTGGTGCAATCCAGCTTCTTGCTGGGTTTTAGCTTTCACACTCCATTACTTTCGTGTCTTCCAAATTGAGAATAGTTTTGCCAACTTTTGTCCAAGGGTTAGGAAAAGCTTCAGTGTTAGATTGTGCATTTTTGTCCATAAGTTCAAAAGCACCTTTCCCACGCTTGTTGGCACAAGACTTCCCAGGGTGACAATGTTCTACACATGTGCATCCGTTTTTCTTGTATGCACACTGCTTGGTTGTACATCGAGTTCTGCAGGTACAAAACTGAGTGCAGTTGATAATTGGATGAGCCTCAGTCATACTTGCCAACTTTCCATAAGTTAATTCCGGGACATTTTATATACGGCGCGATTTTTCGACCCAACTAACCGGTTCATCTCATCATACAGCTGAGCTGTGAGGTAGTATTCCCTGTAGATTTCTGGAAGAGGCGATCCATTGAGGGCAAGATAAAAGGGGCAAGATAAAAGAACAACAGAGGTTTCGTCAGAGGATTCTCAAGCCGCTACAGACTTTAGCTGTTTCAGCTTCCAAGACAAGAAGAATGACTTCAAACCATCATACTGCCTGAGGTAACGATTCACACACTTCAGCAAGCTGAGCCATCGTGTGGGGCAATGCTTAAAAATTACCCCTGGCTCAGTGAAAAGTGAACACCATAGGATGACAAATTGCTGCTCTCTGGCTGCTATGGAAGTAGTAGAATATGTCGATGAAGAGCTGGTCAATGTTCACTGGGAGTACCTTCAAACCAGCTTTGCTGTTAAATCAGTCAAATGGCAGATGCAACCAACATCAGACAAAGTTGGGATCTCATCCTTAATCAGCTTCTGCACACCTGACCTCACTCCTTTCATAACAATGGACATGAAAGACACTGCATTGTCAAAGCTGAGCCCATTCTTAGTCAGTGACTCCTTCAAGGCTTGAAACAAGTTGGTAGCTATATCAATGTTCACAACAGGCATATCCAAGAATCTCGTCCGTACTTCACCTATAAACCTGTGGATCAAGAAGCCTCAAAATAATTATGCAAGACTTATTCCTCTTGTCATGGGATTCATCAATCATCAAAGAGAATGGACCACTTGACATTGACTCCATAACTCTCTGTGTGAAATAAGGAGCAAGAGCTTTCTTCACTATGGCGGTGGATAATTTCTTTGCAATTTCAGAGTCGGGGAACATATTGCTGAAAAGCTTGGTGGCATGGTCACTAGACAGAAAGGATATGTTGTGCTTAGCAACAAATGTAGCCCACCTGACCTCTGCTTCGATTACTTGATCACTTCTCTGATGTTGGAAGAGAGAGGTGATTGGAATATTTGTGATAGCACAGCCTTTGACATAACCTTATGTTTCTTGCTCTTGAGGTGAGATGTGACATCATTAACAGTCACCATGGGTAACACCAAAGTCGATTGCACACAGAGTACATCGGGCATACAAGTGACAAAATGAAGGCAAGACTACTGACATTACTATTGCATTGAACACAAGCAGCACACTGTACCCATGCAGTGTTCTATCTAGAAAAAAAGTGTTTGGCGGGGGGAAGCTTGTGTTACTGTAACCCAAGCTTCCCCCACCCCCAAACAATTTATAATTTTCTCCAGCGGGGAGTCAGTGTGAAGAAAAATTATTGTAGGGTACACAAAATCATACCTATAGTTATTATATTCTTGAGAAAGTGTATAAATGAGAGGATGGTCAATGAGTTCACAAATTAATTTTACGTGTTTTAACAGACTTGTAATGATTAATTATTATAATCTTCTAAAATGTCATGAGACAGAGTATTAGAGGATAGTGCGTTACACATTTGATCATCACATTTGATCATTGGATCAGCAAGGATATAAAGTAGCTTTCAACGAATAGCAATGCATGGACAAGTGACAAATGTGTGTGCGTGCGCATGCGTTAGGTAAGGGTACGACAGACGGGTAAGGGGTCGAAAACGGGTAAGGGGTCGTACATAATAATGTTAATACGCATAGATGTTTGTATATACTTCACTACCTCCCCCAAAGTAGGCTGGAGGGCTACTGATTTAGGATTGTTAGTACCCGTACCGGTCCACCGGTTTCGGTCCTCGTAGGCTGCGGCGGGGTAGTGGTGGGGTTGGTGGTAGTTTGGACTGGGCCACGGGAGGGGTATTCTTTGATGTGGGCAGGAGTGGGCTCCTTAATGGCAGCTTGATCTGTGGGAGGCGCGATGCTCGGGATGGTGTCTCAGCCACGGACGCATATGTTTTCGGCGTTGTCGGTAGTGGGCTGGGTGTCGCTGACTGGGGAGGGATCTTGATCTGTGCAGGAGCCGTGTGGATGTCCAGGCGTCGTGGTGATGGAGCTGGGTTGTTGGGGGGTGCCGGTGTGGGCTGGGAGCTCTGGTTCACAGTCGGTGCCGGTGTGGGTGGTCTGTTGGGCGGGGGGTTTGGTGTGGTCGTCGGTGGAGCTGGGGCGATCGTGGCTGCAGGTGGCGTATATGCAGGTTGGGGCATGATGGTGTGGGGTTTTGGGGATGTCAGGAATGGGTCGTAGTTCCGAAGGAAACGACGATTCTGTGTGGTCAGCCGCCCAGAGCCATCCGTTCGCACCGAGTACTGGTGGTACTGTAGTACCTCTACCACCGTGCCAGATTAACCCACTTGTTCGGGTGGCGGCCAGTCTGATTTTGTATCATGACCGCGTCGCCGCAACGAAGTGGAGACAGGCCTTGGGAATGCTCGTCCCATCTGGCACGGCCAGTGACTCTGCACTTGGAGAGGGCGCGCCCCCGGAGGTCCAGGCGGTCTGACCAGTCCTGATGTGTGCGGTACTTGCTGGGGATGCCAGGTATGAGGTCTTTGGTGGATCTTCTGAACAGGCAATTCGCAGGGAACATGCCTGTTTCGGGGTTGGGGCCATTGCGATACTGCAGTAATGCACGGTGGAACTTGTCGGAGAGTTCTCCACCGATGCCAGTGTTGCCAGATATCAAGCGCTTCATGGTTTTCACTGCGATCTCCGTGCGGCAGTTGCTGTGTGGGTTGTATGCAGCGGAGATGCGGTGGTGTACGCTGCAGGACAGGAGGAAGTCTCGGGTGGAGTGGGCAGCAAACTCGGGGCCGCCGTCAGAAGTGTGGCTGTCGGGGATGCCGTATGTGGAGAAGGTTTCGCGTAAGGTGCGGATGAGTCCATCGGCCCCATTCTTGGATGTGGTGACAATTGGCTAGTTGGAGTACCGGTCAACCAGCATAAGATACGCCAATCCACCGTGGTGGAAAAAGTCGGCACATATGTGCTGGAAGGGGTACTCCGGGTCAGCTGGCGTCGTGGATGGCATGGCTGGGTGTGACGGCGCATTGCCGTTACAGATGGCACACTGGGTTCTGGTGAGTCCGATATCCTTGGTCATGCCGGGCCAGAAGATGGATGCTTGGGCCCGGGCAGTCATCCCACTGGTGCCTTGATGTGCGGTGTGGAGTGCTTGGAGGCAGGTGGGGCGAAGGGCAGTGGGGATCACTATCCTTTCGCCTCGGCATATGACGCCGTCCACGGTGGAGAGCGAGTCGAGGTAGGGGTGGTATTCTCGGATGGCTGCTGGCATGTGGTGTCTGGCCTCTGGTGGTCCCCCCTCAATCAAGTCTGAGAGTTGCTGGAGGCTGGCGTCGGCCGCTGTGGCGACCTCGATGTCCTCCCAGGCGATCGGGGCGTCGCGGATGGCCGCAATTAGTGCTGTGGCCAGTCCTTCGGGGTCATAGGCAATGCAGGCGATACTGTTTGTTGGAATGCATGTGTTGATGGTTATGTGAGTGTCGTCCTGCAGGTGGAGTCGGGTGGGTGAACGATCGCCGGATGGGTGGCGGGATAGGGTGTCGCTGGTGTGATTGCGGACTCCGGGGATGTATACCATCCGGAATCTGAATTGGAGTGTCTTCTCCTTCAGATTACGGAGGCGGGTGTTGTGGATGTCCTCGAGCGAGCGATCTCCAAATACTTTGAGCAGTGGCTTGTGGTCCACTGCGATCTGGAGGTCGCTGCACCCGAGGACAAAGTGGCGGGCTTTCTCTAGGGCATCCACGACGGTGAGGGCCTCCCCCTCGATGGGGGCATAGCGTGACTCGGCAGAGTGGGTAAAACGAGACCCGACAAGGACGACCTTCCATCCCTCCTGGCAACAGAGGATTTCCTGGGAAGGGCACTGGCAATGTTTTTGGAACAGCCAGAACCCTATCCCGTTCTTGCTCCAGTCTGTCGCCAGGCAGGTGGGTCGGTCCTTGTCGTTTATCCGTACGCCTTCTTCGATGCGTCGGCATATGTCCAGCTTAGATGCGTCGAAGGCTTGCTGTAGGCTGTCCGTCCAGGTGAATGGTTGTGACGGGCTGAGGAGGTCTCTGAAGGGTTGCATCACCGGGGCCATGGAGAAGGCATACGCGACCTGGTTCACGAGTCCGAAACAGGCGTGTACGTCTGTTATGCCGAGTGGTTGTGGGAAGTCTCTGATGGCGGCGAGGTACTTCTTGCTGGGTCGGACGTCTGTCAGGGTGATATCGAACCTGGCAAACTCCACTTCATCCGGTGCGAAGCGGAATTTGCGCGGGTTCAAGGTGATGCCGTTCCGTGAGCAGAGGTCGAGCCATTGGGTGGCCTGGTGGTATGCTGTTTCCAGGTCTGGGAACCAAAGCAGGGCATCATCGATGCACTTTGTTTTGCAAGTGACATGCGAGACAATGGCATCATAACATGCCGTGTATGCATCCCCAGATGCGATGTACCCCTGTGGGGCAGAACGGTAGCGATACCTGCCCCAAGGGGTGATAAAGGTGGTGTATTCGCGGTCCGACTCTGTCAGGGTGACAGAGTGGTAGCCATTCCAGGCATCGAAGATTGTCTTTTTGGTGTTACCTGGAACGGCCCGCGCCTGGTGGAAGGGTGACTGGCAGTGATGGGTCTCCCTGGTGGCGAGCTGGTTCAGTTGCTGGAAGTTGATGGTCCTCCTCAGGGACCCGTTCTTCTTGGTGCAGATGACCATTCTATGGCACCAAGTGTCTGGGGTACCCAAGGGGACCTGTTCCAGCATGCCGAGGCGAACGTCCCTGTCCAGGCCTGCCTTTATCTCATCTTGCCGATTGATGGGGCTGCTGATGGGCATGTGGCAAGGTTTGGGAATGGCGGCAGGGTCGATACTGAGGGACAGGGGTGGTCCGGCCATCATTGGCAGGGGCTGGTGCTCGCACACATTGAACGCACTTGCTGCGTATGTCTGCAGCAAGTGGCGTTCAAGCAGCCCCCGATTGGCCTCTGTGGCCGGGTATGGTAAGCTGGTAGGTCTGGGTGGTGGAGCGGCTCTCTTGGGGCACGAGCAGGGGCGGGCAGGTGTGGGTGCCGGGTTTTGCTGGGGTATGCTTATGGGGATGCTCACTGGGGCATTCACTGGTTGAGGTCGGGGGATGCTCATTGGTGTGTGTGATACTCTGGTGTGTGTGACACTCGCTAGTACACTCACTGGTTGAGATGGGGGTGGGTTTCCGTGGGTCATCCATACTGGGTCCCTGGTCTGGCCGCGTTCTGTGGGGGGTGGTGGTGGGCTTGGTTGGAGTCCGGGGAGGTGTGTGTATGCCTGGTTTTGTGTGTCTGCGACTGATTCCGACCTTGTCTGGTGTGCCTGTGGTTTGGTAGGCGAGCTGAGGGGGAATTCCAGTGGGATCATGTCGAGGTCTGCACATGTGGACAGACTTAGATAGAGCTTCATTGACGGACTGAAATACACCATCTGGCGGGTCTCTGCACCTGATGGAATGCGGATTCGGATCAGGGCGGCTCCTTGAATGGGGAGGTTGGTTCCTGAGGCAGATTTCATCAGGAGGTTGACCGGGATGAGGTCATCAGGCGTGAGGTGGAGTTGATCCATCAGAGTGGGGCCGGCCAGGCAACTTTGGCACCCAGTATCTGCCATGGCTATGGTCTGGACGTTGAGGGTTTCCTGGGGGAGTGTGTGGCTGTGTGCTCGGAAGTCCTCATATCTGGCAGATATGGTGACCGTACAGAGCCCATCCGCGCCTTCGCAGCACGCCTCAGAGGACAGGCTGAAGTCTGCCGGTTCCTTAAGAAGTGCCCAAACTGCGACGGCATGACAAACCAGGGGGAGGAGCGAGTGGCCGACCAGCTCTGCATAGGCCTGGCGGATGCGGAAATCCAAGAGGATCTCCTTAAGCATCGGGACCAGGTGCTCTCGGTGGAGGACACCATCAAATTCATCGAGGTGCGGGCTGCAGGAAAGCGTTCGGCCCTGTCCATCTCAACCCCGACCTCCTCCAGCGCCATCTCCCACTACGAAGACGAGGACACATCAGCCGTTGCCAGCTCATACAAGAAGCTGCAACGCCACCCAAACCCTCAACCGCCTAGAGGCACACCCCAACTCAACAGAGGTCAACCAACACAACCCCGGCACCGAGAAACATCCGACCCAGAGGCAACACCCCACAGAGCAGACCCCCAACCAACCGAGGTGTATGTGCCTACTGTGGGCAGCAGGGACACGGAGAGCAAGAGAGGACGGCCCACCGACGCATCCATTGCCCCGCCTTTGGCACAACATGCTCGGCATGCGGCAGACAACAACACCTCCCACACATGTGCTGGCAGCAAGCGGAAAACTAATCGAGCATCTCCGAGCAAGTCCTGGGGATGCACGAAGGCACCCTACAGCACCAAACCTGGAACAGAACCTCTGAGACGTGGACACAGAGACGCTCCCCACCCCAACCTAACATCCCAGTCCTGGGTGATTCGGGAGAGGGCTACCCTGGCCACCTTCGGGTTCTCTGATCTGACAGCTAGGGACTTGATGGCAGCGAGGAGTGCTTCCTCCGTCGACCCTTCGATGGGTAAAGGGTCGATAGAGTTTCTCGTGACGTCACACCTCAGTTTCGTGTCGCAACACTCCAGCAATTGCACTGGTATGTCCGTGCCAGACAGTTGGACGGCCTGAACATACGACCTCCAGCGTTGGAGGAAGTATATCCAGGCCTCTGTCGTCCCACCAGAGGAGACTTCCGGTCTTTTCACCGGGGCGGGTTTGGCTCTGGTGTTTCGGTGGATCAGGGCGTGGGTTGACAGGAGTACCGGGGCAATGCCAGGGTCAGTGCCTTCGGCGATGGTATATTCTCATCCTGGGAATGGGCAGTGGATGGCCATGAGGTGGGTGGGTGTCAAATGGAGTATCACTCAGGAGTCTCCGATCGGTATGCAGACTCTTTGTAGGTG
Organism: Cladorhizidae sp. MBARI D1340-BT2; assembly: GCA_028752905.1. Classification (NCBI taxonomy): domain Eukaryota; kingdom Metazoa; phylum Porifera; class Demospongiae; order Poecilosclerida; family Cladorhizidae; species Cladorhizidae sp. MBARI D1340-BT2. Next base: position 1,556,118 of record JAQNBH010000015.1, read on the forward strand.
ATCGCAGGAAGACTACCAGATGCTATTCAGGCACTTGTCCATGCATAGAGGATAGTGCGTTACACATTTGATAATTGGATCAGCAAGGATATAAAGTAGCTTTCAACGAATAGCAATGCATGGAAATGCATGGACAAGTGACAAATGTGTGTGCGTGCATGCGTTAGGTAAGGGGACGACACACGGGTAAGGGGACGACACACGGGTAAGGGGACGACACACAGGTAAGGGGACGACACACGGGTAAGGGGACGACACACGGGTAAGGGGACGGCACACGGGTAAGGGGACGACACACGGGTAAGGGGACGACACACGGGTAAGGGGACGACACACGGGTAAGGGGTCGTACGTAATAATGTTAATACGCATAGATGTTTGTATATACTTTACTAAGTATCAGGACCTTCAATGCAGATGCGCATAGTGTTTTCGAGTGTGTCCTCACCCATTCGGTTTCGAAGCCTCGTCTTGATGAATTTCATACTACTGAAACTACGTTCAACAGTTGCTGTTGTAACTGGCAGAACAGAAATAATTACAGCTAGCCTAGATCAATTGGGGAAAGCATCTGCAATGTCACCATGGCTAATCAGCTTGGACAGGACTTGATGTATAGAACTGCTCCTGTAATGCATAAATATGAGCCGCCTGAATAATTATTCAGAAACTCTATCTTCAGCTTCAATGTCAGGCTGTGAAATACATTCCTCTCCATCATATTGCACTTTCTGCACAGCTCCATAGAAATTTGTCAGTTCTACAACTTTATCGACGCCATAATTGGGAAGTTTGTCTTCAGTGTCAGGAAGATGTTGTGGAAAACACAGACATTGCAGAGATGAGATCAGTTGACCCCATCCTGACATTGATGTGATCAACTACACTCTGTATGTATGGACGGTAAATTCTCTGTAAAATCTTGGCCTTATCTTCTTCACTTACAACAATATTTTTCTTTCCAAGCTGTGCAGGATCAGAAAAAACTTCCATAAGATCTTTGAACCATGTGCTGGTGTTTGGATGTTCTTTCAGTTCCTGTAGCCTTTTTATTGTATTACTCACCATCGTTGGCACACTAGCAAGATCAATTTGTTTGCTTTGCAAACTACCCTGAAGTTTGGCCACGATGTGCATGACATCTGACAGCATGTAAATGCTAGCTACAGTCCTGTATTTTGTTAACAGAACTGCTATTCCATGTGCTTCCATGTGCTTCAGCATCCCCTGTATTATCATAGATTTCTTTAAATATACCAACTAAAGCTGCTAAACTTATATGCACTGCTCGTATTGCCCTTTCGCGAGCAAGCCATCTGGTGTCACTAGGTTTCTGCATTTTTATTTCTGGACAATCAAGTTGAGCTTGAATTTCAACCGCCTTCTTTGGGGAATAGTGAAACGATTTCCAGATGGTCAACAGTGTACCCAATACCCTTTTCACTTCCTGGTGTTCATTAGCTGCATTAATGTAAGCGAGCTGTAGCTTATGACATCGGCAATGAATATTGTTTAGAATCCATGTTTAGCTTGCTGGCAGCAGAACAGCTGGAATACTACTGCATGTGCTTACTGGGTGTGGTAGTGAATCAGGACTGAGGCCAGTGAGGTGTTGATGACCTTTCATAAGGATGGGGTCACAGAGTGACCACTAACACCTTATGTAATGGCCTGCATGCTATAGGCAGGCTGCTACCTAATATCTACTATATAGCACAGACCTACAATGTGAAGGACAGCAAATATTGCTATGCCAACGATACTGCTATGCCTATCCCTGGGCAGTTGTGAAATGTTGATGTCCAAATATCCTTGAAAGATGGGACACACACTAAGTGATGTGATCAGGAGGTACTGTGAGCTCACTTCGCTCGCCAAATGATACTAATTTCCTCTAAAATCTTCTCAACAACACATCAAAGCAGTGAGTCCCACAGTAGTGAGCTACATGTGGGGCCGTTTAAGGCTAAGCCACCGTGATGAAGATTATAAAGAGGATACCACGTGCATCTTTCCCCCAAGCAGCCTTGAAGTAACTGCTATCATTAATGATATTGCGTTAAATATGGATAATCGTCATAAATGGGATAGATTGTTTAAATTAACCCCTTGTTATTTGAGAGTTCCTAATTGGGGTGGGCCCAAAAGAAGCCTTGCTTCACCCATAACTACTTCATTCAGGATGAAACATACCCAACTCAGACTTGTGTCCTAGAGAATAAGAAGAGGGTGATTTCAAGGGAGTGATCCCTATTTCTAGCTCTGAGGATTCTCTAGCAAGTTTTTATGAGAACACACTCAACAGGCTCAAAGACAAGCATCCCTCACCTGACCAGAATATATCTCTGCCCCCTCCCCCAGTCTTTGATGAAAGTGTCTGTGCTCAAGTCTCAGAGAAGTTGATCGTGAAGGCTATTTGATCATTTCCTTGTGGGTCGCGGGTGGACCAGATGGCCAACATCCGCAGCATCTAAAGGACTAGATCATAGATTCATCTCAAAGTGATAGTGTGAACCTGATTAAAGCCTTGACATCATTTGCACATCAAATTCTTGCAGGTAGAACTCCCTTTCCTATGTGCATTTTTTTTGGTGCCTCCTTGGTTGCCCTAAGAAGGATGGGGTGTGAGGTCCATAGCTGTCGGTTGCACGCTGATATGCCTAATTGCCAAGGTTTCTAGCATTATCTTGAAAGAGGCTATGAGTGGACTTCTTGCACCTTCTCAGCTCGGTTATGGTACTAAGCTCAGTGCAGAAGCTACGGTCCATGCAGTCAGAGTTTATCTCCAGTCTCTTCAACCGGGCAATGTCCTGCTTAAACTTTCATAACACATTCAATTCAATCCATCGGGATAAAATGCTGGCAGCTACTGAGGAATTTGCACCTGAAATTTACACCTATGTGCACTCTGCTCACCCTCATCCCTTTTCTTTGGAAGTGACATTATTGATTCTGTGGTAGGAGTTCAACAGGGGGATCCATTGGGCCCACTTTCTTTTCTGTCTAACTGTTCACAGTTTCTTGTGGCCTTTAATCCTTCAATGTGGAGAGTACCCGAAAATGTATACCCCCTAAATGTGGAAAAACCACTATAGTGGCTTTAATTAAGCATGCTCAGTAACTATTGCATACTCAGCATTTTTTGAAAGTTTTGGCTACCATTTTGTAGAACACCTCATGGTGCATTCAGTGGACTTTGTTTTGTAGCTCTAGGTTCTTCCTACTCCAAGTTACAAGTTAGCATAACTTGACAACAATCACAAGTTGAAATCACAAGTAGATTACCAATCTACATATTGTATGCCGTTATATGTTACATTTTAACAATTTCGTTTATGTGTATCTGATGTTAAAATGTTTGAAAATTTATGATACTTGGTCATTGATGAAGTCTTATGGCATGGATTAAGGTATGTGCATTAGAAAAAGCGCAGCGAAAATTAAAATGTTCATCCACTTTCAGTAGCCGAGCCACTATAGTGGCTTTTCCACATTAAAGGGTTAAAGTCAGAGTCCATGTGTTTTACTTGGATGACGGAACTCTGGGTGGTTTGGTGTCAGATGTCGTTGATTTTTGTAGCATAGAACATGAGGCTGGGAGAGTGGGTTTACAGTTGAACTGAAGCAAGTGTGAGATCATCAATCACGACCCGGTTGCTATAGAGAATTCTTATGTGCTGTCCCAGGTATTCAAGTGGTAAACTCTGAAGTAGCCACTCTGCTAGGCTCTCCCATTGCTGGTCTGGAAGGCATTGAGAGATGTATTGAGTCCAGGACTAAACTCTTGGAGCTCTTGGGAAGTAGGCTAAGCCATCTTTATTCACACGATGCTTTGTGCCTCCTCCCATCATGCCTTCTCCATGCGAAAGTTACTATACAATCTCCGCACTTCTCCCTGCTTTTCCGTAAAATCTCAAAGAATTTGACTCTGCTCAGTGTGCCATCCTCATCAATATCACAAATGTTAGCATCCCACTGCACAATGATACTTGGCTACAGGCCTCCCTGTCAATTTTGGTGGTCTTGGGATCAGAAGTGCTGTCATGTTGGCTCCATCGGCTTTCCTGGCATCCGCTTCGGGTTCCCTCGATCTAGTTCACCAAATCTTGCTCAGTAGATTTGAGGGCTGTAGTGATCCTGCTTTTCAGTTAGGTATGGAGGTGTGGAGCAAAGACTTAAATGTTCCTGCTCCCACAGATAAGGCCGCCTTTTCCCAAAAGTGTTGGGACACACCGCATGTGAAAGCCTGCCTAGACAAGCTTGTTGAAGGAGCAGGATGATACTGCGCATGCTCTTGTTCGAGGAGCTACCAAGAGTTAGCCTGGCTCCATGCCATCCCTATGACTGCAATCAGTTTGAGGATGGTGCTGCCACAGGTCTTCATCTTGGTGTACCTCTTTGTAGTCCTCACCTGTGTCCAGTGTGGAGCTCCAGTTGACCAGCAGGGTACTCATGGGCTCAATTGCAGAAAGAGTCAGGGCCGCCACTCTCGATATGCTGCTATCAATAAAGTCATCCAAAGATCTCTATATGTTCCGCCAAACCCCCTCTTACCTGGATTAGGCTTGAATCGTAATGATGGCAAACATCCTGATGGTGCAAAGTTATGCCTTGGAGGAATGGGAAGGTTCTGGTTTGGGATGCCACATGTTCAGACATGTTTGCTCCCTCTTATGCAGATTTGAGGTCTGGAGATCCTGGAATGGAGCCAAATTCCTGAAGAAACAAACGTACCGTTCAATCAGAGACACTCACTATTTTGTTCCTCTAGGCTTCGAGACCACGGGTGTATTTAGTGATGAGGCCATGTCCTTTATTAAGGGGGTATATTTAGGGGGGAATATATGACAAAAATCATAATAATATGGGGGGGAAATGAATTTTTTCCCCAGTTCAGCAGGTATATCTATTCCTGAACTAGCTATCTTTCAAATTACAGATCAATTGAATGCTTCATATTGAAGATATATCAAGTTTTATACATGCATGCCCATTGGTTCCAGCCAGCATCTTCATGAGATTATGAAGAAAAAACACGATGACTTTCCAATAGTTGCCAGATGTGTAGCTTTGTAACCGTCATAGTACAAACTTCTTTAAATGTAGCTTATTGAAAGTTGTACCTTACCGAACAAACTAAACATGCCTGCAGTGAAAAAATTAAAAGTGGTATATGGAAGCCAAGCTGCTTGTGGTAGTATATAGTCTTGTATCCTACAAAAGGGGTTACATTCCCATGCTAAATAAGGGAAGGTCTCCAATGTAGAGTTTAGTAGTGTGCGGGAGGAGGAGTGGGACTAATCCACCAAAAATATCAACCCTCCCCCCATTAATGCATCATAATCACTAAACTTGTTTATCTTGTTTGCCAATTTTAAGTTTGTTTTCTCTCTCATAATTGTAATTTGGTGAGAAATTGGAAACATTAACAGCTTGACATATCAACGTAATACTTAGCTAATATTTTGTACTTACAATGAGAATAATAATTGCTACCCATATCATGCAATGCGATTAAAGTCTGTATCAAGCAAACTTGCCAAAGAATCTCAGGCGGTGTTCACTGCCACTCACAAACTCATTGGCAATGGCTATCAGTTCCAATTTATCAAGCTGCTCCTTGTAGAAGGTGAGAACCATTACATGATTAAGCCGGGCTTGACCCATTGTGCTCCTTGGGTAGCTGCTCTTGATCCGCCGCATAACAGAGAAAGATCTTTCACTCGCTGCATTGCTTGCTGGCATCACAAGGATTAACTGAGTCAAAGTGCTTACTTCACTATAGAATATCTTTGCACCTAGAGAGATGCTCCGCAGGTACTTAAGACACTCCTTCAGTGAAACTGTGTTGTTGTTCTCTTGGAAGTATGTGGCCAAATTGGACAGCTGCAGCTTCAATTGGCTGGCATCAATCTCGTGATACACTTCTGACACTTTTTTCAGCTGCTCACCGAGGTCACTGCCAGCTGCTACCTTGAGTAACAGTTCCTCAGATTACGATACATGGCATAACCTGGCTCATCAAACCTGTCCCTGGTAGACGCCACTGCCAGGTCCACCGCTTCAAAGTACTGCAAGCGATAGTGCTCCTTAACTGTCTCACCGAAGTAGACAATCACCTTTACCATCATCAATCCACCTGGGCACTTTCCTCTTTTGCGGAAGGGAAGGCTGCTCAACACCAGCTGAAGTGTGAAGCAACTCAATCAGATTAAAAAAAGCCTGGAATGCTGCATCCGCTCTCATCTTGTAGAGTAGTGACAGTCAGTGAGGCAATGTGCTGTGGCATCAGCAGCAGACAGATAGCTTTTCTGTAGGGTCCTGCTCAGGTTATCTGTTATCTTGAAAAGTCGCTCGCACAACTTCAAGCCCCCCAAAAATTTGAAGGTTGATATCTGTGACTGCACTCCAATGATTCTGGCTTTAACATCGTGATCAAGACGGATTAGCGACTGCAAGCCCTCCTAAAGGGCACCAAGAGTACTAATTGACCAGAATACTTTCAATGGCATCCCCTTGAACTGTCCACCGTGTATGGCAGAAGGTGCGAATTCCAATGGGACTGAGGTAGCAATCTTCACTGCAACTTAATCAGCCTTGTGATCTCGAATGCTGTGTCTAATGCATCCCTGCAGAGCTTAGACTGCTTCACTGTGTCAGCCACAGCAAGGTTCGCATAGCAGGGGTATAGAGAGCTTGACTTTCCTCCTGTGTCATAACTGCAGCTACCCCTTTTCTTACGCCACTCATATTTGCTGCCCCATCATAACACTGCCCACGACAATCAGCAACTTTCGCATTCATACGCACCAACACATCTTTGATGGCATACACCAAGTTCTTAGCATCAATCGTGTTCACCTGATAGAGACCAATAAACTCTTTGTGCTCATTCAGATGTTGATCAACCCAACGGATGCAGATGGAGAACTGATGTTTGAACAGTCAGTACATTCATACCATGATGCTAAAACAGTGGCTTCCAGCAACGTCATGACTTACTTCACGAACAATATGATGCCATCAGCTCCAAGCATTCGTTTTGGATTTCAGGTGAAGTGTACTTGTTTGCCTTCTTGCTCAACCATGAGTCAATTCCTTTGTGATCAACACCTCTGAAACGAAGCAGCTGAGTGAAATTACTATTAGAGTCATTGCCATCTCCTCTCAGGGGTAAGCCCTGCCTTGGAAGATATCGTATGCTTTGAAGCACCAACAGGAACATTTGCCGATTATGTACCTTCTCCGTTTCATGTTCTTTACTCTGCAGCTCACCAACATCCATCGTGAGGTAGAATGACTAAAGCATCTACAGCCTCATGGTGACTATCACTTTCTTAGTGGTTCTTGAATGCTTTAGGCCCTTCTTTCCAATATGTGAAACCTTTGGAGATAAACGCTGGCTCCCGTTTCCTGCTTGTTAAGAACTTTTTCTCAGCCTCACAGCGCATACAAAGATAGCAGAAAGCAGCGTCTGATTTTGACATAGTGCAACCAGCAGAACATGTCACACCACTCAGCATGGATTGGATCATGTAAAGAGGACTCCGGAGTCTAAAAATCAGTGCGCGTCGATTAATTTTCGCGGTATATATTTTAAAACACACTTTTCTCTGCTTATCTTAAACGCGCGCTCTATGTACAGAGCGAGATGGCTTCAACAACGATCAGGTCGTATTTGGGAAAAACGAGGAAGTCATTGTCAGAGCACATCTCTTTTGGGCAAGTCTGTTACTTGTGGAATGTAAGGGGGAAAATATCTAAAAAATAATAATAATAGGCTAATAATATTATGATGAACATGTTTGGTGTTGTTACTTGGTGTACTGTTACAATGTAACTATGGTTAGATGTAAGAAGTCCAGCCTGAAAGATGGGTTTGCATGGGGGTGTCCTGCGTGTAAAACAGTAATGGTTTGTTTGTCTATGCGATATAATTGTAGAGATAAGAATAATATATTATTATATTCTTATTATTGAAGGGAGCTTCTTCACGAAGTCAATGCTTAGTGGCTTCTTTTGATATTGGTGGGCCAGAGAGTACCCAGTAACTGCTGCTGCAAGTGAAGCAGGGTGCAGTCGACCAACTGCGATTAATGTGTACCAGTGGTTGCGGGAAGTTAGTTCAACAGCCCTTTGTAGCTGTCCAATAATCTTAGGTGGGCCTGGAGTCATCGTCCAAATTGACGAGTCCCAATTCAGTCACATGTGTTGTCAATTGTCACATTCTAATTGTCACATCAATACTACATTCTTGTGCCCATAGCATCATTATCAGAATAGCATTATAATTATTGCATCATAGGGGCCGGCCACCATCCTCTGACATATGGGTGTTTGGATTGGTGGACACCAGTCATACTCCTGCACTGGGTATGCTGTAAACAATCACAATTCCACTCCATTCTATGTAGTAGTTCAACACAAATGTTCAGGTTACATGCAAATAGTTTCCCGGAGAGATGCTGCAACATTACTCCCTATCATACGGTCTCATGTTGCAAATGGAACGATAATCCATTCGGATCAGTGGGCTGCGTACAGACAGGTTGCTTCTCTGCCTGAAGTGGCTGCTCATACGACTGTTAACCATTCAATAGAGTTCCTAAATCCAGTCACAGGTGTGCACACACAAAATGTTGAATCCTACTGGAATAGAGTGAGTTATATCACAAGATATACACAGTACGTAGATAAATTGATTTTATGCAGGCGAAGATAAAGTTTAAAAGGATGAAGGGGGTTCATCATGATCAACTTCCTTCATATCTCGATGACTTTATGTGGAAGGAGAGGAATGCCGGCACAACTGCTGATGCTTTTGGCAGCATCCTACAAACACATAGTACCCAGTATAATTTTGTCCTCTGATGTTTTGTTTTAATGGGTTTTTTCCCCTTTTTTTTTTTCCCCCTTTCTTTTCGATTCAATGCTGCATTTTTTGTTTTATGAAGTTGTTTGAAGTTGTGTTACTTTTTTTTTGGTTGTTGGTTTTTTTTCGATGCTGCATTTGTTTTATGAAGTTGTGTTACTATGAAGTTGTGTTACTTTTTTGGGGGTTATTTTTGGGGGTTAGTATAGCTGCTATGAATATTGTTCTGTCCGAGGTAGTTGTTATTTACTTCGAGTATCCTTTTTTGATGCCTTCTGAACGCTCCATTTTAGCGCGCGCGCTTAAGATAGCAGCGTTAAAAATATAAAATATATACCGCCTTACATGATCCGAAATTCCTGTAGTCCTCACCCAACCTTAGCTTTAGAAAGCTAAACGCTTTAGTTGGTCGAAACAGCTCGACAAGAAAGTATGACTCACATACTTCGTTCATACGTCGACAGCTGGCTATACAACCAGCTGAGGAAAATAGCGGGTGTGGCTTCAGAGCACTTAAGCCCCACCCCCATTTTGGGAGGGTTGGTGAATTTGCTGCCGGACCTGCCGTGCCGGACCTGCCGCACCTGTTCCTATGGGCATGTAGACATCTAGAAGGTAAGAGGAATAGCCTCTCCCACTCACTGCCTTGGAGAATTGCTGAAAACCACACTTCCAATATGGTAGCAAACTTTTAAAGGGCGAGGGCTCTGGATCCACTAGGAATCCTATTTAGAATCTTCTACTTGGGTACTAGACTAAAATAGAACCCGGAAAGCGGCGGATCACCATTCCGAAAGAGAAGTAGGTGGACCAACATCACCACGAGGCGTGGCTACCAATTGAGTAAGGTACGGCACGGCTTTGCGCGCGCTGACACAAACAAACAAACTGTCTCTCAAACGTTAAGGACCATTATGTCAACGAGAAAAAAAGTTGTTGTCGTGTTTTTAGTGCTATTATTTGGACTTATCTACTACATCTACTGCCGAGGAGGTAAGCTGTGTTATCTGTGTAACTAGCTAACTACTACTCGCCCTTTAGGAGCTGCCATGCTGTCTTACACACATACATTTAATGTATTGGGTATAAGCAATTGTGGAACACAACTAGATTATGTCATACACTACTAAAATAAGTTCTTAGCTTCAGGTTATCTGCCTCTTGTGTATGCCAGAGGTGTCATTCCTATAAGGACTATCAGTACTGCCTGAGATGATTCAGCTTGTAACACTAGGTGGTCTTTCCCATCAGGAGCTAGAAAAAATGGCGGTGCTTCTGATTCTCATTCATGTAACTTTTCAGGGAAATCTGCTGCCTTCTCTCTTAGTAATGGTTAACTTATTGGAGTGGCTTCCTCCCTTTTCTGAATGAAGCAGAGCAGAGATATAGAGTGCTTCCCAGCTGGTGGCCTTTAGCACGACTTAGGGTGTTTGCAAACTCTCGGAAGTTTGGCTTCATTCCTTCAGATCTCCATTGTCTGTCCAATGCCGTGCTCTTCTGTGAGTCCACTCCGAGTGGTGTCTTTGGGTTCTTGCCTCAAAAACTATGCTCTTCCTTTTGCTGTCCCTATGGAACTGATTCAGCTTTCACATGCAAATATCTAGCCCACCACACCCAACTAATTTTCCTGTGGATAATCATTACCATGTTTTGCTAGATTACCGAGTTCAGATAAACCGAGCATTCAGATAATTGAGGGTTTGGATGTGTTGGTCTACTGCACTTGTTATTCTTACAGGTCCCAGCTTATGCATGGTTACGCCATCCATGCAACACAATGTGAGGGCTGATATGAAATAAATGCGTGGGTGTGAAATATGACTGACCACTAGAAGCAGCTTGCCTGAGGGTGGGAGTGAGGCATTGGAGGGAAGACAATTAGGGTGTCGTATGGGAGGGATCGTTAGTTCAAGCATGGTCATTCTCTTTTTGCTATCATCCCACGGCACCATACCATGTCTGGCTGGAGACATGTAGCCATGAAATGTGACAAGAGGGGTGCTTGTTGTTAGGTCACCAGTGCGTGTGGCTGTACTCGGGAGATTTTCCTTGATCATGTGCAATATCTTTTCGAGAGCAGCGTCATGTCAGTGGTTGGACCCCCTCAAGTCCAGTGCATCTTGCACGAGTTGAGGACATGGACAAGATTTTGCACATCTGCTGAGCACAGGGGGCATGTGTTGTACAGTAGCTCTTCTTTCTCCACAGGCACAAGTTGGCATTGTGTGGTGGGATGTCCAGGGCAGCATTAAGTGAGAACTTGAAGGTATCCTCAGGGAGAGAGCAGACTGCTGTAGACAAGATGATGGCTGAATCTGGTGCAAAGCTTCTGATCATGTGTCCTTGCTGGGGAAGACCCCCAGAGCTCACTCAGATTGGCCTGATCATCTTCCCCTTTCACATTAGCCCGGGCAGCTGCTGCCAGTGCTCTTTTGGAACGAGGTGCATCTTCCTGCGTTGCCTCCCGGATCATCATTGCTGGAGGGAATTTTTCTCAACTGGCTTTGAGCTCTGCTTGTAGACCATTCTCTGCCATGTGTGTCACACATGGGTCCTGTAGTGGAGGCAGCTGGCACTGGAGGGACACCTGCAATTGCTTGAACATGGAAGACAGAGATGATAACCCAAGACCGTCATTCCTCTGGGGTAGGTAGAATGGGTTAGGGTTGGCCTGACAGTGGAAGCTATTGATTGTTAGAGACCAGTTGAGCCTCGGGCAGATTCCCAGTCTACAGAGTTTGAGTTTCTGATGTCTGGACTGGGCATTGGTGCACTAACTTTAGAAGTGTGTAAACTTCTGGAGTAGCTCTGTTCTGCTCTCAGATGAATCATGTGGGGTCTTGATGGATAGCCCTAGGAATTTGATTGTGTTGTTACCGGTGAATGGGAGGGAGAGCTTGGCCTGTTAGTTTGAGCTCTGGGTTGATAGTGTGACCCATAGAGCCTGCAGTGACACAGCATGACACTCAGGAACCTTAGAGCCCTGTAGAGACACAACATGACGACACTCAGGAACCTTAGAGCCCTGTTGAGACACAGCATGACACTCAGAAACCCTAGAGCCCTGTAGAGAACCTCAAAAACCTTAGAACCCTATAAAAAAACATAATACAACAATCAGAAACCTTAGAGCCCTGTAGAGACACAGCATGACACTCAGGAACCTTGTCTCTCATTCCAGCCATTCCAGCCATTCCCATTTTCTTCGGCAATTCTTGACAGGCTTCTGGACAGTTAGCCACCGAACAAGACTATACCATCTGCATACTGGAGGATGTTGGCTAGGATGACCTGTAGAGTGTTTTCCTTGATGGTGTCAACGAGAATTTATTACAGTGGGGACACCTTGATAGACACTTCTCTGAAGTGGAACCCTAGAAGTTGACCATTCTTCTCTCTGCTGAGATTCCACATTCAGAGACCCCACCACAGAGATAAACTTGGAGGGTGCATAGTGGTGATCTAGGGAGAACCTGACAAGGTAATGGTGTAGCACTGCCATACGCATTAAGTTCCAACCATGCAACTGTAAGTGAGCGATGTCTGCTGCTAGCTTCAGGGGGTACTCCACTGAAAGACTGGCTAAAAACGTTGTTGACTTTGACTGCCCATAACTTTACAGCTTTTGATTAAAAAAAGAGTTTTGGGGGTCTGCCAAACGGAGGAGGGTCCTGCCTTGGATGTTTCTGCATGCATCTTCTGACAAAACATGCCTCTAGAGATATTTTATATATCATTGGAAAGCACATAGAACAAGCAACAATTTGAGCATAAAATTAACAATTATAAAAAAAGTTATGGTCAGTCAAAAGTCAACAATGTTTTTAGCCAGTCTTGCGTCCCCCCCCCCCGATGGTGGCCAGCTTTGAGTTGTGTTCTGTACACCATAAATGCTTTCTGTATTGATCGATCAAGATAGTTGTTTCTCAGCATATGTCCAGCCAGCGGTTCTTTAGGATGGAGGTGAGCAACTTCCCAATGCAGGTCAGCATATACAGTAGGAGACAAAAAAACGTTCTGCACCTGTTCCAACGGTGGGTAAGGAAAATAGAAACGCGGAATCAACGCATAAAAACCCGACGAATAACGCATAACAAACGCCGTTAAGTTTACGTTTCCAATTTTTTAATCTTGGCGCTCATTTTATAAATGCGTGTGCACGCGCACATTGGGCGGGCGCCAGGTGTGTTAGGTGTGTTACAATCCGATCCTAAATCTAGCGAGTGTTTTTTCCCCTCTCTTTTGTTTTCTTCTTTGCAGATGTTTTGCTCTTCAAGAAGTTTACTGCTGACAGAAGTAAGTATTAGTTATTTCTCTTCCTAGCCTTTTGGCCTGTGCCCACTAGTGTCCTTCAGCTCTACTTGTATTAGCTATTAGCTTTGCCTTCTTGTTAGTAACTACTCAGTTTAGACGAGACGTGCGTAGACAAAGCTTGCTATATAGTTTTGTAGAGGTTAGGTTTGCTAAGCATAGTGTTAGGTAAATCCTGGTGTAGACTACACCAGAATGCTAAAAAACGTCCCAATTGGACAAAATAGAGCTTCTTTCGGTTAAAAAGGGGAGATTTCTCACCAAAAGCCGTTTTCTGTCATTGAAAGAGTAGAAACAGTTCCATAATGTTGAAAAGGAAGCTAATGTGCCCATTTTTAAAAGAATGAGCGATTTCGGACAGTTTTTCATAAAAATGCTCAAAGGCTTGCAATACAAATCCCCCCCCCCTTTTTTAAAAAATGCCCTCACTGGACCTTTAGTAGTTAGCAAGCCTTGCCTTAGAGAAACTTCACCGAGTAGCTTAGCAGACCTTGCCTTAGAAAGGTTGAAGAGTTTACAGAGCGTCTAGTAGCTTAGCAGGACTTGCCTTAACTCTAGCTAAGCTTTTGTGTGCAACAAGCCACGTCAGAATGTTAGGCCTCACCTCAACCATGTATTGACCAAGAGATGGTATGATGCATTTACACATTGATATTTTGGCTAACAGAGAACTCTGTCGGAGTAGCCCTTAATCATGGTGGAATATATATGGGTCATGTGTTTGGTGCAGAGGCTGGTTCACAACACGACGCTGGCCGAGCGGAGCGTTGCGTCCGAGCGTGACGTTGGGTCGTGTTGTGAACCTCAAATGCAACAGAGCTGCAACGGAGCGCAATGCAACGGAGCTGTATTTTCGATTAGAAAAAAGTTCTAATCCAGCGTCTGAAATGCAGCGTCGGACCAATCAGAATGCTATAATCTATCACATGCCGCTGACCTGCAGTTTAGCCAGTACCAAGTGTCTATTGATGAAGAAAAGTTGCTGTCAGGAGCTTCCCGTAGGTGACTGGAAGTCAGTGGCAAGTCAGGTAAGAATGGTCTAGCTATAACTAGCTTTATAAAGAATGGCCTAGCTATAACTAGCTATAGAAAGAATGGCCTAGCTGCAACTAGTTCTCTATCGAGTGACGACAATTATCCACATATTGATATGATAGGTTGGAGAAGGAGTAACCTCAGAAAACTGTTGCAAAAAGTGGAAGACAATGAGCGATCGGTATGTAAGGGAACTGAAGAAGAGTCCCAAGAGGGTGATGCAGGTCCATGGTTATTTCATGCTGGCCACTGTTTTCTGTCATCATTTTTACACATCATTTGTGAACATTGATTTCCCCAAGAACCCTATTCCCCAATTATCATGAATATATGTAAAATAATTATTTTAAGCCAATTTTGTGTACTGATATATACATTGAAAATATTTACTAGACAATTTATTATTAGCATTGTGTATTTATGTATGCTAAAACATAGTTGTATTGCAGGGGACTTCTCGAGCTGTGCTTGAGAAGTAGTCCCTGAAGGCATCTCTCGTGGAAGCAGCGGATTGTGAATACCTCAAGATCAATTGGACTTTATATAATGAACAAGGTACAAAGGGGGGGGGGGGGGACCTGCCACATGATTTGGACTCCATTGCAGCAGTACATGGCTCCTCATTGATGGTACAAACTGTTTATCGTCCCATACGAAAGTTGAAGGACAGTGAGGTCTGCAAAATCATAGAGGATACTTCATGACAGAGAGACCTAACAAATTTCACCTGGGGAGATATCAGCTCTGAGAGAGCTGTCATGACTGTGATGGGTCAGGTATGGACTGACCTATATATATATAATTAGGTAACTTTTATTATTTACACTATGGCACATACAAAGCACACCTCAGCTAAAAGAGAGTCAAACCTCTCCCTAGACATCCTCAAATATCTGAAATGACTCAGGGGGGGGGGTCAGACAGCCTCATCTCTTGTAGGAGATTGTTCTAATCTCCATGCTGGGTACAGCGATCGAATATAGGGCGTACCCAAATCTTTCTCTTCCGCTTTCTTCGTCTCCTACTAGCCAATAGCAAGTTCAAATCATCGCTGTTGCTGTCGGTGCTGTCGCTTTTGTTATGCGCGGTTCGAAATGAATAGTGTCAAAGGTCAATTGGCACACGACACTGGCCGAGCGAGCGTTGCGTTATTTATGTTGTGAACCGGCAAACGCAATGCAATGCAACGCAACGCTGCGCTCGGCCACCGTCGTGTTGTGAACCAGCCTTGAGAGTGGAAAAGTTACGTCAAGAACATAAATGCATTTCTCTATTGCATGGTGGATGTCTATTATGTTTCATTGTACATGCAACAGGACTCCGACTTCTATGGTCGAGTTGTAGGATAAGTTGGTCCTTGATGCCCCCCATCGTACTAGTCTACTTCTCTCCTACAATCACTGTTTCCAACCACCTACTTCTCCATGGACCCTATTGAATTTGAGCCTGTAATGAGGGAAGTGTTTGGAGTCGATCCAGCAGGCATACAAGTAACAAGTGTTTATGCTTCCAAAATAATGGATAATTATATTGATAGTGTTAATTTTAAGCTGACGGTCATCTTTTATGAGATGTCTACTACTACAAGGCAAGTACTCTACGATTCACACAAAAATGTGCATGTCAGAGAAATGGTGTGCACACCTAGAGATGTCAACACTTGGTCGTTTTTAAATAAATGCAATTGGGTAGTCTTGGTTGTGACAGCCAACCTTAATGCAAGCCTTGCATGATACTGTGTTAAATAGTCATGTAAGTTCACTGGTGATAGTTATGCATGCTCATTGCTAAATTATTATGGTAACCAGTGAAATAGCAATTTTGTAAAGTACAACATTCAAGTTCAAACAATCCTGAGTGCAGTCTGTGGATCTCAAGTTGGACTGCATTCACCAATCCATATAACATCCTCTATGCCACAAGTCATCTGTTCCATCTTCTTTTCATCTGGAAAGGTGGGTAGGGAGGATAATTGTAATATTACCTTGCCTTTAAGATTTGGAAATCAAATGTTTCACCAATACAAGCTAAGCTTGCCAAAGAGTAGCTAAGTTTGCTACTTAAGGAGTAAACTAAGCAGGCAAGATTGTCTTAGGTCCTTCAAGCTCCCAAGCTAAACTCCTAGCCACAACCCAGGCAAAGCTATGTTCATAAGCTTACCTTTCAAATCTGTCTATCATTTCTAAAGCTTGCTAAGCTTAGTTTATCTGACTTGGTTTAAGCTTACAGTTTATAAGCTGGTTTGGCTTAGTTTAATTTAAGGAAGCTTGATTGATTAGTTTATTCTAAATTACCTTGTTCCGCGTGTCTGATGAACTGACAGTAGAGCTACCTTGGAAGGTCTATCCTAAAACGGTCCTGCACCGCAGAATGGCGCAGTGAAATGTTGTAGTCCTAGTTTGGTCTGTAGCAGATGCTGAAGCTAGTCAACAGTTGTTTCGTCGGTCCGCTTTATCAGCTCCTTTATTCCTTCGAGGCTTGCATTAATATCGATGGCCTTTCGCTGAAGAACGATATTATGAATGGTCAAGAAGCAAGAGGTTGCCAAAGACGAACAAGCAGGAGCACGACGCCAATTGTAATAATAATAATAATAATAATTTCATGAAACACACCAATCTAGGTGTACATATAGCATACATATAATATAGAAACATACATTTTAATCACAACAAACAATGTTAATAAGTTTATCAGTAGTTGGTAGATCCAAGTTTAGCATATTCAATCTTAAATTACGGACAAAATCAGCACAAATATAGTCATCAGCATGATACATCTTAATAAACTGAAATTTACAAAAATTATTAAATCCGATAGAAGTATATACAAGTTGAGAGGAAGCCGTAAAAATATATTTAATAAGAGGACAGATGGAGAAACACGATCTAAAAATAAAAGAGGAAAATAAATTAATAAGTCTGTTATATATACTCTGCACACCAGCTGTAAGGTGAAGAATTCTGGTGTGGCACTTTCTAGGTAGTCTCCAGATTTGAAGCACGAGGCTGGAGAACGACCGCGCGAACAAGGGCGAGATAATTGAACCGCAAACAAGTTTGAAACGCCAAGAAAAAAGATCCCTCGCCCTAGGTACTAACGGCATTGGAACGACGTAGAACTTTTTTTGTCTCCTACTGGCAGTTCTTTAGGATGGAGGTGAGTACATTCCCAATGCAGGTCAGCATATGGGAGAAATGGTTGAGGGAACTGCAGCCTGGGTGAGGAATGCAGTTCCTCCACCCACCTCTCCTAGGCTGCAGTTCCCCCACCCACCTCTCCTAGGCTGCAGTTCCCCCACCCACCTCTCCTAGGCTACAGTTCCCCCACCCACCTCTCCTAGGCTGCAGTTCCCTCACCCACCTCTCCTAGGCTGCAGTTCCCCCACCCACCTCTCCTAGGCTGCAGTTCCCCCACCCACCTCTCCTAGGCTGCAGTTCCCCCACCCACCTCTCCTAGGCTGCAGTTCCCCCACCCACCTCTCCTAGGCTGCAGTTCCCCCACCCACCTCTCCTAGGCTGCAGTTCCCCCACCCACCTCTCCTAGGCTGCAGTTCCTCCGCCCACCTCTCCTAGGCTGCAGTTCCCTCACCCACCTCTCCTAGGCTGCAGTTCCTCTACCCACCTCTCCTAGGCTGCAGTTCCCTCACCCACCTCTCCTA
The DNA here is from genome assembly GCA_028752905.1 of Cladorhizidae sp. MBARI D1340-BT2. Lineage (NCBI taxonomy): Eukaryota > Metazoa > Porifera > Demospongiae > Poecilosclerida > Cladorhizidae > Cladorhizidae sp. MBARI D1340-BT2. Next base: position 1,573,997 of record JAQNBH010000015.1, read on the forward strand.
GGCTGCAGTTCCCTCACCCACCTCTCCTAGGCTCCACCCACCTCTCCTAGGCTGCAGTTCCCCCACCCACCTCTCCTAGGCTGCAGTTCCCTCGCCCACCTCTCCTAGGCTACAGTTCCCCCACCCACCTCTCCTAGGCTGCAGTTCCCCCACCCACTTCTCCTAGGGGAAACTGCAGCCTAGGAGAGGTGGGTGGAGGAACTGTGGCCTAGGAGAGGTGGAGGGGGGGATGGGGGTGGGGATTTCTTTGATCAGGAACCACACCCTGCTCGCTATGCCGAGTGTCTGCCGCCACACTAGGGACCACAGATGCTTGCCAGGCCAATACTGCCACACTAGTGGCCACATCCTGCTTGCCAGGCTGATACCTCAACACTGGTGACCACACCCTGCTTGCCAGGTCGATACCTCCATGCTAGTAACCACCCCTGCCAGGATGATACCTCCACACTAGTGACCACACCCTGCTTGCCAGGCCCATACCTCCACACTAGTGACCACACCCTGCTTGCCAGGCCGATACCTCTACACAGAAGCTTTGGGTTATAAAATGGACTCCAACTACACTCCAGCAGATAATGATAGGCGTAGTTTCATGCAGCCCCACGTCGTGTTGAAGTGCTGCCTCAGGTGTGAGGACCCAGCAACCAGGTAGACCTAGCCCCACGTCCTGTTGAAGTGCTGCCTCAGGTGTGAGGACCCAGCAACCAGGTAGACCTAGCCCCATGTCCCTGTTGAAGTGCTGCCTCAGGTGTGAGGACCCAGCAACTAGCCCCACGTGTTGAAGTGCTGCCTCAGGTGTGAGGATCCAGCAGCCAGGTAGACCTAGCCCCACGTCCCTGTTGAAGTGCTGCCTCAGGTGTGAGGACCCAGCAGCCAGGTAGACCCAGCCCCACGTCCCTGTTGAAGTGCTGCCTCAGGTGTGAGGACCCAGCAGCCAGGTAGACCCAGCCCCACGTCCTTGTTGTTGTCAGAGCTTACTTCCTTACTAGGAGCCTTACCATTCATAAAGTCGGAGAGAATGGCTTCCCTAAAGGTAAGTCCAATGCTACCACTCGACCCATTAGAAGAACTGTCGGATGAAAGGGATCCCTTCTCCTTCCCCATCATTTGTTTCTCCCTCAGCAGGCCCAAGTCTTTGTCCAACACTAGCAAAAGAACTCCCTCCGTATTTAGTGTGACAGACATTGCGAGAGGATCATCTGCTGAACAGGTTCTACTTCTATAGTTAAACTCACACAGCATAGGGGAAGCATTTATCCTAATTTAGAGTGCGTAATTTGTTATAAAACTCGACGATCGATTTATAGTCGAAGTGTGTGGACATCACATGACGCTTATATAGGTTAATATAGGGTTATTAATACAGTGGGTGTGGATAGGTACAGGGTTATTAATACAGTGGGTGTGGATAGTACAGGGTTATTAATACAGTGGGTGTGGATAGGTACAGGGTTATTAATACAGTGGGTGTGGATAGTACAGGGTTATTAATACAGTGGGTGTGGATAGTATATTAATACAGTGGGTGTGGATAGGTATAGGGTTATTAATACAGTGGGTGTGGATAGTACAGGGTTATTAATACAGTGGGTGTGGATAGGTATAGGGTTATTAATACAGTGGGTGTGGATAGTACAGGGTTATTAATACAGTGGGTGTGGATAGGTATAGGGTTATTAATACAGTGGATGTGGATAGTACAGGGTTATTAATACAGTGGGTGTGGATAGGTATAGGGTTATTAATACAGTGTGTGTGAATAGGTACAGGGTTATTAATACAGTGGGTGTGGATAGGTATAGGGTTATTAATACAGTGGGTGTGGATAGTACAGGGTTATTAATACAGTGGGTGTGGATAGGTATAGGGTTATTAATACAGTGGGTGTGGATAGTACAGGGTTATTAATACAGTGGGTGTGGATAGGTATAGGGTTATTAATACAGTGGGTGTGGATAGTACAGGGTTATTAATACAGTGGGTGTGGATAGGTATAGGGTTATTAATACAGTGTGTGTGAATAGGTACAGGGTTATTAATATAGTGGGTGGGGATAGGTATTGGGTTATTAATACAGTGGGTGTGGATAGGTATAGGGTTATTAATACAGTGGGTGTGGAGGTACAGGGTTATTAATACAGTGGGTGTGGATAGGTATAGGGTTATTAATACAGTGGGTGTGGATAGGTATAGGGCTGTGTGTGTGAATAGGTACAGGGTTATTAATACAGTGGGTGTGGATAGGTATAGGGTTATTAATACAGTGGGTGTGGAGGTACAGGGTTATTAATACAGTGGGTATGGATAGGTATAGGGCTGTGTGTGTGAATAGGTACAGGGTTATTAATACAGTGGGTGTGGATAGGTAAAGGGTTGAGCGAACAAAACTCCGTCTGTAATGATTCTACAGAAGTTGTCATTGTTTGGAGTAGCGCATGCTTCTGTGTTTCTATTTCAGTGTAGTAGGATATGCTGAAGTGGAGCAGCATAGCCAATGGGCATTTTGTGATAAAAGCATGGAACATGGCAAATTTACACTCTTGTGAGCATATTCAGATATGGAGTCATCGGGGTAGTAAACCATTTTTCTGAAAATTTTCTAAAAAAAATTCTTCCCTTTTATATCCTACCTGTAGCTCTGCATGTGTTCAAAACCTGAACGGCTGTTCTGGTTCAGAAAAAAAGTTATGGAGGATTTCATGCATGCATTTTGTACACACCTGTACTGCATGGAGTGTGTAAATGTATGTCTGTGTTATAGTATTATATATTCATTATGGGACGTCCTGAGGTCAAGGGACAAGGGAGCAGGAGGAGTTGCATCACACTTTCTTTTTGGACATGCACTGAAAAGAGTTGGGGATGACATCTGAGCATGAATTTTTATTTTTATTTTTAGCAAGGGTGGTGTTCTGATGTTCTAATAACATACTTTCCATGATGCCAACTTCAGGGGGGGACAGTTGCATTTTTTAATTATTTCCCCAAAACTTATATAGTTACCACTTTAGAGCTCCGTAGATTCTGCAAACTTCATGGTATGGACTTGATATATTGCTCAAAAGATGGGTCTCTCTGTGTGCTCTCTTTTGATACTAAAATATTTTTCATAGGTATAAACTATAGGCAAGTTACTAGACCTAAAGTGGAGGGACCTCAAAACCTGAATCCCTGCAACCTCCACATAAATAACTACCAGATTGCTAAGTGCTAAAAATTTAACTCTATGCAATGAGTGTTTTCATTAGGCGTTAAAATTTTAGTATGCGGTCAAGCGCGCGGGTGGAAAATGAGTTTTATGGATTTTTATCGAAATTCATTTTCCACCCACCAGCCTTTGTTTCACCCACAGGAGATCAGTTCATAGTAGGACTTGGCAGCTTCAGGAAGTGTTGTCCATAGGCTGTCCCTCATTCTCCACCCATCCCCAGTCACATGGTGAAGGTAGCATGCAGGCGTCTGCCACAAACAGTGTCTACCTGGAAGTGCATCTCTGTATGTGCTGTTCAAGAGTTGCGCGAGGTGGTATTCCCTCAAGGGATCTGCATTTCTTTGCAAAAAGCTTTTTCCTGGTCAGGTTTATATCTGTACATGTTTATGTGGTCGTAGAGCAGCAGCACAAATATTTCAATCATCGACATGACATCCACAGACATCTCTCTTGGTGCAGAAGCCAGGCCCAGGAATACATTTGTTACTTCTGGGCAAGTGTCCCAAACTGCTCCCGTGCTCTTTTCTTGCCACAACCTGCAAATGCTGAAACTGCAACTCATCCTGTAAGTGCATGGAACACAGGAAGTGTCTTTGACATTTCATGTCCCAGGCAAGCATGAGCTGCTACGTAGCGAAAGTTCTTCCCAGACCTAAATGGTTTATCCACTGCCTGATTAAGTTCCTGGACCAGCCTAACAGCAAGAACCTATGTGTCCATGCGGATGAGTATTCTGCGATGTCCACATCTAATAACAGCCGCTGCATGAAGCATCATGTGTGTGTCAGCTTCTTCATGATGGAGCCAGAGAGGTTGAGTCTTCACATGGGGCCAGAGAGGTTGAGTCTCTTCACATGGGGCCAGAGAGGTTGAGTCTTACATGGTGGCACAGTGATTACCTGCTGACCATTAGTGCCAGTCAGTTGTTGGCCTGGAGTGGCACAGTGATTACCTGCTGGCCATTAGTGGCAGTCAGTTGTTGGCCTGGAGTGGCACAGTGATTACCTGCTGACCATTAGTGCCAGTCAGTTGTTGGCCTGGAGTGTCACAGTGATTACCTGCTGACCATTAGTGGCAGTCAGTTGTTGGCCTGGAGTGGTACAGTGATTACCTGCTGACCATTAGTGGCAGTCAGTTGTTGGCCTGGAGTGGCACAGTGATTACCTGCTGGCCATTAGTGGCAGTCAGTTGTTGGCCTGGAGTATCGATGCTCGGTGACTTGTCTGGACAGTTCCACTTTGTTATCATCGACACGGAGGAAATTGTGCCATTTCTGGTGGAAGAGACGAGGCAGGCACACATCTGCGAATATGCTTGGCCCTTGCAGTTGCCTTGAGGCTTCCAGACTCTGCATAGTGTTCCCGTACAAGGTCTAGACGAGGTCGATCTTGAAGCTGTGATGGAATATGTGGAATGAATAGATCCGTGGCATATTCAAGAAATGTTTTGCTGTGGCCAGGTTTCAGCAAGTTGTTCTAACGGTTCCAACAAGTCAGCTTTGGCACCAAATCGGACTCGTCCATCATGTGACAATGCTGGTGGGTATGCCCTGTTCTCATGTCTGAAGAACTCCTCAAGATTACCACATCTAGTCTGGCAGGCAATATATATGCTTGAGAAGAACTTCGAATCAATCTTTGCAGAGGCAAGCTGCTGCCTGGTTTTGGGAAAGTTTTGGACAAACAACGGAACTTTGTTGTGTTTGCTAGCATTATTGAGTGATTTGGATGTGTCCACCAAACATTCCTTTCCAAATGAATGGAACAATCTTGCCCTGTGTTCATGATTGTACGTACAGTCACATAGCTGCAGAGCTCAAAATTTTCTTTGTGTCAAGGACCAGCAAATCTGTGGAGACACTGATCCCCAGGCCATATAGTGTGTAGCACTGGATCATAGGAGACACTGATCCCCAGGCCATATAGTGTGTAGCACTGGATCATAGGAGACACTGATCTCCAGGCCATATAGTGTGTAGCACTGGATCATAGGAGACACTGATTCCCAGGCCATATAGTGTGTAGCACTGGATCATAGGAGACACTGATGCCCAGGCCATATAGTGTGTAGCACTGGATCATAGGAGACACTGATCCCCAGGCCATATAGTGTGTAGCACTGGATCATAGGAGACACTGATGCCCAGGCCATATAGTGTGTAGCACTGGATCATAGGAGACACTGATGCTCAGGCCATATAGTGTGTAGCACTGGATCATAGGAGACACTGATGCCCAGGCCGTAGTGTGTCTCTTAGTTCTCTCTTTCTTGTGTGTGTATGCCACATCAGCCAGTATGTATTGGCAATGGGGCCTCCTGGCAGATGCTGTCCTACTTCACTGCTTTGTGCATCTTTCCTCACACGCTTGACGCTGTTGTATCTCAGAAGCTGAGCTATTGTCGTAGATGCTGAGGCTGATGACTGATGTGACTGATCTTTGACACTGGGTTCCTCTGATATCATGGAGACTAAAGTCAGCAGCAACTGTGGCACAACATCTTGACATTGGACTGGAAAGTAACCATTAAGACATTACTGTAGCTTGAAATATTCTTCCTTATAATCTGTGCAGCTCGGGCCTGTGCAGAGAATCATTGCCAATGTCATATTATTGGCTAGTGCATTGCCAATGCCATGTTCACAGGCCTTGGCTAGTGCATTGCCAATGTCATGTTCACAGGCCTTGGCTAGTGCATTGCCAATGCCATGTTCACAGGCCTTGGCTAGTGCATTGCCAATGCCATGTTCACAGGCCTTGACTAGTGCATTGCCAATGTCATGTTCACAGGCCTTGGCTAGTGCATTATCAATGTCATGTTCACAGGCCTTGGCTAGTGCATTGCCAATGTCATGTTCACAGGCCTTGGCTAATGTCATCTTTAAACATCAAAAGGACGTCTAAATGTTGCTTCAGTCTAGTCAATTTGACTCGCTGCTCCATCTCAATTCCGAGTTGTTCCATTCTGGTTGTGTATAGTTTGGTGAGGTCTGCCAACTTGAATAGCTACAGGTACAATATCCTCTTGTTTCAGCTAATACAACTGCCGAAATGATAACAACTGTGCTCCTTCTTTGCTAGGCAGTCCCTTGTACTGCCCTCACATGTCCATACAGGATAGCAAGCATAGCCCTAGCCCTAGCCCTAGCTCTAGCCCTACAGTCATACAGGATAGCAAGCATACACAGTCATAAAGGATAGCAAGCACACAGTCATACAGGATAGCAAGCACACACAGTCATACAGGATAGCAAGCATACACAGTCATACAGGATAGCAAGCACACACAGTCATACAGGATAGCAAGCACACACAGTCATACAGGATAGCAAGCACACACAGTCATACAGGAGAGCAAGCATACACAGTCATGCAGGATAGCAAGCACACAGTCATACAGGATAGCAAGCACACACAGTCATACAGGATAGCAAGCATACACAGTCATACAGGATAGCAAGCACACAGTCATACAGGATAGCAAGCACACACAGTCATACAGGAGAGCAAGCATACAGTTATACAGGATAGCAAGCACACACAGTCATACAGGATAACAAGCACACACAGTCATACAGGATAGCAAGCATACACAGTCATACAGGAGAGCAAGCACACACAGTCATACAGGATAGCAAGCATACAGTTATACAGGATAGCAAGCACACACAGTCATACAGGATAGCAAGCACACACAGTCATACAGGATAGCAAGCACACAGTCATACAGGATAGCAAGCACACACAGTCATACAAGATAGCAAGCATACACAGTCATACAGGAGAGCAAGCACACACAGTCATACAGGATAGCAAGCATACACAGTCATACAGGATAGCAAGCATACACAGTCATACAGGAGAGCAAGCATACAGTCATACAGGATAGCAAGCACACACAGTCATACAGGATAGCAAGCACACACAGTCATACAGGAGAGCAAGCATACAGTCATACAAGATAGCAAGCATACACAGTCATACAGGAAAGCAAGCACACAGTCATACAGGATAGCAAGCATACACAGTCATACAGGATAGCAAGCATACACAGTCATACAGGAGAGCAAGCATACAGTCATACAGGATAGCAAGCACACAGTCATACAGGATAGCAAGTACACACAGTCATACAGGAGAGCAAGCACACACAGCCATACAGGATAGCAAGCACACAGTCATACAGGAGAGCAAGCACACACAGCCATACAGGATAGCAAGCACACAGTCATACAGGATAGCAAGCACACAGTCATACAGGATAGCAAGCACACACAGTCATACAGAGCAAGCATACAGTCATACAGGAAGCAAGCATACACAGTCATATAGGATAGCAAGCACACACAGTCATACAGGATAGCAAGCACACACAGTCATACAGGATAGCAAGCACATACAGTCATACAGGATAGCAAGCACACACAGTCATACAGGATAGCCAGTCATACAGGAGAGCAAGCATACAGTCATACAGGATAGCAAGCACACACAGTCATACAGGATAGCTAGCACACACAGTCATACAGGAAGCAAGCATACACAGTCATACAGGAGAGCAAGCACACACAGTCATACAGGATAGCCAGTCATACAGGAGAGCAAGCATACAGTCATACAGGATAGCAAGCATACACAGTCATACAGGATAGCTAGCACACACAGTCATACAGGAAGCAAGCATACACAGTCATACAGGAGAGCAAGCACACACAGTCATACAGGATAGCAAGCATACACAGTCATACAGGATAGCAAGCACACACAGTCATACAGGATAGCAAGCACACACAGTCATACAGGATAGCAAGCACACACAGTCATACAGGATAGCAAACATACACAGTCAAACAGGATAGCAAGCACACACAGTCATACAGGATAGCAAGCACACACAGTCATACAGGAGAGCAAGCATACACAGCCATACAGGATAGCAAGCACACACAGTCATACAGGAGAGCAAGCATACACAGCCATACAGGAGAGCAAGCACACAGTCATACAGGATAGCAAGCACACACAGTCATACAGGAGAGCAAGCATACACAGTCATACAGGATAGCAAGCACACACAGTCATACAAGATAGCAAGCATACACAGTCATACAGGAGAGCAAGCACACACAGTCATACAAGATAGCAAGCATACACAGTCATACAGGAGAGCAAGCACACACAGTCATACAAGATAGCAAGCACACACAGTCATACAGGATAGCAAGCACAAACAGTCATACAGGATAGCAAGCACACACAGTCATACAGGATAGCAAGCACACACAGTCATACAGGATAGCAAGCACACACAGTCATACAGGATAGCAAGCATACACAGTCATACAGGATAGCAAGCACACACAGTCATACAGGATAGCAAGCATACACAGTCATACAGGATAGCAAGCACACACAGTCATACAGGAGAGCAAGCATACACAGTCATACAGGATAGCAAGCACACACAGTCATACAGGATAGCAAGCACACACAGTCATACAGGATAGCAAACATACACAGTCATACAGGATAGCAAGCACACACAGTCATACAGGATAGCAAGCATACACAGCCATACAGGATAGCAAGCACACACAGTCATACAGAATAGCAAGCACACACAGTCATACAGGATAGCAAGCATACACAGTCATACAGGATAGCAAGCACATACAGTCATACAGGATAGCAAGCATACACAATCATATAGCATACACGGTAATACCAGATAGCAAGCACACACAGTCATATAATGATTGCAAGCTTTTGTTGTTATACTTTGCTTCTATTGCCACCTGTTACCAGCACTCAGTTGGGCCAACAAGTGGTCTGCTCCAGGATCTCTGCAGCTTGGTGAACATGCTAGTCTAGTTCAACTGTTGTTGCTTGGTTATACTCAGAACAAAGCTCTAGATGCTCTAGATGCTCTAGATGACAGAAAAAGCACACACCATCATGTGTGGTATCCAAAGAGGCTGCCTTGGATCTAGTTCACTTTGGGAGCTCATGTGCTCTTGTACTGGGACCAGGCCCTTCTTCAGAATGTGTTCTCTTTAATGCCCATTGTAAGTTGGTATTGTTATATTTGCCCCTGCATGACTTGTGCCACTTGGCCCGATGGAGAGCAACAACAGTCCCCTGACCTTCGTGCGGTCTTCTCAAGTCTATATCTTTGAACTCACCTATTCACTGATCTCGGGTAAATTGTCTGCAAGTGACCTGCACCCAGCACCTGCTGCAACTTAAAGAAGATGCAGCAGGACATCGTAAAGACCCTGGCCTGTAGCCAGCACCGGCTGCATCTTCCTTCAGTGCAGCAGGACATTGTAAAGACTCTGACCTGTAGTCAGTACCTGCTGCATCTTCCTTTATAGGTGCAGCAGGACATTGTAAAGACTCTGACCTGTAGTCAGCACCTGCAGCATCTTCCTTTAGGTGCAGCCTGACATTGTAAAGACTCTGGCCTGTAGTCAGCACCTGCTGCATCTTCATTTACGTGCAGCAGGACATTGTAAAGACTCTGACCTGTAGCCAGCACCTGCTGCATCTTCCTTTAGGTGCAGCAGGACATTGTAAAGACTCTGACCTGTAGTCAGCACCTGCTGCATCTTCCTTTAGGTGCAGCAGGACGTTGTAAAGACTCTGACCTGTAGTCAGCACCTGCTGCATCTTCCTTTAGGTGCAGCAGGACATTGTAAAGACCTCTGACCTATAGACCTGTAGCCAGCATCTGCTGCATCTTCCTTTAGGTGCAGCAGAACATTGTAAAGACTCTCATGCTTGAGCTTGACACAGAACACACAATTCCCAGTTGAGCGGTATCTGTGGCTCAGAAATCGCAGGTTTGATAACATGAACTAGTGTGTACTGCCTTGACCTGATTGCTCATGTAGCTAGTGCTCTATATTTAGGATGTTATTAAACTTAATTGCTCTATCACCATGGTTGGGGGATCACTTTGACTGTCACTTTGACTGTCAAAATACAAAATATTGGCATCATTCATTTAAATATGGCTCTACTGTGTTTCTAACTCAAATACCCATTGGCTCAATATCTAAAACTGTTTACGGTAGCAAGATCTACATTCCTACCAAGTTTCATGTCACCAAATGTCCAATTCTTATTAATATTTTTGCTATGCCCTCCACCCATCCCCACTATGATGTACAAAACGAGTTGCTAATTATTTTGTAAGTGTTTATCTTTCTGTTTCACAATATCTCACTGGGTCCTGTGATATGATGACTAGCGACATTAAAAAATTGTGAACTGTCAGTGACAACTTGCTGACGTCTGTTCACGTTGCATCGTGTCGTGTCACAGCTTGTTGCTAGAATAGACTCGAGTTCTATTCCAGTGGCAGTCACGTGGTGTTTGACACTTGAGCTGGTAATGAACGTGATTGGTGTGCACACTTTAGAGCTGAAGTATTGATGGCGTGGAAGAAATGGATAAGTAAAAGCTAATAGAAGCGTGACAAAGGTTTTCCAGTTTGGGGAAGCACCCTCAAGGTCCTTTAGGGACATTCAGCCTCATCCATCGCCTTCTTCCTCTTGGTACCTCAACCCTTTGTTGCCTCTACAGGCCTCATGCAAGAACAAACTATTGCATTCTTGTTGCACTCAATTCCTGAGATTGTAGCCCAATTAGTTTCCTCGAACATTTATGCAAGTGTGTGTAGTATTAGTAGTGTTGAGGTCTCAGTGGCGTGTGTTTCTCGTCCCATCTTATTGTCACTGCTTCAGGCACCCTCATTATTAGCCCTCTAGCTATTGCTACTGCTTTAAGTTCTGGGTCACACTTTAAGTTCTGGGCCACACCTCATTATTAGCCCTCTAGATATTGCCGCTGCTTTAAGTTCCGGGCCACCTTCATTATTAGCCCTCTAGCTATTGCCACTGCTTTAAGTTGTGGGCCACCCTCGTTATTAGCCCTCTAGCTATTGTACTGCTTTAAGTTCCGGGTCACCCTCATTATTAGCCCTCTAGCTATTGTCCCTGCTTGGCCACCCTCATTATTAGCCCTCTAGCTATTGTCACTGCTTTAAGTTCTGGGCCATCCTCGTCATTAGCCCTCTAGCTATTTGGTGAGGTCCTTATGCATGTTCCCCATGGCATTACAAAAAAACTCAGGGCAAAGGAAAATGCCTGGCCAACAAGTAATAATGTTTTTGAATTTTTGGTGGGGCACCCATCACATTCTCCTCCTTTAACTTCAGAACTGTCCATGTCCCCAGAAGTGTGGATGGGTGGCAGTATGTTATTAGATGTATTAATGGGTGTCGTCTATTTTCGGGTTCAAAGAGTACGAACAATGCTAGCAGTTGCTGAATTACAAACGAGCAACAGAAAATGGTGGTTGTGGGTATGGTCCAACACGAGCGCCATATTGTGAACCAGACTTAAGTCTAGACCAGTTGGTGACTACCCTTTGTATTGTAGCTATATTGTATTGTAGCTATAAATATAACATTCCCACTGAAAGAGCACTAGACTGGTAAGTGGAGTGGCTAACCAAGTTCTGGTGCGGTTATTAGCTCTGATGTTCTTGTTCTAGTGCAGGCTTCCAGTAACATAGCTAAACATGTCTGTATATAAATCGAATTCCCTCAAGAGTCTTTCATTTTATTAATGAGTCTCCTGAATAAGGACATGCTAGTTCAATAAGGCTAGAGGTATAGTAGCTAGGTTATACAAGCTTGGTACACTAGCTGTTGAAAGTTCATACGTACTAGGAGCTCTTCTCAGACTTTCCTGAAGGGCTCACTTACAGATCTTGCCCAACACAAGATGGCTATTTTTATAAATTATTTGTTGCATTGTTTGGGCAAGTGAAAGTGAGATGGTGAGTGTCCTCTATATCCTCCATCTTTCTTTCTTCTCTTCCTTGGTCTCCGACATTCATCGCTCTTTTCTGCTAGTTTTTCTGCTAACTATTCATTCATAGTTTCACAAAAACTATTTATTAGCGATATGTAGGAATATGCGCATGACTCCATACACTAAGTACTGTGCCTATCAGTGCATGTATTGTGGGTCCACATAGTATATATCAGTGCATGTATTGTGGGTCCACATAGTATATATCAGTGCATGTATTGTGGGTCCACATAGTATATATATCAGTGCAAGTATTGTGGGTCCACATAGTATACATCAGTGCATGTATTGTGGGTCCACATAGTATATATATCAGTGCATGTATTGTGGGTCCACATAGTATATATCACTGCATGTATTGTGGGTCCACATAGTATACATCAGTGCATGTATTGTGGGTCCACATAGTATATATATCAGTGCATGTATTGTGGGTCCACATAGTATATATCAGTGCATGTATTGTGGGTCCACATAGTATATATCAGTGCATGTATTGTGGGTCCACATAGTATATATCAGTGCATGTATTGTGGGTCCACATAGTATATATCAGTGCATGTATTGTGGGTCCACATAGTATACATTGTGGTCCACATAGTATATATCAGTGCATGTATTGTGGGTCCACTTAGTATATATCAGTGCATCTATTGTGGATCCACATAGTATATGTCAGTGCATGTATTGTGGGTCCACATAGTATAATCAGTGCATGTATTGTGGGTCCACATAGTATATATCAGTGCATGTATTGTGGGTCCACATAGTATATATCAGTGCATGTATTGTGGGCCCACATAGTATATATCAGTGCATGTATTGTGGGTCCACATAGCATATATCACTGCATGTATTGTGGGTCCACATAGTATATATCAGTGCATGCATTGTGGGTCCACATAGTATAGGAGTAAATCACGATCTGGATTTATATATAATATCACCCAAAAAATCTCAAATGACATTATAAGTGTCAGCTAATTCACACGAAGAATTTCAGTTGTTTTTCTTAAAAACAGCTTTGGCTTGTGGGGTGATTACCTAGGTTACAGCTATCATTCAAAAAGATACATGACAATTGTTCCCTCTCTTCCTTGCTGCATAGTAGCAGGTGCTTCTACTCTAGTGTAGTCTTTGTGTCCAGCCTATAGTGTTGTTATGGTGATGATAGCCATGATTAGTTGTGTCATTGTTTGTTTGTTGTTCTTTAGGTCCAGCAGTTACTAACAATGGAAAGGTATGTACATTGTACTATATAGAGATCGGTTACTAGCAATGGAAAGGTATGTACATTGTACTATATAGAGATCAGTCACTGGCAATGGAAAGGTATGTACATTGTATTATATAGAGATCAGTTACTAGCAATGGAAAGGTATGTCACATTGTACTATATAGAGATCAGTTACTAGCAATGGAAAGGTATGTACATTGAACTAAATAGAGATTGGTAGCAATGGAAAGGTATGTGCATTGTACTATATAGAGATCAGTTACTAGCAATGGAAAAGTCTGTACATTGAACTATATAGAGATCAGTTACTAGCAATGGAAAGGTATTGGTATATACATTGAACTATATAGAGATCGGTTACAATGGAAACATATGTACATTGTACTACATAGAGATCAGTTACTAGCAATGGAAAGGTATTTACATTGTGCTATATAGAGATCAGTTAGCAATGGAAAGGTATATACATTGTACTATATAGAGATCAGTTACTAGCAATGGAAAGGTATGTACATTGAACTATATAGAGATAAGTTACTAGCAATGGAAAGGTATATACATAGAACTATATAGAGATCGGTTACAATGGAAACATATGTACATTGTACTATATAGAGATCAGTTACTAAGGTATATACATTGAACTATATAGAGATCGGTTACAATGGAAACATATGTACATTGTACTATATAGAGATCAGTTACTAGCAATGGAAAGGTATTTACATTGTGCTATATAGAGATCAGTTAGCAATGGAAAGGTATATACATTCTACTATATAGAGATCAGTTAGCAATGGAAAGGCATGTACATTGTACTATATATGTATTAGTACACAGAGACATGAGTATTCTCTATTGGTTTGAACACATTTTATATGGTGGAAGGGCAACCCTTCCAAAACAAATCACATTGGTGGCTTCTTAGCTTCCTAAATTGTAGTTAAGCCAATTAGCTATTAAACACTTTCAGCATATGATTGGAGTCCTTCAAGGAAGTAAAGGGACAATCACCAAAAACTGTTGAAACACTTTCAGCATATGATTGGAGTCCTTCAAGGAAGTAAAGGGACAATCACCAAAAACTGTTGGAAGGCTTTGAATTTGTAGCCTAATCAGCACAGCACGTACTCTTACTAGTCTATACTAATGCAGTATAGGAATGATTGGTCACCTCTTTAACAAGCTTATAACCACCTCCACTGCACGTTTCCAGTTGGTTTCTTTAGAAGCTTATTCTTGTGAGGATAGTTAACACCACAGACATTCAGGTAGTTAACACCACAGACATTCAGGAAACTATGATGTGTTTGGCTGTATGTATAATATATGAATCCATAGTCATGTGCGATTGCTTTAGTGATAATGTGGTGAAGAATAGTGTCTGATTGGTTAGTTCCTGAGCAAGTTCTTGAGGGCGGCTGCTTAACTATTAAAACAAAATAAATGACAAAAATGTTTAAAATTGTGACAGCTAAAAAAATAAACGAGGCAGATTTACCAGAGACCAATAGAATGCATTAGAAAATCTGTATTGTTATATTAAGGGTCAAGGGTCGTACAAGTGTTTGCGGTCTGCATGGTAAAGTCCTTTTTTTAAAACAAATATTTTACCATTTTGGCCTTGTATATTGTAGCTAATAATAACATCATCATACTAGCAACGCTTGCCTCAAATCTAATACATTTTCTTCTCTCAATGTGCAGTTTATGTGCAGTGAAGGATCAAATATGAAACTGGTTGTGGTGGGCACAGGACCGACAGCACTTGGCCTCGCATACAGACTTCATGACTTGGGTGTGGGGAAGTGTGATATTCATATCACTATTCTAGAGCAGGAGAACAAGCCTGGAGGTTTGGCTATGTCCCACAAAGATGAGAAGGGATTTACATGGGATAATGGAGGACACGTGGTCTTCTCACACTACAAGTATTTTGATAAAGTACTTGATGTTGCGTTATCGGAATGGAACAAGAGAAAGAGAGCTGCCTATGCATTCATGATGGGCTCGAGTGGGAAGAGGAAATTTATCCCTTACCCAGTGCAGGATAATATCCATGTGATGGACATAAAGGAGCAGAATGAGTCTCTGAAAGGCTTACAAGATGTTGTGGATCATCCTGTTACTACCAAACCTGTCAACTTTGACCAGTGGTTAGTGAAGAACTTTGGGGAAGGTCTGTGCAATGTTTTCATGAGAAAATACAATCAAAAGGTCTGGACAGTGAGGACCACAGAGATGAACTCTGTATGGGTTGGTGAGAGAGTGTCTGTGCCCGACATCAAGAAGATTAAAGCTAAGATAGCAGCTGGAGAAGACAATGTCAAGGATTCAGAGTGGGGTCCCAATAAGTTCTTCAGGTTCCCCCGCTTTGGAGGCACAGGTGGTATCTGGATTGCAGTAAGCAAGTTGGTGCCTCAGCAGTGGTACCGTTTCAGACACAAAGTGACTGCCGTAAACTTTGAGAAAAAATATGTTGAAGTTATCAAAGATTCAGACAAGAAAAACAAGTATATTCTGGAGTACGATATCTTGATCTCAACCATGCCATTGGACCTTCTGGTGGCCAGCAATGTCAACACAGATGACCAATCCATTCAAATGAAGGAACTTGTCCCGAATCTCATTTATTCTCACACACACGTCATCGGGATAGGCTTAAGTGGACAAGCTCCTAAACATCTGGCAGACAAGTCCTGGATATATTTCCCTGATGCAGATGCCCCATTCTATCGTGTGACTGTCTTTTCTAATTATTCTGATGACCACGTGCCTAAGGCAGGCAAGTACTGGTCTCTCATGTGTGAAGTGGCGCAACCTAAAGCTGACAAGAACTACTGGACCAGAGATAGTTTACTAGCCAAAACAGTCCAAGCTCTTGTCCTGTACGGCTTCGTAACTGAACAACAAATTGTTTCCAGATTTTATCATCGACTGGATCACGGTTATCCAGTTCCTTCACTAGCCAGAGAAGAGATATTGGCTAAGGTTCAACCATGGCTGCAAGCCAACAGTGTATTTTCTAGAGGACGCTTTGGTGGTTGGCGTTACGAAGTGGGAAACCAAGATCACTCTTTCATGCAAGGAGTTGAGTTAGCTGATTTTCTTATGCGTGGAATACCCGAGGAAACCTACCCTCACCCAGAAGTAGTCAATGCAATGAAAGCATCCAATCGATTTCTTTCTCACTAACTTTTTTCTCGGACTAGTTCTTGAAGCTGCATGTATTGAACAGTCATGTCTTATGTTACTGCATCCCTGCTTAGTAGATGTTGAATCTGTACATTTCTTTTACTTAGTGATGTTGAAGGTTCCTGTGGGAGGAGCTATGGTACTTGTGGGTGGAGTTGGGGTTCAATGGAGAAGTAATGGTGCCTGAGGGAGTGGTTGGGTATCTGTTAGGGTTCTGGTGAGAGGAATATGGTTCATGTGTAAGTTTGGGGGGGGGGGGGGGGGGGGTTAAATTGATATGGTAGGGGAATAATGGTGCTGTGGGAGTGGAATAATGTTCCTGGAATAAAGTTCCTGTGGGAGAAGAGTAAGGTCTAGTGGGAGTAGTTAAAATGTTCCTATAGGAGGGAGAGCATTGTTCCTGTGGGAAGGAGGAGTAGAATATTGTGGGAGGTTCCTGTTGGAGCATAAGGTTAAAGTTTCCTGTGGGAGGGGAAGCAAGGTTTATAAGCTTCCCGTGGGAGGGGGAGGAAGCTTCCTATGGGAGGGGGAGCAAGGTTTATAAGCTTCCTGTGGGAGGGGGAGCAAGGTTTATAAGCTTCCTGTGGGAGGGGGAACAAGGTTTATAAGCTTCCTGTGGGTGTGGGGAGCAAGGTTTATGAGCTTCCTGTGGGAGAGAGTAAGGTTACTGTTGAGGGTGAGCAGAGTTTCTGGAGTAGTTGGGCTCCTGTGAGATGGGGAGTAAGGTTCGTCGGACCTTCCAAATTCTTGTGGATTTTCTATGTGTCTCACAATCACGTTATCACGGGTTAGCTAATCCAACTCACATATATACGTGCACAACAGATGCTGCTGTCGCAGCAGGTTTGATCTGGCCGCAAATACAATCGGGTGGGGGGGAGGATCAAATGTGATGGTGGATGGAATTGATCTGGGGATCTGAACAACCATTTGCAAAACTATCAGTTGAATATTCAGGACAGAATTCTCTTCTATTTGGAGTGGATTAAGGGGGTAGTAGTCTTATCTGTGGCAAATGTACAAACATGAAAAATCATTAGTAGCCTTCACGTAATATGTCATTTTAAAGCTATTGAACCAGTCTTTCTTTTGATCTAAAAAGTATCTGTAAAGGATGAAAAACAAAAAAGTTATGAACGATACAAATTTGGAACACAGATCTTCAGAAAAATGGTTTATCCCTTAGAACCTTACCCTTGTCACTCGACAAAAATCTTAAAAATCACAGATTGTCAGTGACCACTTCCCATTCACAGTTTGTGTAACATAGCCACATACGTAAAGTATGATAGAGACAGTTTTGCCACAATGTACTTGGAAGTGATTTGGGAGGTCAATGAAAATTCGTAATGAAAAAGCATGAAATCCGTGTCGAACATCAATGCATAACTCAAGACCAGTACACAAAATAAGAAAAAGGATTCTATCAAACTTTAGAGCATAGAAAGAGCTATAAAATGGTATATTATGGAATTGTTCTAGATAAATATTCACCGAGAGAGATTTTTTGAAAGTCCAAAAACACACCTTTTTCATAATACTCATAATACAGCTTTGAAGGGGAGACAGTTGCATTTTGGGGGGGGGGGGATGACCCACATGCTTTTTTTGTGTGTGATAACCACTTTATAACTCCATAGATTCCGTAAACTTCATGGTATGGACTTGATATATAGCTCAAAAGATAGGTCTCTCTATGTGCTCTCTGTTGATACTAAAATATTTTTCACAGGTATAACTATAGCCAAGTTAGGGGAGCTACAAGTGGAGGGACCTAAAAACTTGAATGCCCACATAAATAACTCCAGATTGCCAAGTGCAAAAAATTTAAAATTAGCACGGGTGGCTAGAGGAAGCCCTACTCTATGTAATGAGTGTTTTTATTAGGCGTTAAAATTTAAGTACGTGGTCAAGCGCGCGGGTAGAAAATGAATTTCTTTAAAAATCCATAAAACTCATTTTCCACCCGAGCGCTTGACCACGTACTTAAATTTTAACGCCTAATGAAAACACTCATTACATAGAGTAGGGCTTCCTCTAGCCACCCGTGCTAATTTTAAATTTTTAGCACTTAGCAATCTGGAGTTATTTATGTGGAGGTTGTAGGCATTCAGGTTTTTAGGTCCCTCCACTTTAGGTCTAGTAACTTGCCTATAGTTATACCTATGAAAAATATTTTAGTATCAAAAGAGAGCACACAGAGAGACCTATCTTTTGAGCTATATATCAAGTCCATAGCATGAAGTTTGCAGAATCTACGGAGCTCTAAAGTGGTAACCATAAGTTTTGGGGGGGAAACAGACATCATTTACACACCCCATGCAGTACAGGTGTGTACAAAATGCATGCATGAAATCCTCCATAACTTTTTTTCTGAACCAGAACAGCCTTCCAAGTTTTTTACACAGGTCATGCAGAGCTATAGGTAGGATATAAAAGGAAGAATTTTTTAAAAGAAAATTTTCAGAAAAATGGTTTACTACCCCCTTAGGGAAGACTATACATCAAAAAATAAATAGCCCCCCAAATTCCCCCAGTTCTTGTATATATGTACTTAGCTATTTCCAAATTTTAATAAACGCTGCTCCATCTCTGGTTTATATTCATGCAATCCACTTGCATTGAATATGAAGTTTAAGGGGGGAAGAGGGCTGAAAACACATGTGTTTTTTTCAATTTTTTTTTGGGGGGGGGGGGGGGGGGGGCCCAAAAGGGTTATGTCTGGAGTTTGAGTTTCAAATTTCAGAGCAAGTGAATACTTGCATCAGAAGATATAGCCATTTTTATACAGTGCATTATTATTCCATTTCATTTCATTTCACTTCACATTGGAAGAGGTTCTCTCCCAGTCTTACTGGCTACAATCGGGCGGTCGGCGATGATCGCCTACCCAAAATACAGTTTTTATATATCAAAATGTTGCCAATTTCATGGAGACCCTTACCAGTCGTTTGCGCAATGAATTGGCCAGGCGGGGGGGGGGGGGGTAGTGCGCAACCTCTAAGATGAGCACGTTTTTTTTAGGTCACGTGTTCGCCAGAATCACTTGAAACTTTCACACTGTTGAGTTATGGGGAAGAGAACAGAGAAGCATTTTAAACAGAAAGGCCAAGGATTCAAGAAGAGTGACGACAAGAAGAAAGCCCTACAGGCGGCTGTTGTTGAGCCTGTCACAGTAGCCGCGCCAGGCAAGTTTTAATGTTTATCTCCGTACTAAAAAGTTACTAGCTGTTTCCTTCCTTTGTTAGTGAGTCTCTTGGATCCTGTAGGTGGGGTAGCGCTTTCTGTGAACCTTCACTTACCTTGCAAATGTCTGAAGACAGGCCAGTTCCATTGGTGACTATGACCAGTGACTATGACCAGGAAGAAGTTGGCTCTCATGGATCGTTCAGCTGCTTCTGTGGCTGTTGCTACTGGATCTACTGGCTCTACCTCTTTGGACTCGGGTGGTGTTGGAGAACTAGGTAAGGGTATTCGTATAATATACTTAGATAAGCTTAGAGAGGTCATAGAAAGGTGTAATAAGTGTATTCAATGTGGTAACTGAGCTCCCTTGCAACTGAAGCCCGTAGGGCAGGCATGGTGTCTCATTTTTACTTTTTGTTGAAATTGTAGTAACACCAAGACATCTCAAACCCTGTATCTGTAGAAGCATTCTTTGAACATCCAGTCAGTATACTGGGTGCTCGCATTGCTGGAATTAGTCATTCTGGTCTGGAAGACATCACTGCAGTCATGGATATTCCAC
Source organism: Cladorhizidae sp. MBARI D1340-BT2 (assembly GCA_028752905.1). Classification (NCBI taxonomy): domain Eukaryota; kingdom Metazoa; phylum Porifera; class Demospongiae; order Poecilosclerida; family Cladorhizidae; species Cladorhizidae sp. MBARI D1340-BT2. The sequence continues at coordinate 1,594,272 of JAQNBH010000015.1, forward strand.
TTGTTTTTTTATAATATACTAGGTCAATAGGGAGTGACGCAAATGCAATAACAGAGTATTATGTTGGATGCCGCTCATAGGTTACATGATTTTTATAGGGTTAGGCATGAAGACATCATTGATGTTAGTATTACTGTTGATGGCACATGGCTTAGACAGGGCCACAAATCAAATTATGGCTTGGTTGCGGTGATGTCTTGGGACACTGGAGAAGTTTTAGATTATTATCTTATGTCTAAGTTCTGTCAAGCTTGTGTGCGAAGACCTGAAGATGAAACAGAAGCAAGTTACACAATGGTTTGAGGGTCACAAGGTAAATTGTGAAGCCAATTTTGAAGGCTCTTCGGGTTCTATGGAAGTTGTAGGAACACAAAAACTTCTTTAGCGTTCAGTGGAGAGACTGAAGCTTAGGTACACACATTAATTAGTGATGGGTATACAAATGCACATAAACAGTTGTCGAGCCTTACACAGAGTTGCCAACCGTCCCGGAATGGCCGGGACAGTCCCGGAATTTTGAGCCTTGTCCCGGTGGTGTCCTTGTCCCGGAAATGTCCCGGAATTTACAGCTACGCGCACCTTGCGCTTAGATGGCTACTGCAACTGCAGTCTCAAGCTTGTTTAGTTTAGTCCTTTAACCCTTTCACTGCTGCAGGTAAATACCCCCCCTGTGGTGGCTTTTTTTGCCAAAAAAAAAGGTGATTTTGAAATCAATGCCAAAAAAAGACTAAGAGGTTATTTTGAAATTCTTTTTATGTTTTTGGGTGGGCAAGAGGTTGGCCTATGGGGGAAAAATTGAAATTTGGTATTTTGAATAATTAGGTGGTCATGTGACCTAATGGCGGCCATATTGATGTCGTTTCAATCTACAGACATGGCATTGTCACCTTGGCCCTGTGCAGGGCCGCCCAAGTTGAGCAAATCATCGGTCTCGTCCATGGAATACTCCCAATCACTGTCGGCATTATCGTAGTCAACTGTTGGAAACGAATTACCTGTATCGTCCAAATCAAAGTTGTCCACGCTGTCTGGTCCACAACTTCGTTGCCTTCTGAGGCCGCGCTCGCGTCATTCCGCTGCCTACCGCTGGGAAACACGACTTTCCAAGTGGAAATCATCTCTAGTTCATAGGAAAAAAACAATAGCTGGCACGTGCAGTGCACGCGGAATTTAAAAATGATTATTTTCACATACCCGGTAGTACCGGGTACGCGCAATTCAACGACATTTTTTTCTACCCGGTAGTACCGGGTATGCGCAGTGAAAGGGTTAACACTCGTAAAGCAACAAAAATAGGACACTTTATAGCAGAGAAAAACTTCAGAGATAACCAATTACGGGTGTGCGAAATAACCTTTGACCTTGTTTCGATTGGGTGCGGCACTCTACGTGAAACTTCTCAGCACGTTATCTGATAATTGCTTTTATTGCAAAATGGCTAGTACAAAGAAGCAGAGGGGGAGAGAATGCTATTTTGACAATTTTGACAATAAATGGATCAAAGAATTTGAAAATAAAAAATATATAATGAAATTGATTGACAAAGTAAGTAAGCATGGAATACAGCAAATACAGGATAAATAATAACATCATGGGTACAGTGTGCTGCTTGTGTTCAATGCAATAATAATGTCAGTAGTCTTGCCTTCACTTTAGGTCACTTGTATGCCCGATACTCTGTGTGCAATCGACTTTGGTGTTACCCATGGTGGCCGTAATGATGTCACATCTCACCTCAAGAGCAAGAAACATAAGGATATGTCAAAGGCTGTGCTATCAACTATTCCAATCACCTCTCTCTTCCAACATCAGAGAAGTGATCAAGTAATCGAAGCAGAGGTCAGGTGGGCTACATTTGTTGCTAAGCACAACATATCCTTTCTGTCTAGTGACCATGCCACCAAGCTTTTCAGCAAGATGTTCCCAGACTCTGAAATTGCAAAGAAATTATCCTGTTCCCACACCAAAACCACCGCCATAGTGAAGAAAGCTCTTGCTCCTTACTTCACACAGAGAATTATGGAGTCAATGTCACGTGGTCCATTCTCTTTGATGATTGATGAATCCCATGACAAGAGGGATAAGTCTTGCATTCGATCCACAGGTAGGTGAAGTACGGATGGATATGCCTGTTGTGAACATTGATATAGCTACCAACTTGTTTCAAGCCTTGAAGGAGTCACTGACTAAGAATGGGCTCAGCTTTGACAATGCAGTGTCTTTCATGTCTGATACCACCAATGTTATGAAAGGAGTGAGGTCAGGTGTGCAGAAGCTGATTAAGGATGAGATCCCAACTTTGTATGATGTTGGTTGCATCTGCCATTTGACTGATTTAACAGTCGAAGTTGGTTTGAAGGTACTCCCAGTGAACATTGACCAGCTCTTCATCGACATATTCTACTACTTCCATAGCAGCAAGAGAGCAGCAATTTGTCATCCTATGGTGTTCACTTTTCACCACTGAGCCAGGGGTGATTTTGAAGCATTGCCCCAGGGGTGATTTTGAAGCATTGCCCCACACGATGGCTCAGCTTGCTGAAGTGTGTGTGAAAGGCAGTATGATGGTTTGAAGTCATTCTTCTTGTCTTGTGAGGAAGCTAAGGTCTGTAGCATTCTTTCAAGGCTTGAGAATCCCCTGACGAAACCTCTGTTCTTTTATCTTGCCCTCAATGGATCAATTCAACCGCCTCTTCCAGAAATCTACAGAGAATACTACCTCACAGCTGTATGATGAGATGAACCGGTTAGTTAGTTCGAAAAATCGCGTATAAAATTAATGCAGAAAGGCGCACGCTAATTAGGGGGCGTGGTCGAAAATTCGCGCCGTATATAAAATTAATGTCCCTGAATTAACTTATGGAAAGTTGGCAAGTATGCTTACAGTCCTAGTGTTTTTGGGTGGTGCTAGGGGGGTTAGTTGTGTGTCTATAGTTAAAATGCAAACCTACTATAGGGGAGCAATTAGAAATAATAAGGACAACCTAGAGTGCGATGTGAAAGCGATTTTTTATCACTATTAGTCAACTATGGAACATCCCAACACGAGTATTGTCCTACAGGAGTTTTCAGTTGGTGTAAGTTTAATCCAGCTTGTGCTAAAGGTGAGGTACCACCAGTACCCATAGGCCTATGATTCCTTTGGACAAGGCTATGTATGTTAGGAGGTTTTTGATAAATTAATGTCCGGGGATCTTTTGTGCAAATGTTTAGGTGGTTATACACAGAACCAAAATGAGAGTTTAATTCTGTTGTGTGGAGTAGAGCGGGTAAGACAGAACATATCAGTGCAACATGAGTGTAATTCTGTTGTGTGGAGTAGAGCGGGTAAGACAGAACATATGAGTGCAACAAGTGTCAGGCTTGCCGTCGAGAGGCAGCAGAGTTCAATGGAGGGTGGAGTATTGAATGTCCTGGCATGGGGACCTGTAACATTTTTTTTGTTGTTTATGTGTCTTTTGCTTTCTATTGTCAAACATTTCAAACAGAGATTACTGGAAGATACTTTTGTTTATGTGTATTTTTGTCAAGCTTAGGAATTAGTGGAGGATGACTTGTTTGTGTTCTATTGTTTTTCAGGGATTACTGGAGGGTGTCGGAAGACATGTGTGGAGGGTGACGATGGATGGACCTGGGCATGGGAGCCCTGCAAATGATGACGTGTTTATGTTTGTTAATTCAATATTAGCAAAGCAACGTAACAAGTCTGATGCGTCTTTAATTTATGTGTATGTATATATATATAATTATTGTTGGTTTTCAGGTTGTAGTTAGGATGTAGGATACTGCTGTTGTTGAAAAAATAAAGGACTGTGAAAGTCAATTGGTTGCTTTCAACATTTTGTTGTCATTTGAAAGCAAATTTTATATTCTACAACTTGCGCGAGAGTTTTTGTTTGATAGGATTACTAAAAAAATACCTATAGATGAAAATGTAACGTGATGTCATAAAGCTATGTTCAGAAAATGCAACAAAAAAACTTTTTTTTCCAAATTTCAGGACTTGCATACTGTTTTTGACAGACTCGCTACACACTGCATTGTCATAAACCCTTAAAAGTGCAAATTTGGTGTCAAAGAACTGGGTCATCATATTAACGACTGGTATCACTCCTCTACCAGAGAAAGTCCAGGCTGGGGCTAGGCTGTTCATGATTTTCCTAAGCCCCAGTCTCAGAGACAGTTGCGTCAATTCATTGGACTTGTGAACTTTTACCATCGATTTCTCCCTCACTGTGCTGATCTGATGCAACCCTTACATGCTCTTCTTACTTCCTCTAAGCCTAAGTCTCAGATGTTCACATGAAATGGAGATATTCTGGCTGCCTTCAACACCACAAAGGAAGCCCTTAGCAAAATCCTCCCTCCTCTCATACCCCAAACCTGATGGCCCACATGTCTCATGACCAAGGCATCTGATACTGCTGTGGAAGCAGTCATGCGCAGCAGTATATCAATGGTATCTGGCATCCCTTCTCCGTCTTCTCCAGGAAGATGACACCGGAGACACTATAGTAGTACCTTTGACAGGGAATTACTGGCTGTGTATTTGGCGATCAAACGCTTCCATTATTTCCTAGAAGGCCGACATTTCCATGTACTCACAGGCCACAAACCCCTGATATTTGCACTGAAGACTTGCCCCGATCGACACTCTCCTTGTCAGGCCTGTCAGCTCGACTACATCTCACAATTCACCTCCACCATCCGTCATGTGGACAATGTTGTAGCTGATGCCCTTTCACGGATTGAAACTAATGCCCTCTTACTGGTCAAACACCTGCTGTGGACTTTGCGGCTATGGCCAAAGCACAGACAACTGACCCACAGATCCGTGCACTTCAATCCTCCCCATTTTCCACACTGTAGAAGCTGTCCCATTGGCCAACTCCAGCGAACCACTTTACTGCGATACATCAACAGGCACGCAACGTCCTCTTGTCCCACTGGCATAGCGACGCACTGTGTTTGATTCCCTTCATGGTCTCTCCCATCCAGGAATACGAGCAACCCAGAAACTCATCACGGCCCGGTTCGTATGGCCTGGTATTAATGCCGATGTTCGCCAATGGACTCGCACCTGTGTACAGTGCCAACGTGCCAAGATCCAGAGACACATCACTGCCCCACTTTCACTCTTTCCAACCCCTGACGCTCGTTTTGATGTTATCCACACAGATCTCATTGGACCACTTCCACCATCACGAGGATTTACCTACCTGCTGACCTGTGTTGACCGTTTCACGAGGTGGCCAGAAGCCATTCCTCTCGCTAATATCACTGCCGTAGCTGTTGCTCAAGCCTTCCTTAGTGGCTGGATCGCTCACTTTGGTGTACTGTCCACCATTGTCACTGATCGTGGTCGTCAGTTTGAGTCTCGGTTGTGGGACACTCTCATGACTCTCCTTGGATCCAAACGCACTCGAACTACTTCTTACCACCCACAAACCAACGTCATAGTCGAGTGGTTTCATCGACAACTGAAGGCTGCCTTGAAAGCACAACCCGACCCTGACTCATGGATGGATGCCCTTCCGCTCGTGTTCCTTGTTCGAACTGCTCTCAAGGAAGACATATCCTCGACTGCCACAGAGATGTTGTATAGTATTACTCTCCGTCTCCCTGGACAATTTTTCACTCCCTCTCCAACAACCTCTCTTCTGGACCCTTCAGACTACATATCCAAACTCAAAACCCACATGTGAACTATTCGACCTCAACCAGCCCGTCCTATCCAAAGGAACAGTAACATCGCTAATGATCTGTCAACTGCCACACACATTTTTATTCGACATGATGCTGTACGCAAGCCACTTCAACCTCCGTATTATGGTCCCTATTGAGTAATTAAACGTACTGACCAATATTTCACCGTCATGGTCGAAAAGACACTGCCTTAAACCAGCTCACACCGATCATGACAACCTACATCCCGAACCACAAACTTCATCCTTGAACACCACACCATATCAAACAACCCGGTCGGGACGTCGTGTCCACTTTCCCCAATATCACATCATACGTGTCGTAAGACACTTGGGGGGGGGGGGGAATAATGTAGTGAACTAAACTTTTTCATCATTATCATCGCATCATTATTCATTACATCATTAGATTACATCATCATTATTGTTAACCACATAACTCTGGATCACGTGTTCAGTTGTCATGTTTACGTAGTCGAGGCAAATACTCGAGCCTCTCACATGTAACTCTCACTTGTAGCTCTCGCTATTTAACTATCACTATAATTGTGTTCATGTTCGTGTGATTCATTTTGATGGTCATGCATTGTGCTAGCATGCATATGTGTATTCACACTTCTGGGATGTTATAATTCATATCAAATTGTGGTACACTGTAGACGTAAAGTAATACGTTTTCATTGTTATGACACATTAAAAATACTCATTTCTGTGATAGGGCACTTCGTTTTAGAGTCTTCTGAAACCTATTTCAACATTGTGCCTATGGTATTAGAGTATTCATGGTACATCTTGTATTTTTCTTTTCCTTGCAACCTATAATGATAAAAATACCTACAGTATATGATAAAAATATGAAGGTTGCTTATTATTTCCACACATCAATTTCAACACATCAAAACAAGAATTACCAAGTCCAAATGAGATTCACCTCAATGTGGTTTTGTGGTATACATGTTTCTATGGAAACAAACACTAACCACAATGTTGGTAAATAGAAATGCTATCACATGTGGTATGGTTGCTAGGAAGTTTTACGAACTATTGCTGAGATATATAGCAAGGTTGTGTTATTAATTTTTAATAAAGTCACTAGTGAAGGGTTAAGCAACCACTTGCTTCTTGTTGTTCAATCTATCATGTATTGATGTTTCGATGTTAAATTTTTTTAATTATTTTTTAAATCTAGGAATGTATGTATTTATCTTATATTCACCTGTAAAAAATTGGAACGGGACACCTGTCTTAAATAATGTGGGCTTATTAAATTAGGAATGGTCGAGAGAACTACTTAGCTTGAGGAGGACTGGCTGCAATGCAAGTGAAAATTGCACTGCTTGTGCAGATATCAGAACTGTGCTTGTAAAGAAGCTAACATGGTTCAAGCAGCCAGTAGGTTGCCACGAATTGCTCCTCAGTTTGATTTTATCATACTGGAAATGATGATGACTGCATCCTGCACTTGCCGAAGAGTAGAAATGTGTGTTTGTGTGTGTGTGTGTGCATGGTGGTACCTTCATTACCAATTATTGTATCTTTGATAGTCCTACACTTGAGAGGAGAGAGGGGAGGCAGGCACATGCATGATAGCTTGGACAACAATTTGTAATTACAACCCATCAACTCAATCAGCAGACAAAACTTGGCTAAGGCTTAATAATCTCTAGCTAGCTACACATTAAAAATTATTCGTTTAAATAAGTAGCTGCATTTTATTTTTATTGCCTTCATTGCTAGCCAGCGCTGGCATCCATCAGCCTTAGGATCAGGTCAGCTTCTACACTCCATCTGATCAGGTCAAGCTTCTACACTCCATCTGATCAGGTCAAGCTTCTACATTCCATCTGATCAGGTCAAGCTTATACACTCGATCTGTCCATGTTTCTACAAATTGCCTTTGAGATCTAGACGACAGATGGCACAATGCGCACTGGAGATAGCTGTGAGAAACTTATAGCTACAAACCTGCTATAACTACTGCATTGTACTAGGCATGATCCAAAGAAAGAAATCGTTGGATCAACTACTAACATTCTAAGCGCCAACAGTTTAGGTTAGCTTGAGCTACGTAACTTACTTTGTTGTGGTTTTCAATTCAGCTGTTGACTAGAGAGTCTGCAAGAAAGCTATAAGTAGCTACACTGGTGTAGGCTAGGACCTAAGAAGGAAGTCTACTGAGATAAACTACAACACAAGCTTACACCATTGGACCTGTACTAGCTCTCGTTGATGCCGTAGTTCTTTCTCCTCTTGACGTTGGCGATCCAGCTCAGCCTGAGCTAACCTAACCTGTCTGTCTTCCTCCCTCCTGGCCGACTCGATCTGTTGTTGCTGCACCAATATGCGCAGCAGATCGGCAGTTGGGTTCAGCTCTGGTATTTGCTATTTTTCCATGCACTCCCGAAACCGATAGATTTAGTGTTTTCTAGCTACGTGTGATTAATTTGTCATACTGATTCTACCTGCATGTGCATACTAAAAGCATAGCTAGGAGAACTGAGATTTTGGGGGGAAAGAGAGTGTTATTAAAAAAAAATCATGGGGGAAGCTTTCTTGGGCTCGGGTGAAGTTTCATTCTGACTTAGCAACTCTCTTCATCAACACACTCTAGCTATGGGCCTAAAATGGAAGTGATCTTAACGAACAATGGTTTTTGTTTCTAAACTGGAAATGATCGTCCTTGTCAATATTGAGCTGGTAGCTACTCCTTCAAAACTAACAAAAACTATATACGCCGACGAAGCCCCAGGGACTTGTAGGATTTACCAATTATGTACGATACATAGAGATTCCATGATAGGTTAGAGGAAATCAAAACTCATAAGTCTTTTTTCTGGCAATGACCATTTCTTCATATTGAGCCGAAACTGTGAGGAAATGTTACTCATAGTTACTTCTCCATATTATTACAATCCAACCGGATGACATCAATAATATGTTAGGCTTCCCGCTATGCTTGGAGTAGGACGACACTTAGAGCAATACGATATACATTACAAATTGAGTTTTTTAATCGAAATTACTCTCGCCACAAAATTTTTGGAGTAGCCACACCACCAGTGGCTGCAATGACTGGGGGGAGGGGGATGAAGGAGGCTTTTTCTACTTTACTTATTCTCTCTTCATATGCTCTCTTTTTCAGTCTCACTTGTAGCATGCCGACAGAGTGGTGTCTGTTGGATGTGGTGTGCTGGTTAGGGCTAGGGCTAGGGCTACCCTAACATCATGTAAGTTCTTTTAAACCTCCCCCCCCCCCCCCCCACCCAGAAGCCATTGACCATATGGGCATTATTCTGGGTGATAGATGAGGCATCTGTTACCACTTCTTCAGTGATGGATTGTAAATTTGACTCAAAGAAACATCATTGGCAAACCTAACTGAGTCTCGTTATGCATGATGGTTGGGAAAGCCGCCCTTTTGGGACAAAAGTGAGTGCTTGACAGAGAATTTTGCACCACAAGCACAGTTGCAAGGTGGTTCGCTTAGCAATACAATGTATCAGAGGTGCACTCTCACGGAAATGCAGCTAAAGCACCTCTGATACATTGTATTGCCAAGGCAACAGCGTAGCCAGGAGGTCGTTCTGGGGGTAGTAAATTTTGGGATACGAGCTTGAATTGATCTTCCTTCTAGTGTGAGCTCATTCAGGTCACCATCCAGCCAGATCTCCAAATGTCTCTTAATTAACGAAAGAGATGTGGTCCTTCATCTTTGAGTTACATGATGGTTTTTGAAGTAGTAAAATGGATCAAACTGTAACAGCTTTGAGAGCAATATATTCAAGAGCAGGGCCAGTTGCAGAAGTTTTAAATAGTCTCGCAAGCTCACTAACGAAAGATCGTCCGGCACTTCCTAAGGAATTTTCAGTGAAATACCTCTGCATAGGTGGTATTTAGTGAGTTCATCACTTTGAATCTCACAGCAGAAGACAGGGTCAGGCATGGGGCTGTAATCAGGAAGCATGGGTGGTGGCTATTGTACATGACTGTACTACATTGGTAGCGGCAGCTGTTGTAGAAAGCCAGATATATGGATAGGCACAGCCAATTTGACTGCGAGATCAGAACTGTCAACATGGGATGGTGGTGGTTGTTAGGACGGTTTAAATGTCTGACTCTCCCAATTCAGCCAGAGGTTGTAAAGCTCTGCCTGGGTAGATTTCAATGAATTGACTAGAGTAAACACTTAATAAATCATAAGCAAAGATTAGAAAAGAATATGAGAATGATGAATCAGACGTAAGTCTGGAGTCTGCACATACAAAGACTGCTGCCCAATTGGACAACAGCACACCAAGTGGAAGGGATAAAGAAAGAAATAGTATGAAGATAAGGTAAATAGGGACATACACACACTGGCAACAAAGTTACTGAGGGAAGTAGTTTGAAGCTTGTAACGGATGAGTACGGATGAGGAGGGAAGAGATGAGTGTAGACTGGAGATGAGCGATTGCAGAACTAAAGGAAAAGAGTGTAGTGTGAGCTTAAATATATGAACAAAAGGGGGAGTGATACATGGGAGGAGTGTCAGAATGGACCAATGAGAATAGGACAAGTATGAGCATGGACTACATATGTACATATAAGGTAATGATAATCAGATGAAGCATAGACAGGCAATCAAATCCATGTCTATTAACAAGTCAACGTGCGGGTGTTTGATGTTTTGTGCAGGCAAATGCTTGCATGGCTATGCCGGTTTGGTTGGAGAAGAAGGGAGGGGCTTCTTGTCCAGACATACTGGGGGGGGAGAGAAGTGACGTCCGAAGGACGTCTATCCCTGGAGGTCATCGACGGTGGATGGCTTGAGACCTGTCGCTTGATCTTCGTGGAGGAGGAGGGCCAACTTGGCAATGGGTCTCTTCAAGATCCCTCGGCTGGTCTTGAGAGTTACGACTCGGACTAGACCGTCTTGTCCTGGGAAGGTCTTCAATACCTTGGCTATAGGCCACTGGTTGGAAAATGTCTTGTCATCACAGATGATCACCACATCTCCCACTTGGATGTTTGGAGAAGGTTTGTGCCACTTTTGCAGTCTCTGCAGCTGTTGCAGGTACTCGGCCGACCACCGCTTCCAAAAGTGCTGGGTGATAGCCTGACACTGAGTCCATCGTTTGAAGAGGGATGGATCAGCCTTGATGGGCGTCTCCGGATAGGCACACAACTCCCTACCGATCAGGAAGTGACCTGGGGTGATTGTAGAGATTCCATCTGGGGAGTGGCTGGTGATGGAGGTGAGCGGCCTGCTGTTCAGGCATGATTCCACCTGTGCTGCTATGGTAGTCAATTCTTCAAAATCCAGCCTCTGAGTGCCGATGATTCTTTTAAGGTGTCTTTTGGTCGACTTCACCGCCGCTTCCCACAACCCCCCCAAAGTGTGTGGCTCGCTCTGGAGTGGAATGCCACTGGACTCGGTGTGCCAGGAGGTAGGCATTGATGGATGAGTTGGCTGAGTCGGTCTTCAGCAGTTGATAGAGTTCCTGTAGATCGTTGCATGCTCCCTGGAAGTTGCCCCCGTTGTCCGAATGGATGTCCGACGGGAGTCCTCTTCTGGAGATGAATCTCTTCAAACAGGCCAGGAAGGCTTCGGTGGTAGCGTCTGAGACCACCTCAAGGTGTGCTGCCTTGGTGCTGTAGCACACAAAGACAGCCAAATACGCTTTTATTATGATAGGCTTACGGGTGTGTCCCTTCTTGATCAAGAAAGGACCAGCATAGTCGACTCCACAGATGCTGAACGGAGGACTGGGAGTGACTCGTGCGCTTGGCAGTTGTCCCATCATCTGACGTTCGGTCTGGGCGTTGGCTTGTCTGCAAACGACACAGCTCCGACAGACTGTCCTTGAGAGCCGTCTGGCGCCAATGATGTGAACCTTGCTACCTGTAGAGGACAATACAAGACTAGGGCCGCAATGGCCGAGAGAGACATGTTTATGAGTGAACATTAAGTGACTCACAGTACATTTGCTAGTAGGATGATGGGATGACATTGAGAATGTGACAAATGAGAGTTGGAGAGTCTACCTCCAACTCGGATCAGACCGTGTTTGTCTATGAATGGTGACAATCCCTTGAGGGGACTCGATGACCTGACTGGCTCGCCATGCCTAAGTCGAGACAGTTCGTTGTAGAATGATAGGCCTTGGGATTGTTTGAAGACGAACTGTTCGGCTTGATTCGTCTCCGCTGCAGTGAGGTACGGTATGAGTCGTTTAGGTTGATGATCTTGAGATAGTTTGATGTTGGCGACAAACCTGAGTACCCAGGCTATGATGCTGACAAGGGAGTGGTAAGAATTACATCTGTCCCTGTGCACCATGATGGGTTGACCGGCTACTACCAAGTTGCACGCTACTTGGGAGTCTGGGGTGCCATTGGACACAATAAATGGCTGGAAGGGCTTGACTAAAGGCTCTTGGGTCAGCCATGGTGGGCCGTTCCACCATAAGGGATGTGTTTTCAGCTCACTGGGAGATATGCCACGGGATGCACAATCCGCTGGGTTCTCTAGCCCTGGTACATGGTGCCAGGTGGACGGAGGGAGTTCGGACAAGATCACAGCTACACGGTTAGCCTCGAAAGTCTTCAACTTTCTGTTCCTCCCATCCAACCACCACAGCACTATCTCGCTGTCGCTCCAAGCGTACAGTTCGATTGCTGGGATGTTGAGGGCTTCCTTGACATTGGTCATAAGTTGGGCTAGCAACCTGGCACCACAGAGCTCTAGCTTGGGGATAGAATGTCCTTTCAACGGGGCCACTCGTGTCTTGGCAGTGACAAGTACACAGGTTGGTGGGTGATCAACATAAGTGGTACGGAGGTATACCACGGCTGCATATGCCTGTTTAGAAGCGTCGCAGAACCCATGCAACTGGACTGCCCTTCGGTCACCTTGTGCAAAGTAGCACCTAGGGTTTTGCTTGTCTATCAACAGAGGGAGTTGCTCTCTCCACTCTTGATGTTGGAGTGCGTACTCTTGTGGGATGTCGTCATCCCATGCTAATTTGAGTTCCCACAACCTCTGATATAGTATTTTCATTCTGATCATGGTGGGGCCTAGCCATCCTAGTACATCGAACGTTCTAGCTACGTCTGAAATTACTCCCCTCTTGGTTGAGGCATAGTGTTTGGGTAGAGATAGAGAGGTTGCCATGGTGTCCTGAGTGGAGTTCCACTCTACACCCAGTGCCTTGGGATGGGCTGTGCTTTCGCCTGTCAAGTCTTTGACAGGGATTTTCTCTCTGAGAGAGGGTTCAATTGCTAGCAACGTAGCCTCAGAGCTACTTCTCCATTTCCTTAGGTCGAACCCACCCCTCAACAATAATGCTCGAAGGTCTTGATGCAACTGGGTCGCCTGCTCAGGCGTGTCTGCTCCTGTGAGCAGATCGTCAACATAAAAGGAAGTTTGAACGAGAGGGCTGGCATTCGGATACTCATGGCCGAAATCTGCTGCTGTCTGCTGCAGTGCCCTAATGGCAAGGTAGGGTGAGGACGATACTCCGAATGTGACCCTTGTCATTCGGTAGTCTATCAAGGGGCCGGTAGGCAGTTCTCTCCAGAGGAATCTATGTAAGTCTCGATCCTTAGGATCGAGCCAGACTGCCCTGTACATCTTGCTAATATCAGCAGAGAGGGCTACTAGGTGCAATCTGAACCTGAGGAGGATGGTGTCAAGATTAGGGTACAGAGTGGGCCCGGTCATGAGGATGTCATTCAGGGATTGACTTGTGGATGTGTGGGCACTGGCGTCAAAAACAACTCTGAGTTTTGTGCTGGTACTACTCTCCTTCACAACGCTATGCATAGGGAGATAGTACTGCTCCACTGCAGGGCTCAAATCTTGCTCTGGCACTAGCTCTGCATGCCCCAACTCAACGTACTCTCTTACAACAGTTTGAAAGTCTTCCCACATACCCTTTCTCATAACAGACTTCTCATTGGTGAGAAATCGTTGGACTGCTTGGGGCCTGCTGCTACCCAAGGCTGGACTGTTGGGGTTTCTAGGTAGGGACACTTGGTAGTGAGCTGGGGATCTGACATACATGTGACTGTTTGTAAAGTGGGTTTGAACGGCTTCTTCCTCATCAGTGAGGAGGCTGACATGTGACAGGTTTTCTTCTACATCCCAAAACTGAGAGAGGAGGGTGTCCGTGGACTCTGCCACGGTAGCTTGGTGTACTGATACCCCTACACTGGTAGACTTGGGGGTGAATGGACCTAAAATGGCCCAACCAAAGATGGTCTCTCAGGCTTGGGGCTCATCTTTGGTCCCTGACCGGGCCTCTGTCAACAGCACATGTTGCATGACGTCGCTGCCTAACAGGACGTCGATTTTCCCTGGTAAATGGAACGTGGGGTCTGCCAGCTTGAGTGGCCTAATGTGGGACAAATCTCTAACACTAATTGCCCCTTGCAGAGGGAGATCACCTGCCACCTTGGGCACTGAGGCTGCTACTAAAGTGAGAGTGGGGTCATCTGTATGGACTGGACACAGAGACATTCTGACCAGAGGGTGTGAATCTAAGTCTGTCATGCCCTTGACCCCTGTGATGGTCACTCGGGGTCCCTGGTGTGGTAGCTGGAGAGTCCTAGTCACTCTAGTTGAGATCATAGACATGGTTGCTCCTGTATCTAGCAATGCTCGGGCCACCATTTGCCTCCCTCCTGGTCCCTTGACCAAGATTTGACTAGTCATGGTCAGTGAGCTAGGTATGGGTGAGGTTGGTGGAACTGCTACCGAGTTGTGATTGACTACTACCTCGTTCGCTGGTTGGGAGGCACTCTGTTCTCTATGCATCAGGGTGTGATGCTTGCCTCCACAGGTTCTACATCGGGCTGTGCTACGACACTCAATGGTCTTGTGTCCTGGGGCCAAGCAATTGTAACACAACCGGAAGCCTTTGATGTGCTCCCCCCTCTGACTGAGGGTCATGCTACCGAACTTAGTACATTGAAACAAAGGGTGCTTCTCCCCGTTACACAAGTTACACTCATACCTGTAGCTGGGTGCTGGTCGATGGTGTGCCGTGTTGAACGCTGCTCTGTGTTTCTTCGGCCATTGAGATTGTTCGGGCTTGGAATCCGGAGGTTTGGTGACTGCGATGTCACTGAGGATGCCAGCTCTGAAGCGTATGAACTTAATAAAGTCCCCCACTGGTGGCACGTTCTTGTGCTCTTGGGACTTGACCTCCCACTCCACCTGCAACTGCTTTGAGATGGAAGGAACAAGAAGGGAGGTAAGGATGGAATCAATATCATATTGACCTGTGTGTCTTAGCCCAGAGATGGTGGTGGTGAGAGTGTCGGCAAACCGAGATAAGTCTGCTTTGGTGGTCTTAATCTGACCCATTGAGATGAGGGTCTGGCAGTAATTCGAATGGACTTCGCGTTTCCTGTCGAATCGCTCATGAAGTAGGGCTACCACTTCGTCATAGAGTCCCTCATTCTCTGCTCCACTGAAGAGCAGTGATCGAGTGGTGGGATCCTTGATGGCGTCACGTAGGTATGCGAGATTGTTGAGGTTGGTGAGATGCTTGTTTGCATCCACTGCAGCCTTAAATTGGCTCCAGAAAGTAGACCAGCCCATCAAATTTCCACTGAACTGGGGCAGGGAGATTTTCGGTAGTTGGATGGTCTTGGTGATGGCTGCTGGTGCAGCAGTCACGGAGGTCGGAGGTGATCGAGGCATCTCTTTTACGGAGAGCCTAGCGAACCGAGAGTTGAATTCCTTGGCAGCTTGTCGAATAACGTGTTCAGGTTGGATGGTTGATTGTCGGACGATGGACTTGAAAGTGTCGAAAGTGCGGGTGTAGCTCTCCCAGGCGATTGAATGATCCTTGTCTGGTTCATGCGCCATACCCGCTTCTAAGTCATCGAGCTGTACTGTAGCTCGGTGTAGAGTTCGTGCGCTTTCTTCAAGGCAATGAGACGCTTGAGGAGGGATCGGGTTGCCTCCACGTTCTCACTGAAGGTGTCTCCGATCTCTTCCTCTAGTTCTCTTTTGTGAGGATCAACTTCTCCATCACAAATGGTCTCCTGAACTTGGGTACACCGACGCTCGGTGGCTTCTAGAGAGGTAAGACGTTCTGATAACATATCGAGGTCGAAACTAGAAGGATCGTCCTCTGCCATTCGTTGGTAGCGACGCCGAGATCTTGTTACGACTCCTGTGAATGACGAACGGCTGCTCCTGAGAGCTTCCATGTCCACAGCTTCATCTGTCATGATTGATTCTGGGAACAAACACAAAGGTAAAGCTTTGATCAACTAAATGACCTTACAAAGGGTGGAGATGATTTCGGATGGATGACGCTTGTTCTTCCGATCCGGCTCGAAGGACCAAAATGTTGGGACGGTTTAAATGTCTGACTCTCCCAATTCAGCCAGAGGTTGTAAAGCTCTGCCTGGGTAGATTTCAATGAATTGACTAGAGTAAACACTTAATAAATCATAAGCAAAGATTAGAAAAGAATATGAGAATGATGAATCAGACGTAAGTCTGGAGTCTGCACATACAAAGACTGCTGCCCAATTGGACAACAGCACACCAAGTGGAAGGGATAAAGAAAGAAATAGTATGAAGATAAGGTAAATAGGGACATACACACACTGGCAACAAAGTTACTGAGGGAAGTAGTTTGAAGCTTGTAACGGATGAGTACGGATGAGGAGGGAAGAGATGAGTGTAGACTGGAGATGAGCGATTGCAGAACTAAAGGAAAAGAGTGGAGTGTGAGCTTAAATATATGAACAAAAGGGGGAGTGATACATGGGAGGAGTGTCAGAATGGACCAATGAGAATAGGACAAGTATGAGCATGGACTACATATGTACATATAAGGTAATGATAATCAGATGAAGCATAGACAGGCAATCAAATCCATGTCTATTAACAAGTCAACGTGCGGATGTTTGATGTTTTGTGCAGGCAAATGCTTGCATGGCTATGCCGGTTTGGTTGGAGAAGAAGGGAGGGGCTTCTTGTCCAGACAGTGGCTATCATGGTTGGTCATTTTTTGGGGTTAGTCAGGGTTAGAACTATCCTGTCTAGGTGAAGAGGAACCCCAGCTACAGCATGAGAGGGATTAACTGCAGTATTTGTAATCAGTGCTGACACACAGTTCGGGTTCAGCAGTAGTCTGCCACATCCTGGTTAGGTGTTTACCCCCCAGACCCTGAATAGCTATATTAGAAGGATACTCACAAGAAATAGTAGGGAAGTGAACTGAACAACCACCAAAGACTAAAATCTGACTTCCTACTGCACAGCCCTTATAAAGAACATGGTGTATGTACTGTTCAGTGGGTTTAGCTCATTATATTAATATCATTTATTACCCTCGAGCTATTCTAAGTGAGTTTGGTTGTGCTACTAGAGTCAGTATCTCAGGAAAGAGTGACACCGTGACACCCTGTGACAGGCGGTAGCTGTAAGTTCTGGTGCCTGGGATCTATCTCCAGTATTCTGACATTTCCACAACTTGCTATGTAGACAGCCAATGCAGACTTCCCTCTTCTTGACACAGACCAGTTTCTGCAATTTTTCCAGTTGTTTTGCATGGCAGCAAGCCATTCTTTTCATTCCCGGCTTCTTTGATGCACTCCAATCAAATGCTCCATCTCACCGTACATTCACCAGAATTGGGGAATGATATGAGAAAACAACATTGCAGAGGAGGGAACTGTGCATGGACAAGTAAGAATGGAACTGCTTGGGCAGAAAACAAAACTATGCTTACAGAGAAGCTAACATAGTTTAATACAGCCACAGCTATGAATAGCATTTGTACTGATAACTGAAAATAGTTATCTTAAATCTTAACAGAAATAGCCAGATTTTTTATTTTGGTAAAATGGGAATCCTTCCCAAAATCAGGCAGGCCTCTGTGCACACTGATGGCCCATTGAATGCTCAGTTTGGCTTTATAATATTGGAGACAATGATGACTGCATCCTGCTCTGGTAGTAGAGAAGTTTGCGTGTGGGTATATATATGTGTGTGTGTGTGTGTGTGTGTGTGTAGAGAGAGACTGAAAAATAATGTTACCTTCTATACCAATCTTACCAATCTTCGAATCTTTAATAGTCCTAATGTATAACATTTGAGAGGAGAGAGGGCAGACACATGCTGAAGGTTTGTAGCTAATTATGGGATCAGAGACCCTTTACCTAATGAACAAGGACCCTTTACCCACACGCCAATACCTACATGTACGCGCATGCCCACAATAATATAGATCATTATTTCGTGCATTGTTTTCTGGTGATACTACTTTTACATCTTGTTGAATCGGGGAACAAATAGATCGTGGATCTTATCTATGCACGAAATAATCGTCTATCTAGGTCATTTGTAGTCTAGTTGTATAGTACCTGGCGACCTGAGTCTAGTATCTGTCAAGCCAAGCGATTCTCCAATTAGCGCCCACCTCCGCGAGGCATGGGTGAAAGACAGTGCCCTGTCGATGGTTGTGGGTACCAGATACCCGAGGGAGCGATGGCCAACCCTGTACTGGCTGCTGCTCATCTGCAAGGTCACCTCCTCAACCACGAAGGCCGGAATAAAGACCGATCAAAGGTCGAGGCTGTTAGGAGACCCACGATATCGGCGGCAGGGACCAGCCAGGACTGGCTATACTTCGTGTCACGATGGGGGGACTACCTCAAGGCCACGAGAGTGGAAGGAGATGACAGAGCAATCCAGCTCTTAGAATGTTGTGACCAGGACCTGAGGAAGGGCCTACAAAGAAACAATGGGGGCGTGGTCCTATCGGGGATATCGATCGGTGACATCATGAAGGCCATCAAGGTACTTGCCGTCAGGATTGAAAACCCCACTGTGGCCAGGGAGAGGCTTCACAACATGTCACAGGACCGAGAGGAAAGCGTGCGTGCATTCGGAGCACGGTTGAGGGGACAGGCAGCAACTTGCCAATACAGCAAGCCATGCACTTGCCGCCTGATCGTCGACTACACCGAAGAAAACGTCGCGGACGCCCTCATTACAGGGCTAGCAGACCCCGAGATCAAGCAGGGCCTCCTCGGGGAGCCAAACCAACCCCTGAGCATGGAGAGAGCCATGCTATTCGTCGAGTCGAAGGAGGCAGCAAAGGCATCGGTGACACAACTGGATCCGTACAGCTCAGTAAATGCCCTCAAAAGCAAACACAAGAAGCTGCCACGACAAGGGAGACCCCAGCCCGATCTGGAAGAAGGCGACGAGAAGTGCTACTTTTGCGGCAGGACCGGACACGGCAAGTACCCTCCGCCCCCAACAAGGAGCGCCGAATGCAAAGCATTCGGGCATAGGTGTGGAAAATGCGGAAAACTCAATCACTCTGAGAGGGTATGTAAGTCTAAGTCAACACCTACTCATGTAACTGAGAACGCAATTTTTAACAATTTTAACAATGTATGCGACATCTCCACCCATGAGGCAATAGGAGATAAAACCCTGGACCACCACGTTTTTGACAGCACTGCTGGCAGATCGGTGAAGAGACAATCCCTTCCCCAGCCCACGAGGCAACTGATGGCCAAACTACACCCGAGCGATTACGCCATGCTGAGGATCCATCAGCGACCATGGCGCACTCAATGCTCCATTGAAGGCATGCCGGACACCGGATGCCAAAGCTGCCTGGCAGGGACACACATCCTTCACAAGCTCAGGATATCGAGGTCCAACCTCATCCCTGTATCACAGAAGATGCAGGCAGCCAACAAGAGTGGCATCAAGCTTCTGGGGGCGATACTGCTGGAATTCTCCCTCCCGGACTCCTCTGCAACCACCAAACAGATGGTATACGTAACCCCCAATGTCACGCGCCTGTTCCTGAGCAGGGAAGCCTGCTCAGACGTCGGCATCATACCACCCCGGTTTCCATCGACGTCAGTAGGAGCACTATCTAACATAGCTCTACCCAAGCGGCCTGAGCCACCAAGTCCTACGCAGCCACGCGAATGCAGATGTCCGACGAGGTCACTTTCACCATCAGGTACGATCCCGCTACCTATCCCCGCCACCGATGCAAACAGGGGAGCCCTGGAAATGCACCTACGGACTATCTTCAAGGCATCAACATTCAATATGTGCACCCACCAAACACTCCCCATGATGGCAGGCCCACCCCTACGGCTCAACATTGACCCGGAGGCCACGCCTGTCACAGCACACAAGGCTGCTTCAGTACCCGTGCACTGGGAGGCTACAGTCAAGGAACACCTGGACCGTGATGTACGCCTCGGAGTGATTGAAAAGGTACCCATTGGAACACCAGACACCTGGTGTCACCGCATGTTGATTGTCGGGAAGTCCAATGGGGAACCGAGACGCGTCATTGATTTTCAACCCCTCAACGCCCACGCCACAAGGGAGACTCACCACATGAAGTCACCCTACCACCAGGCCCGCGGCGTTCCCAAGGGAATGAAGAAGTCGGTGTTCGACGCGTGGAACGGTTAACACTCCGTTCCACTTCACCCGGAGGACACGCACTTCACAACATTCATCACACCCTGGGGGCGCTACCGCTACCTAACCGCCACTCAAGGGTACAAGGCGTCCGGGGACGGTTACACCGCCAGGTTCGACAGCATCATAGAGGACATACAGAACAAGACGAAGTGCGTGGACGACACGCTCATCTGGTCCTCAGACATCGAACAGGCATTCCATGACGCAGCTGCCTGGCTGACCAGATGCGGCGCAAACGGGATAACACTAAACCCATCCAAGTTCGTATTCGCACAGGACACTGTCGAATTCGCCGGCTTCGAGATCGGCTTAACCACGGTCAAGCCCGCACGGAAATTCACCAAGGCCATTGCTGAGTTCCCCACCCCAGCCTCCACCATGGATGTCAGATCCTGGTTCGGCCTGGTAAACCAGGTGGCCTATGCGTTCTCTCGCGCTGCCACAATGGCCCCCTTCAGGGATCTGCTCAAGCCAGCCACGAAGTTCAACTGGATATCCGATCACCAAGAAGCGTTCGAGGAGTCTAAACAAACTATCGTGGAACAAATCAACCACGGCGTCGAGATATTCGAAAGGGACAGACCAACATGCGTCGCAACAGACTGGAGCAAGACAGGGATAGGCTATTGGATGTTCCAAAAGCACTGCACATGTCCACAGAGGGAGCTATTCTGCTGCAAAGACGGCTGGAGAATCACCCTCGTTGGTACAAGGTTCACGCATGACGCGGAATCCCGATACGCGGCCATCGAGGGCGAAGCCCTTGCTGTGGCCGAAGCTCTGGACAAATGCAGACATTTTGTCCTCGGCTGCACCGACCTCTACGTTGCCGTCGACCACAAACCCCTAGTAAAGATATTCGGGGATAGAGCTCTGGCCGACATAACAAACTCGCGACTCAGAAATCTCAAGGAGAAAACTCTCCAATTCGCATTCACAATGCTTTACATCCCCGGTGTGCGAAACCGCACATCTGACGCCCTATCGCGGTATCCAACTGGTTCACACAAACCCCACGGGATGTCCCTACCAGACCCGGTTTCGGCACCACCCCCAAGAATTCCCCTCACACTGATGGCCGGCCTCTCGGTCGATCAGTCCGGGGACGCGGACGAGGAGAAGCTAATCAGCACCCTGTGCTCGACACTCCATTCAACTCTGCCCATCACCTGGCAACGCCTCAAAGAGGAGACTACCTCTGATGACGCCATGCAGCTCCTGCTTACGGCCATCGAGGAAGGATTCCCAGACAAGCAGGCCGACGTGCCCAAGGAAATTCGCATGTTCCATGTCCACAGGTCGCACCTGTACTCTGCCGACGGCGTCGCTGTACACAAAGACCGTGTGATTATACCCTCCTCCCTGAGAAGCGACTGTCTACACGCCCTACACTAGGCCCATCAAGGGACGACCCTCATGATGGCAAAAGCCGATGCCTCCATCTTCTGGCCGGGCATCGCAGCGGACATCTCTGCCCACAGGACAACTTGCACCATGTGCAACACGATGTCGCCCTCCCAAGCATCTCTACCACCGACGCAGCCTGCCCTGCCAACACGGCCATTTCAGAGCATCTGCGCCGATTATTTTCACCACAAGGGACACACCTATGTGGTGATTGTTGACCGTTTTTCGGGCTGGCCCATCGTGGAACGCTCCACCAACGGCGCCACCAGCCTCACCTCTAACCTACGGTCAATATTTGTCACATTCGGGATACCCGACGATATCACCACGGACGGGGGTCCTGAATTTACTGCTTCAGTAACACGTCAAGTCCTCTCCGACTGGGGCGTTCACCATCGACTCTGCTCAGTGGCGTTCCCCCACAGCAACGCTCGCGCGGAGATCGGGGTCAAGACTGTCAAGCGTGTCCTAGCCGGCAACACGCGAGACGACGGCAACCTCGACACCGACCGCTTCCAGAGAGCCATGCTGACCTACCGCAACACCCCGGACCCAGTCACAAAGATCTCACCGGCCATAGCTGTATTCGCCAGGACCATCAAGGACCTGCTACCCGTCATCCCTGGCAAACTCAAAGTCCATGCCTACTGGGATCGCCTACTCGACGAGCGGGAAGCCACAATGGCCAGACGAGGTGCCAACGAACAGGACAAGTGGGCAGAGCACTCTCATCCACTCACACCCCTCAGAGTCGGCGACCAAGTATGGGTCCAGAACTAAACTGGCCCATTCCCTCGTCGATGGGACAAACTTGGAGTCGTGATCGAGGTGAAACAATTTCATCAGTACTGGATACGAATGTCTGGATCTGGACGTGCTACTCTAAGGAACAGGAAATTCCTCCGAAGATGCGCCGTGCCCACGCATTCAGACACCCCCATGGAGCGGCTGCCCTCACCTCCGCCTCACCCTCCAACCCAAATAGTGGACACTCCCGTTATCCACCACTTACCGTACTCAGCCGACCAGGGCCTTCCCTCAGTCGTGCCCGATCCTATACCGACCCTACCGGCACCTCCCGAACCGCCATTTCGGCCCACACAGAACACGTTCGAGATGCCTCTGCCACCCGAACCTCCCTCTACACCAGCCCGCCACACCACTCCGGCACCTTCACGCCCACAGACGAAAGTACGCCGATCCAAAAGGCATTGCGTGACCAACAATCGGCCGAATTACAAGGACTAATCCGCCTGGGGGAGATAGCTAATTATGGGATCAGAGATCCTTTACCTAATGAACAAGGACCCTTTACCCACACGCCAATACCTACATGTACGTGCATGCCCACAATAATATAGATCATTATTTCGTGCATTGTTTTCTGGTGATACTACTTTTACATCTTGTTGAATCGGGGAACAAATAGATCGTGGATCTTATCTAGTTTGGACAATAAATCTGGAATTAGAACCGGCACAACTTGAATCAACAGAAAAACATGGCTATTTCTATATAGCCAAGTCTCTGAGACAGTTTATGAATTCCCTTACTATCACAATTTTAGCTCTATCTATCTATATTAGCTAAACCACCAAAACAAAAAAGAGTTCTCGAAAATGGTAAAATATCTCTACAAGAAAAAGGCTGCCACTCCAACTCTCCATTATAAGGATTAAATTGGTGAGTCTGACTTAGACAAAGGCCAATATGCCAAATGAATTTTTCTCGCAGTGCTTCAAACAAGCTATCTCCCCCACCCCCCCTTCATCTCAGTCTGACAATGTATATGACAGTGAAAATTGTATGCCTTGCACAGACAAGTTCCTGTGCACAGATGTGGAAGTATTCATATGATATTGTCACTGGACACCACAAAAGCAAATGGGGTCCGGATGGAATATCAGCAAAAATGCTAAAGGGAACAGCATTATTATAGCATTACCCCATCTCTTACAAAACTTTTCAACTTATCCATTACTCAGGGGTGCTTCCTACAATGTCAATGTTGGAAAACATCCTCTCTTGTTCCGATTCCCAAATAAACGAGGTAAATGAGTGCTCCAATTATCAACACATCTCATTTTTGTCAGTAGTTAGCAAGATGCTCAAGCATCATATACATCAGTCCATCACTGACCAGTTGGAAGTATTGCACCCACTATCTGACAAGCAATAACCTACTCTCTGACAAGCAATGGGGTTTCCAAAATGGAAAATTAACGGTGACTGCTTTACTGTCAGTTACACATAATTGGCTTTAAGGTGTTGAAATATGGTCAAAAGCATTTGACTTGATTCCTCATCAGCCACTCCTTGATAAACTGACAGACTATTGGACAGTCTCACAATAGCCTGGATAAGAAGTTACTTATGTAACAGGAAGCGACATGTGGTGGTAGGTGGTGTGTCATCACTCATCACAGGATGTCCCTGTACTCTGTGCCACAGGGTTCGGTATTAAGTCCATTACTCTATATATATATAGATGATGTAATGGACATTATTCTCTCTGATGGAAGCACCTTAAATCTCTATGCTGATGACATGCTGTTTTACAAACCAATTAATGACTTCTCGAGTCTACAAAATATTTTAATGGACATTGACTGCATCAACTACTGGGCATGTTGTAATAATCTTTCCTTTAAACCCGACCAAGTTTAAAACCATGATGGATACCAAGCCTTTCACACTTGTTCTGAATGGTATATACTCTGCACGGAGTTAATTCTTACAAATACCTTGTGTGCTGCTTTCTTCAGAACTATCTTGGTCTGCAAATATAAATAGTATTTGTTATAAAACTGAAAACTAATTGGCCTATTGTATAGGAGTTTCTATAATGGTATAGACTAGAAATGTACAATGTTCTATATAGTACATCCTCATATGGATCCCTACCACATTTGGAGATGTTGCAAATAGAACAAGTCGAAAAGTTTATTCTCAAAATGCATACAAAAAAGTGCCTGCAACTATCAGAACCTATTAATTAAAATGGGAAGTCCATCCTTGGAGAATCGCAGAATGTTTCTGAAACTATGTCAAAATCATGAAAGGCCAGCTGCTATTTCCTCAAGATGTATAAAGTCATTATAAACTTTACAGGCGGAATAACCCAGGACCAATATTATATACCATTTGAATCAACCATATGCTAAGATGAAAACTTGTTCCTCACAAAACTTCCCTAAACTCTCTGCCATCAACCTAGTAAAGACCTTGGCTGCACAACTCCCTGATGATATCCCTCTATAATTCCCAATCACTTCTGCATAACCATCTTTGTAGAGTAGTAACAAACTCCTCATCCAATCCACCAGACAGCACTCCTCAGCACCATATTCAGCAAATCCACTAATACTTCTATCATCCTCCCCCTCCATACATCATCATCTCATTGAGTATTCCATCTGGTCCTGGAGCTTTCCCCCTCTTTAGACTCTTCGAGATATCCACCACTTCACCCCATCTTACTTGTTCACATATATATATATGCACCCACCTCATTGCCACCCTGACCTTTTTCACCCGAACCAGGTATTGCAGACAATTCTCTCTCTCTGCCAAGCTCCTCCCTGTGTCTTTCCATACCAGAGTTGGTCTTCAATCTTCCATCTTTCTACTTTTCCCTCAGTCTGACCAAAACAGCTTTTTCTCTCCCTGAACTATACATTACTCCCTCCCTTGATCCTTGATCTACCTAGCATCGTGATTTCAGTCACTTATCTACCAATATCCCTACACCATCACTTGCCTGCCTATAAACCTCCCTATTTCTACCATACCATTCATACCTAACTATACACACCTCCTTTCTACAGGAACATCTCTGCCAACCATAGCATATCCACTTCATCTCTCTCAGCACTAACTTCAAATCCACTTCTCTCGACCACCAACCCCTACAGTTAACAAACCCCACTCTCAAAGCCTCCTTCACCCAACCTCCACTTTAGCCTCCCTGCCCACCCCAACCATGATGTAGAACTCATCTGGCTTAACTCCCCTGGCCATTTGGTCCCGCCTGTGCCTGAATGTCCTTCTTTATTTCAAATAGTCTGTTGGGACAATAACAGTTTTCTGACCACCCTTGGCACTGCTTCATGTTTCCTACTCCCCATTTCCTTTTCCCTCCTAGGTACCGGGATTTGTAATTGCGGTCCTTGTGTGTGTTTGAGTGCACCCCCACAGGATGAATGCCCCAGGTTTTCCCATTTTTCCTCATCCTGGGCTTCCTGCCTTGATCTTGTCCATGTTACTGACTGTGTTTATTCTTCTTCTCCACCACTACATTTTCCTTCAACCTCGTATCTCTTACATTCTTCTTCAACCTCATATCTTCTACACTCTCCATCAGCTTCATTTGATCTAACAATTAAAGTTTCCTGCTCAACGTTTCTAACCTCTTGTACTTATGGCTTACTGAATCCTCCAGATCCTCTATCCGCTGCACCAGATGAACCACCAACTTCCTCAACTCTGGCCACTGTTGCATGATAGCTTGTTGGTGAATAATAAAAATTAAAGACAAAAGCTAAAATACCGATTAAAGATAAAAAAATACAAGAACTCAGGAGAGAATTAAATTTACTTCAGAGTAACGAGAAGAATGGTTGAAGAGAATGAAAAAAGAAGAGAAGTAATAGAAAGAGTACGTATCAAAGAAAGCGAAAGAAAAATGAGAGAAAGGAGGAGAAAATATAAACTATTCAACTATGTACCATAGCATTATATAAGTACAAGTTAAGCAATACAATTTCCTGGCAACAGTTTTACAATCTCAAAATTACCTCAATGCTATGTACATTATATTAAAATGATATAAATAAGTTATATAAAGGAAAGATAACTGATCGATAGAGGAAGCATCCCTCTATGATTAGCAATTATGTTTCCTCTATATGTAGCAATCTCTGCATGTTTATATAAGAGAATGAGCGTCACGAAAGTCAAACACTACCTAAGCCTTGTGGATTACTTTTGAGCTTGTACTCCAAACACACGCTAAAGTGTGGCAGACTGTTTGCTTTCATAATCGGGTAGCGGTTGCTAGTCATCAACATCTACCATACCAGTTACAAGAAATTAACTTCATCACGCGATTGAATATGAATGACATGGGTAACCAACATGTTGTATATTACAGGATGCCAGCAAAATATAAAGCAAAATGGAGTTCAGAGGATCAGGTATAATGCCAGCATAATTGGAAACAATTTTGAGCATAACTTTGATCTTTGTGCATATATTTATTGTGAGTGGCTAGCTATATATGTAAACTAATGATGTATTATGTGGTCTTATCATAGATCATCTTGGCATGTGACTCATTACTTTTTTTTGTTCCCCAACCATCTTCGGCTGCCTCAAAAAGAGTTTCTCTCTCTTTAAAAACTTCAGTGAGTAGCAAGAACATTGTTTCCAAGATTAGGTTGAAATGTTACAATTTAACAAAAGGAATTTATAATATTTTCGAGAATAACAATTGGGATAATGGGAATAAATAGGTGTATAGATTAGCATAATGGGTAAAACTTATGTAAATGGGCAATGGTTGGCATAAATGTGGGCATATGTAAATGGGGAATAGTCATCATAAGCTAGCTTGAGGAAAGAAAACTGGCCAAACAGGCAAGTGAGAAAGTGGTGCATGGTTGACATCTCACAGTAATGGTGGTGAAGAATCATTCATAGATAGACACTTTATTGATCATAGCTATGAACTTGTTTGGAAATTATCATCATGCCATGCTAAACTAGAAATAATTGTCATGCCAAAATCTAGTAGGTTCTCTGCACCAGTTTGCAATCTGTAAGGAATATAAACATACTATTCTTAATTACAATCCTAGCAGTACAATCTTATAACATCAGATCAGAGCTATACTTGGTGTAGGACAATTCCTAGAGCAATGTGATCTAGGCTTTGGATTAGGGCAACAATGCTAGGAAGAATTAGCCAGAATGGATAGAAAAGCTAAAGCCTGCTTCTGAAACTGCAGAACAAAGAGAACTGAGAATTTGGAATAAATGAGCGAGTGACTTAGAGCCAATTTATTCAACACATTCTAGCTATGGACACATAAATTGCTAAAATGGAAATGATCATCACCGACAAGTTCTAAAATGGAAATGCTTGAGCTGGTACTCCTTGAAATGTGAGGATACTAGTCTTAGCTACGTCTCCATATTACTATCCAATCTGATCATATCATTAATTTACAGATCAGTGTATAGTTTTAGGCTTTCAGCTATGCTTCGAGTAGGACAATAGTAAATTTTAATTTTTATTCCACCTCTCGCCACACAATACCTTGCATTCATTTCTAGTGGTCCTAATGTATAGCACTTGAGAGGAGAGAGTAGACACTGGCTTGAAGGCTTGCACAATAAATCTCCAATTAGAACCAGAATCAACTCCAATCAGCAGACAAAACTTGGCTCTTTCTAGCAATGAGAGAGTTTATGAATTTCCATACTATCATACTTTAGCTCTATCTATTTGGATGGGCACAATATCTAGTGAATATTCAGGGCATGTTGAGTGGAGAAGCCATACCAACAATTGTGCATTTGTGAGAATGTAGAGACATCATCCGTTTCTCACACTAAGAAAAGAGAGAATTGATGTCAGTGTGGAGCTCATCCCTGTTGTCTTCTTCGAAAATTGTCTTGACAAATTTGGTGTCGTCAGTGAAAAAGTAACTGTTGAGCTCCTGGTGGTTATTACGATATCATTCACATATATTAAATAAGTAATGGATCCAATATACCACCTTGGTCCCCTAGGATAGACTCGTCCTTGAGGCCCCCCTACCCCCCCCCCCCCTCCTCCCCCCACCCCCCCAACTGGCAATAGACTTCCTTGAGGCATACTGGAATAGATTGGCAATATACTTCCTTGAGGTCCCATGGAAATAGACTTCCCCTGGGCGATAGACTTCCTTGAGGTATCCCGGAATAGACTGGCAATAGACTTCCCCTGGGCAATAGACTTCTTTGAGGCATGCCAGAATAGACTGACAATAGACTTCCTTGGAATCCCACTGGAATAGACTGGCAATATACTTCCTTGATGGCCCCACAGAATAGACTGGGAATAGACTTCCTTGAGGCCCCCCGGAATAGACTGGCAATAGGGAGGATGAGCATCACTTATTGAGACAAAATATAGTCGGTTTGTTACGTCGTCCTTAAACCACATCCACAAATGAGAAGACGGTGTCACAGAATATGTTTGAGAAAGAAGTTGAACCCGCTAACTCGCTCCAGTTAATATCAGGCATATTGAAATCTCCATGAATTGGCTATGGCCAAAGAGTGACTGCAGAAATGACAGAATATGTAATCGGTGAGAATCTTCACTGGTAGGAGAAAGGCAAAGGCAGAATAAGAGGATTGGGGGAGAGATTGATAGCATAATTAAGCAGACTTCTGCAGGAGTTTGGATGGAAATCTGATAAGATGAGATGTTTCGAGAGACATTAATTAAGACTCCACCTCACTGGGAGTTTCTATCAGAATATACATTATAACCACTGGGTAAAATTTCATTGCCCATAATGTACTTAGATAACCAAGTCTCTGTAACACAAATAGTGACTTACTGACTGAAAGTAGTATATAGTATATTTACTAGGTTGTGAGCATTCCAAAGACTGGAATCGACTGCCTAGTCAGAAACTTTGGCTTTTGGTGGCGACAGGGAAGTGATCCTGGGAAGATAACGCATTGGACACATTTGGCAATGGAGAGGGCTAAAGAGGAACAGGCATGAACGAGGAAGAGCAGGGGCTAGTTTATCCCGGACATGCTCCCCTGTTGGGGAGATCGATTGTGGAGTTGGTAGGGATGTAGTGTAGAAGCTTTCATTCCGCACATGAATGAAGACTTGTGAGGTGATTGCTCTGTCATGTTGTTGTTTTCAAATTCACTGAATAGTTGGTGTTAGCTCTAATCTTTCCTGAGATTCTACCTAACCTCTCTCCACTGCCACCAGATATCTAAACTACCACCCCTTCACTGATAAGGTTATAGTTTAAAATCTAATTTAAACAGCCACATACTGTGAAATATATCCAGGGCACAGGATACACCATTCAGCTTCCCCGTCACATAAATGTCTTCTCCAGGCTCCTCGTAGTGCACCAACATGACCTTGTTGGGGTCTAGTTTTCTTATGCAGCCTGGACCAGGCATCTCTAGTTTTCTTATGCAGCCTGGACCAGATCTCTCTGGTTTTCTTATGCAGCCTGGACCAGACCTCTCTGGTTTTCTTATGCAGCCTGGACCAGGCCTCTTTAGTTTTCTTATGAAGCCTGGACCAGACCTCTTTAGTTTTTTTATGCAGCCTGGACTAGTTTTCATATGCAGCCTGCCAGGTCTATCTAGTTTTCTTATGCAGCCTGAACAAGGCCTATCTAGTTTTCTTATGCAGCCTGGACTAGCCTCTCTAGTTCTATTACTCATCAGGAGCAGCAAACGATACTTGTCTTCTGGCCATGGATGGTATGGTGGGTATTTTGCCGCCTGTCAACTCCCCTCTAGACCACACACACTATGGTGAATTAGAATTTATGGGGGGAGAGAGCAGGGGCTTCCACCAAACGTTTCCTCATGAAGCTGTGGACTGAAGCACACTCCATATCCTCTTCCATCAGATTGGGGTGTCTGGGGGCGTACTCTCTGTTAGTCACGCCTGCAGTACCAGCAGGCATGTAATAACCAGATCTTGGTCAGGTAACTCAACTATCAATTGCTCCTCGATATTTCAGCTACTGTAGTATAGATGTTCTAGCCTTCATAATAATCAGAAGCTAAGACTCGCGTAGCATCTCTGATGGAGGCTAGAGCGATTAGCTGAAACATCAAGGAGGAAGCTTAAGTCAACTTGATAAATTCGTTATATTCTATCAACTGAGAGTTCATTGAGAAGGTTTGTGAGTGTGTGAATATTTGCTGTCTACTATTCTTTCCAGGGCAGCTTTGTCTGACGCAAAGTTCCAGGGTGGCTTTGTCTGATGCCAAGGTCTGGGGAAGCTTTGCCTGATTCTAAGGTCCAGGGTAGCTATCTGATGCTAAGGTCCTGGGCAGCTTTGTCTGATGCTAAGGTCCAGGACAGCTTTGCCTGACTCTAAGGTCCAGGGTAGCTTTGCCGTCCAGGACACCTTTGCCTGACTCTAAGGTCCAGGGTAGCTTTGTCTGATGCTAAGGTCCAGGGTAGCTTTGTCTGATGCTAAGGTCCAGGACAGCTTTCTCTGACGCTAAGTTCCAGGGCAGCTTTGTCTGATGCTAAGGTCTAGGGCAGCTTTGTCTGATGCTAAGGTCCATGGCAGCTTTGCCTGACACTAAGGTCCAGGGTTGCATTGTCTAATGCTAAGGTCCAGTGCAGCTTTGCCTGATGCTAAGGTCCAGGGTAGCTTTGTCTGATGCTAAGGTCCAGGAAAGCTTTCTCTGACGCTAAGTTCCAGGGCAGCTTTGTCTGATGCTAAGGTCTAGGGCAGCTTTGTCTGATGCTAAGGTCCAGGGCAGCTTTGTCTTATGCTAAGGTCCATGACAGCTTTCTCTGACGCTAAGTTCCAGGGCAGCTTTGTCTGATGCTAAGGTCTAGGGCAGCTTTGTCTGATGCTAAGGTCCATGGCAGCTTTGCCTGACACTAAGGTCCAGGGTTGCATTGTCTAATGCTAAGTTCCAGTGCAGCTTTGCCTGATGCTAAGGTCCAGGGTAGCTTTGTCTGATGCTAAGGTCCAGGAAAGCTTTCTCTGATGCTAAGTTCCAGGGCAGCTTTGTCTGATGCTAAGGTCTAGGGCAGCTTTGTCTGATGCTAAGGTCCAGGGCAGCTTTGTCTTATGCTAAGGTCCATGGCAGCTTTGCCTGACACTAAGGTCCAGGGTGGCATTATCTGATGCTAAAGTCCAGGGTTGATGCTGGTCCAGGACAGTTCTGACTGAAGGGCAGCTTTGTCTGATGCTAAGGTCCAGGGTAGCTTTGTCTGATGCTAAGGTCCAGGGCAGCTTTGTCTTATGCTAAGGTCCAGGGCAGCTTTCTCTGATGTTAAGTTCCAGGGCAGCTTTGTCTGATGCTAAGGTCTATGGCAGCTTTGTCTGATGCCAAGGTCCAGGGCAGCTTTGTCTGATGCTAAGGTGGTCCAGGGCAGCTTTGTCTGATGCTCCAGGGCAGCTTTGTCTGAGGTTAATGTCCTGGGCAGCTTTGTCTGATGCTAAGGTAGTCGAAGTCTTCATTATGCAGTTTGGCTGTCTCACAGGTTACAGCGGTTACTGTATTGGAAGCTACATACCTATATCGCGCTCAGTAATCAAGTGATCTATCAAGGGAATAGTTAGATTCTGGCAGTAATATTCCTGGTAGTTTGTAGCTGTTGTATTGCTTAGATTTTGCTGCCTCGATGCAAGTCTTGGCATAGACTCTTCAATACCTACTGTCTGGTCCATTCTCTTTGCTACAGCGAACATTTTTGCATGAAATGTCTCCACTTCTGTGTGAAGCCTTTTCACAGTTTTTTATAATACCATTTCCCCTTCCTGATAAGTGTACTATATCAATGTATCGACCTTGAAGTTTAATATTTAATCCTCTTATGTACTCCAAAACCTTCTTCGTGGTTTCTAAGGCTACAAGAAATTGAAATTGAGATAAAGCCATGACTAGTGATCGAGCATCTGATCTGGATTTTCTGTTCCACCCTGTACTGTTGGAAATTGACTCCAAAGAACTGACAATAGCAATGTAAAGATCAGTGAAGACCTGAAAAGCCTCATGGCGTTCCACTCACCTGGTGCAACATAGTCATTTTAGAGTTTTTCTTCTTTCTTCAGGTATAGTATCTTCTATCCAATTCTCTAAAGACAGCTGCCTTTTAGGGGAATTGGAAAAAAACAAACTACTGCCACTTCCATCATATTGCCAACATCTCTTATGGTACAACATTTCACTATGCACAAGTTTAACTTGTGGGATGCACAATGTGCATAGAGAGCTTTAGGATATATGCTGACATTATTCTTGACACAGCTCCTCTTGACCTACAAGCACCAGCAACATCAAATGCCTGGCCTCTCAACAAGTGTGGATCTAACTGCCAATTAGTAAGCTGACCAAGTATATTGGCAATTGCCTCGCCTGTGACAGCAGAAAGACACTCACGGAACCCTAAAAACTGTTCTTGTGGCTTTCCATCATCAACGTATCTTATGCTGATGGCTAGCTGTTCATCATTAGCAGAATCTGTTGCTTCGTCTGCAATAATAGAAAAGAACAAGTTTCCTGCACTTTCATCAAAATTTTACTCCGCATTAGATCTCCGCAGATTAATACCATCTGATTTTGAGTTTCTTTGCTAATATATGTAGCATTGGCACTTGCTGTTTCCAAATGTTCCTTCAAGAATTGATCAGCTGCATCAACTCAAAACTTCAACAGAGCTTTGAAGTTCCCCATGCTCTCACTACTATTTAGCTCGAGAGGTCCATCATCTTGCTGAATCCTAAAAGCCAATCCTTGCTGCCCACAAAAGATAACAGTGGCTGCAATATAATAGTTTCAGCTGGTTTTCAGCTACAAGTTTAGCTAATTTGCTGATTGACAATACTCGAATTGCACAGAAGGCCTGTGCTTTTTCTACAGCTGTTTGATGTGATAGCCTTCCCTTAGACTTTGTAGAAAAATGCTCATTTAATATTTCTTTTGCTCCCTTCAAATTATTTAAAGGCCGCTGAAGCAGGACCCCCAACTCTTGTGCAGATGATTCACTCCATGCAAAAAGAGCACAACATTTGCAGTATCCCTCCATCATCTGAAATAAGGCCATTGTATTGATCTAGACAACTATTTTGAAACCTGCGGTTATGATCACCAAATTTGTGGACAGCGAATTCAAATTTTTTATCTGGCACAAAATGATGCTTTAGGAGATTGTTACTTGTAAGCCTTCGCTAGTCGGTAACCTCCAAAATCACCTGATTCAATAGAAGGATCAATAGTCATTGTCGAAGAACTGCATTCACCTGATTCAATAGCATGACCAATGGTAATTATCAAACAACTGCTTTCATCCTGGAAATCATTTCGACTTGATTCAGTATCTGTGGTATCAGCAGAGGATTCGTAATTTGAGTACAATGAGTTTACCAAATTAGAATTACTACAATCATTGGTGGTTGCTTCTTCGGAAGAGACAGTTGGAACAGATCTAAGTTCATCACTACGTGCCATTATTGAACTTCGAACCTACCACGAGCATGTAATACGATGCATGCCACAAAAATGCTTTGCTAAAAATTTAAACAACACAATAGACATACACTTTTTTGACGAATATCCATGCTCTGGACTTTCTTAGCAGCCGGTCCTTTAGACTTGGCTCTCTTATTAGACATCTCAGAAGTTGCATGTGGCATGTGGTCAAAGGTCCCAACGGTCATGAGCATGCTTATGGCTGTATGTACTTTGAAACAGGCATGCAGCTGGTTAACACCTAAGGGTGTCTCCCTTAGGTGTTAACCAGCTCATCCCATCTAACAAAGTGTGACAATCACCCAGCCAAATTAGAAATTGCATGATTGAATTTGCAAGATCAAATTTGCCAACCCCCCAAAAATTGAAAACAGAAGGGGGGCAGCCATGGCCCACATCCCTCCTAGATCCACCCCTGCACCAGTCTAGTGTGTGCAGGAACAATCCTAATCCATGCACACCAGTCTGGTCTGGTCCATGCACACCAGTCTAGTCTGGTGCAGGAATAAGCCTAATCTATGAGGCTGGGTGTGTGGTGGTGGGAGGTGTGTGATGCAAACACATATGCATCCACACATGCATGCACACACATGCATGCACACACATGCATGCATAGGAATAGAATGGCATGGAGCTGGTAAGTTTCATGTTCATGGGGCTCTTAGATGTGGTGATTAACTTGACAGCTATTGTGGAAATCAGAAATTGACTTCTTGCCATCTCCTGGTGCAGGTTCCACCAGCTAAACAGACAAGCAGCATCAGGGGAGAGCATATGGTGTGTAATATTTGGAGCATGCAATATTATAGGAAGGGGAACCTGCAATGCATCACTCTTATTATATAGTGGACGTCGTTATTATACATGCAACGGGACTTCTATGGTTAGTTACATGTATAGGATAAATTTGTCCTTGATGGCCCCATTGACCTACACATACCAGTCTACATCTCCTCTACATGCGCTGGTTCTAACTACTTACCTCTTCATGGACCCTATTGAATTTGAGCTTGTATGGGAGAAGTGTTTGGAGTCAATCCAGCAAACATACAAGTGTTTATGCTCGCAAAATAAGCTATGACATGGAAGTATGTTCATAGTTAGTTTGGTAACTGACTGTCATATTTTATTATACGAAGATGTCTTTTAATAAACTACTACAAGCCAAGTTCATCTAGGCATCACACCAAAAAATGTTCAAATGTCAAAGAAATGGTACACATGGAGACACACAAACACTTGGTTAGTCTTGGCTGCGGCAGCCAACCATAACCAAGCCATACATAATACAATTGTCATGAAAGTTCACTGGCGATATTTATGCAAGCTCATTGCTCAATGATTACGGTACTTACTAGTGAATCAAAATCATAGCAATTTTGTATATATGCATGAGCTAATAGAGAATAAGTACAACAACATTCAATAGCCAGTTGCTGCTCCTTGTAGTTCAATAATCCTTGGAAGAATTAAGTGTAGTCTGTGGATCTCGAGTTGGAGTGCATTCATATAACATCCTCTAAGTCACAAGTCACCTCTTCAAACAAATGCCAGATTCACTCAAATATTTTCATCTGGAAAGGTAAAGAAGGGAAGAGATATAATTATTGTAATAATATTACCTTGCCTTTAAGATTTGGAAATCGAATGTTTCACTGACTCAAGCTAAGCTTGCTAAGGAGTAGCAGTCAAAGGACTACTTATGTCTTAAAAAGTCTTTGCCTATGTATAGCTGGTCCTTCAAGCCCCCAAGCCACAGCACAGGCAAAGCTATGCTCTTGAGCTTACCCTTCAAATTTAAAATAAGCCCATTCAAGTTTCCTTAGGTAAGCCAAATCAGCTTATAAACTGTAAGCTTAAACCATGTTGTTGGGCTAAACTAAGCTTAACCAGCTTTAGAAATGGCAAACTGCTTACCTTGTTCTGGAGGCTGACAAGTTCACAGTAGAGCTACCTTAAGGTCTATCCTAGAGTGGTCCTGCACAGCAGAATGGTGCGCGGTGAAATGTTGTAGCCCTTGTTTGGTCTGTAGCAGATACTGGAGCTAGTCGACAGTCGTTTCGTCGATCAGCTTCATCCGTTCGAGGCTGGCATTACTATTGAGGGCCTTTTTCTGAAGAATGACATTATGAACGGTACAAGAAGCGAGAGGCTGCAGAACGACACAAACTAGAAGCAGCTGCCTGATTGAACGAAGCACTCGAGGTTGGCACGAACAAGGACGAGGAAATTGATCCATGAACAATTTGAAGCGCATAAAAAAAATCTTCGCCATAGGAACGGGGGTGTTTATTTAATGGCGTTGGAACAATTCTCTCAGAAATGCCAACAGAATTAAGTGCAACAGAACTAGAACTTTTTGTCTCCTATATACTATACGTATGCATGTGCATGTGTGTATGTATGCATGTGTGTATATATGTACGTGTATATGTGCATATGTGTGTATATATGTGTGTATGTATGCATGTATATGTATGCATGCATGTACAGTAGATATGTATGTACAGTTTACATGTATGTACAGTATGTATGCATGTACCGTATATATGTATGTACAGTATGTATACATTTATGTACAGTATGTATTTATGCATGCAGAGTATGTAAATATGTACAGTATAATATGTATGTACAGTATATATGTATGCACAGTATGTATGTACAGCATGTGTGTATGCACAGTATGTATGTATGTAGAATATGTATGTATGCATGCATGTACAGTATGCATGTATTCGTGTGTGTATGTATGTGTGTGTGTGTATCAGTTTTACAGTTGATAAAAATAAGATTTTTGTTTTCTCTTTTCTCTTCTTCTCTTTTCTCTTCCAAAAAACATTCTCTTCTTATTTTTTTACATCCTATTCTGCATCCGGAAGAAAAAAGGTAACTGGGTGTGGTCTTTTATATGTCATTTAAGGTGGTACACTGTACATGTAGCTATCTGTGGGCCAGTTCTTTACAGGTGTATCCAGGTGCCTTATTGATTGGGAGCTTCTAGCTGTTCTAAAAGTTGCAAGATGGCGTAATTATGTACCAGTTCCCCCTTGATCCTGTCCACAGACAACGCTGGACCCTAGTGAGTAATTATGTACCAGTTCCCCCGTGATCCTGTCCACAGACAACGCCGGACCCTAGTGATAAATGATGTACAAGCAAGACCATGCCCACTCGACCACTCCGTTAGCCCAAGGACCTGATCATGGATTGTGGAATTGTTCCTGCTTTCTCCAGACCTGCCCAGGTCACATAAGTCTGGCAAGAAGTTGCTTTACTCACTCTGTTCCTAGTGCGTACTAATTGTGACTTTTGGTCATCCATAATGTCTGCAGCTAGGTCTGGGCAGACACCTGCACGATGCAAATGAGTCAATGCTCTATTCAATGTCCGAGTGCCTTGTAAGAGGCATGTCTCTTCTTCATCGTTATGAAACTGCAAGAACATCAAGACAAACCCTCAACAGCCAGCTACACCCACATGTAAGTACAGGCTCACTCCATGATCATCGTCATAGACTTAAGAAGACATGCTCATTAACTCTGGCAGCAGCAGCGCCATGACCGATGGTCTTATCTGCAGAAACAAGACACGCCCCTGCAAGCTAGCTGGTGCAGGTTTTTAGTTAGTGAAGGGTGTGTCCTGTCTATGGATGTTTAATCTGTTAGCAACCTGGAGTGAAGGGTGTGTCCTGTCAATGGATGTTTAATCTGTTAGCAACCTGGAGTGAAGAGTGTGTCCTGTCTATGGATGTTTAATCTGTTAGCAACCTGGAGTGAAGGGTGTGTCCTGTCAATGGATATTTCTGTTAGCAACCTGGAGTGAAGGGTGTGTCCTGTCTATGGATTAGCAACCTGGAGTGAAGGGTATGTCCTGTCAATGGATGTTTAATCTATTAGCAACCTGGAGTGAAGGGTGTGACCTGTCTATGGATGTTTAATTTGTTAGCAACCTCGAGTGAAGGGTGTGTCCTGTCTATGGATGTTTAATCTGTTAGCAACCTGGGGTGAAGGACACAACAACATTCATTGGCTCAACATAACATCGCACTTCAACAAAATACTAAACACATACACACACACGTTGTATTTTGAGCTACCTGGCCAGAGCCTCTACACCAATAACAGCCTCGTGGTGGGTCACCATAGAGCCTCTCCACCCACACCAGCCTTGGTGGTGGGCCACCTCTCCACCCAGAACAGCCTCGGTGGTATGCCACCATAGCCTCTCCACCCACACCAGCCTCATTGGTAGGCCACCATAGATCCTCTCCACCCATACCAATTTCGGTGGTGCAGTGAGCCTCTCCACCCACACCAGCATCGGTGCTGGGCCACCATAGAGCCTATCCACCCACACCAGCCTCAGTGGTAGGCAACCATAGAGCCTCTCCACCCACACCAACCTCGGTGGGAATCTGTAACACTGGAACATACTCGGAGCAATCTGTTAATCGTTTCTGCTTAAAAGAACTGCAAGCCCTTACTCCTGTTACATGTGATGCTGTGTTCTTTACTATGGTTCTCTCTACATGGAAGCATTATACACAGCATCAGCAGGTGTGGATTTCTCTTTCAATTACATGTAGCTAGCTTCACAATTCTTCACTTAGAATCAGTACTAAACTCCAGCAGGCAGGGGCAGAAGCTCCATGCAGCCTGTAACTGGCTAGGTAGAGGCAACAGCTTCAGGCAGCCTATAACTGGCTAGGCAGGGGCAGCAACTTCATGTAGCCTGTAACTGGCTGGGCAGAGGCAGAAGCTTAAGGCACCTGTTACTGTCTAGGCACAGGCAGCAACTCCATGTAGCCTGTAACTGGCTAGGCAGGGGCAGCAACTTCATGTAGCCTGTAACTGGCAGAAGCTTAAGGCACCTGTTACTGTCTAGGCACAGGCAGCAACTACATGTTAGAGAATAATAGACTAATCTGATATACTATAGTATAATGACCCCTTACCTGTTATGTCATTCAGTATTGAATACTATCATTTATGGTCTATGAACATTTAATCATAGATACGCATATGGGAGTTGTCCCTATTTATCTATGATAGTATTCAATACTATCATTCATCAGCCAGCTCGCAGTTGAGAAGAGCTTAGCTTAGCTATTTGCCTACTTTGCATCGTTGACTCCGTTGACCTCCAATTAGTGCCCGCCACTGCCTCAAGATGCCGATTATTCACTGCCCTATCGCTGCGTGCCCCTATATGACTGAGGATGTCGAGGCTGTTGTCCTGGCTGCAGCCCTCATCACCGCACATGCCACCATCCACAGCCCTGCCACAACGAATGAGGCTGCTGCAAAGGTGGAGAAAGTGAAGCGACCAACTATCTCTTCTGCGGGCACAAGCGAAGATTGGTCATACTTCAAATCTCGATGGGGAGACTATGTCGGAGCTACCAAGGTTCCCGGGATGGACAGAATAATCCAGCTACTAGAATGCTGCGATGAGGAGCTACGAAAGGATCTCACCCGAACTGCTGGTGGCACACTTACTGGTAAGACAGAGGAGGAGTTCCTTGCAGCCATAAAGAACCTCGACGTCAGGGAGGAGAACACGATGGTGGCCAGGGTGACCCTACACAACATGCGACAAGACCACGACGAGCCAATACGTGCCTTTGGCGCTCGCCTCCATGGTCAGGCTGGAGTGTGTAAGTTTGTAACCAAATGCACAAACTGTGAGGAAGACTTGAATTACACTGAAGCCATCCTACGTGATGTGCTGTGCCATGGCCTAACTGACCCTGAGATTCAGCTTGACCTACTGGGCGATAAGAACCAAGACATGACCCTAGAACAAGTCTTCCAGTTCGTTGAGGCCAAGGAAGCCGGAAAGCACTCTGCTTTACGCCTCCTGGTGCTCATGCACTCGCCAGCAGTTCTTACAGGCACCATAGAAATGATGAGCTGAAGGTCCGCCACCAGAACCTACCCTCTCACCAGAAGTACCCAGGAGTTAAGGACCAGCGTGAGGTATGCTCATACTGTAGCAAGAAGGGACATGGGAAGACTGCACCCACCAGGATACGCAGAAAGGAGTGCCCAGCCTACGGTATGACCTGCAGGCATTGTGGTCGCAACAACCATTCTGAGAGTATGTGTAGGAGCAAGGATGCTGCAAAGGTTGAGACACCAGCGGGACATGACGAGCGTGAGAGCGCAGTCTTTGACTCTCTCTGTGTACTCACCACCCCAGGCCCAATCTGGGGTAGGAGGTCGATAGGGTAGAGGTGATGGTCGAGGGCTATCGACGATAGCCCTCGACCATCACCTCTACAACCAGCTCTCCGACACGTGGGTTAAGCAGCCCTCCAGACCCCAGCCATTCATCAAGCTCACCGTGAAGGCATTACGTGAGGACTATGAGCATTTTGGATTCACCTTTACCCCCACACCTAGATCCACCCTCCTCCATGCGATGGCCGACAAAGGGTGCCAGAGTTGCTTAACCAGCATCAAAATTATCAACAGACTTGGCCTAAAAATGAATGATCTCATCCCTGTCACAATGAAGATGCATGCTGTCAACAACAAAGGCATCACCATCTTAGGTGCAGCCATCTTGCGCTTTTCCGGGATAGACAACTTGGGCAACCTGGTAGAGACTCGCCAAATCACATATGTGACCAACAACTCAGGTAAACTTTTCCTCAGTAGGGAAGCATGCATCGCACTCGGCATGATCACCGAGAAATTCCCCACTAAAGGAGAGACTGTAAACAGCCATACCAATACAGTTGGCGCTGTCATGAGAGCTGAACATGGCATATACACCCACAGTGATGACAGTGGCCTCACAACAGATTGCAACTGCCCAAGACGTAGATCACCACCTCCACCCCCAACAAAGCTACCATTTCCTGCAACAGAAGAGAATCGCGAGAAACTCCAACAGTACCTCCTTGACTACTACAAGTCAAGCACACTCAACACATGCGAAAACCAACCACTCCCACTGATGGAAGGCCCAATGAAGCTAATGATCAACCCTGATGCTGAACCTGTTGCCTACCACTCCCCTGTACCAGTCCCAATTCATTGGCAAGATGATATCAAGGCAGGACTCGACCAAGACGTGAGATTGGGCGTGATAGAGCCAGTCCCTGTTGGTGAGCCAGTGATTTGGTGCCACCGGATGGTCATATGTCCCAAGAAAAATGGAAAACCATGACGGAATATTGATTTTCAACCATTGAATGCCCACGCCACCAGAGAGACTCATCACACCCAGTCACCATTTCACCAAGCACGATCAGTGCTGTATCACAGTTTCCCCATCCGTGAGCAAGATCGCCACCTGACCACATTCATCACCCCATGGGGCAGATATCGGTACCGCACTGCACCCCAAGGGTATATTGCCTCAGGAGACAGCTACTCAAGATGCTACGATGAGATCATGTCAAACATACCCAACAAGACCAAATGCATCGTGACACACTACTTTGGGCAGATGACCTGCAAAGATGCTTTCATCAGGCAGTTCAGTGGCTTGACATTTGTGGCAGGAATGGTATAACCCTAAACCCAGAAAAGTTGTGGTTTGGCCATGACATAGTAGAGTTTGCTGGCTTTGAGATCACCATGGACAGCGTTCGACCCTGAAAAAAATACCTCCAAGCAATTATGGAATTCCCTAAGCCAAAAAACATAACCGATATCCGTTCATGGTTCGGCCTCATTAACCAAGTGTCATATGCGTTCAGCATGGCAGAGAAGATGCTCCCCTTTCGCCAACTACTGAAAACCAGCACCCGTTTCCACTGGGACGATAACCTCAATGACCTATTTGAAGAGTCCAAACTGGTCATAGTAGATGAGATCACAGAGGGTGTCCGTATTTTTGATCGAGGCCAACATGCCTAGCCACTGATTGGTCCAAGACAGGCATTGGGTTCTGGCTATTCCAGAAACACTGTGGATGCCCTGGTACTGACCTATTCTGCTGCCACACAGGTTGGAAAATCACTCTGGTTGGGAGTCGCTTTACACACCTTGCTGAGTCACGCTATGCCCCAGTTGAGGGTGAAGCCCTGGCAGTTGCCAATGCTCTAGATAAATCTAAACACTTCGTCCTGGGTTGTGAGGATCTTATAATCGCAGTTGACCACAAGCCGCTCCTCAAGCTATTTGGAGATAGGTCACTTAATGACATCAGCAACTCTCGGCTCAGAAACCTCAAGGAGAAGACCCTCCGCTACAGATTCCGCATGGTCCACATACCAGGAGCGAAAAATAAAGCTTCCGACACCATATCCCGCCACCGTACCGGCAACCACCAGCCTCCCAAGATGTACCTAGAGGATGACATTGCAGCTACCGGAGATATTCAGCAACTATCCCACCTGTATATCCCCCACAACTTTATTGCTGGTATACGATGTGCTGAGGAGCCACAAGATGCAATCGAGGACATCGCCCGTGCTACTGCCATATCATCTCTAAGCTCACTTCAATCCATCACCTGGGACCGAGTCCGTGTTGCAACCACCAGCGATGAGGACATGTCACAATTGGTCAAGATCATCGAGGTGGGCATGCCAGAGTTTCGCCATGAGCTACCAGAGCCACTTCGTGAGTATCATCAATTCCGTGAGCATCTCTACACCGCAGATGGCGTTGTGATCTACAAAGACCGTGTCGTGATTTCCCCATCCCTCAGACAAGACTGCTTATCGGCACTTCATGCTGCCCACCAAGGCATATCCTCAATGACTGCGAGGGCTGAAGCAACCCTATTTTGGCCTGGCATCACCCCCGCCATCAAAACCCTCAGACACAGCTGTAATCACTGCAACCGTATGGCTCCCTCACAACCTAGTGCCCCTCCTACCCCAACTCTTTCTCCAGTGTACCCTTTCCAATGCATCTGCTCAGACTTCTTCAGCTACAAAGGTGTCAACTACCTAGTAATTGTTGACAGATATTCCAACTGGCCGATTGTTGAAAGGACCTCAGGCGGTGCAACTGGGCTAATCGACAGCCTACGAAGGTCATTTGTGACATATGGGATAGCAGATGAAATATCGTCTGATGGTGGTCCTGAATTCACCGCTGCAG
Source organism: Cladorhizidae sp. MBARI D1340-BT2 (assembly GCA_028752905.1). Lineage (NCBI taxonomy): Eukaryota > Metazoa > Porifera > Demospongiae > Poecilosclerida > Cladorhizidae > Cladorhizidae sp. MBARI D1340-BT2. The sequence goes on from JAQNBH010000015.1 coordinate 1,637,186, forward strand.
AGACCCGTGAATTCCTGAAGAATTGGGGTGTCCACCACCGCCTTTCCTCTGTCGCCTTTGCTCATAGCAACTGTCATGCTGAAGTTGCGGTGAAGACAGTGAAAAGACTTATCACCAACAACACTGGACCAAATGGTGAGCTTGATACAGACAACTTTCAGCGTGCTGTACTACAATACCGCAACACCCCAGACAAGGACACTAAACTGTCCCCAGCCATGTACGTGTTCGGCCGCCCAATCAAAGACTTCATCCCCATACTCCCAGGAAAATATCACCCGCATGACACTTGGCATGCTACATTAATTGCAAACAGACACAAGCTAGCTAACGAAAGATGGTCGGAGAACACAAAGTGACTGCCATGCCTTGTCATTGGAGACCAAGTGAGGATCCAGAACCAAACTGGCCACAACCCAACAAAATGGGACAAGACTGGCTCAGTCATAGAGGTCAGCCAATTTGACCAATATGTCGTGAAGGTGGGATGGCTCTGGCAGTGTGACCCTGCGCAACAGGAAATTCCTGCGGAAATATGTCCCAGTCCACGCACAGAAACCGAGAATAACCATCAGCGATGACCTCAGCAACAGTGCCCTCAGACTCACAGCCACGTCATTAAGTCTCCCCCCCAGCCTACACATGGACAACAAAAGATGCCAACACCTCCTGTGACCCCCTCCACCATGTCACCAATACCCATCACCATCCTATCACCTGGTCTGCTGCCCCCCACTACGGGAAGACCCACACTCAATGCTAGGCTCCCCCAACCTATCTTTGACGAGAACACCCCACCATCACAGACCCACCCACCGCCAAAACCACTACCCCAGCCACCTCCGCCTTCCCTTGCACCACTAAACCATTCGCCGCCCCTAGAAACCACGTGAAAGCAAACCACCTGCATGGCAAACTACTGGGGACTACGACATTCCTATATGATATAAGCTCCCAACCACTGATGCACAACATTCGATTCCTCCTTGACGAACGAGACATGATGGCTACTTGATTTCAGTCATTGCCAAATCTCCAGACAAGATGTAGCAAAGACTTGGGGGAGATAGAGAATAATAGACTAATGTGATATACTATAGTATAAGGACCCCTTACCTGTTATGTCATTCAGTATTGAATACTATCATTTATGGTCTATCAACATTTAATCGTAGATACATAAATGGGAGTTGTCCCTATTTATCTACATGTAGCCTGTAACTGGCTAGGCAGAGGCAGCAGCTTCAGGCAGCTTGTAACTGGCTAGCTCATCCCACTTGTACCCAACTTGAAATTGCATTCCCAGTAACTGTGAGCTACACTCCTATTGCACACATGTTCAGTGCCTCTTGACCTTTCTCTACAGCATACCTCCCTTGTTTTAGAGACCACTAGCTAGGAGTACAACAATTATCCTTGTATAGCCTTCAGTGGTGTCATTAAAGGTTTAGCTAGCCTTTTTGTTCTTAATAAAATCTGTTGACATAACGGACAGAAAGACCTTCTCAATAGTAGTTTGAAATTTACTCGCTCGACGTTTCGGCTAGATCTCTACCTTCATCAGGAATAGAGTATTGCTGAAACCAGAAACTTTTCTTACCTATAATATATACCCCAGATCCCAAACTTACCACTGAGAGCACATTTCTGAATATACTGTAGCCCACAAACTCTTCACTCACTCGTCTACCTTTTCTTTTTGACGTGTTTCACTCAAGACTCCAACATGCATCACAGTTATGGATCAGTTATGGATAAGTATTGGGGACAACTTCTCTACAAATGCTGGTAAAGGTCATCACCACTCATGCGTGGTGTCGACCATTTCCCTTTTTATATTTTAAAACCCTTATCATGGGCGAGCATCGAAATTTTACACCCCCTATCATGGAAAAGCCACTATAGTGGTCCTTACTGAGCATTGTTAGCTAGTCTCTCCTCTCTAGCATCTAACAGTCACCAAATGTTAACTAGTCTCTCTCCCCTAGCATCTAACAGTCAAAAACTCTCTCTTAGTAGTTGGCTAAAAGTTATTAGAAAGTTTAATCAGTTCACAACAAAAAGGTCAAGTTCAAAATCTGACAACATGCAGCCCTTTTTATGGAGCTGCCCACCCTTTACCTACACTGTCTAATCAACACCTGTGTGTAGTTTAATTACCCTTGTTATACAGTTCCATATTCATAGTTAATCAATATTCTCTCTTGGTCATGCTGTTGCAAGTCTTTAGTCTTCTCTTATGTCCGGCTCTAGCAACACTCCCCCCTTCTTCCCCAGTGTGTCATTGGTGCTCCAGGCCTGGCGAGATAACCCGTCCGCATTGCCATTCTCGATCCCTCTTCTGTAGATGACCGTGAAGTTGTAGGGCTGTAGTTGCAGTGCCCAGCGGGCCAGCCTAGGGCTATTGGAGCGGTTAGTATGAAGATACTCCAGGGCTCGGTGGTCCGTGATACTGGATGCCGATTAGATAAACCTGGAAGTTCTGTATGGCTTGCACAATTGCGAGACATACTTTATCAGTGACGGAGGACCTTTGTTGTCTTGGGAGTAACTTTTTTTGAAAAGAATGCGCATGGATGGTCTACTCCCTCCTCTTCCTGGCTCAGGACAGCGCCTATTCCTCGGTCAGATGCGTCTGTCTGTAATACAAACGGCTGGTCGATTCTGGGGCACATAAGGATTGGTCGGCTGGTGAGAGCTGATTTGAGGGCATCAAATGCCGTCTGGCATTCTCCGCACCACTTCACCTTTGTGGGTGCTGTTGCTCTGGTTGTGTCTGAGAGGGCAGCTGAGATGTTTGCATAGTCGTTCACGAACTGTCTGTAGTAGCCGGTGATGCCAAGGAAACTCCGTACATTGGTCTTAGTTTTCGGTTGTACGAATAGCTGGACTGCTTCGATCTTGGCATTGTCAAGTGAGACCTTGCCCCTGCCGATGACATGGCTGAGGTACTTGCATCTGGCCATGCTGATTTGGCATTTCTTCCCTTTTAGAGTTAGGCCGGCTTTCTCCAGGATGGACATAACGTGGTCTAAGTGTGTCATGTCGTCTTCCCAGGAGCCGCTAAAGACCACAATGTCATCCAGATAGGCCCTGGCATAGTCATGGGTGTTAGCTAGTAGGACGTCCACTAATCGCTGGAACGTGGCGGGTGACCCGAATGGCATTCTGGTGAACTCGAATTTGCCTACTGGGGACACGAACGCCATCTTCGTTTGGTCTTCATCTGCCACCGGTACCTGGAAGTAGGCACTGGTCATGTCGAGGGTGGTAATAAATTGAGCTGAGCCGAGGCAGTCTAACATGTCGTCTGTCCTCGGCATAAGATACGGATCCGGTGTTGTCACAGCGTTTACACGGCAGTAGTCGATACATATCCTGATGGATCCATCCTTTTTGGGGAGACATACCATAGGCGAGCACCACGGACTAGACGATGGCTTGATAGTGCCTATCTCCAGCATCATTTTCAGTTCTGCTCTGACTGCTACATCCCAGTACCCTGTATGGGGGCATCCTACTAGGTGGTGCCATTCCTGTGTCGATAGAATGTTTGATCGGAGATTTCTGGCCTGGTATTGTCTTGAACAACTGGCGGTGTTGTTGTAGCAATCTTTTGAGGTTGTGCACTTGCTGTTCATCCAGCTGGATGCTGATTTTTGGCGGACTGTCATCTCCGATGTCCAAAGTTACCAACTGGTCTTCTTCATCGACATCGTTTGGCTGGGCAATGACTGTCATGAGTACTGCCGGTATGTTTACATGCCATTGCTTTCGTTGTTGTCATTTGTCAATCATGTTGACCACATATGATACTGGTGAGACTTTTTCGAGTACAGTGTATGGTCCTTGCCACTCAGCTTAAAGCTTGTCTCTTCCCGCCGGTTGACATAGTCGGCCCCCTGCCAAGAACCAAGAATGGCAACAGGCTCATCTTAACATTGATGGACTTTGCCACCCGTTATCCCGAAGCAATTCCACTCTGCAGACCAGATGCCGAGTCAACAGCCTCAGCAAACATTTCGGTATACCACAAGAAATCCTGACTGACAATGGCAGCAACTTTGTGTCAGGCATGTTGACAGAACTATTCAAACTCCTCCAAATTAAACATATCCATTCATCCCCGTACCACCCGCAATCCAATGGCATTTCAATGGTACCCTCAAGTCCATGATTTCCAAAACTTGCAAGAATAAACGACATTGGGATGTGTGGCCGTAGGTTATGTTGCTCAACCCATCTCTTTGACTTAAAAATCTTGTGTGGTTCCAAGCGCCTTTCCAAACTATATTGCATAGCTAGGTCAGCTGCTTCTTGGTACGTGGTCGGCTTTCTGTCCCTGACCCATGCGCCTGTCTCCGGAGTGAGAAGTTCCAATAGTTTGTCAGTTAGGGGGCGATCTTTAAAAGCCTCCGGTGTCTCACAACCACTCAAGTAACCTGTAAGCAGGTCACTCAGTCGGCAGGCGCAATCTTTCACTGTCTCGTTGTAGTGACCCTCTGCTTCTAGCCAATGTATCCGGTATGTGGCTTGAGTTATCCCAAAGCAGGTAAGTAAGGGTGGAAATTTGTTTTGTTTCAATTGCCCCAGCAGGATCTCCATTCTTATTTCCGATTCCTTACATTGCTGCTCCAGCCGTGCCTCAGCTTCTCGTTCCCGTCGTTCTGACTCCTTCCGTTGCTGCTCCAGCCGTGCCTTAGCCTTTCATTCCCATCGGTCCGTATCCCGCGCTTGTGCCATCTGTATGGTCATCATCTGTGTCACTTGGATCATGTCTGAGGTCGAGGTTGAAGGGGGTGGTTTTGCCGTGTCAATCGGGCAGGCGAGGCTGTCACTTTCCTCTGAATAGGGCATGGTATGCTCGGAGTCCATTACAGTGTCTTCGAAGTGCGTGATTTTCAATGTCCTTATCCGCGAGATTACAGTCTCTGAGGGCTGTGTTGTACTCTGTACCTTGCCTGGTTTTCTAGCAGATGAGTTAGGATTCATCCTATATTAGTGGAATTACAAGCACTCGAAATAGTCTACAATTGAATTATTGCAACAAATCAACAGTGGTCGAACTAGCTGTAGGTTCGATCTAGCTGCAACCAAATGTTATCTTTCCTCTCTAGAATCTAACAGTCACCAAATGTTAGCTAGTCTCTCTCTAGCATCTAACAGTCAAAAACTCTCTCTTAGTTGGCTAAAAGTTATTAGAAAGTTTAATCAGTTCACAACAAAAAGGTCAAGTTCAAAATCTGACATCTGGCTGGGTCGGCCCTTTTTATGGAGCTGCTCACCCTTTACCTACACTGCCTATCATTATTTAATCAAACCTGTGTGTAGTTTAATTACCCTAGTTATACAGTTCCATATTCAGAGTTAATCAATATTCTCTCTTGGTCATGCTGTTGCAAGTCTTTAGTCTTCTCTTATGTCCGGCTCTTGCAACAAGCATGCGTGATAACTTCTAAATACCTGAGGGTAAGTAATTTTTTTCTTATTGGCTATCTTGTTTAGCTACAGTTTAGTGTGTTGGTGAATTCTGGCTGCTATGGTTAACTCTGGCTGCTATTCCTGGTCCAAGATTACAGGTATTGGTTAACTGTTAAGAATATTTCTCAGGTATGAAATGCATGTAAGTAATGCCTATTATCTGAGTGATAATCATCTTGCTTATAGAATATCAAAGCTTTATAGCTACAATTAATGACTACTGGTGTTTTTCATAACATAATGGTAACTCATTTAACATCAGCGAATGTGATAGACATGGTTAGTGACTGGGATGACTCTGATGATGGTGGTATGAGTTTTGACGAAGATTATTCAACTGAAAATGATGCAATAGATATGGCTCAGTCTGCCAATTCTCTACCTGTGCTGCGTCCCACTTCTCCATCATCTCCGTCATCCAGTGATACTGAAGACTCTAATAATGATCCTACACCTTCAGGACCATCTACACCTCCAAATCTTCCAAGTAGAGTATCATCTCCCTACAACCCTCCACCATTTTGTAGAGGCATTGGACCAACTTCAGCTCTTGGCTCGACTGCCACACCTCTTGATTGCTTTATGCTGTTATTTGATGACAGCATTTTCAATCTGGTTGTTGCTGAAACAAATCTGTATGCATCCCAAAATCCTCCTGGAGATGATACTAACACTAATGAAATGAAACTATTTTTTGGCATGATTATTGCAATGGGGCTTCACCAGGTTCCACAGTTGGAATATTACTGGACCTCTGATTCACTACTTGCTGTCCCTGGTATTGTAAAAGGGATGCCTATTGACAGGTTCAAGGTTTTACTACAATGCCTCCATGTAAACGATAATACTACAGTGCAATCCAGGAATGACCCAAATTATGACCGCCTGCCATAAAGTCTACCCTTTACTGAATATGCCAAGAGATAATTTCATGCGCGAGTACAAAATTCACAGGGAAGTCAGTCTTAATGAGGCAATGGTGGGTTTCAAGGGCAGGAGCAGTTTGAAAGAGTATATGCCACTGAAACCTACAAAGAGAGGTCACAAAGTTTGGTGCCTATGTGACTCACGCAATGGTTACCTTAATAATTTTGAAGTATATACTGGTGCTAGTGGAAGTAGAGCAGATGGTGATGGGTTGGATGTTTTAGTTATAAAGAAGCTTATTGATCCTCTGATGGGTCATGGTTATTTTGTTTTCTGTGACAACTTTTTCCCCTCTGTCACCCCTGCGAATGAATTGCTTAAAAAAGACACTTATTTGTGTTCAACCCGATCTATAAAATCTCCTGATAAATTGAAAAGCCCAAACTGAAAAGAGGTGAGAAAATATCAGAATTAGTAGAATGTGATATAGTGGAGAGCCTGGTTTGGTAAGATAAAAAGTCTGTTCAATACCATTTATGACCCAGCAGAGAAAGCAGAGGTGAAAATGAAGAACAAGAATGGCTCCCAGACCAATGTCCCTTGTCCAGTTTCTGTGAAGAACTACAATCGTTTCATGGGAGGAGTAGACGTGGCTGATGCCAAAAGAAAGGTTTACTCATGTAGCAGGCGTTCCAAAAAATGGTGGCACAGGCTCTTCTATTTTATTTTTGATGTGTGCATAGTCAATGCATTTACTATCCTAGGGATAGATGAATCAAAAGAATTTTCGTCTAGAGCTAGCAAGGGAATTACTAGCCTGTCAATCTTCAAGGAAGCAACGCAAGAGAGGTCGATCATTCATTGATGGTAATCCTTCAGCTTTGTTCAATGAGCAACACTTCACTATCTTCTCCACGGCAGTGCCGAGTTTGTTAAAAAACAGGAGAGCGTAAACGGGTGTCATACGGCTGTAAAAAGCTATTTTAGTTATGTTTTCGCAATATGAAAATCACATTATAATATTCAAAATTACATTACTATAAGATATACAGGAATTAGGTGTTATAATTAATTCAGAGCCGTGAAAAAGTCACAAGAAGTTTCTTTTACATAGTAGTCAGTGGTTGAAACAGTGGCGTTGAAGTTCAAAGTATCAAGGTCACAAGGGTCGGGGAAGCCTATTTAGACTGGTCAGGCTCAAAGTTGTGGGATTGGAACTGTCCCCACTGAAGCCAAACCGTAAAATCTACCTGGAATGCTATAATCACATGTATTACATCCTGAAAGATGTATTATCACTCTTCTACAGTTCCAAGCTTCAAGGTTACTAAGGAATAGTATGAGAGGTGACAATACGCATGTAAGGTTACAAATATATTGATAATATAAATTAAAAATTACTTAAACTGTCCAAAAATGTTACTACGGTGTTCATTGTTACTGGTGAATTCATTAGCAACTTCAGATATATTAAGAGAATTGGTAAGTCCTTTATGAACATGTAAAATCATTAAATGGTTGAGTCTTTCTCGAGACATTGTAGATCTCAGATAGGACTTGAGTCGACGTAGAGCACTAAATGATCGTTCACTTGTGGCATTACTTGCTCGCATTACTAAAAGAATCTTCATTATAATTATTACTTCATTCAATAGTGTCTTTTCAGCAGCTGAAAGCTTCCTAAGGTAACCCATCACTTCGGAGATATTGCTGATCTTTTTTTGATCTGATTCAAAGTTTTGGCCAAGAATCTTAAGTTGTGTGATCAGATTGTTCTCATTGATATTTGAAACATAGGTTTTGACAACATGATTCAATTCTTCTGAAAAATCTTCCTTATTGGCTGCTTTGATCAGTAAAGTCTCTAAACACTGATATACACTATACCCTGGTTGATCAAACCTATCTGTAATATATTGAACAATTAGATCCAGTGCTTCAAAGTAGATTTGGCGAAAGTGATGAACTGGAGTGGTGTGAAACTCAGCTGGAGCATTTCCTGATTCATACCCACTAGGAGCTTTACGTCTTCGAGGAAGCGAGGGCTCATCAATTCGTTTCTCTTCAGCCATCATGTCAATTCTAGTCCAGAAGAGCTTTAAGTGATCATCATTTCTAAGAGAAGCAAGAGTTTTGAATATCATAGATGCCACTGCTTGTCCTTCTGCTGCTGATGTTTTAGGATTCTGGAGGGTTCTGCTGAGATTGTCTGTATGACGAAGAAGTAATTCACCAAGAACAGGTCCAAAAACGAAATCAAATGAAGCCATTTGTGCTGCCACACCTCTAATATGTGGTATAATTTCAGGATAGAGCAAGCCTTATCCCAGAGCTCAAACAAAACTTCATAATACTTAGCATAGATTCAGCTTTCACCGTCCACCTTGTAGGGCAAAGAACTCTGACCCCAGGTGTGGCAGGTGCTAACTCATCTTTTATTTGAAGAAATAAATTCTCCCTTCTAGGGGAGTATTTCACTACCTTTTAGTCAAGCGCGTTGCGCCGTCTCTTAACAAAGGATGTAACAGGATTAATAAAACAAGTTGCATGTAAGAGATGTATGCAGAACTGACTGTATGTGAATAGACATGCGCATGGTAAGGGATCGTCAAGGTAAAGGGTTCTACGTAGTGATATGCATACATATAGGTCTATAGTTTAGTTAGTATTGTCTATCTCCCCCCAAGTCCGACGTCAGGGGGACTGACTGTCCATAGCGTAGGATGGGCTTCGGGCCTCGCTTGCTTCTTCTGGGTCCGGGGATAGGGGTGGGAGTCTCGGGTAGGGCGGGGGTTGGGGTCCTGGCCAGGTTTCCAGGGTCAGGTTGTATTCGACGCAGGGGTGGGGTTGGGGTGCCGGTCACTGCCGCGTATGACCGCTGGTTGGCAGGTGTGATGAAGGGTGGTACAAGTTGGTCCGGCGTCGGGTCCGGAGTGCGCACGGGTGTGTTGACTTTGGTCAGGGGCGTCGGGTCTGGAGGGTGCATCGGTGGTTGGGGTTGGATCTGAGGCAGGGGGGGGGGGGGTAGGGTGGTAGGTGGCATAGTGATTGGGGTTAGTGGGTTATGGGTGGGTTGGGTTGGATTGGGTAGTGGTCGCACAGGGTATATCTGGTCTGGCAGGCGTCGCTGGAAAGGGTGGTCGGGTGGGGGCGGTTTGTTGCTCTGTCTGCGGAGAAATTGGCGGTTTCTCTTGGTCAGCCTGCCGTTTCCATCCATCCGCACTTGGTATTGGTGGAACTGGAGCACTTCCACGACGACTCCGGTCTTGTCCCATTTCGTTGGGTGACGGCCTGTCTGGTTTTGGACGAATACTCTGTCACCACAACGAAGGGGGGAGAGGCCGTGGGTGTGCTCGTCCCACCGGGCGCGGCCAAGTGTCTGTCGGCGGGAAAGGGCTTGGTCTCGGTGCTGGAGTCGGTCGGGTGTTTCCTGGGATGGTTTGAGTCGGGCCGGGATGTTGGGGAGCAGGTCCCTGGTGGGGCGGCCGAAGAGGCATATCGCTGGGGACATCTTTGTGTCCGGGCTGGGGCAGTTCCTGTAAATGAGCAGGGCCTTGAAGAATGCCGTCTGGAGGGATCCGCCCGGGCCAGTGTTGCCCGCGATCAGTCGCTTGATGGTCTTTACCCCGGTCTCCGTCCGATTGTTGGAGTGAGGGTTGTAGGCTGAAGAGACTCGGTGGTGTACGCCCCATCTGGTCAGAAGCTCCCTGGTGGAGTGGGCAGCAAATTCGGGTCCGCCATCCGATGTGAGTGTGGCAGGGATCCCGAAAGTAGCGAATGTGTCCCGCAGGATGCTGGCGAGTCCTGTGGCTCCATTGGTGGCGGGGGCGACGATTGGCCAGCCAGAGTATCGGTCGACCAGTACAAGGTATGCGGATCCCTCGTGGTGGAAGAAATCCGCACAGATGTGCTGGAAGGGATACTCTGGCTCCTCGGGTGTAGTTGACGGCATAGCCGGTTGGGATGGGGCGTTGCTGTTGCACGCAGGACAGCTGTTTCTTGTGGCGGCGATGTCAGCGGTCAGGCCTGGCCAGTAGAGCGATGAGGTAGCTCTGGCTATCATCCCACTTGTCCCTTGGTGTGCGGCGTGAAGGGCGGCCAGGCACGTAGGTCGGAGGGAGGTGGGAATGACGATTCGCTCACCGTAGCACACGACATCGTCGATGATGGTGATGTCGTGTAGAATTGGGAAGAAGGCACGGATGCTCACGGGGAGCATGTGCCTGTCAACTGGTGGTCCTTCCTCAACGTAAAACATGAGGTCCTGCATGGTGGGGTCTGACGTGGTTGCAATCTGGAGCTGTTCCCAAGCTATTGGGATGGTAGAAGTTGCTGCGCAGATAGCCAGTGGTAGTCCGTCGTCCTCGTCTAGTGCGTGAGTGGTGTCAACGGGGTAGTCGAGGCTTCCTGGGCAGGCTGGGTCGGGGGTTGCCACATCATCGGGGAGGTGAAATCTGGGAGGTGTCCGTGTTCCGGATGGGTGGCGTGAGAGAGCATCGCTGGTATGGTTTCTCACGCCGGGGATGTACACCATCCGGAACCGGTAACGGAGGGTCTTCTCCTTCAGGTTCCTTAGTCGGGGGTTGGGGATGTCCTCGAGGCAGCGATCTCCAAAGAGCTTCAGCAGCGGTTTGTGGTCAACCGCTACGGTGAGATCTTTGCACCCGAGGACGAAGTGTCGGGCCTTGTCTAATGCGTCGGCCACAGCCAGAGCCTCCCCCTCCACCGGGGCGTAGCGAGACTCTGCTGAGTGGGTAAACCGCGAGCCCACCAGGGTGACACGCCAACCGTCCTGGCAGCAGAACAAGTCACGGGATGGGCACTGGCAGTGCTTTTGAAACAGCCAGAACCCGATCCCGCTCTTGCTCCAATCCGTGGCCAGGCAGGTTGGACGGTCTTTGTCGAAGATCTGGACGCCGACCCTGATGCGCTCGCAGATGTGGCTTTTGGAGGTGGCGAATGCTTCGGCCAGTTCGTCCGTCCATTCGAAAGGGGTGGATGGCTTGAGCAAGGCTCTGAACGGGAGCATCGCAGCAGTCATCGCGAACGCGTACGAGACCTGGTTTACAAGGCCAAACCAGGCCCGTATGTCGGTGATGCTGGTGGGTGTCGGGAAGTCGGTAATCGACACGAGGAACTTGTCCGCTGGGCGAACTTCGGTGGGGGTCACTGTGAACCCGGCAAATTCCACTGTGTCCTCAGCAAAGTGGAACTTGCGCGGGTTCAAGGTTATGCCATTCACGGCGCATATGTGGAGCCACTCAGTCGCCTGGTGGAAGGCCCCCGTGATGTCGTCCGACCAGAGCAGTGCATCGTCGATGCACTTGGTTTTGGACATCACGGAGGCGACGAGGGCATCATACCGCGCCGTGTAGGCGTCACCCGAGGCGATGTAGCCTTGGGGTGCTGTAAGATACCTATACCTTCCCCATGGTGTAATAAAGGTGGTAAAGTGTCTATCTGTCTTGTTGAGGGCCACCGAGTGGTAGCCATTCCACGCGTCGAAAATGGTTTTCTTGGTGTTGCGTGGAATGGCTCGAGCTTGGTGGAACGGGGAGGGGCAGTGGTGGGTCTCACGCGTGGCGTGCTGGTTTAGGTGTTGGAAGTTAATGGTCCTCCTGAGCGACCCGTTCTTCTTGGTGCAGATGACCATACGGTGGCACCAAGTGACGGGCGTACCCAGGGGGACCTTCTCCAGCACGCCAAGGCGGACGTCCCTATCAAGGCCTGCCTTCACCTCATCCTGCCAATGGATGGGGATGGGGATGGGTGTGTGGCAAGGCTTGGGGGTGGCGGTTGGGTTGATGCTCAGGGAGAGGGGGGGTCCAGACATCATTGGGAGGGGCTGATGCTCACAGACATTGAACGCACTTGCTGAGTATAAGTCCAGCAAGTGACGCTCAAGCCTGTGGCGGTTTTCCTCCGTACCTGGGAAGGGCAGGGAGGTGGGTCTGTCTGGGGGGGGTGCCCTGGTTGGGCATGAGCAGGGTCTGGGTGGGGTGTGTGCGAGCTGGCTCACCACTGATGGAGTGTGGGGTCCCGAGGGTCTGGCCTGCAGGTCCGCTGGGGTGCTCATCTGGGGTGGGATGTCTGGTCTGCTCACAGGTCGATTGGTTCTGGTCTGCAGGTCCAGGACTTGCGACAGTGGCTGATCAGGGGTCGCCCATGTACCCGTGCCGTTCCCCGAAGGTGGCGTCGGCGTACAGAGGGGGAACCCCTTAGCGATCAGCCCAAGGTCAGTACAAGTTGCCAGGCTCAGATAAAGTTTGGTGGCTAGTGGGGAGAAGTACACCATCTGCCTGGTCGCTTTGTTGGAGTGGCGGGTCCTGATCCTTAGTAGGGCTGCCCCTATGATAGGTAGCGGATTGCCACTGGCCGAGTTCATCGCCAGAGTGGCTGGTATCAGGTCGTGGTGTCTGAGGTTGAGGCCCTGCATGAGTGTTGGTCCGGCCAGGCAGCTCTGACATCCCGTGTCAGCGAGAGTAGTTGTGGGCAGGTTGTGGCACTCCTCCCTGAGGGTGTGGCCATGTGCCCTGAAGTCCTCTGCGTGTGAGGACACCATCACCTCCAGGTTTGGTTGGGGTGGGGATCGCCGCTGGATCCATGTGCCGGCTGAGGAGTCCCAGGACTGGTGGGGTAGGGTGCCCTCTGTCATGGTGAGGATATTTTCATTTATGGCACTCTCCTGCTCTGTCGTTGTTTGCCAGCACAGGTGTGCGTAGTGGTTGGGGCGGGTACATGAGGAGCAGGTGGAACCGAAGGCGGGGCACTGGGTTCTCCTAATGGCCGTGCGTGCCCTCTCTCCGTGGCCCTGGTGGCCACAAAAGCAGCAGGTGGCCTTCGAGGTGTTGTGTGGCCTGGTATCGGTGGGTTGCCCTTTGTTCGGGTTGGGCTGGTTCCGTGGTTGTGCCCGAGGTGTGAGGTTCCGCGGGCGGCCGGGTTTGGTAGGTGTGGGCCTTGGTGATGGGCGAGGCGTCAGCTGGCGTTGCTGCTGCCTGTAGCCGCTTGGTAGAGCGTCCTCCTGGTCGGTCCCCTCGTGGATGGCGTCTGCCGAGGTGGGTGTGGTTATGGTGACCGCAGATCGCTTGCCTGCGGCCCTCACCTCGACAAACCGTATGGTTTCCTCCACGGTCATGGCCTGGTTGGGGTCCTTCAGGAGATCTTCCTGGATGTCTTGGTCGGCCAGCCCAACGCAGAGTTGGTCTGCCACCCTCTGCTCGCCCTGGTTGTTCAGGACTTCGCAGCCGGTGCATTTCATCACAAATCGGCACACCTCAGCCTGGCCGCGAAGTCGAGCTGCAAACGATCTGATTGTCTCACCTCGATCCTGGACCATCCGGGAGAGGGTAACACGGGCCACCTTCGGGTTCTCTTCCTGGACGGCCAGGGCTTTGATCGCCTCGAGGAGGTCGGCCTCAGAGTGCATCTCGATTGGTACGGTGTCGACGATGTTGCGGGTGACATCGCGGTGGAGTTTCGGGTCGAGGCACTCGAGCAGTTGGATCGGGATGTCCGTGCCTACCAGACGAACGGCCAAGGAGTAGGCCCTCCATCTGGTTAAAAAGTAGTGCCATCCTTCTGTGGTCCCCCCAGCCGCGATCTCTGGTCGGCGGACTGGGGTCGGCTTGATTCTGGCAGTCTGGCTGTGGACCAGCATATGTCCATTGAGGATGGCAGCTACCACTGCTGGGGCCAGTCCATCTGTGGTAGCGAAGTCACAGCCCGGGTAGGGACAGTTTACTGCCATGTGGTGGGCTCCAAATAGAAAAACTCTCTATCCTCCAGCCAGCACTCTTGCTGGTGAGGTGTGGTAGTTATAAGATGCTATCAGTGAGTTCTGCATACATAGTCAAGCGCGTTGCGCCATCTCTTAACAAAGGATGTAACAGGATTAATAAAACAAGTTGCATGTAAGAGATGTATGCAGAACTGACTGTATGTGAATAGACATGCGCATGGTAAGGGATCGTCAAGGTAAAGGGTTCTACGTAGTGATATGCATACATATAGGTCTATAGTTTAGTTAGTATTGTCTACCTTTGTTATGTTATTAAGGCCATCTTCATAAGTTGACACTTTTACAGTATCACTAGCAGCAAGGTTTAACGCATGCCCATAACAATGTGTAAATATAGCTCGCGGTTCCTTTTCTTGGATTTGTTTTGCAACACCATTCCTGATTCCAGCCATGTTAGTCGCCCCATCATAGCATTGACCACATGCTTACATAAAGGCAGATTAAAGTGAGAAAGTGCATCTTCAATTGCTGATACAATAGTAGCCGACTGAATAGTAGGTATATAGAACGTAGAGTCCAGTAAAAACTTCATGTGCATATATTCACTATCCACCCACCTGAAGACCATCACCATCTGAAGGAAGAAATGTGTTTAATTATAGATCTAACCTGTTCAGTATAAGATACATCAGTGGTTTTGTCTACCATAATAGTGAAGAACTCGGAATCTTGCAGTTGAGAAATGACTATTCGGAGATTCATTAAAGACATAACCTCATTTTGGATGACATTAGATGTGTATTTCTCTCTGTTTCTCTTGAACCACTCAAGAATCTGAAATATCAACCAAAAGTAATTTACATCTCAGCTTGTTTTTACTTAGCTATACCTTTGGGTCATCTTCTCCACGAAGCATTAGTAGTTGGTGAAAATTGCCATCAGTTTCATCACCATGTCCTCGTATAGCAGATCCCTGATGAGCAAGAAATCGTAACTTAGATATTATCTTCAACAAACAGTGTTTATTTTCAGCTTTCCCACAAACATGTTCTGAAGACCGAACATCACTAGTTGTTGCTGGTATAGTTAACAGCACTTGAACAGAATCCTTGTGAGACAAGCAACTTTCATGCTTTTGAAAGGAGTTTGTTGCATCCTTCCAATTACTGAAGCGCTCTTGAAACCTTTCAGATTTACAGTAATAAAACTAAGACAGAGTACAAGTTAAATTAACTACGAAAGATGGTTCTGCTTTTCATGTTCTCATTTCCTTTCTTAATTAGTTTTGCACATAACTGTCCACATCATAATGTAACCAGTCCCATGTCCTAAATCAATAAGCTTGGCAAGACCTCTCTTTGTTCTGCTTTCTGCACTTTGGAAAGGCAAATGAGAGAGATGGGTGATGAGGCTCAGCTGTATTATAGACACTAACACACTCCATTTGTAGAAGCAGCCATTTCAGAAGATCTATGCAACAGCTCAGACTAGAGCACGTGCATAGACTTAGCATGTCCGGTTTTAGCCAAGGTATTTGACCTATGACCTCACTTTGGTCAGGCCCAGCTCCAATGCTATAGCCACTATAGTGGCTTTTCCATGATAAAGAGTTAACCTAGGCCAGTACGGTAATCCTCGTCGATATTGTATTATTAAAATTCATTATTGATGTTGATAAACTTTGTCACATCTTTAACCATGCGCCCTGCCTTAAAATCCAGATTGCTCCAGTACTTAATTTTGAATGCGATCTTTACCTAATGGTGTGCAACTTTCTGCTCTCTAGACTAAGCTAGTTGAACTCGTGCCTGTGCAGTCTCGTTGCAAACTTCGCTGAGTGAAGCGCTCACCTGAGTGTATTCGCTAGCTAGCTATAGCACTTCAGTTGAAGCGCACACTGGGTAGGAACAGCCATAGCACTTCAACAAAGATCGACAACTGGAAATGGCAGACAGGAAAAAGAAGGCTGTTGGGGTCAAGAAGAAGACTGACACAGTCTCAACTCAAGTAGGAGACAAGGGAGTCAAAGTAAAAATTCTGAGTCGTGGCTGTCCAATTGCAAGCAGCACAGACCAAGTCTGTAACACACAGCCTGCCTTATTTGTGAAAAGGAGATAGTTGAGACAGGTGATGGTGTAGCAGGTGATGAAGCTATTGAGTGTGAGGGTGGACCAAGTACTGACGAGAAAAGTCAGTATTAATACTGTATACAGCAAATCGTATGCAAGTTCTCTAGGGGTAATGGATTCTGACTGTACACAGATGCCTACGAAGAAACAGGAATCTGCACCTATCAGTAAGTCAAGCGACCGCAATTGTAACTTAGTTCTGTTTGGAATTGATGAATGTGACACAGGTACCCAGTGGCTAGACAGGTCTTTGCATGATATGAAGAATGTTACACATGTTCTATCGGGCCTAGATTCCAACATCAACTGCAACTCAGTTGTTGATTGCTATAGGCTGGGTAAATTTGATCCACTCAGATCGCGCCCACGTCCAATCCTAGCAAGGTTGGCCAGACAGATTGATGTACTAAGTGTCTTGTCCCACAGAAAGGAGCTTAGTGGGAAGATTTCGATCAGGATAGACTTATCCAAACAGGAGAGGGCAGCTGAGAGGCTGCTTCTCGGTGAAAGATCGAATCTGATCCAGGGTGGTACCAACAGAAGGGACATAAAAATTTGACAGAACACACTTTTGGTCAAGGGTAAAGTGCATGCTAGCGTCAATCAAAATACCCTTGAGGTTGCCGCATCAGATAATTCTGATAACCAGGCACCTACGGGGCCCCATATACCAGTATTCACTGATGGAGTCTACCAATCTGGATCTAATACCTCTCTTATTGATCCTCCCCAGATTAACAGAGCAGAAACAAAGAGCTCTGATCATGCATTTACTACTGTATCTATGTCTGTCATTCCCGAAACCCAGACTTCTGCCTCGAGTTCTTGTCCTGAGAATACTGTTCTTTCTGCACTCCCCTCTGGGTCAGGTGATTCCTCCCCTAACATAGACCCCTGCCTAGACCCGCAGAACACCCAATCAGGTCAGACCTCGGATTGACTATCAAGCCGGATTGACTTTTGCATGATTAACACAAGAAGTTTGGTTAACAAACTCTCCAGCTTCATGGCCTTTGCCTACTCTGCTAGCTTCTCTGTCATCTGTTGTACTGAAATATGGCTATCTGAGAACATATATGATGGTGAGATTTTACCATCTAGTTACTCAATTTATAGGAAAGATAGACCTTCACGTGGTGGAGGTGTCATGGTTGCGGTGAAGGACTCGATAACAAGTTCTCTTGTGACTTCTCCAAGTGATATCGAAGTTGTTACTGTTACTGTTGGTTCACCTTATGTGGTTACAGTCTGTGTAGTTTATACCCCTCCAAATGTTCCGGACCATTACCACAATAAATTGATTAAATATCTCACATCTCTGACTTCAAACACACACAGAGTGGTCATTGTAAGTGATTTTAACTTTCCAGATATTTGTTGGTGTACCCTGAGTGGTTGTAGTGCTGTTTCTAGTAGGTTTTGTGACTTTGTTTTTGAGAGTAACCTAACACAACTAATTCATAGCCCTACCCACGTAAGAGGCAATGTCCTTGATTTAGTGTTCACTGACAATGAGGATCTTGTATGCAATGCTGTGGTTCATCCACCTGGCGACACACCTTTCTCTTCTGATAATTTTTTGGTCTCCTTTCAAGTAATTGTCTCCAATAGTAGTGCCAGCCTCAGGGATACCTCTCTTGTCTTTGATTATCCGAAAGCAGACTGGGAAGGCCTCTGCAATCACCTGATGGATGGGGACCTTAGCTTGTGCATGGAGCTAGAGGATGTGGATGAAATCTGGTCTGCTTTCAAATATATTGTGAGTTCTACCATGAATATGTACATACCAAGGGTCCAGCTGAAAATCTCCCAATTGCCGAAATGGTTTACTGCAGACATTCGTCACCAGTTCAAATGTCTAAAGTCCAGGCGTAGACGTTATGCCCAGCATCCAACTCCAACTAAGCTAGATCAGTTAAAAGTAGCTATGGCACTTTTCCAGCAAGCTTCTAAGCAAGCCAAGGCTACTTACGAAAGTAAGCTAATAAGCAACTTTACAGCTTCAGGCAACTCTGCTGTCTACAAGTACATCAATAACCTTCGGAAGGGTGGAGCAATTCCATCTAAAGTGTTTCATGATTCTACTTCTGCCACGTCTGATGTAGACAAAGCGATCATGTTCAACAGCTACTTCAATTCTGTATTCACTCATAGTTCATATTCACTACCCACTCTTGAGGACCTTTGTCTGAATCTACATTGTCTACCATCGAGATTACAGAAGAAGATGTATATACAGCCCTCTCAACACTTGATAGCACCAAAGCCATGGGTTTGGATGGAATCGGTCCCAAGGTTCTGAAGTGTTGTGCACTGGCACTCTATAAACTTCTACACCACTTATTCAATTCTAGTTTGTCGAAGCATTCAATCCCTTCTGAGTGGCGGATTCACAGTATCACACCTATTCATAAATCTGGAGACCGTGGCTCAGTCAAGAACTACAGACCTATTTCCCTCTTGAGTTCTACCTCTAAAATCTTGCAACGTATTATTTATAAAAAGATTATTTCATTCATAGAATCTGCTCTGTCCACTGTGCAGTTTGGTTTTCTTAGAGGACGCTCCTCTCTGCAACAACTACTGATATTTTATGAGAACATTAGCGAGTCAGTCCATACTAATTCTCAATCGGATGTGATGTACCTGGACTTTGCAAAAGCATTCGACAGTGTTCCGCATAATGAACTTCTGGTCAAGCTGAGGAGCATAGGCATATGTGGTGATCTCTGGTCCTGGATTCAGAGCAAAAGACAGCAATGTGTAAGCCTAGGAAGCACCCGCTCTAGCTTATTGCCTGTGATCTCAGGAGTACCTCAAGGTAGCATCCTGGGTCCCCTACTATTTCTAGTCTACATTAATGACCTCCCATCCTGTGTCAACAATTCAAATATTTTCTTGTTCGCCGATGATGCCAAGTGTGTGAAGCTTGTTGAAAATATGTCTGACAGTTTATGCCTTCAAGCTGATCTGGACAACCTATGGGAATGGAGCCGTACGTGGAAGCTTCTGTTTAAGGAAGTGAAGTGTACCGCCCTTAGCTTTTGCTTGGGAGATCCTCCAATTTCCTCATCTTACCACATCCACGATCACGACATTCCTGTCAAGTCTACCCACAGAGATCTGGGAGTCATTACCTCATCTGATCTCTCTTGGACGGCTCATTATAATCATCTGGCCTCAAGGGCATATAAAATCATTGGGCTACTACGGCGCACATTCAGCTCAGCTGATTCTGTATCAGCCAAGAAAATTCTGTATATATCTGTCGTAAGATCACAACTTTTGTACTGCTCACAGATTTGGCGTCCACATTTAATCAAGGATATCCTGAAGCTTGAAAAGATACAGAGGAGGGCTACTAAGTTCATTCTAAATGACTATGTAACTGATTATAAAACAAGGCTGGACCTTCTACCTTTGATGTATGAATTTGAACTAAATGATGTGATGTTCTGTGTGAGAAGCCTCAAATCTCCATCATGCCACTTTGACATTAATAAATTCATCAAATTTAGTTCTAACACTGCAAGATCGGGCACCAACCAGCGTATGAGTCACAGTAGTTGCACGTCAAACACTACACACTATACCTACTTTAATAGGTTACCAAGATTATGGAACCCTATTGATATCAATCTATCCTCCAGCACCATCAAGCATAATATCAAGCAGGTTTTATTAAGCCACATCAAACCCAACTTCAACCCTGACTCCCCTTGTACCTTTCATTATGTATGTCCTTGTGCAAATTGTTCCCATACACCCCAGCTCCTATCTTTAATTAAGTATTAATTTAATAATTTTTATCCATTGCATACTAGTCACATAGGCTAGTTGTCCTTCAGTGTATTTCTATTCGTGTCTCACCTCGATTGTCTCAATTATATGATACTGTGAAGTAATAAAAAAAAAAATATAAAAAAAAAAAAAATATATATATAGCTATATATATATATATATATATATAATTATATATATATATAAGGAAAAAAAGGAAAAAACCCCGAGCGGTATAGTCTCGCGTGAAACACCAACACCTTTTACCAAGTGCCTAGGCATCTCGATTGTAACCCAAAACAAGGATTTTTTTGTGATTGCTGACTGCATCCTCTTGTCTAGCCCCAAGTTCCCAGTCCCCACTATAACCCTTTACCATACGGGAGAGTGTCTGGTAAAGGATCTGTCACGCAAAGGCGTACATATAGCTATCTGTCATGAGTTTATTTTCTGTTTCTGGTAAATCTAAACGAAATTTCCGTCGCAAAGTGGTACACTCCATTAGTGATAGCGATACTGAGGAGCAATCTGCCCAGAAGAATGGCTCTGGAGAAAGTTCTGTCTCCATTGGCGAAAAAAAAGTATGTCAGATTCAAGTGGAAAGAAAGGTTTGCAGATTTACTTGCGTATAATTGCATTTGTGGCGCTCTGTTGTGATCCACACTTTCATATTTGGTCTACAATTGAATGTGCTGGACACTTTATACCAATCTGTGTGTATGTGTGTGTGTGATTAGTTTCTAGCGTCCTTGGTTCACTAGAGCTCTAGGGGCTTTATGAGAAAGCTTTTGTATGCAAATGTCTATTGGGACTAGTTGGGGTACTGTTGTGTAGCCAGGCATTTCAGAAGTGACTGTTGTACAGTAGTTTAATATTGCATGCTAAGTGAAAATGAGAAGAAGACTAGATGGGGGACTGTTGTAAAGAAACCAGAGCATTATAGAAGTTATAATGACCTCTTGAAATGTACTCTTTCGACGTTTCGACTAGATGCTCTAACCTTTATCCAGATGCTAAGACTCTCGTGAGCTTCTTAGGTACCGGCAGCTAGCTATTCACCACATATACGTGTGTGGCACACATGTCCAGCATGTGAACCAGATGTGGAAACATTTAATAAAGAAATTGAATTAAAAAATAACTTCAAAACAACAACAAATCCGAGGGTGTGGCTTCAAGAGCTTAGAAGGTTCCCGTCTGCCAGGTTAGTCCAATCTAGATTGAACCACTCCCACTTTGGTGCTAGGTTAATGTGCAATGCCTCCTTCACTAGCAGTTTCTTCTAGCCTGGTTAGTGGCTTCCTCTCACAAAATAGGATGTCCATTATCCCATGCACGTTCATCAATTGCAGACTTCTCTTTAGCACACTTTCTACAGGCATCTTGATGTTCTCTCACTCTGGGCTCCAGTCTTCTGATGGTCCCCCCTATGTACTACATTCCACAGCTACAAGGGTTGTGGTACATAACCCATGAGTGCATATCCCCCTGATGTCTTCACTCATCCCTGCTGCATAAGGAATCACTACCATAGGATCCTTCTTTCCAGATCCCTGATTGCCTGTATTGGTGTACTTATCTTCCTTTCTGTGTTTAGATGTATCTACAGATGAAAGGTTGATGAAGGCTTGCGGATAACCATTCTTTATAAAGACCCTATTCAAGTGACTCTTATAGGGAAGGCAGGGCATATAGAAGTGACTGTTATAAGGAAGCCAGGGCATTATAGAAGTGACTGTTATAGGGAAGCTAGGGCCTTATAGAAGTGACTGTTACAGGGAAGCTAGGGCATTATAGAAGTGACTGTTACAGGGAAGCCAGGGCATTATAGAAGTGACTGTTATAGGTAAGTCAGTACTATGTTGATGTGAAACTAGAAACAGATGAATTGCTGCAATGCATAATAAATTAAAGGCTTCTGGTAGAATGAAAGGACATATTGTATTCACGTTTATATGGGAGGGGGGGGAGGTGTACTAGATGCACTAGTCAAAGAAGAAATGAAACAATGAAGTGGATTAATAAGACCCTTTACCTATTAATAAAATGAGGACTTCATAGGTAAAGGGTCCTGCATATGTTTGTCTATGGGTAGATTCTTGTTTCATTTCTTTTTGATTAGTATATCAATTTTTTGTTAATAATGTCTAGTTCTAGTTCTTATTTTTGCAGCCACCCTTCTAGGTAGTTGTATAACAACTGAACTAACCTTGTTATTATTTACATGCACAGATTAGTAATACACAGACGCAGGCTCACAGATAATTACATGATCTGTGATGTTAACTATTGTCAGACTAAACTTCTGAGTATCGTCACTTCTTGGTAACAAAATGTGCATCTGCTTGGTGGCTCCGCTCAGTTGTCTGTGTCAAATATTCTCATCAGGATAAGCTTCTGAGGCAGCCACCTGGTGCTCATGCATTACAAGTCTGGGTTAGTGGAGGCTTTGTCTGCTGAGTATTGCCACAAGGAAAGTTCTGAGGCAACCACTTCAGGAACATATGCCACTGGTTGTTGACTCAGTTATACTAGACATGCACGCAGGTATGTTTATGGAGGTGATGATCATTACTAATCTTCAGATGTTGGGCTCCGTAGAGAAACTTATTAGGTCTGAACCAGGAACATGAGGGAATAGTGAGTTTTGCACGAGGGAACAGGTGAGTTTTGCACGGTATTGGACAGTCTGGAGTCTTCTGGTAGTAAAATTCTTAGAAACGGACATATTGTACGCAAGTTATGTGTAAGAAAATGCCTCATCGATACATGACAGGACAGAAGGTTTCATAAATACATATGATAGATACATGACAGGTTTTATAAATACATAGATACATGACAGGTTTTATAAATACATAGATACATGACAGGTTTTATAAATACATAGATACATGACAGGACATATGGTTTTATAAATACATAGATACATGCAGGTTTTATAAATACATAGATACATGACAGGTTTTATAAATACATATATAGATACATGACAGGTTTTATAAATACATAATAATTATATAGATACATGACAGGTATTATAAATACATAGATACATGACAGGTTTTATAAATACATAGATACATGACAGGTTTTATACATAGGTACATGATAGGACAGATTTTTTTATTTTTAATACATGACTCTCAAAAGAGAAATGATTAGACAAAGATTGTCAGGACCCTTCATCTATTAATAGGTAAAGGATCATGTAAATGTTTGTTGTCCACACTGGCTAATTTTTGTTTGTTTCATTTCTTGTCTTGACTAGTCAATCCAACACACACACACACATATATATAGTATATATACTGTATAATATATATATATACTATATTATATATATTATAGTATGTATACTATATTATATATATATATATATAACCCAATATTATTATGTATATACTATATTATATATTATAATATATATGTTTCTAAATATATATGGGCTTGATCACGCGGTAATGGAATTTCACTTTCTCTACTTATGGTGCTGCTACGGCTAAGAAAGACTCAACATTTTATCAAAATATATCTCCATGTAGGTCTTCATGGACACTTTAATGTTGCTGTATAATGATCTTCAGAAGAATTTTTTTTTGGGTGGGCAGCACACGATAACGGAATTTCTTAAAATTAATAAAATTTGCAGTGTTGTACGCAATGTCATATAACCTGCTGTTCTTGTACAGCAATGCCTTAATGGCGGGTCTGGTGTTGGTTTAGGGGTATTAGACTGCACATACACAGAGAATGGTGAAGGTTGTTCTAGTGTTAGGTACTGACTGCTTGGTAATGGAATGTCATCCCAACCGTATTTCAGATGAATGATGTTCTATAACCATGCATGGCTCTCCTGTGGACTGGATACTTGCTACTATCCAAGTTTATCACCTCATACTTTTCAAAAAGACCTTATAAGTGTATATAAGTGTAAAAAAAACTAGAGGACAAATTATTTTCTATGTTATGATTTAAAAAAAGTAAAAAATTCATTGTATTGTTGTACATGTGCAGCTAACCACATGTACAGCTAATCATTGTATTGTACATGTGCAGCTAATCATTGTATTGTACATGTGCAGCTCATCATTGTATTGTACATTTGCAGCTCATCATTGTATTATACATGTGCAGCTAATCATTGTATTGTACATGTTCAGCTAATCATTGTATTGTACATGTGCAGCTCATCATTGTATTGTACATGTGCAGCTAATCATTGTATTGTACATGTGCAGCTAATCATTGTATTGTACATGTGCAGCTAATCATTGTATTGTACATGTGCAGCTAATCATTGTATTGTACATGTGCAGCTAATCATTGTATTGTACATGTGCAGCTAATCATTGTATTGTACATGTACAGCTAATCATTGTATTGTACATGTGCAGCTAATCATTGGCTTCACTTTCTGATACCTGCAATGAGTATCATGTCTGTAGAATGTGTGCTGCTTTTGTGAATGATGCAATCATAGTAGTGTATAGTCTCATTACGCAGTGGTGTACTTGGCCAGCACTGCTCGGTGTGCATCCATGAACTCTGTCTAATGAGTATCATAGGCGTGAAGTAGGCGTGAAGTTCCGTTACCTGCAGCTCTGGGCACACAAATTGTCTTTATGCCTTCCACACCGTTGTCTTCCTACTCTGTATCTCTGTACACCAGAGTTGCTGTAGAGAAATACAAGCCTCGTTCAGATGCAACAGGAAGGGCAACAAAACTGCCAGGCCCGAGGTCTGCCACTGCTACAGGCTGTGGGTGTCTGCTGAGGTGGCTGGCCTTCTTCTTCTCTCCCAGGCCTGCTCACCATCTCAGCCCTCTTCTGCTCATGGTAGTGGCGCTCATCCTCAGCAGCACTGAGTGCCATGCTGATTTAGAACAGAACAGCAATACAAACTAACTCACTCTAGAGGAGTAATAAGAACCGTGAGCAGTAGATGGCAGAGATGGTGAGCAGGCCTGGAAGCAGAGAGACTGTGAGAGGAAGAAGGCCAGAACCACCAGCCCAGAGGCAGTGAGAGAGAAGCAGAGGCAGAACCTCCGTAGGTGGCAGGCAGCCAGGCAGGCATGAGAACATAGTAGACTCTCGCATATTCGAAATCTTTGAGACTTGAAAAGAAGCAATCTAAAAGACTTGCAGCTGCATATGTTTTACTGATAGCTGCAATGTTGTTTAAATTTATATTAGCTGATTGCTGCAAGGTCAGGTACAGTGCAATGTACAAATTGTACATGAATTAATAAAGTTTAGTCTTATGTGTGAAACATAAATATCACTAGTGTTGGTGAGAAAATGATCTAAAGGCCTATAATAGAGTGTGAAAGAGCAGTTACCATCTAAAGTGTTACGAAATTCAAGTTCTCCAGAGTTTTGCATGTTAATAACTTTGTAATTGACTTCTAGAAGTGGTCATAACTATTTCCAAAGTGTATTCATGCTAACATCAGGAGTGGTCTTTGAACCAAAGGGATTTATATCAATATAATATTGTGGTTTGATTCCTCAAAACATTTACTGAAAACAGTTGAAATTCCGTTACCGGTAACAGAATTTCATATAAGTGCCACCCTATTGTGTAAAGAAAAAGAGCAAGATTTCATAAATGACATGCACCCAGTGTACCTATGTACCAATACACACAGTGTACATCTGTACCGATACACCTAGTGTACATATGTACCAATACACCCAGTGTACATATTACCAATACACCCAGTGTACATATGTACCAATACACCCAGTGTACATATGTACCGATACACCCAGTGCACATATGTACCAATACACCCAGTGTACATATGTACCGATACACCCAGTGTACATATGTACCAATACACCCAGTGTACATATGTACCAATACACCCAGTGTACATATGTACCAATACACACAGTGTACATATGTACCAATACACCCAGTCTGAGTATGTACCAATACACCCAGTGTGTGTATGTACAATACACCCAGTGTACATTGTACCAATACACCCGGTGTGAGTGTGTACCAATATACCCAGTGTGAGTGTGTACCAATATACCCAGTCCAGTGTAAGTATGTACCAATACACCCAGTGTGAGTGTGTACCAATACACTCAGTGTAAATATGTACCAATACACCCAGTGTGAGTGTGTACCAATACACCCAGTGTATGTATGTACCAATACACCCAGTGTACATATGTACCAATACACCCAGTGTACATATGCACCAATACATCCAGTGTACATATGTACCAATACACCCAACTGGTGTACATATGTACCAATACACCCAGTGTATATATGTACCAATACACCCAGTGTGTGTATGTACCAATACACCCAGTGTACATATGTACCAATACACCCAGTGTGAGTATGTACCAATACACCCGGTGTACATATGTACCAATACACCCAGTGTGTATGTACCAATACACCCAGTGTGAGTATGTACCAATACACCCAGTGTGAGTGTGTACCAATACACCCAGTGTGTGTATGTACCAATACACCCAGTGTGTGTATGTACCAATACACCCTGTGTGTGTATGTACCAATACACCCAGTGTGAGTATGTACCAATTCACCCTGTGTACGTATGTACCAATACACCCGGTGTGGGTATATACCAAATGTGCTTTCTTTTGAATGGCATCAGCTTCTTGCCTGAGATGGTTTTGTGTGAAAGGGGGAAAAAGGGAGATGTGGGGTAACGGGTACAAAAACCTCTTTACGATGCCGAGACTTTTCTGCTATTAAGACATCACTTATGGATTATGTAACCACAAACAAAATTATCCCATGCTATATATTAGGTTGTTAAATATCAAGGCACAGCAATATCAAGGCACAAGGCACAGAAAAGAAAGTCTGACGAGTCACAAATCTGACTTGTCCGAGACTCAAATGTTCCTCAAATGTTCCTTACCTTCAAATTGTAATAACTCTTGAACCGTGCTACTAGGTAGGCAGGGTGAAAACAACACATGTTCGATAAACTAGAGCTATTCAGAAATACAATGTCTGAAAGATATCTTTGAAATCTATTTTACACCCTAAGGTGTTAACTCTCACCAGCTGTTTCTAAATAAAAACATTTTTTGTTTTGTTTCTGTTTTTATAGTCGAGAGCCGCCCACAAGAAGTTGGTAAGTGTAACAGCAGAGCTTATAAATTACCATGCTTATTACTCAAGCAGATGCACGTGCTTTTGTATCATATAATACACACAGACATGTGCATTAGAAGTAATTATCTGTTATTTGTCTGGTAAGTATTGTCACAAGACTGAAGGTCTGAAAACTACTCATTTCCTGATGGACGAAAACGTGTATTTGCTGTTTTTTGTTTGGCTCGGTACAGAAACTGATGAGTGCTGAAAGGATTGGGTTAGTTTTTACCATTCACACTGGACAGTAGCAGTCTTCTGCTAGTAACTTACTAGACACTTTATGAAGTTAGGTGGAGGAAAAATAAGCAGATAGTGCTAAATTAAGAAATCCTTTAGTTGAGGCAATGCACGTGACAGTTTGGAGTCTCCTGGGGAGTCAATTTGAACAGACATATTTTACTAAGTTATGTGTGTGTGTGTTTGTGGGGGGGGGGGGGGGGGGGGGGGAAGTAGATAGACACAATATCTTGAGGACGAAAAATCTCGGTTTTAATGGCACCACGCTTACTACTGGCAAAGGATTCAAGGCACGCTCGAAGTGTTTTGGGGGTCAAAATTGGTTGAACACATAATTGTTACTAAGCAGCTGCCAGAGTGGGTGTTAGCCGAGATATCAGCTTGGTTTCCATTGGATGTCAAACCAATATGACAAAGTTCATAGTTTTTAACGGTTTTGGGGGTTGCAGTTCACTACCTTTGCAACAGCATGCTGGAAGTTATTAAAAGCACCATCTAGGATGCCAAGGAGTCCAGTGGCCAGAGATATGAACTGGTTTTCTTTGTGTTTAGAATCTGCCATTTTGAAATAGGAGTCTGGCCAACTTCAATGAATGCTAGTTCATTCCCTGCCTGATGTATATCTATCTATCAACTATGTATCTATCTCTCCATCACTTTATCTACCGACTATCATCTATCTCTCCGTCACTCTCTATCTATCAACTTGTATCTATATCTCTGTCACTCTATCTCTCTATCTCTAACTCTCACCTATCAACCTATGCATCTATCTATATATGTCTCAGCACTTAGGGGGAGAGACAAGTGTGTGCATGGTGTGTGTGTGTGTGTGTGTGTGTGTGTGTGTGTGTGGTCAGTATAACATTTTACTTCATCCAATTCTATGCAGGTGCCTGACACAGAGAGAATGCTAAGCTTTCTGGATAAAGATGAGGAGGATGCTAGTGCGTTCAAACTTAAGAAACCAGATCATTCTCGGCAGCAGCTCAAGAAGAAGCGAATGCAACCCATCAAAGGAAAGCCTGAGGCTCCTCCTTTATCTGGGGCCAAGCTAGAGGATGATCTGAGCATGCTCGCTCAAGTGGGGGGAGGAGTCATCCCCAATGCAGCTATGATTCACGCCGCTAGAAAGAGGCGTGAGTTAGCTCGGAGTTCTGGAGGTGTCACAGGTGTGGGCTTCATGAGTCTCAAGCAGACCTCAGACACACCTCAAAAGTGCGATCAGGGTGGTGACCATGATGATGACGATAGTGATGAAGAAGCTAGCACAGTTCGACAGTTTGGCATCAAACAGGATTCCACTAAACAGATGCAAGTGCTGTCTGCCATGGACAATGCTGAGAGTGGGTCTGACGAGGAGAGGTTTGAGAAGCAGCAGGTCAATAAGGGATCCTATTCATTCCCAGTCACTGCTCCGGCAGAGGGTCAGTGTGTTGGACCTGTGCAGTACAAGGAGCCCACTGCAGTGCCAGAAGTACCACGGGTGGTGCCAACTAGGGCAGAGCCAGAGATAAAGCTCACACCCATCTCATTGGATGCTCTGCAATCCCAGCTCCAGTCACAGCTGACGCATCTGCAGGAGCAGCGGACATTGAATACTGCAGCCATTGCTAGGCTCAGCGAGGACTTGGTGGCAGCACACAATGAGATAGGGACACTAGAGCAGCACTCGCTCACTCTCTCCATCAGATACCAATTCTATCAAGAGATGAGAGGATACATCAAAGACCTGCTTCTCTGCCTCACAGAGAAGGTTCGTATGCATGATGTAAAACATATCCTTAATTTTGAGACAACCCTTTAAATAGTTATTACTCTCCTCCCTCACCCTCATCCCCTCACCCCCCTCACCCCCACCCCCGTCACCCACACCTCCCTCAACCTCACCCCCCTCACCCCCACCTCCCTCAACCTCACCCCCCTCACCCCCACCCCCTCACCCCCCCACCCCCCTCACCCCCACCCCCTCACCCCCCCACCCCCTTCACCCACCCCACCCCCTTCACCCACCCCACCCCCCTCACCCCACCCCACCCCCCTCACCCCACTGCCACCCCCTTCACCCCACTGCCACCCCCTTCACCCCACTGCCACCCCCTTCACCCCACTGCCACCCCCTTCACCCACCCCCACCCCCTTCACCCACCCCCACCCCCCTCACCCCCAACCCCTTCACCCACCCCACCCCCACCCCTTTTTGTCATTTAATTTTGTTTAATTTTCGTTTTAATTTGTTGTCTTGAGGGACTAGTGCAAGTATTTGGAGGGAACTGTGGGTGTGGCTGGTGTTAGGATGTCTACACATCTGAGCAAAGATTGGCACCGTTTCCACATTACACTAGACTGTTACCTTGGCAACAAAAGTGTGAAATCTCTGTAGCCACGGCCACTCTTGTGCTGACAAGTAATGTAATTTGTGAGTTGCTGGGAATGTGGAAGGTGTGGCTTGGAAGATGTCACAGCTCCACAAGAATTGGGACTGAAGGTGACCATTTTCTGGCTATGGGTCAGTGCATAGATGGAGTGTGCACATACAATAGAGGAAAGGGTGTGTCCTCTTTGATTGACATACTATTGGTCTGAGGAGCCTGTCTATGGGCAGATCACAATGTTGATGGACATATGTGCTTGATTGCAATATAGTTCAGTCAAGAAACTTGAAGATTCTGTTCTAAATGCACTTTTATTCAAGTGAACTGCTGATAGTGTACAAGTACATGTATACATACAGTAGCGGTAAAAAATAACTTTACGTTGCATTTCTGTACAACATATGTGGTACGCTTGAGCATTTAAAAAGCAACGCACGAGCTACCATTTAAGAACGCATGTAGAACGGTACGCACGAACGTTGCAACGCACCGTTGGAACGCATCGTTGTTTATTTTTACCTCGATCTGACACGTGACAAATAGGAATACGCGCGCATTCGGAGGCTAAATTCTATTTAGGTAACATTGCAGCACCGGGCTAGTTTAGGTAGCTCTGTCAAATTGATCAGAAAATATCTGAGGATACTATTCCCAAAAGAAGTAAGTGCTTGCTCGATGTGTTGGAGGTACTTTTTGAATTTTGTGTCTTACTTAGCTCAGCTAGTCCCTTTGTCTGAATAAATTTTACTAGCTAGTATTTCAGTGTAGCTTAGATTTGTTGTTGCTAGCTACTTCAGTGCTAATTCTTTTGCTTTTTGCCAACATTTCCAACCAAATACTTTGGTCTTTGTCAGGGCATCTTAGTAATCATCTGGTTGACAATCTGAGTAGTTCTATTTTCACTAGAGCTTGATCAGAACATATATGAGCTAAAGTTGTTGCATGCAAAATGGTCTTGAAGACCTCCACACCTATGTTTGTCAAATGTTACAAGCTTGGATTATGTGAGCAGTGGCTCGCTAAGTGGTGTATATGTCTTGATAATGCAAGTTACTGTACGATATTTTGGCTGCATGAGAACTGTCACCATTATATGATGATGTATCCTTTTTTTTTTTTTTTTTTTTGGGGGTGGCGGGGTGGCTCCAAAAGGGGGTAGCTAATCAGCAACTGTTGTGACTAATAACACTTTAAAGGTTGGATGTCTGTGGTTTGTAAATGCAGATATCCAGTCCGAGGATGGAGATGTCAAACTGGCCCAGAAGATATAAACCAACAACTAGCTTTACTCCTACACTAGTAACAGGACCCCTACTTGCCTTGTCAATATTGTCAGATTACAACTACTGCACCAAACCACACACAAAAGATGTGGCATAAATTGAAATACACATTATCAATACCCAATAGCACTGCTATTTAGTTTGATGATGTGAAGAATCGCCTCAACAAATCTTCTGGGTAGCAGAAGCTTCACAGTCCACTTGTCAAACCACATGATATTCTCAAATGCACTCCCTGCCTTGCTGACAAATTGCTGTGCCACTCCCGACCTCTTGACCTGGAGTGTGGGAGACAAAATACGGTATTTTAATTTAAATAACCCCCCAAAAACCTGGTTACTTGAGGTCCACCAGGGTTGAGCTCTGGCACGCAAGTTATGTGTATCTTAGTTTGCTTATACATCGCCCGTGTCGTCTCAAATAGGTTAAGTACCCATAAGCCAAATCAATACTTTGTTTGCCTCAGAATAGATGGCAATATGAATTGCCATGCATCAATGTACAACCACTCGATATTTGTCCTACACCAAAGCCGGCACTCATTGCTTTGAAGAAAGCCTCTACTGTAGTTAGTAGGCCATCATGTTGTCAATGTAATACAGTATAGTTTTTGTAATGCTCTGCATAGAAAGGCATTTCAGGTTCCTGACTTCATATTCCTTGTAAGCTATCAATTTTCTATAATTCATGGCATGGCACAAAAACTTAACCTGCCACTTGAGCCTCGACAACCAATTAACTCCTTGAACAAAAGATCGTGTGTGATCGCAGGTAATGTTTCAGGAAGCTCAGGTTCTCCTACCTAGTTAACTGAATCCATCAAGTCTTGGGTGCTTCAAAGCTTAGGCTAAGGTTCAGAATTCTTTGCTTTAGATTTTTGTAGGGACGATATACCAGCAGCATGAGAAAGAGAGCTGTAAAGCTACTTGAGCGAGCGACGAAACGTATCACGTGGACGTTTATACTATGAACGCATGCGTTACAGCTGCACAACGCACCTACGTTTTAGAAGTACGATTGGAAAAACAGTAAGGAACGTACACGCAACACTTGCTCTCAAAATGTAGTACGTATGTTCGAAAACGTAAAGTTATTTTTGGCCGTTACTGTATGAACATCTCTGGTGTGTTGTGTGGCCACAGGTTGTGTGTTGTGTGGCCACAAGTTGTGTGTGTGTGGCTACAGGTTGTGTGTGTGTGGCCACAGGTTGTGTTGTGTGGCCACAGGTTGTGTTGTGTGGCCACAGGTTGTGTGTTGTGTGGCCACAGGTTGTTTGTTGTGTGGCCACGTGTGTGTGTGTGGCCACAAGTTGTGTGTTGTGTGGCCACAGGTTGTGTGTTGTGTGGCCACAGGTTGTGTGTTGTATGGCCACAGGTTGTGTGTTGTGTGGCCACAGGTTGTTTGTTGTGTGGCCACATGTGTGTGTGTGTGGCCACAAGTTGTGTGATGTGTGGCCACAGGTTGTGTGTTGTATGGCCACAGGTTGTGTGTTGTGTGGTCACAGGTTGTGTGATGTGGCCACAGGTTGTGTGTGTGGCCACAAGTTGTGTGTTGTGTGGTCACAGGTTGTGTGGTGTGGCCACAGGTTGTGTGTTGTATGGTCACAGGTTGTGTTGTATGGCCACAGGTTGTGTTGTGTGGTCACGGGTTGTGTGATGTGTGGCCACAGGTTGTGTGTGGTGTGGCCACAGGTTGTGTGTTGTGCGGTCACAGATTGTGTGTGTGTGGCCACAGGGTGTGTCTTGTATGGCCACAGTTGTGTGGGTGTGGCTACATTTATTCTGTTGTTTCTGTTCCAGGAGCCAAAGGTAAAGGACTTGGAAGACCATTTCCTGACCATGATGAATAAGAAATCCAAGCTCTTGATTGGGCGTAGGAGACAAGATATTCTGGATGCAGTAGAGGAGTGTGCTGGCCAGACAGATGCCGCCAGTCACACCCGCATTGTGGAGAGGGATGGGCGTAGAAGGAGGAGAAGAGAAGTGCGAAGCAAAGCTGAGGTGGGGCAACATAATGAGGGCGACTCCTCTGATGATGAACTTCTAGAGAGTACACGACTCAAATTTAAATCTGAAATTGGTACGTATGTCTAAATGAAGACTGCAACTTTTATAACCACACTCTGTAGCACTAGACTGCAAGCATGGTGTCATTGGCGAGGGAGTTGGGTGGAAAACTTGGGTATTGCTGGGCATGGCGTATCTATCTAGCCAAGTACACTGTATGTGTTCTCTGGACTTTGGAATGTGAACAGGCCACCTACTAAATAATGAAGATGTATATGGGAATAGTTGTCATAGTGAAGTGAGTGGTCAAGAAAATGGCAGCAGATTCAAAGCCAGAGGAAAGAAAACTTGCAGAGGCAAGTGAGAATAGCTGATGGGAAGGAATGCTAGAGTTTCATTCTGGCATAGCCATGCACATGGGATACTTGTCATAGTGATAAAGAAACTATTATCAATCTAAGAGAAACACACATACATGTATATATGACTCTCGATGGACAGAGAGAACTGGCTGGCATATACAACTTGGGAAGGATGAGAAAAGATGTGCTAACAATGGAGAATGATAGTGCAAACTAACAAATCTTGCCAGCTTCTGCATGGTCTTCCCTTTAGTACTCTGAGAAAGTACCTCTCTTAGTATCCATCTTCAAGGGAACCAGGTTCCAAGGACTCTTATTAAAGCTCCCCAGACAGCCATTTTTTTAAGGGTGTCAGGTTGCTCCAAGCCTTGCAACGTCATGTGATGATCAGTAATGTGCAGGTGAGGACTATATTAGGGCTTCAGCTCTGCTATGGCAAGGCAATGGTTGGAGCAATGCAAGCCAACTATACTAGGATTCAAGTTTGGATCTATAAGCCACCAAGCTTAGGGCCAGGCAATGGCTGGAGCAATGCGAGCCAATTATGCTAGGATTCAAGTTTGGTCCCATAAGGCTCCAGGTTTTGGGCCACAGGCTTTAAAATAAATAAGGATGTTTTTTAATTACATTCTCCTTAGTACCCCTTGCCCCTCAATTCCTAGCTTTCGTTTCTAATAGAGAGGGAGTGAGGGACACTGCAGTGACTACCCCTTACTTGTTGGCTAGTGCATGGGTGCAGTGACTACCCCTTACTTGTTGGCTAGTTGCATGGGTGCAGTGACTGTCCCCTACTGTGGGATAGTTGCATGGATGCAGTTACTGCCCCCTACTTGTGGGCTAGTTGCATGGATGCAGTGACTGCCCCCTACTTGTGGGCTAGTTGCATGGGTGCAGTGACTGCCCCCTACTTGTGGGCTAGTTGCATGGATGCAGTGACTACCCTTACTTGTGAGCTAGTTGCATGGATGCAGTGACTGCCCCTTACTTGTGGGGTAGTTGCATGGATGCCCCTTACTTGTGGGCTAGTTGCATGGATGCAGTCACTGCCCCCTACTTGTGGGCTAGTTGCATGGATGCAGTTATTGCCCCCCGCTAGTGGCTACCTTCATAGTTATTGCCTACCTACTAGTGGGATAGAGTTGCATGGATGCAGTTATTGCCACTCGCTAGTGGCTACCTTCATGGTTATTGCCCCACACTAGTGGGATACAGTTGCATAGCCTGCTAGTGGCTACCTTCATGGTTATTGCCCTGCACTGTGCTGCTGTTGACACATCATATTCTTGATTGATTTCTTGCAGACGGCATTGTTTCTCAAAGGGTCGACATATTTGCTGACGTACTTGACGATTTCTCTAAAGTTTCCCAGGTCATTAAGCGGTTTCACGAGTGGAAGTATGACTTTACCGAGTCCTACGATGCGGCCTACATCTCCCTGTGCTTGCCCAAGCTGCTGGTGCCATATGTGAGGCTGCACTTGGTCATGTGGAAGCCGTTGGCCTCTTCGCATGTTGTCATGGAGACCAGTGCGTGGATGGAAAATTTGCTATTCTTTGTGGAGCAATATAAATGCGATGATGAGCAATTTGATTCTGATGTCAACATCATCCCCAAGGTGGTGGAGTTGACTGTCCTTCCTAAACTTAATGGTATTATTAATAATTACTTGTAGTTATTGCTACTATTGTTGTGTGAACTTCTACCCTTTTTTTAAACACTGCGCAGATGTCGTGGATAAGACCTGGGACCCTTTGTCCACTACTCAAAGTGAAAATATCAAGAACCTGATTCTCTACCTCATGGAGAACTTTCCTTCCATGTCTCTGAGTTGCCCTTCTTTTCAGAGGATGTCGAAAGTGATAGTTCAGCGGATCAATGAGACACTTCAGAATGATGTTTTTGTTCCAATGTTTCCTCAAGAGTGAGTTTGACCTAACAAGATTTAACAGATGATCACATTGTTGTTGTTGTTGTCATTGTTGTTGTTGTTGTTGTGTCCTTACTTGTTGGTGCTGTTTCTTGTGTTGTTGTTTTCTTGTAGGATAATGCTTGACATGTCTTCCCTCCAGTACAAGTTCAGCCAAAGGCAATTCTGGACCAGTTTTAAGTTGTTAAAGAATCTGCTCATCTTTCATGGCATTCTTGCAGATGACCTGCTGGTGGAGTTAGTTGTTGATGGGTTGCTAAACAGGTATGCATTATATTAAGTATGAATCCAGTGTCCATGGGTGCTTAATAACCAGGGTGCTTAATAACCAGCTGGATGGGAGTTTGCTCTGCAGCCACTTGGTCCATGAGGTTTGAATCAAGTGTTTAAAAAACCAGTGTGTGTGTGTGTCTATGCAGAACACGTCATGTAAGTGAGCCCTCATTGTGGGGTGGGGTGGCAGTGGGGGTGGGGAGGGATGTCCCATGTGTGTGTGGTGTATGTGTACACATACATGTAGCACGTCATGACTTGGCCAGTGAGGTGAGCCCTCGCTGTTGAGCTGTGTATGTAGATGTATGTTATGACTTGAGTGTGTGTGTGTGTGTAGGCGTAGCATGTCATGACTTGGCCAGGGAGGGGATCCCTCGCTGTGCAGGTGTGTGTGTTTGTTTGCATGCATGATTGCAACTGCAATATGAGTGGTTCGCCTGCCTAACTGATGATGCTCGTAAAAATCAGTGTTCACCTCATTGCTATGATATTTATGCATCCTGAACTGTGTACTATATTAAATCTGTATTAGGATTAGTGTACGTAATTTTATATGGCACAGTGAAACTTCTAAGGACCAGAGATATGATTCTACTAACAATTTTGTGGTTTTGGTGATCATGCGGGTCCTCTTCAATCATTGTTACCAGCAATGTCTGGCCTTCTCTGAGGATGGTGAAGGATTACCAGCGATGTGGCCTTCTCTTAGGATGATGAAATATTTCCAGCGATGTCTGGCCTTCTCTGAGGATGGTGAAGGATTACCAGCGATGTCTGGCCTTCTCTGAAGATGGTGAAGGGTTACCAGTGATGTCTGGCCTTCTATGAGGATGGTGAAGGGTTACCAGCGATGTCTAGCCTTCTCTGAGGATGGTGAAGGGTTACCAGCGATGTTTGGCCTTTTCTGAGGGTGGTGAAGGTGCCTGCTGGACTTATGTAGACAAAATGAATTGCGAGACCCAAATCCATGGCCACTAAGCTTGTGTACTTCTAATGCCCATATACAGACATGGATTAGTGAGTGCTTTCAACTGGTGGGTTCACAATGAATTGGATCAGGATGCCCTGTTGAAGACATGGATCAGGAGGCCCTGTTGAAGACCTGGATCAGGAGGCCCTGTTGAAGACATTGATCAGGGGCCCTGTTGAAGACATTGATCAGGGTCGCTGTTGAAGACGTGGATCAGGAGGTCCTGGACATAGATCAGAGGCCCTGTTGAAGACTTGGATCAGGAGGCCCTGTTGAAGACATGGATCAGGAGGCCCTGTTGAAGACATAGATCAGAGGCCCTGTTGAAGACATGGATCTCAGGAGGCCCTATCGAAGACATGGATCAGGACCCTGTTGAAGACTTGGAACAGGAGGCCCTGTTGAAGACATGGATCAGGAGGCCCTATCGAAGACATGGATCAGGAGGCCCTGTTGAAGACGTGGATCAGGAGGCCCTGTTGAAGACATAGATCAGAGGCCGTGTTGAAGACATGGATCAGGAGGCCCTATCGAAGACATGGATCAGGACCCTGTTGAAGACTTGGAACAGGAGGCCTTGTTGAAGACATGGATCAGGAGGCCCTATCGAAGACATGGATCAGGAGGCCCTTTGAATGGATCAGGAGGCCCTGTTGAAGACTTGGAACAGGAGGCCCTGTTGAAGACATGGATCAGGAGGCCCTATCGAAGACATGGATCAGGAGGCCCTTTGAAGACATGGATCAGGAGGCCCTGTTGAAGACATGGATCAGGACCCTGTTGAAGACTTGGAACAGGAGGCCCTGTTGAAGGGAGGCCCTATCGAAGACATGGATCAGGAGGCCCTGTTGAAGACTTGGATCAGAGGCCCTGTTGAAGACATGGATCAGAGGAGGTCCTGTTGAAGACGTGTATCAGGAGGCCCTGTTCAAGACATAGATCAGAGGCCCTGTTGAAGACATGTATCAGGAGGCCCTGTTCAAGACATAGATCAGAGTCCCTGTTGAAGACATTGATCAGAGGTCCTGTTGAAGACATGGATCAGGAGGCCCTGTTCAAGACATAGATCAGAGGTCCTGTTGAAGACATTGATCAGGAGGCCTGTTGAAGACATGGATCAGAGGCTCTGTTGAAGACATGGATCAGAGGCCCGGTTGAAGACATGGATCAGGAGGCCCTGTTGTTTAACAAAGAACTGTATCTGAACCAGAGTTTGAAATGCTTGTGTATTTGAGTGATTGATTGGCCCACTTCTGCAGTCTAGGCATACTTTGCTTGTTTAAAATGTCTGTTGGAAAGGTGTTCTGTGTGTGTGCTGGTGGCTTACTTGGTGAATGACCAGCCTGAGCTGCTCCAATTGTGGCCTCTGCTTGACCTACAGTTTTGGCCACACTCTTTCAGTTTTGTAGTTGGTCTGTGCTCTGCATGAATGATGTGTTGGTTATTAATACCAGTTACCTCTAACTGGTAATGACTGTTCTTTATTAGTTTATATGCATCAATGTAGTGTTGGTTATTAATACCTCTGACTGGTAATGACTTACTTTATTCGTTTATATGCATATGCATCAATGTAGTGTTGGTTATTAATACCTCTGACTGGTAATGACTTACTTTATTCGTTTATATGCATGAATGATGTGTTTGTTATTAATACCTCTGACTGGTAATGATTGTACTTTATTGTTGATGTGCATGATGTGTTGGTTATTAATACCTCTGACTGGCATGACTTACTTTATTAGTTTATATGCATGAATGATGTGTTGGTTATTAATACGTCTGACTGGTAATGATTGTACTTTATTGTTGATATGCATGAATTATGTGTTGGTTATTACATATTAATACCTCTGGCTGGTAATGACTGAACTTAATCGTTGATCTGCATGAATGATGTGTTGGTTATTAATACCTCTGGCTGGTAATGACTGAACATATAAATTGATATGCATGAATGATGTGTTGGTTATTATTACCTCTGGCTGGTACATTATTAGTTGCTATTGGTTAAAATGGTTCAATATGTTTATGAAAGTAGGAAATTGTCATTTTAGTATTTAGTAAAGTGAAAAGATGAAGGAAAGGCTGGAGGTTGTAAGATGTCAGGACATTCATTCTAACACTGGAGTTAGATCAACCTGTATAATCGCGGCAAGGAAGGTGGAGTTTCATTCCAACACGTAGTTAGATGCTGCAGCCTGATCACACTAGCTCATCTCTGTGACTGCCCTCCATATTCTTACCAGCACATTACGTGCACATATAGTAGCCCAGCCCTAGATCATGTGCGCACACACTAGCCCTAGCCTTAGATACTGTGCACATATACTAGCCCTAGAACTATGTGCACATAGACTAGCCCTAGGCCTAGATACTGTGCATATACACTATCCCTAGATACTGTGCACATACACTATCCCTAGATTAATGTGCCTATACACTAGCCCTAGCCCTAGATCCAGTGCACATAGCCCTAGCCCTAGATCCTATACACATACACTAGCCCTAGCACAAACACTAGCCCTAGGTCTAGATACTGTGCACATACACTATCCCTAGGCCTAGATACTGTGCTCATATACTAGCCCTAGGCCTTGTGTGCACATACACTAGCCCTAGCCCTAGATACTGTGCACATAGACGAGCCCTACATCCTGGGCTCACGTGATGAATCTCATTTAAGCACTCCGTGTAGTATATTGGACCACCCTGTGGCAGCTCCTGCAGTAATGTCTGGTCATGTCTTCACTGCTGATCCTACACTGTAGGTACATGCTTCTCTCTCTGCAAAACACTCCTGTCACTGCAGCTTCTGTTTCCAAACTTGAGAAGGTATGTTGTGATATATGTGTGGATGTGTGGTTGACATGGGTAGGTACATGTGTGGGTGCACATGTGTGGTTGACATGGGTAGGTACATACGTGGATCACATGTGTGGGTGACATGGGTAGGTATAAGTGTGAGTGGCATCTAGATGACGTGTGGGATCACATGTATGAGTGCGCATGAATAGGTAAATCTGTGGGTCA
Source organism: Cladorhizidae sp. MBARI D1340-BT2 (assembly GCA_028752905.1). Taxonomy (NCBI): domain Eukaryota; kingdom Metazoa; phylum Porifera; class Demospongiae; order Poecilosclerida; family Cladorhizidae; species Cladorhizidae sp. MBARI D1340-BT2. The sequence goes on from JAQNBH010000015.1 coordinate 1,676,805, forward strand.
CATGTGCGGGTGACATGGTTAGTTACATATATGTCAGTGCACACAGGTAGGTACATGTGTGGTTGACATGTATGCTTGCACTTGGATAAGTACATGCATATGTGTGTCACATGTGTGGGTGAGATACATATGTGTCGGTGCACATGTAGGTGGGTCATTCCATATTAACTCGATGGCTTCGGGGTTATATTTTTAGAATTGGTTCATACTCATCCTACAAATTCGTATGTATGAGATATGTCGCCATGCCAAAAAAGATCGCCCAACTCTCAACTGTTCCTGAGATACGGCCCTGCCCAATTTTGGCCCCCGCGACCGTCGCGTCACACTGCCACGAGACTAAAATTACCAATTTCCCCCTAAATATTATGATTTCAGGTTTAAAAACTACACTGTTATGCTACGGCCCTTGCTAATTGTAGTAACTGGCCTGAAGGGAAGTAGGCTAACCTACTAGTTCAAGCCTTCAGTAGTTGATAACAACGTAATCTTACAATCTCACTTCAGTATGTACAGTATATCTCAAAAACTCTCCTACATGGTGCCTAGCCTGGTGCCCTTAATTAGGCGGGCCTGGCAGGTCACATGACCAAATATGGGTAAGTACAATAACATTACTGATGTGGTTGTCCAATCATATGCTAGCGTGTGTGTATGTGTGCATGTTCAGTAATCAGGGTCATGGAGTTCATGCTGAGATGTCTGCTTTAAGAGCTCATTAGCACCTTGGGTATATAGTCACACCTTGCCATGTCAAGGTTGTCACTCTGTTGGGGCCAGGCCCCAACATCCCCTTCCCTTCTTGAGATCTCTGCTCGTCAGTCCTGCGTTGTCGCGACAATCCATCCGCGTTGGCATTGGCGGAAGCCGGCCTGTAAACTATGTCGAACTGAAAGGGCTGTATGGTCAGGGCCCACCTCATCAGGCTTCCGTTTCCGTTTCTCATAGTGTGGAGGTAGGTGAGGACTCTGTGGTCTGTCTGGATGGTGAACTCCGACCTAGCAAGTATGGCTCAAAGTGTTTCAGTGCTGTTGCTATTGCCAGACATTCTTTTTCCACCGTAGCATATCTTGACTATCTTGGCAGTAGCTTGTGGGAGTAGTACGCCACAGGTCACTCCACATCCCCCTGGTCGTGTTGACTTATTACTGACCCAATCCCACGATCTGATGCGTCCGTTTGCAGCAGGAAGTCGATGGTGATGATGTTGTCTTCAGTTTCTGAGTCACCATTATGCACTGCTGCTGACACCACTGATGCTACTGGTGAATGCCATGGCTTCATCATGTTCACATGAAAGGTTCTTCATCTCTTCCATCTGTCGACCATGTCAATATCGTAGGTTACTGGTGATACTCTGGTGTATGGCCCCTGCCACTGTGCTGTGAGCTTGCTTGCTCCAGAGGGCATCAGTACCATGACCTGGTCTCCTTACTCAAAGCTCCTGTGTCGAGCATCTCTGTCATACCACACTTTTGTGTCTTTTTCCCCCCCAATCTGGTTATCCCATGCAAGGTCCCTCATCTGGTCGAGTCTGTTCCTCATCTCCAGTACAAAGGAAGCCACTGACTCCGATCTTGTTGGTTCGGTCACCCAAGACTCCTTCAACACGTCTAAAGGTCCTCGAACAAATCTGCCAAAAAGTAGCTCAAATGGGGAGAAGCCCGTGCTAGCATGCGGCACCTCCCAGTATGCAAATAAGAAGTAAGGTAACAAAGTATCCCACTCCCTCTTATCCCCTCTGATCTTTCTCATCATCTGCTTGAGCATGCCATGGAACTGCTCCACTGCCCCGTTTGTCTGTGGGATAGTATGGCGAGGTCTTGAGGTGCTTCACTCCAAGGAGACGGTACAACTCTTCCATGAGTGCAGACAGAAAGTTTGACCCTTGATCAGGCAGAATTTCCTGGGGTACTCCAACCCTGGAAAAAATGCTCATCAAAGCCTCTGCCACTGTCAGTGCATCTGTCTTTCGGAGGGGTATTGCCTCAGGGTATTTTGTCCCATAGTCCATGAGAATTAGTATGTACATGTTCCCGCTCTTCGTTCTCGGCAGGGGTCCAACAATGTCGATTGCCACCCGACTGAATGGCCGTTCATAAGGTTGGGCCTGGGTTCGTCCTGCATAAGGTTGGTCGTGCATAAGGTAGGTCCTGGTCCTGCACAAGGTTGGTCGTGCACAAGGTTGGTCGTGCATAAGGTTGGTCGTGCTCATCGATCACTGGGAGTGGTACAAGTGGAGCTTTGTTCTGGTATTTCTTAGCTGCCTTCTGGCACTCTCCACAACTCTTGCAGGCTTCTGCAACATCCCGGTTAATCCCTGGCCAGAAGAAACGCCGTAGTAGTCGTTGTGTCATCCACTTTTCTCCCAAGTGCCCTGTCATTGGAATGGAGTGGGCGATCATAATTGCTTCTTGTCTCTTCTCCCTGGGCAACACGAGTTGGTGAAGCTCTCCGCCCAGGGGGTCATTGCTCATATGGTAGAGCAGACCTTCCTCTTGAAGGTAGCTGGAGTTCTCGTCTTCTACCAGCTTCCATGCCGCCTGAAGTGATGTGTCGGCACGCTGGAATGCCTTAAAGTTGCCTGCTTCCTTCTCCCTGATAGTGTCTGTGTCCAGGGTCTGTTGCCCTGCCTGATGGGTTGCCTTCCTCTTCTGGCTTCTGGTCTGCCTAACTTTTGTGGAGGGCACAGCAAACAGATTATCATCAAAGTTGAATACCTCACCTAATGTTTTGATATCGGCGTCAGAGGTACTTGTGGCTGAATCGTCTGCTTCCTGTTGGTCCTTCTGCTCGAGTCTGGATTGCCGGGTCTGTACTTAGTACAATACCTCCTTGGTAGCTTCCTCCTTCACGGTAGCAGCCTTGATAAGTAGGGTGTTGAAAATTGGTAGGTCAGTTCCCAGGAGCACTTCCTCCTGGAGGCCCTTCATCACCCCGACCTTGCTCCGAAAGGTCTGTCCATCCAGGCGGAGTGTTGCCATGGCCATTGGGACTTGTAGCATCTGCCCACTCGCTACTCTGATAGCAAGGAGCTCCCCTGTGTATGCATCCCGTCTCACCACCTCCGAGTTGACCAGAGTGTGCTGTGCTCCAGAGTCCAGCTTCAATCTTGCCCGGAACACTCCATCCAATTCTCCTGGAACACAGTAGTCTTCTTTGCTCGGGATGCCAGTGACACATCTGTAAACCTTTTTTGGACAGTTAGCTCCCATGTGCCCCCACTCCCTACAATTGAAACAAAAGGGGCCCTTGGCCTGGTCAAATACTTAGCCAACTTGCCTTTCCTTGCTGACTTAGTTCCCTGGTTACTGTTGTCCCTGGTTGAAGGAAACTTCTGAGGGGGCTCCAACTCATTCCTGATGTCGGATTTTGTCTTCCTTCCTCTCATTGGGGCTAGGTGACTGTCTGACTGCCTTCCAACGTCGTGGTCGTGTAAGTATTGAGTGGTCAAGGTTCCTATCCCTAATATATTTGTCAGCTAGCTCCCCGACCTTCCTTGCAGTGGATGGGCTATGGTCCCTGACCCAATAAGCAATATGATTGGGGAGTATCCGGAGGAGATGTTCTCTGGAGAATACTTCATTGCATTCACTGACTTTGTTGCACTCCGACAGGCACTTTCGTCCAAGGTCCGTCAAATTCCCTGCCATCTGTACGACTGTTTCTCCAGACTGGAACGTTGACTCCCACCAGCATTTCTGGTGAGTTTCGTTAGTTATTCCGAGCCGTTGTTTGATGGCCTCCTTCACCAGGTCGTACTGTTCTGATTCCTCTGCTGGTAAAGCCAGGAATGCTGCTAACACATCTCCTTCCAGGGGGGGTCGGAGGTGGAGCATCCACTGGACTCTCGGCATGCCAGAGGTAGTCATATGTTGCTCAAACCGTGTTAAAGCTGCATCGACGTCGTCCTCGTCCTTAATTGCTGCTAGCTTAGGGGGTTGTAGCTTACTGTCTCTCTGTGACTAACGACTGCATGAGTTGAGTGAGCTGTTCAGCATCTTGAATTTGACACTGGTGCTCCGACTCTCTCTCTGCTTCCAGATGACTCCATCGCTCTTGGTCCAGTCTCCTTTGTTCCTCCTGTCAGTTCTGCTCGGCTATCTTTTCAGCCTCAAACGTCGCCATCTGTCTGCCTCGAGTTGTTGCTGTTGGACTATTATTTGCAGCATGTCAGCTGTTCCTCGTTGTTCCGCTGCCATGGCTCTGGTGATCCGGACAGTGTCTTCTCCGTTTCTTTCTGTTACACTTAGGTCTTCCAACTCAGTTCTGCTGAATTGCTTGGCCTTTTTGTCTCTGCTGGACATGTGCTACTGGTCTAGGGGTCTTTTGGTCTATAGTTCGAATCGAGTTTCCGCTGCCACCATAATTTATGTTATGCCACAGCTCTTGCTAATTGCAGTAACTGGCCTGAAGGGTGGTAGCCTAACCTACTATTCAGTAGTTGATAACAACGTAATCTTACAATCTCACTTCAGTATAGTATATCTCAAACACTCTCCTACACAGTGCCTAGCCTGGTGCCCTTCCAGGCCCAGCTCACATGACCAAATATGGGTAAGTACAATAACATTACTGATGTTGTTGTCCAATCATATGCTACCGTGTGTGTATGTGTGCATGTTCAGTAATCAGGGTCATGGAGTTCATGCTGCTTTAAGAGCTCATTAGCACCTTGGGTATAGAGTCACACCTTGCCATGTCAAGGTTGTCACTCTGTTGTGGCCAGGCCCCAACATACACCCAGTAGCACCAGAAGTCCATTTCTGGCATCAGAATTGGCCTAACTGCCGTAGTTATTGAGTAATAAAGGATTTCCTGTTTTTGAGTTGCCTGACTTTTGACGGACCGATTCACCGGGTTGGCATATCACAATCATATTCTGCTTTTGCATGTTGCTTCAGGCATCTCTGGGGTACATCTATGCAAAATATCAACTTGAGTTTATGCCATCTTCCCTGTGAAATGCTGGTCACAAGAATGTGCGATTTTGCATGCGCACGAATGCGAATCAATAGTTTTCTCATTGAATTGCTTCCATTATTATTTAATAGTTGCTTTAATAAAATTCTCTGGAAATGCTAAGGGATTAAAATTAGAGTGAATAGGGTACCTTTTGTGTCATCATGAGTGACAATACACAACACAACACAAACTCAAATATACACTTTAAACGGACACCAAACAGCAAATGCATGGCTACTACTAAATTGGCATTGACAAGACATGAATATATTGATTGAACAAACACAGGCTACATAACATATGTACTAACAACACAGAAGCTGCCTTTTTCAAGAGCAAATGCATATCACTACAGTACCTGAGGATTTCTTAGAGTCACTCTCCATGCTTCAAACTTGCGTGTGGTGCCAATTTCGACCAAATTTGGCACATAGGATCTTTGGCAATGACAATGACAATGCCTAAAAAGAAACAAGAAAGAATCGAAGAATGTGCCGATTCCCATTTGTGCGCATGCTAAATCGCACATTGTTGTGACCAACATTTCATGGGGAAGATGGCATAAACTCGTTGATATTTTGCATAGATGTAACCCAGAGATGCCTGAAGCAACATGCAAAAGCAGAATATGATTGTGATATGCCAACCCGGTTAGGCCAATTCTCATGCCAGAAATGGACTCCTGGCACAATTTTAGATACTGGATGTAGTTTTTAAACCTTAAATCATAATATTTAGGGGGAAATGGTAACTTTAGTCTCATGGCAGTGTGACGCGATGGTCGCGGGGGCCAAAATTGGGCGGGGCCATATCTCAGGAACAGTTGAGAATTGGGCGATTTTTTTTGGCATGGCAACATATCTCATACATACAAACTTGTAGGATGAGTAGAACCAATTCGGAGAAAATGACCCTTGATTTTTGGTTGATTTCATATGGAATGACCCAGGTACAAGTATGAGTGACATGTGGATGACATGTGTGGGTGCACATGTGTGGTTGATGGGTAGGTACATGTGTCGGTGTAGATATGTAGGTACAAGTGTGAGTGACATTTGAATGGTTGGCATGTGTAGGTACATGTGTCGGTCACATGTGTGAGTGACATGGGTAGGTACATATGTGTCAGTGCACACATGTACATAGGTACAAGTGTGAGTGACATGTGGATGACATGTGTGGGTTCACGAGTGTGGGTGACATGGGTAGATAGATGTTTGGGTCACATGTGACCCACATGGGTAGGTACATATGTGTCAGTGCAATGAATAGGTACAAGTGTGACTGTAATGTGGATGACTTGTGTGGGTGCACATGTGTGGGTGCACATGGTGGGTGCACATGTGTTAGTGCACATCGTAGGTGCACATGGGTGGGTGCACATGTGTGGTTGCACATGTGTTGGTGCACATGTTTGGGTGCATGGTAGGGCTCTTGTGTTGGTACGCATGGTAGGTGCACATATGTTGGTACACATGGTAGGTGCACATGGGTGGGTGCACATGTTTTGGAGCACATGTGTTGGTGCACATAGGAAGTGCTTCGTGGAGTTTTGTTGTGATTTGTAAATGTTGTTAAATAATAATTGTTTATTAGATATTTTCTCTTCTGCCCCTGACTTGGTGGAGTGACGGGATGCTAAGTGGGAACCACTTCTCAGGCATGCTCAGATATCTAGTGAACCTCATTGAGGTACTACAGAAGTCATTGCTGACAGAACCAGAGTGCAATAGGCAAGGGCTGAGGTAAGCATTTTATTCAGTGTATGTATGTGCAGAAGACCTGTCTTGCCAATAAATGTTGGCTATAACTCCTACTCGACCACTAGAGTGAATTTAATATCCTTTGCATGCAGCAGTTGAGAGCATGCAGCAGTTGAGAGTAATTTCTCTCAGGCCCACAAAATTATTGTAGCCTTTGCAAAAGCTTGACTTGTTATGTGATGATTTTCCATGAAGAGATACACAAACTCTCCACTGCACTTACTAATAGTGAACTTGCATTGATGGTCTCTGTGTAGTATCGAACACTTCATTTTTATTCCATTGATCTGTTGATGCAGGGATTCCATCAGACAAGCCAGGGCTCTGCTGAGTAAAGCGAGCCAGGGCTCTGCTGACTGAATTAAGCAAGTCGACATTTTGAATGAACAATGACTACATACTATTAATATATATTAATTTTTATTGCTAAGTGCTCTGTTCCCAATAATATTATAAGTCAACATACATGTTCATTAGTGGTAAATACAGGGGGGACTACCTGCTATTCCCCCAACAGTTTTTGGAGTTGTCTACAAATAGGGGGAATGGCCACATCTGGTTGAGAAGGAGGGGAAAAGCAGAGCTAGTGGAGCGGATTCCCACTGGCTAAACTCAATGGCAGAGTTGGACAGCATGGTGAAGTGTAGTCTTCGTACATTTACCTGACAGTGCTGTGGTGAAAGAGAGTGAATATGTGGGACTCTCTAGTGCTGTTTCATCTATCTATCATTGGTAGAACAATGCTCTATTTAGGTTAATGATGAAAGAGTTATTTTCACCATATTGCATAAATGGACATTTTGTGGTTGTAGAAGTTCCATATCACACCAGCCGGTTTTTAATCTTAATTAAACTCCCAGTTGACATAATTAAACCAAGCAAATAACTATCTATATTGGGTTGAATTATAACAAGACTCACTCAGCTCTATCACAATCAGTTAGATGACCCTTTACTGATGTATTTGATGTCAGCTGATGTCAGCTGTATAAGTTTTAAATCATACAGGTGTGACTTTCTCAATCAACTTGAAAGTTACTCTCTCCACATTGGCCCTAGCCCTAGCCCTAGCCCTAGCCCTAGCCCTAGCCTAGACACTAGCCTTATCAGGATGCTAAGATCCACACGAGCTTGATACATAGCAAACCACACCTTGGCATGTGTGTCAAGTATGTAATATGTAAATCGAATGTAGAAAAACAATCATAATAAAATATTTTTTATTGAATAAAAAATAAAGCATTCACCTGAACTAGAGCCTGTGCTCTCTGTTGCTGCATTCCCCCTCTGAACTGTGACAGAAACTCTGCGAGGTGGTGAAGGGAGCTCTTCTCTCCAGTTACTTGGTGGAGACATCTGGGCCTGGCCTATCCCCTCAAAAATAGTTCTCTGAGGCCCAAATATCCAATTGCCACAGGTACGAAGGAATGGCTCAAGTCCAAATCAGTGTACTACCCACTCTAACTCCTAAGCTGCTACTGCTCCTGCTTCCCTAGAAGCATTAACAATTGTCCACACAAGTGATACCCCATACCAAGACTGCTATTCCTCCTGCTTCCCTAGAAGCATTAACAATTGTCCACACAAGTGATACCCCATACCAAGGCTGCTATTCCTCCTGCTTCCCTAGAAGCATTAACAATTGTCCACACAAGTGGTACCCCATATTAAGGCTGCTATATATTCCTCCTGCTTCCCTGGAAGCATTAACAATTGTCCACACAAGTGGTACCCCATACCAAGGCTGCTACTCCTGTTTTCCTAGAAGCATTAAATAGCAGTGTCCACACAAGTGGTACCCCATACCATGTTGCTATTCCTCCAGCTTCCCTAGAAGCATTAACAATGAACAAAGGTGTCCACACAAGTGGTATATACCCCTTATCAAGGCTGCTACTGCTCCTGAGCAGGGGCATAGGAAGCACAACGGCCACTTTAACATCATCGATTATATAACTCGATCATCATCATGCAAAAGGTCGGGTGGCGTCAGGAACTTCCCTGACAGACAACAAAATCAATTGCTAATTGGTGTCAATTGCTGACACCCACAATAAAGACTTAGTATGTTTGTATGTTTAACACTTTGACCAAACAACAGAGACAGGTCCAGGAAACATTGGTTATCTCAGCAAACTGTAAGTATTCGATAGCCAGTTAAAAAAACCCATCGTATTGACGCTATTGTTATACCTTTGTTTAGAAACTAGTCCTGGTAGCTTCTACGTATGTTAGTCGGCTGCTTAGACTATGGCAAGTATGCTAGATTTGTCTGTATGCTGTGTGGTAGCTATAGGATTGGCAATTTAGGTTGGTGGGAGCTATTTTTGTTACATTGTGTACTTACCTGGATATATAGCTATCTAGCTAGAACAAGATTGTCAGCAGCAAAAATCCATTTGAATACCTTGCTAGATCAAGTACAATGTTTTATAAGAAGATAATTGAATAACAATATAGTCATTGAATAACAATGAGTTCACTGTGTTGCTCTTGGTTTCTTCAGGATCTTGGCTGTGTGGTACTCTTTGAAGCACACTTCTGGATGTAGAGGTGGGTAGTCGGAGCAAGTCTGACAGTAGTACACTGAGCCTGAGCGAACCGTAAGTGGCCTGTTTACGATCAGAATTTGTGTATTAATATTTGTTTCACGCACTACTAGTCAAAAACCTCGTCTGCAAAGAACAGGTGAAGAAATATCCTTGTGCTCAACATCATCATCTGGCAAATTTGAACCAGGAGTTTCTACGCTCGGTGGGGCTCATAATGTTGTCAACTTCTTTGCACCTGACAAGCCCACTTGAAGAATTTCCACTCGTATGGCCAGTTTCCACATCCATTTCCCGATCAGTTCATCTACACTACTGCTGCCATTAGCATCTTCCATTTCTTCAGGGGCCGGCCATTCTTCCACATCATATAGTTCATCTTCTTCCAATATCATTTCATTTCTTCCACATCATCCAGTTCACTGTCACTTTTAAAGTCATTCTCAATAACAGAAAGAGCCTCCAATACTGCCTGCAGATCCATATTTGTGTTTGTTTTGGATAAAAATACACACCATGTTTCTTATTTGCATCTTGCAATGAACCACGAAATAAAACGCCTGTTTTTTTAATTTTTTATGTTATTCATGGAGATGGTGATGCATTCCCAAGTTTGATTATAAATCCATCAACCTTACCTAGTAAGTACAGACTATAAAACAGACAATCCATGGAGCTATGCAACAAGAAATATCATGTCACAGATGCTGTGGCACACGCATACGTGGGGTGGATTGCTGTGTCACAAACGCCGCAGTGTAAGAGATATAGATCGTTTGAACCGAGCGACTGTCTGTGTTACCCTTATTTGGTATTGTTTGTTGAGTGAGACCTAGGCCCTGGCGGATTATGCTCGATTCCTTTTATGCTCCTAATATTCACCTATTTTTCTTTTCATTCTACCTATTTTTCTTTCCTTTTATAAAATTATGCTCCTAATATTCACCTATTTTTCTTTTCAATATACCTCTTTTTCTCAATTATGCTTTGACAAACAATTGTTACATCATTTAAAAGAATATAGGCAATCAAGGATTCAAGATTCGAGACATTTTAACAGTTACAATTATCTATAGACTATAGTTGTACTGTAACATAACAGAAATTAATTTTGTAAGTAAACCTCCAAAGAAGTTTCTTGCTTCGTAGAAAAGGTATTGCTCAAAATTGAGAATGCACGTTCAGCTGCAGCTGGCTGCACCAATAAGACTAATCTACACGTGTGAGTCCAGTTAGGCAATCTACCATTCTCCTCATGGCACTTCCAACACTCAATGGGGTCTACGCTATCCGAAACATCCTCAGCTGCTGCAAGATATTCAGGTAACTCAGACTTTAATTAAGCCATTAATCACTTGTGTGTTCAAGAATGGGAAGACAGTAAGTGAATCAATATCAACAGCAGTTGGCTTGAGTTCATTTACTTTTGAAGGTGAAAAGTAATGTGCTGCCTTAAAGGCAAGTACAATAGGCCTGAGATCTCTGTCAAACTTCTCCTTGAAGTACGAGTAGGCAGGGACACAACAAGCTTTGGCGTAAGCTATCAGTTGGCACTCACGTGTAGAATTTCCTCCTGACAGATGCTTAGAGACTGCAGCCACATTTGGATAGTATTGTGACGAGACATGAGAATACAGAAGACTTAATCGCTGATAGGTAACTAACACTAATGGCCCATCACCTTCCAATGAGTATGTTGCCTTGACGAACGGTTCCATTGCATCCACTGTTATAGCGAGCTCCATTTTCAGTTTCCTACATGCTGCTTGATTGTCAATGATTTCCAGTAGTTTTCCAGTTGTACATGGAGGTAAATCACTGCCATGCAGAAAATCAGGGACATCTCCAAACATGTCATGCAATTTGTGGATTACTTCAAACTTACTCCACCATCTGGTTGCTGAATAGGTTGGAGTGGACAATCCAGTCTGTGTCTTCCATGCAAGCCTTGACTTCGGACTGTGAGCGAACAAGCTTATCCAAGCCTTTATGAACAAATCTAAGATAGGTGTTTTCATTCTTTCTCCAACATGATCCAGAGTGTGTGAAAAACAGCCAATATCCATTATCTTATTATAGATCACAGATATGGTCCTCTTTGCCACATCATTCACTGATGCACGGTCCCTCATTGCTGCTATAATCAAATTAGAAGCAATTGACAGCTCAGTTGACAAAGCAGTTATTAGTTGCCTAGCACATTCTTCTCCAGTGATTTAGCTAAAAGCATCAGCCGACAAACCCGCTACTTGATAGCCCACTCTTTATCTATGTAACGTAGAACAATCACAAAGGCCTCACACACATGGGTCGTTCCATCAAAAATGATTGCTACATGTCTCCCGCAAATATCTTGTTTCAGTTTACTGATTTCATCATGCAAGATGAATGGTATCAGACGATGAAGGTGTGATGAATCAGATAGGGTAAATGCATTTTCTTCAAGTAGGTCCCTAAAGGTGCCTAACTTGCTGAGAGGAACACCTGCTTTTAGTAGAGCAGTCACTACATTCACTCTGTACATACGGGTAGAATCGGGTAATGTTTCACCTGATGATGAACTTCTTTATCAAATTGCCAGAATGACCTCATTAAGCCTAATTGACGCTTTTCTTTCGATAACAAACGTTCCTTGCCCCTCACATGCTTCAGAGACTTGATGTGAAACTCTAACGAACTTTTCTTTACAGAGAGTTGTTCCCGGCAGCCTGAACAAAACAGTTTGCCATTGCTCACTGTCAAAGGTTCATTTTTGTAAGCCTTCACTCTTTCAGCTGGAGAAACTGGCTTAGGATCATTCTTTGTACAGCCTCTTCCTCTCTTCTTTCCTATAGGAGGAAGGTTGATGCTAATCTTCCTTTTTCTGGCTAATGCTGATGGCTGAGGAGGTTTAAGCAGATCTACAAGATTGGTGACTGGCAACTCTGTGTAGTCTGAGCTGGTACTTTCATTGATGTCACACACATTGTCAGTGTCTCCATCTAGTCCTTCCTCTATTGTCTCAGCCATATACTTCAGCTGTATACAAATAGCTAGCTACAAACTCAACTGTTCAGTGCACAATGACTTGGCCATGTGGTCTGTACACAATAAAGTAATTAACTGCCAAGCAGACTAACCCTTTACCAGTAGTCAATACTTGCTTGCAGTGACTGTTGTGAAATGCCATACTGTGGTTATTTCACAACAGCAAGAATCTTACCCACCCATATCCTGCATGCTTTTTAATTAAGATGTTTGACTTGGCTAAGTGTGTCACAATTTCAATAAGTGAGACTTGAGAGGTGTGGATAAGCTGTTACTGTGATGCATTCAGTCACTCTTATGTCTAATCTAAGAAATCATTTCGATTTCTCCTGAAAGTCTGCCTATTTTTCCTGAAAGTCTGCCTATTTTTCCTGAAAGCTTGCCTATTTTTCCAGCATTATTCTCAATTCTCTGAACCACCTATTTTCCCCAAAATTATGTAGCATAATCCTCCAGGGCCTAGTGAGACCTCGTGACAAGGGCAGCTGACCTTTGGTAGTTTTGATTCAGTTCTGTATTCCGTAAGAGTCATGTTTCTTTTCAGTTAAGTTCTGTCTGTTCTTTCACTGGTTATAGACTTATGTACTTTAGTTATGTCTGTGAACATTATGTATCTCTATATGAATTTAATAATAGTTTCTTTAACTTGAATTTCGACTCGACTAGTTTAGGATAGCTTACTTTCCTTTGGTAGCTAGACCCTAACAGGTGGTCATGTAAACTTACTCCACACTCAAACCTACGCAATCAAAAGTCAACATTTCTTGTTGAATCAGCTCCCTTGCCTATGGAACTCTCTGCCATGTATTGATGAATATAACATTGTCTACAATTATAAATCTCTTAAATATCTCTTATTATCATATTTTCATAATCATTTCATTGCAAACTTTGATTCCAATAAATCTTACACTTTCCACTTTCAATATCCATGTGTAAACTGTTCTAGTATTCCCTCCCCTTGTAATATTTCAAGACATCATTACAAAGCTACATCCTCATATCACTGTCACCTCATCTGTAATTCATGTGCAAGTGATAAAAATATATAAAATAATAATAATAATAATAACAATAAAAAAAAATTAAAAAAATTATAATAAATAATAATAATAATAATAATATAATATAGTAATAATAGTAATAACAATAACAATAATAATAAGAATAATAATAACAATAATATAATAATAATAATAATAATAATAATAAAATAATAATAACTCAAAATAACAATAACAATAACGACAATAACAATAACAACAAAAATAAACACAATAATAACAACAATAATAACAACAACAATAATAACAACAACAATAATAACAACAACAATAAACACAGTAATAACAACAAAAATAATAACAATAATACAATGACAACAACAATAATAATAACAAAAACAAAATAATAATAATAATACAATAATACAATAATAACAATAACAAATAATAACAATAACAATAATAAAAATATAACAATAAAAATACAATAATAAAAATACAATAATAAAAATATAATAATAAAGAAATAACAACAAAAATAACAATAACAAATAATAATAACAACAACAATAAACACAATAATAACAAAAATAATAACAACAACAATAATAACAATAATAAAATAATAATAATAACAACAACCAAAAAAATAATAATAATAATACAATAATACAATAACAAATAATAACAATAACAATAATAAAAATACAACAATAAAAATACAATAATAAAAATACAATAATAAAAATACTAAAAAGATAATAAAATAACAACAACAATAATAACAACAACAATAATAACAACAACAATAACAACAACAACCATAACAACACTAATAACATCAATAATAATAACAACAATAACAATAACAAAATAACAACAAAACAACAACATCAACAATTATAACAACAACATCAACAACATCAAACAACATTGTTCCAACACAAGTGTCTCATGATGGTATGGGCAACTTGGGGTGGGAAAGGTGGCTTTTCCCGGCCAGAGTGAAATAGCTGATCGATACATCCTTCTGTGTGGGGTAGTAAGCAAAATACAGTTACCTGGCAATGAAAGTTGATTTACACCAGAATGCAGCAAATATACTTCCTCAAGAACTGCACAAAAACCCACACGGAGTCCGACCTATCGTGAGCGGATGCAATGGCCCAACCGAGAAGCTATCTGCATTCATGGATTACTTCCTGAAACCTCTAGTGCAGCAAGCGGAACGTCACATCAAAGACTTCAAACACGTTGTCCATCATTTAATTGCAGGTGCTCATGTGTGGGCAGGTCGATGTAGCCCCTCGCAAACAGGGTGGATATGACATTATTGTTGATTTTGACCAGTTGTTGTCCTCGTAGATTATCGTGTCGGACAAGTGTTACATGCCAGCTGTAATGTATTTGATGGTATCCTCGACGACAATGCAAGAACCTTTGTCTGCCTTTTTTGTTGGCGAGTTCTGCCTTTGCCATTATTTCCTGATGGTTCATGTTTGGGTGTAAACTTTCTGAGTTGGATGTTGGAAAAATTTTGGGGCAATTGCTGCAGATATTGTTCGACGTCTGAGGTAGCTTTTGGCGGTGCCCAATTGCTTTTCAACCTGTGTGGAAATAGCGATACATATTGTTTCCAATCATCTGACTTACTCTGCACATATTGCTGCAGCCTATAGCTCTGGCAAGTCCTTGCAGGGCTTCAGGATAATTGTGTGGCCCTTTCAGAGAAGGTGCAAAGCCTTAGCCTTTGGTGAGTGTTTGGATCTGTGGATCCGTTAAGTTGTGCAGAGATTAACTATGTACGATATCCCATTATCTTTCTTGTATTGGGCAATTTTTTTCCTTTTGAGTTGGCGTATTTTGTACCTTCTATTACTGTTCTCTCCACTTGTTGGTGAACTTGCAATTACTGCCATTGGTGAGGCCTGTAAGCTGGCCGGAAAACCGGCCTTGGTTGGAATGCTGCAGCACCTGGGTGCTGTATGTTATGGCGGCGTGTCGGTGGCCTTGCCAGTGGAGGAGGTCTTTGTAGGTTGAGTGCATGTTGCATTGGTGGAGCTTGTTGCATTTGATTCCACATTGGTTGAAATGGTTGGGGCATGACGTTTTGATGGTATTGATGGTTTGGCCATGGTGGTGGGTATTGCATGTTTGTTGGTTGTGTCTGATACTGAGGCCGAGGGGGCATTGCTTGTGCATCATGATAGTTGGACTTAGGCTGTTACTACCACTGGGGCCGGTTTTTTCTGCTGGTTTTCCCCTTTCTCGTATATGTGGCTTGTTTGGGCTAGGGCTAGGGCTAGGGCTAGGGCTAGGGCTAGGGCTAGGGCTAGGGCTAGAGCTGGGGTTGGGGCAGGGCTGGGGCCTGCAAGAGTGCGCCCAATGCCATTGTGATTGCTTTGTAGTCCTGTTTGATTATCATTTTGACTATCTGGTTGAGGGGTGTGGACCATGTACTCAAGTAATTCAGAGGTTGTTGGTGAATTTGCAAGGTATGGACTGATTGTGATGTTTATTTATTTCTGCAGTTTCTGCTGATGAAGGCCTGTCTGACCTGCAGACTGATGTTTCTGGCTCGTTCATGACCTGTTCTCTTGTTGTTGGTGGTGTTTGATTATCTTTTGGTTGGAAATTTGAAGTGGCTGTTAGCTGTTTTGCGGTGGTATTTGGCTTGTTTGTTTGTAGTTCAAGTTCAAGTAGCTGTTATATTGAGTTCGGAAAATTTTTATTATCACTCGACATTTCGCAGGTTGGAGCTGCTTTTTCAAAGAGTGAGAGGTGCATGCAGTGAGGGTGACTTATAAGATTGTGGTTAGGAAGACAAGTGTGGTGGGTATTAGATGAATAAGATTGGGTGGTTACAAAAAATAACAATAACAAACCATAATAATTGGAAAAAAGTGGAAACAATTTAGTGACGGTGATTTATATACTTGTGGATTTTGGGATAAAAATGATAGGGAATTTATCGATGAACATTAAGTTGAAGGTGATTTACAAATGGTGATTGGGATAGTTTGTGAAGGGAAAACGTTTATTTAAGAGAAAGTGTGTGTGCATTTATGCATAGAGAGAGTTGAGTCCATGGGGCAATCGGGTGTTGAGCTTGTCGATCCATTGCAGCTCTGCCTCGAGTAGTTGTGGCTCTGTGGCGCTCGGTAGATGTTGTAGGATGGTGTCTGTGAGGACGGAAAAGTCGTGCTTTGGCTTCTTTAGGTGCCTGTACAATGGCATGTTCTTATTCTTGTGGACGGCTCGATGTCCAGCCATCCTGACTCTGACAGTTCTGGCAGTCTGCCCAACATATCTGCCTCTGCTAGGGCACAGCTTACACTGGAGGAGATATATTACTCGTCTACTGCCACAGTTGGTATTGGGGGGTAGCTTGAATGGTCTGCCTTCCCCCCAAAAGATTATTTCTTTTTTTGACATCATGCCGCACGTGCGGCACAGAGCAGTAGCGCAGGGCGATGAGCTTGCCTGAAAAGATGGTTTGTGGCGGATGGAGATGGATGCTGACGAAGGGAATGGCTTCTTTGTGTCTGGCAATCTGGCCCTGACCAGTGAGTGGGCAATGGTGTTGTTGCTGCGGAAGCAGATGAGCGGTTGTGGTATATTTTGCGGCGTCTCCAAAGCCAGTCTCTGAGCTCTGCTGTCGGGATGGTGTCATTGTAGTTGGAGATGAAGGGCGGCCTTCTTGGTTTGTCTTGTTCATGAGATGGGCTATTACCCGAGAGCAACAGCGATGGTCTTGCTGCGTAGTCGATTGTAGCTTCTTGCTCTATCAGGAGTCTGTGTTGGGATAGCCTCTGTCCCTGAATTTTGTGTGCAGCATCCGTTTGTTCAGAGTGAACTCCTTCTGGCTGCTGCAGGCTCTGAGGATTCTGGTCAGCTCTCCTCTCACTATTCCCCTGAAGGTCGATCTGGGATGGGCTGACGAATAATGTAGGTACTGGAAGGCATTGGTGTTTTTGAAATGTGGTCTTACATCCAGTATACCTTCGGAGAGGAATCTTTCGCCCTTGTAGATGGTGAAGTCAAGGAAGGTGACTTCTTTTGATGAATATTGGTGAGTGAATTTGATTGAAGTGTGGGCAGTGTTGATGTCGAGCAGGAATTTGTCCAGTTGGTCTTGGGACCCGGGCCAGACGACCAGTATGTCGTCAATGTATCTTTTCCACAGGAGTGGCTGGATGGGTTCCTGCTGGAGGAGTGATGTTTCAAGATCTGCCATGAATAGGTTTGCATATGCAGGGGCCATTTTGGTACCCATTGCCGTTCCCTGCACTTGTTTGAACATTTTGCCTGCGAATTCAAAGTAGTTGTCACCGAGTATGATCCGCAGGATCTCCTCGGTGACTGATGGTGGAAATGGAACAATTATTTCTGATTCATTGGGATCGTGGAGTCTTTTTACGATGCTGGTGATTCCCTCCTCGTGTGGGATGTTGAGGTACAGAGCAGTCACATCGATGGTGACGAGGATGCAGTCTGCGGGGAATGTCTTGGCGTCCAGGTGGGCCAGGATCGTGCCAGAGTCCCTGATGTAGCTCTGTGTGGTCTGTACGAGGGGCTGGATGTAGTGGTCGACGAGGGAGGATAGTCTTTCTGTGGGACCAGCAGATCCGCTGACTATGGGCCTGACAGAGTGAGGTTGCTTGTGTATTTTGGTTAGGAAGTACATTTTCTGTGTCCTGACTAGGTGTGGCTGGTCGAAGGTCAAGTAAGTGGACATGTCGTCCGATAGGTAGCCCTTGCGGTGAAGGAGTCTGACATAGGTGTTGATGGAATGGGCCAGTTGGATGGTCGGGTCTGAATCTGCTTCACTGTAGATTTTAGGATCGGCCAGATGTTTCAGGCCTTCTGAGATGTATTTGTCTCTGTCGAGAACCACAATGCAGGACCCTTTGTCAGCATTCTTTATGACAATTTCCCTGTTGCTTTTTAGCTCAGCAATTGCTATTGTTTCAGATCTCTTGAGGTTGTGCTGGTAGGGTCGACGCTCCATTGCTTTGAGTTTGCCTGGTAAGTCTCGAAGATAGTTTTCTGTGTCCGCAGACCCAGGAGGTGGGTTCCACTTTGATTTAGGCTTGAATGGAGGCGGTCTGGTGTCTTTGGCTGTGTCTCTGTCACTAAAGTAGTCGACTAGCCGCAACCTCCTGGTGAATTCCAGTACAGCTGGGCCATAGTTTGGTTCTTCATTGGTGCTTTGGACAAATCCGAGCCCTTTGTTTAGCACAGCAATTTGCGGGCGGGACAGTGTGTGGCTACTGAGATTAACTATATAGGTGTTCATGGATTTAGCTTTGTTAGATTTTCGAAGTGACTTGCGTGATTGTAGATTTGGTTTTTTGGTGAATCTTCTGGCTGTTGATGTGGGGTGAGTCACTGGGGCTGCCTGGTGGCCTGCCTTTCCTGCTGCCGAAAATGGTGGTTGTTGTTGATGTAGGTTTGGGTCACTTCTGCATAGGAGGGTATCCTGTATGGATTAGAGAGAGGAAAATAGTTATTGCATGGAAAGAGAGGGGGAGGGGTGTTATATGGTTGACGGTAGTCGGACGGGTCATTGCGTGGAAAGAGAGGGGGGGATATGGTTGGCGGTAGTTGGGTGGGTCATTGCATGGAAAGGGAGGGGGGGTTAGGGTTGATGGTAATTGAGTGGAACTTCTCTGCGATCCCGTTGAGGGACCCATGGAGTGGGCCGCCTCGTCTGCTGCCAGTTGTTGGTGGTGTTGCCACCATAGTTTCTCTTGGGGTATTGCTGGCGTGGTTGCATTCTTGCTGGGGGCTTTTTGCCTCTGTTGTTAAAGTCCTTTTGCTTGGACTGGCTGTTTGTTCGTTGGCTTCTCTTTGAGGGATTCTGTAATCGATCAGCCTTTCTTTCTTTTTGTTTGTCCCTCTTGCATTGAGCTGTTTTCAGATTATCTTTTGTTTTTTCAATGTAGGACTGGTGACTGTCGATGATGTGTCCAAGAATGCTGGGTGATCTTACCACATATTCGATTTCTTCCTCTGGGCTTGAAAATTATTAAATCATGCAATGCCCTCAAGCCTAATTCTACCAATGTAGCACAAGAATTCACCCAAATAATAAAAACTGCTGAAAACGACCTAGTCAATTGTCTGGTGCTACACTACACAAAAGTAAGAGATCAGTTGACAAGTAAGGCACAGGCCATTGAGGAAGAAATCGAATATGTGGTAAGATCACCCAGCATTCTTGGACACATCATCGACAGTCACCAGTCCTACATGGAAAAAACAAAAGATAATCTGAAAACAGCTCAATGCAAGAGGGACAAACAAAAAGAAAGAAAGGCTGATCGATTACAGAATCCCTCAAAGAGAAGCCAACGAACAAACAGCCCGTCCAAGCAAAAGGACTTTAACAACAGAGGCAAAAAGCCCCCAGCAAGAATGCAACCACGCCAGCAATACCCCAAGAGAAACTATGGTGGCAACACCACCAACAACTGGCAGCAGACGAGGCGGCCCACTCCATGGGTCCCTCAACGGGATCGCAGAGAAGTTCCACTCAATTACCATCAACCCTAACCCCCCCTCCCTTTCCATGCAATGACCCACCCAACTACCGCCAACCATATCCCCCCCTCTCTTTCCACGCAATGACCCGTCCGACTACCGTCAACCATATAACACCCCTCCCCCTCTCTTTCCATGCAATAACTATTTTCCTCTCTCTAATCCATACAGGATACCCTCCTATGCAGAAGTGACCCAAACCTACATCAACAACAACCACCATTTTCGGCAGCAGGAAAGGCAGGCCACCAGGCAGCCCCAGTGACTCACCCCACATCAACAGCCAGAAGATTCACCAAAAAACCAAATCTACAATCACGCAAGTCACTTCGAAAATCTAACAAAGCTAAATCCATGAACACCTATATAGTTAATCTCAGTAGCCACACACTGTCCCGCCCGCAAATTGCTGTGCTAAACAAAGGGCTCGGATTTGTCCAAAGCACCAATGAAGAACCAAACTATGGCCCAGCTGTACTGGAATTCACCAGGAGGTTGCGGCTAGTCGACTACTTTAGTGACAGAGACACAGCCAAAGACACCAGACCGCCTCCATTCAAGCCTAAATCAAAGTGGTACCCACCTCCTGGGTCTGCGGACACAGAAAACTATCTTCGAGACTTACCAGGCAAACTCAAAGCAATGGAGCGTCGACCCTACCAGCACAACCTCAAGAGATCTGAAACAATAGCAATTGCTGAGCTAAAAAGCAACAGGGAAATTGTCATAAAGAATGCTGACAAAGGGTCCTGCATTATGGTTCTCGACAGAGACAAATACATCTCAGAAGGCCTGAAACATCTGGCCGATCCTAAAATCTACAGTGAAGCAGATTCAGACCCGACCATCCAACTGGCCCATTCCATCAACACCTATGTCAGACTCCTTCACCGCAAGGGCTACCTATCGGACGACATGTCCACTTACTTGACCTTCGACCAGCCACACCTAGTCAGGACACAGAAAATGTACTTCCTAACCAAAATACACAAGCAACCTCACTCTGTCAGGCCCATAGTCAGCGGATCTGCTGGTCCCACAGAAAGACTATCCTCCCTCGTCGACCACTACATCCAGCCCCTCGTACAGACCACACAGAGCTACATCAGGGACTCTGGCACGATCCTGGCCCACCTGGACGCCAAGACATTCCCCGCAGACTGCATCCTCGTCACCATCGATGTGACTGCTCTGTACCTCAACATCCCACACGAGGAGGGAATCACCAGCATCGTAAAAAGACTCCACGATCCCAATGAATCAGAAATAATTGTTCCATTTCCACCATCAGTCACCGAGGAGATCCTGCGGATCATACTCGGTGACAACTACTTTGAATTCGCAGGCAAAATGTTCAAACAAGTGCAGGGAACGGCAATGGGTACCAAAATGGCCCCTGCATATGCAAACCTATTCATGGCAGATCTTGAAACATCACTCCTCCAGCAGGAACCCATCCAGCCACTCCTGTGGAAAAGATACATTGACGACATACTGGTCGTCTGGCCCGGGTCCCAAGACCAACTGGACAAATTCCTGCTCGACATCAACACTGCCCATACTTCAATCAAATTCACTCACCAATATTCATCAAAAGAAGTCACCTTCCTTGACTTCACCATCTACAAGGGCGAAAGATTCCTCTCCGAAGGTATACTGGATGTAAGACCACATTTCAAAAACACCAATGCCTTCCAGTACCTACATTATTCGTCAGCCCATCCCAGATCGACCTTCAGGGGCATAGTGAGAGGAGAGCTCACCAGAATCCTCAGAGCCTGCAGAATCCAGAAGGAGTTCACTCTGAACAAACGGATGCTGCACACAAAATTCAGGGACAGAGGCTATCCCAACAGACTCCTGATAGAGAAAGAAGCTACAATCGACTACGCAGCAAGACCATCGCTGTTGCTCTCAGGTAATAGCCCATCCCAGGAACAAGACACACCAAGAAGGCCGCCCTTCATCTCCAACTACAATGACACCATCCCGACAGCCGAGCTCAGACTGGCTCTGGAGACATCGCAAAATACACCACGACCGCTCATCTGCTTCCGCAGGAACAACACCATCGCCCACTCACTGGTCAGGGCCAGATTGCCCGACACAAAGAAGCCATTCCCTTCGTCAGCATCCATCTCCATCCGCCACAAACCATCTTTTCAGGCAAGCTCATCGCCCTGCGCTACTGCTCTGTGCCGCACGTGCGGCATGATGTCGAAAAAAGAAATAATCTTCTCGGGGGAAGGCAGACCATTCAAGCTACCCCCCAATACCAACTGCGGCAGTAGACGAGTCATATATCTCCTCCAGTGTAAGCTGTGCCCTAGCAGAGGCAGATATGTTGGGCAGACTGCCAGAACTGTCAGAGTCAGGCTGGCTGGACATCGAGCCGTCCACAAGAATAAGAACATGCCATTGTACAGGCACCTTAAGAAGCTAAAGCACGACTTTTCCGTCCGGACAGTAACCATCTTACAACACCTACCGAGCGCCACAGAGCCACAACTACTCGAGGCAGAGCTGCAATGGATCGACAAGCTCAACACCCGATTGCCCCATGGACTCAACTCTCTCTATGCATAAATGCACACACACTTTCTCTTAATAAATGTTTTCCCTTCACAAACTATCCCAATCACCATTTGTAAATCACCTTCAACTTAATGTTCATTTGATAAATTCCCCAACATTTTTATCCCAAAATCCACAAGTATATAATTCTCACCATCACCAAATTCTTTCCACTTTTTTACAATTACTTATGGTTTGTTATTGTTATTCTTTGTAACCACCTAATCTTATTCATGCAATACCCACCGCACTTGTCTTCCTAACCACAATCTTATAAGTCACCCTCATTGCATGCACCTCTCACTCTTTGAAAAAGCAGATCCTAACTGCGAAACGTCGAGTGATAATAAATTTTTTCCGAACTCGGCTACTTGAACTTGAACTATATAAAAGAAACAAGCCAAATACCACCGCAAAACAGCTAACAGCCACTTGAAATTGCCAACCAAAAGATAATAAAACACCACCAACAACAAGAGAACAGGTCATGAACGAGCCACAAACATCAGTCTGCAGGTCAGACGGACCTTCATTGGCAGAACCTGCAGAAATAGATAAAAATCACAATCAGACTCCATACCTTGCAGATTCACCAACAACCTCTGAATTAATTGATTACATGATCCACACCCCTCAATCAGATAGTTAATATGATAATCAAATAGGACTACAAAGCAATCATAATGGCATTGGATGCACTCTTGCAGGCCCCAGCCCTGCCCCAACCCCAGCTCTAGCCCTAGCCCTAGCCCTAGCCCTAGCCCTAGCCCTAGCCCTAGCCCACACAGGACACAGGGTTTCACTAGACCTCCACACTCCTCACACAGGGAACAGAGTTTCACTAGACCTCCACACTCCTCACACAGGGCACAGAATTTCACTAGACCTCCACACTCCTCACACAGGGCACAGAGTTTCACTAGACCTCCACACTCCTCACACAGGGCACAGAGTTTCACTAGACCTCCACACTCCTCACACAGGGCACAGAGTTTCACTAGACCTCCACACTCCTCCCACAGGGCACAGAGTTTCACTAGACGTCCACACTCCCCACACAGGGCACAGAGTTTCACTAGACCTCCACACTCCTCACACAGGGCACAGAGTTTCACTAGACCTCCACACTCCTCACACAGGGCACAGAGTTTCACTAGACCGCCACACACCTCACACAGGGCACAGAATTTCACTAGACCTCCACACTCCTCACACAGGGCACAGAGTTTCACTAGACCTCCACACTCCTCACACAGGACAGAGAGCAGCCTGGTCATTGCACTAGACTACATGTCTGCCCCCCTCTAAGTTAGCCCTATGCAGCATGTATGTGGTGGGACTATTAGGAATAGAGCAATTGCCACGTCCTTTATGAGGTGACCTCAGACCTGTTCCATTTGTAGTGCCCACCATCACAAAGGAAGGGCAAATGTCCCTGCCAAATATGTCCTCCATTTTTTGTTTCCATGGGCTTGTGGTGACTTTTGAGAATCCCCTTCTTCAAGGAGAGGAGATGTCTTTGCTTCCACCATTCTGTCACTCCACAGAGACATGTGCTGGCCCCCACAAACATACTCCTACATGTATTGTATATACAGAATCAGTGGATGTGCAATATTTAGGAAATAGGAAATCTCATTCGCTCCTGCACTTTGATGATAGCTGTGGGTTGCTAAGCAACTAGATAATGCAGAACTTCCCCCTGCCCTTTGAAATGTGTGGTCAAGTGTGAAGAGCATTATACACTGCATTTAATGTTTTTAGATTTTTAATCCAGTGGTGTTGGTCCAGTGTGTGTCCCCATAGAGCTATGGCCAACTACTTCTACCTGCCTCAACCCAGTGTGGTGTTGGTCCAGTGTGTGTCCCCATAGAGCTCTGGCCATCTACTTCTACCTGCCTCCACCCAGTGTGGTGTTGGTCCAGTGTGTGTCCCCATAGAGCTATGGCCAACTACTTCTACCTGCCTCCACCCAGTGTGGTGTTGGTCCAGTGTGTGTCCCCATAGAGCTATGGCCACCTACTTCAACCTGCCTCCACCCAGTGTGGTGTTGGTCCAGTGTGTGTCCCCATAGACCTACAGTATATGGCCACCTACTTCAACCTGCCTCCACCCAGTGTGGTGTTGGTCCAGTGTGGGTCCCATAGAGTTATGGCCACCTACTTCACCCTGCCTCCGCCCAGTGTGGTCTTGGTCCAGTGTGTGTCCTATGGCCACCTACTTCACCCTGCCTCCACCCAGTGTGGTGTTGGTCCAATGTGTGTCCCCATAGAGCTATGCTCCACCTTCTTGTTAGTGCCAGGGCAGTGCCTAGGGCTGTAGGAACTGCTGCTGGAGTGTTGTCTGGGAGGCCAGCCTGTGATTTACTAGAGAATTTTGCATCCTTTGTTGTGTGTCGACACTAATCTACACTAATATATCCTAATTAGCACATCCTTGATGCTGAGGTTAGGTATGCTAGTACTCCACACACTTGTAAGATGATCACCTCACCTGACTCAGCTTCAGAATGGACCATCATTGAGCATGCATGAGCATGGTGTGCTCCATGTGGGATAGCTCTGGTGCTGGTTAATGTGCAGATGTGCTACACACGTGAGCATGTGCTAGTGTTAGGGCCAGGGCAATGGCTAGGGCCAGTGCAGTTGCTAGTTTAGGGCCAGGGCAATGGCTAGGGCCAGTGCAGTTGCTAGTGTTAGGGCCAGGGTAATGACTATGGCCAGTGCAGTTGCTAGTGTTAGGGCCAGGGTAATGGCTAGGACCAGTGCATTTGCTAGTGTTACGGCCAGGGTAATGACTAGGGCCAGTGCAGTTGCTAGTGTTAGGGCCAGGGTAATGGCTAGGGCCAGTGCAGTTGCTAGTGTTAGAGCCAGGGTAATGGTTAGGGCCAGTGCAGTTGCTAGTGTTAGGGCCAGGGTAATGGCTAGGGCCATTGCAGTTGCTAGTGTTAGGGCCAGGGCAATGGCTAGGGCCAGTGCAGTTGCTAGTGTTAGGGCCAGGGTAATGGCTAGGACCAGTGCAGTTGCTAGTGTTACGGCCAGGGTAATGACTAGGGCCAGTGCAGTTGCTAGTGTTAGGTCTAGGGTAATGGCTAGGACCAGTGCAGTTGCTAGTGTTAGGGCCAGGGTAATGGCTAGGGCCAGTGCAGTTGCTAGTGTTAGGGCCAGGGTAATGGCTAAAGTTGCTAGTGTTCAGGCCAGGTAATGGCTAGGGCCATTGCAGTTGCTAGTGTTAGGGCCAGGGTAATGGCTAGGGCCAGTGCAGTTGCTAGTGTTAGGGCCAGGGTAATGGCTAGAGCCAGTGCAGTTGCTAGTGTTAGGGCCAGGGTAATGGCTAGGGCCAGTGCAGTTGCTAGTGTTAGGGCCAGTGTAATGGCTAGGGCCAGTGCAGTTGCTAGTGTTAGGGCCAGGGTAATGGCTAGGGCCAGTGCAGTTGCTTGTACCACATCCTTTCAGTTTATGAGGTGACTCAGATCTGGGGCCAATACCATTTTGTGTTCTAGAATATGGTGATTTGGACTTAGAGCTCCATATATTCTGCACACTTCACTGTATGGACTTGATATATATCTCAAAAGATAGGTCGCTCTCTCCTGATACTAAAAACTGTTCCATAGGTATAGACATGCTAAAGTTACAGGCAGTCAAAGTTGGAGCCCTCATAACCTGAATGTCTATGTGATAATTGAAATACATGTAGTATCATAACTAGAGGAAGCTACTCTACTATGTGAGTATTTTAATTAGGCACTAATGGCCATGCTCCAGGTGGTGTGTGTGTGTGTTTGTTAGAGATATGTAGAGGGTGTGTGGGCTCCACTGGTGTCCCAACACAACTATGTATATTGTTACATATCACATTCCAGGGTAACCTGCTTGAGGAGACATCCACACCAGCTCCCTGTGGCCCCATAAATCATGATGAC
This sequence comes from Cladorhizidae sp. MBARI D1340-BT2, assembly GCA_028752905.1. Classification (NCBI taxonomy): domain Eukaryota; kingdom Metazoa; phylum Porifera; class Demospongiae; order Poecilosclerida; family Cladorhizidae; species Cladorhizidae sp. MBARI D1340-BT2. Next base: position 1,703,158 of record JAQNBH010000015.1, read on the forward strand.
CTCATATCTACACTAGCAAGACTTGTGCAACATTGAGCAGTGGAGCAGGAGACATGAATCAATGGCTGCATACTCCATCATGAGCTTCTAGTGTGAGTGTGAGTGTGTGTGTGTGTGTGTGTGTGTTCACAGGTTGTATGGGGCAGTAGCTATTGGTGCACTCACCCTGATAACCGTGGGCTACCATGAAAGTGTATATCTGTGCACACATGCATGCTGTGCTAGTGATTGATGTGCCACCTGCAGCCAGTGTAGAGTGCTTGCTGAGGGCAGTTTAGTTTGGCCCTACATGGTCATGTATTGGAGCTGCAGGTTGCCATGTGAAGTGGAGTCAGCCCTCACCTCTTGCTGGTAGCTACTTGCCATGTACGTAACAAAACCTCGTGGTCATGACTTTATAGCTCATGAATTCCACACACGTCACTGGAGACTTATGTAGTGGGTGGAAAATTGTCTTTTAAATATATTTCCCACCAGCCCATACTTGACCACATACTTTCCCCAAATGAGAGTAGAGCCATTGGGGCTTGGACAATGACTAGGGTTAGGGATTTGACCATGACTAGGGTTAGGGCTTGGACAATGACTAGGGTAAGGGCATGGACCATACTAGGGTTAGGGATTTGACCATGACTAGGGTTACGGCCTGGACAATGACTAGGATTAGGGCTTGGACAATATGGTTAGCGCTTAGATAATGACTAGGATTGGGGCTCGAAAATTACTATGATAACAGCTTAAACATTGACTAGGATTTGCTCTTGGATAATTTGCACTTATGTCTTGGACAATGTCTTGGGCTAGGGCTTTAATAATGACTAGTATTATGACTTGTATTATAACTAGTATTAGGACTTGTATTATAACTAGTATTAGGACTTGTATTATAACTAGTATTATGACTTGTATTATAACTAGTATTAGGACTTGTATTATAACTAGTATTAGGACTTGTATTATAACTAGTATTAGGACTTGTATTATAACTAGTATTAGGACTTGTATTATAACTAGTATTAGGACTTGTATTATAACTAGTATTAGGACTTGTATTATAACTAGTATTAGGACTTGTATTATAACTAGTATTAGGACTTGTATTATAACTAGTATTAGGACTTGTCTAGTATTAGTACTTGTATTATAACTAGTATTAGGACTTGTATTATAACTAGTATTAGGACTTGTATTATAACTAGTATTAGGACTTGTATTATAACTAGTATTAGGGCTTGTATTATAACTAGTATTAGGACTTGTATTATAACTAGTATTAGGACTTGTATTAAAACTATTATTAGGACTTGTATTATAACTAGTATTATGAGTTGTATTATAACTAGTATTAGGACTTGTATTATAACTAGTATTAGGACTTGTATTATAACTAGTATTAGGACTTGTATTATAACTAGTATTAGGACTTGTATTATAACTAGTATTAGGACTTGTATTATAACTAGTATTATGACTTGTATTATAACTAGTATTAGGACTTGTATTATAACTAGTATTAGGACTTGTATTATAACTAGTATTAGGACTTGTATTATAACTAGTATTAGGACTTGTATTATAACTAGTATTAGGGCTTGTATTATAACTAGTATTAGGACAGTATTATAACTAGTATCAGGACTTGTATTATAACTAGTATTAGGGCTTGTATTATAACTAATATTAGGACAGTATTATAACTAGTATTAGGACTTGTATTATAACTAGTATTAGGACTTGTTTTATAACTAGTATTAGGACTTGTTTTATAACTATTATTAGGACTTGTATTATAACTAGTATTAGGACTTGTATTATAACTAGTATTAAGACTTGTATTATAACTAGTATTAGGACTTGTATTATAACTAGTATTAGGACTTGTATTATAACTAGTATTAGGACTTGTATTATAACTAGTATTAGGACTTGTATTATAACTAGTATTAGGACTTGTATTATAACTAGTATTAGGACTTGTATTATAACTAGTATTAGGACTAGTATTATAACTAGTATTAGGACTTGTATTATAACTAGTATTAGGACTTGTATTATAACTAGTATTAGGACTTGTATTATAACTATTATTAAGACTTGTATTATTACAAGTATTAGGACAGTATTATAACTAGTATCAGGACTTGTATTATAACTAGTACATGTATCAGTTTTTGTATTATAACTAGTATTAGGACTTGTATTATAACTAGTATTAGGATAGTATTATAACTAGTATTAGGACTTGTATTATAACTAGTACATGTATCAGGACTTGTATTATAACTAGTATTAGGACTTGTATTATAACTAGTATTAGGACTTGTATTATAACTAGTATTAGGACTTGTATTATAACTAGTATTAGGACTTGTTTTATAACTAGTATTAGGACTTGTATTATAACGACTTTTATTATAACTAGTATTAAGACTTGTATTATAACTAGTATTAGGATTTATATTATAACTAGTATTAGGACTTGTATTATAACTAGTATTAGGACTTGTATTATAACTAGTATTAGGACTTGTATTATAACTAGTATTAGGACTTGTATTATAACTAGTATTAGGACTAGTATTATAACTAGTATTAGAACTAGTATTATAACTAGTATTAGGACTTGTATTATAACTAGTATTAGGACTTGTATTATAACTAGTATTAAGACTTGTATTATAACTAGTATTAGGACTTGTATTATAACTATTATTAAGACTTGTATTATTACTAGTATTAGGACAGTATTATAACTAGTATCAGGACTTGTATTATAACTAGTACATGTATCAGGACTTGTATTATAACTATTATTAAGACTTGTATTATTACTAATATTAGGACAGTATTATAACTAGTATATCAGGACTTGTATTATAACTAGTACATGTATCAGTTTTTGTATTATAACTAGTATTAGGACTTGTATTATAACTAGTGTTAGGACAGTATTATAACTAGTATTAGGACTTGTATTATAACTAGTACATGTATCAGGACTTGTATTATAACTAGTATTAGGACTTGTATTATAACTAGTATTAGGACTTGTATTATAACTATGGTTAGCGCTTGGAGAATGACTTGGGCACCCTATACATGTAATAGAACAGGAGTGTGTGTGTGTGTGTGTGTGTGTGACATGAATCACTTGAGGGCACACAGAATGGGCCATCTTGTGGCCCTAAAGTCTTTGAGCATTAACTCTTTCACCGACGGATTTACACAGGATTAAAAAAAACATGACTATGGTATATATATAAAATAAGGTGTTGATCAACATTGTTGTCGACAATTGGTTGCTAAGCAAATGACCACACGCTATGAATATTATTATCTAATTACAGCCTATGATAATCTCTGGAGGCATGCCAGCTTCTGTCACTGAAGGAGAGAGAGTAGCTGTTGTAGACACTGGTGGAAGCAGCACAGGCTGTCCAGTATCCATCATGTTGTCTGTATGTACATACAATAAAAACTTATTGCACGGGGCATGCACTTGTAAGCTGCTACCCAAGTTAAAAAAAGAAGACCCACTTAGCTACTAGATAGCTAAATCTTTATCTAAATAGCTAACTAGAATCCATGACAAACCTTTGTATCCTTGTTCATCACTTCCTTCTTCATCATCGGAGAGAAAAACATCGTGATCAGCTTTAGCGCTACAATCAGCTGGCCGGCAAGCAGATGCAACCTCAGTATAAAATAATTCAACTGCTCCACAGCTAGATTTTCTCTCTCCGAGGTATGCATGGATGCCATGCCCTTCTTCATCGCTGGAAGAATCCTCATGGATGTCAAAATCGTCGTCTTGAACAAGAGCAAGGAGCTTTTCAAGAGACAGTCGTTCAGCCCATCGTGCGATTCAAATAATCCATAATTTTTACCCTAGTTACCAGGTGGATACGGTCAAGTAATTAGGTGTCTATATAGACTTTAACTCAAGGCTATTTTAAGATATACGGGTTGATCTTTTACTATTGCGACGCTAGGTCGCTCTGCGCCAAAAATCGCTTGTGACGGTTGGAAGGTTAATGAGGTTTATAAAAAAAATCAACCCCTAGTTTTTGATATTTTGTAGAGAACATGTTGGGGCGTAATTTTCAGTTCATCTCAAAGTCATGTGATCCACAAGGTCAAAGCTAAGGTCAAATGCTCCTATATAAAGTATGATGTCATATTTTATTAAGGTCATGTGTTCCAGATCACAAGGTCAAAGCAACGGTCAAATGCTCCTACATAAAGTATGATGTCATATTTTAATTAAGGTCATGTGATCCACAAGGTCAAAGCAACGGTCAAATTCTCCTACATAAAGTATGATGTCATATTTTAATTCCACATGAATTAACTTTCCACAGACATGAATATCAATGAATTTGGCCCACCAGTTATGGACATATGGTCATCAAAAACATGTTGACCACACCCTTGTTGTGACCACACCCTTGTTGTGACCACACCATTGTTGTGACCACACCCATGTTGTGACCACACCCTTGTTGTGACCACCCCTTGTTGTGATTACACCCTTGTTGTGACCACACCCTTGTTGTGACCACATCCTTGTTGTGACCACACCCTTGTTGTGACCACCCCTTGTTGTGACCACACCCTTGTTGTGACCACCCCTTGTTGTGACCACCCCTTGTTGTGACCACACCCTTGTTGCCAAAATACCTATTACAGCTTCAGTTACCCATACAATAAATATGAACAATTTGAAGGGGGGTTGGCTTAAAATTTCATTTGCGATGGGGGGTGGAACTATCATTTTGATTATTGAATATTAAGGTTCTGAGTTTAGAGCTGCACACATTCTGCAGCTTTGCTCTATGACATTGTCAGACATAGTCTCTCTCTGTGTGCTCTCTCTTCATACTAAAAATGTTGCATAGGTATAGCTCCATAGATTCTGCACACTTCACTGTATGGACTTGATATATACCTCAAAAGATAGGTCTCTCTGTGTGCTCTCTCTTGATACCAAAAATGTTGCATAGGTATAGCCATGCTAAAGTTACAGGCAATCAAGTCGTCTTGAGGGGCTATAAGCACTGGGACTGGTAGAGCTGCACAAACACTACAGATGGGGCCAGCAGATTATATGCTTATGTTCCTGTGAAGAGGGAGGGGTCTAAATTATATACTGACAAACATGACCATGTGGTTATGACTTGCCAACTCCTAGATTGCACACACTTCACTGTAGATATGAAGTATATTGCATAGTGGCTGGAACATTGTTGATGTTCCAGCCACCCACACTTGCCCAAGTGCTTGACCACCTACTTATGTGTGAGCTAATAATGACAGCACTTATTGTGTATAGGAGAGCCTCAGGTGTTAATTTCCACTAGCCAATTAGCAGCTTGGGCAGGTGGTTTGGAGTCCCGAACTTTGACTACCTGTACCTTGTGGATGCTTGTACCTATGCAACAGTTTTTAGTATCAAGAGAGAGCACACAGAGAGACCTACTATATATCAAGTCCATACAGTGAAGTGTGCAGAATCTATGGAGGTCCAAAGTGGTAACCACAGTTGTTTAACACTTTGGTACTATCCCACTTATTCATTTCTGGAGAGGTATGCAATGAAGTTGGCGGCTAAAAGTATCGTAACTCGAGAATGGTTGACAATAATGAGCTGAAGCTTGAAATGCAGTTAGTATAATAGTGAAGCTAGTGAATGGCGAAGGACAAAGATTATAATGTATTTTTAGGGATTAAAAAAAGAATTGTCTACTCCACCTGGAGAATAGAGTTAAGGCTTGGATAATGACTAGGGTTAGGGCTTGGACAATGACTAGGGTTAGGGCCTGTACAATGACTAGGGTTAGGGTTTGGAAGGTCAGGGCCAAGGGATTGGCTATGGATAGGGCAATGGCTAGAGTTAGAGGTGAATGGGATTAAGGCAAGTATGTCCTCCATTCTTGATTCTTAAAATCTTATAGTATAGTCAATTGGTCAATTGGGGTAAAAAAAAGCCGTTTCCCTTAACTTGACCTTTTAAGAGCCAGAGTAAAGGATTTACTAAAAACACATGTGCCATCCTCTATTACTTTACTATCAAATGATGACTAACATAAATAAAATAAAATATCCTATGTCCTATAATGATAAAAATATGGTGGCTTTTTTTTACCCTATGAAAGGGGTAAAAAAAAAATCCGGTTTGGGGTAAAAAAAACCCACTCCTTTAATAAAAATATCCTAAAAGATAAAATCAAATGTAATTACTTCAATATTTTATCAATTGAATCTTTTTTCATTAAAATTTGTTCAAATAGTATAGTAAATAGTACAGTAATGGTTTACAGTTGGTTTTATTGCATTTTCTTAATTGAAAATGTTTATCACTTTTGCTTCACACTCAAACTTCAGCAGTGTCTTCCCTCGACTAACTGTTTCCACTACTGGCTGAACAGGGCCATACATGCAACCTGCCTCCACCCAGTGTGGTGTTGGGTGTGTGTCCCCATAGAGCTATGGCCACCTACTTCAACCTGCCTCCACCCAGTTGGTCAAGTGTGGTTCCCCATAGAGCTATGGCCACCTACTTCAACCTGCCTCCACCCAGTGTGGTGTTGGACCAGTGTGTGTCCCCATATAGCTTTGGCCACCTACTTCAACCTGCCTCCACCCAGTGTGATGTTGGTCCAGTGTGTGTCCCCATAGAGCTATAGCCATCTGCTTCAACCTGCCTCCACCCAGTGTGGTGTTGGTCCAGTGTGTGTCCACATTGAGCTATTTTCAACCTACTTCAACCAGTGTGTGGTGTTGGTCCAGTGTGTGTCCCTATAGAGCTATGGCCACCTACTTCAACCAGCCTCCACCCAGTGTGGTGTTGGTCCAGTGTGTGTCCCCAGAGCTATTGTCAACCTACTTCAACCTGCCTCCACCCAGTGTGGTGTTGGTCCAGTGTGTGTCCCCATAGAGCTATTGTCAACCTACTTCAACCTGCCTCCACCCAGTGTGGTGTTGGTCCAGTGTGTGTCCCCAGAGCTATTGTCAACCTACTTCAACCTGTTGGTCCAGTGTGTGTCCCCAGAGCTATTGTCAACCTACTTCAACCTGCCTCCACCCAGTGTGGTGTTGGTCCAGTGTGTGTCCCCATAGAGCTATTGTCAACCTACTTCAACCTGCCTCCACCCAGTGTGGTGTTGGTCCAGTGTGTGTCCCCATAGAGCTATGCTCCACCTCCTAGTTAGTGCCAGGGCAGTGCCTAAGGCTGTAGGAACTGCTGCTGGAGTGTTGTCTGGGAGGCCACACTAGGCCAGCCTCATAGAACATGTGGTTTACTAGAGAAGTTAGCATCCTTTGTAGTGGGTCTACACTAATATAACCTAATTAGCACATCATTTATGCGTATGCTAGTACACCACACACTTATAAGATGTCCACCTCACCTGACTCAGCTCCTGCATGGGGTTCATTGTGCATGCGTGAGCATGGTGTGCTCCATGTGGGATAACTCAGCTGCTGGTTGATGTGCGCAGGTGTGCAGACGTTCCAACCCCCAGAGATGAAAATTAGGGAACCTTCGCCTAAATTAGATTTTGCTTCAATTATGTAGATTTCTCCCAATTCTTGTGTATAGCTATATACATGTAGTTATAGTTATAGAAAAAAATGTAAATACCTTATTCACTTGAATAGAAGTCGCTCTGAAAGTTGCATTCACACCTATTTAATTACACCACCGCTCTTGCACACGTGCAGTTGTTTATCATTAGCTAAGATAGCTTGTCTGCCGAGTTGATCAAGAAATCATTCCGTGCTTGTGGCATCACTGTGAAGGTGGACGGGTCTGAAGATGGAGAAATTTAATGCCTCAAAGTCGATAAAGTAGCAGCTTTAGCTATCCCAGCCATTACACAAGCTACTCGCTAGCTGAAGGAAGGAAGTGACAGCGGTGGAGAAGACCCATTTGCTTCCCTGGACGAAGAGGATGAAGAACAGATCGAACATAACGAACTCATTGTAGATAACGATAGCGATTAGGAACTCTTGCCAGCCAACTACTACCTGCTCAATGTTTGAAATGAAACAATCACAACCACAATGACGCACACAAAAATTGCGTCAGCACAATAGCGCAAGACTGGCTTGGTACTGCGCAAGCGCATTGCTTGAAGATTGCAACTTGATTTGGCTGAAATAAATACAAGTCGCGACTTATATTCGAGTGAATACGGTATTCATAAAAAGTGAAATATAATGATAAAATTCACTTCATCCAACTAGAATAAAATCAATGAAATATAACAGCAACAGCAGTATATATATATATATATATAGGTAGCAAAATCAATAGGAATAGTGTATATATATAACGGAACAGCAACATTGGCTCAACTCGGCATAAGAGCCGATCAGAAAGGGATATTTACTCACCCAATCTCTTTGCTCTATCTTGTTTTTTATATTTCTTCTTTCTTTGTTTAAAGGAAGAGACACTACTAACACTAACAGTGCTGATTTCTAATTCCTCGCTACTTGAACTTCCGCTTTCTCTTAGTCTCTTAGTGCCATTTTTGATTTCCTCCAGGTTCAAAGGCCGCGTACAACTGCCATGGTTGTGGTGATTGTGAGGAAAGAACAGCAGTCTGTAGGATTTGTGATAGTCTATGGATTTGTGGATTTCTGTTAGCTGCTAGTCTCTGGATTTTTAAAAATCGGGAGAATTTTATGAAAATCGGGAGATCGGGAGATAGGGTCCAAATTCGGGAGACTCCCCCAAAAATCGGAAGGGTTGGAACATCTGTGTGTGTCTATTGAATAATCTTCTAGTGAGGGCATGGCGGGTGTGTCTAGTGAATAATCTTGTAGTGAGGGCATGACGGGTGTGTCTAGTGAATAATCTTCTAGTGAGGGCATGGTGGGTGTGTCTAGTGAATAATCTTCTAGTGAGGGCATGATGGGTGTGTCTAGTGAATAATCTTCTAGTGAGGGCATGGTGGGTGTGTCTAGTGAATAATCTTCTAGTGAGGACATGGTGGGTGTGTCTAGTGAATAATCTTCTAGTGAGGGCATGGTGGATGTGTCTAGTGAATACTCTTCTAGTGAGGGCATGATGGATGTGTCTAGTGAATAATCTTCTAGTGAGGGCATGGTGGGTGTGTCTAGTGAATAATCTTCTAGTGAGGGCATGATGGGTGTGTCTGGTGAATAATCTTCTAGTGAGGGCATGGTGGGTGTGTCTAGTGAATAATCTTCTGGTGAGGGCATGATGGATGTGTCTAGTGAATAATCTTCTCGTGAGGGCATGATGGATGTGTCTAGTGAATAATCTTCTAGTGTGGGCATGGTGGGTTTGTCTAGTGAATAATCTTCTAGGGAGGGCATGGAGGGTGTGTCTAGTGAATAATCTTCCAGTGAGGGCATGATGGATGTGTCTAGTGAATAATCTTCTAGTGAGGGCATGGTGGGTGTGTCTAGTGAATAATCTTCTAGTGAGGGCATGGTGGGTGTGTCTAGTGAATAATCTTCTATTGAGGGCGCATGATGGATGTGTCTAGTGAATAATCTTCTAGTGAGGGCATGATGGATGTGTCTAGTGAATAATCTTCTAGTGAGGGCATGGTGGGTGTGTCTAGTGAATAATCTTCTGGTGAGGGCATGATGGGTGTGTCTAGTGAATACTCTTCTAGTGAGGGCATGGTGGGTGTGTCTAGTGAATAATCTTCTAGTGAGGGCATGGTGGATGTGTCTAGTGAATAATCTTCCAGTGAGGACATGGTGGGTGTGTCTAGTGAATACTCTTCTAGTGAGGGCATGGTGGGTGTGTCTAGTGAATAATCTTCTTGTGAGGGCATGATGGGTGTGTCTAGTGAATAATCTTCTAGTGAGGGCATGGTGGGTGTGTCTAGTGAATAATCTTCTGTGAGGGCATGGTGGGTGTGTCTAGTGAATAATCTTCTAGTGAGAGCATGATGGGTGTGTCTAGTGAATAATCTTCTAGTGAGGGCATGGTGGGTGTGTCTAGTGAATAATCTTCTAGTGAGGGCATGGTAGGTGTGTTTAGTGAATACTCTTCTAGTGAGGGCATGGTGGGTGTGTCTAGTGAATAATCTTCTAGTGAGGGTATGGTGGGTGTGTCTAGTGAATAATCTTCTTGTGAGGGTATGGTGGGTGTGTCTAGTGAATAATCTTCTAGTGAATAATCTTCTAGTGAGGGCATGGTGGGTGTGTCTAGTGAATAATCTTCTAGTGAGGGCATGATGGGTGTGTCTAGTGAATAATCTTCTAATGAGGGCATGATGGGTTTGTCTAGTGAATAATCTTCTAGTGAGGGCATGGTGGGTGTGTCTAGTGAATAATCTTCTAGTGAGGGCATGGTGGGTGTGTCTAGTGAATAATCTTCTAGTGAGGGCATGGTGGGTGTGTCATAGATTCTGCACACTTCACTGTATGGACTTGATATATACATAGGTCAAAAGATAGGTCTCTCTGTGTGTTTCTCTTGATACTAAAACATGTTGCATGGGTATAGCTCTATATAGAGTTTTAGTTTCAAGAGAGCGCACAGAGAGATTTACATGTATGTGTAGTGTGCAGAATCTATTGAGGTCAAAATGGTAACCACAGTTGTTTAACACTTTGGTGCTATCCCACTTATTCTGGAGAGGTATGCAATGAAGTTGGCGGCTAAAAGTATCGTAACTCAAGAATGGTTGACAATAATGAGCTGAAGTTTGAAATGCAGTTAGTATAATAGTGAAGGTAGTGAATGGTGAAGGACAAAGATCTCCACCTGGAGAATGACTAGGGTTAGGGCTTGGACAATGACTAGGGTTATGGCTTGGACCATGACTAGGGTTAGATCCTGGACAATGACTAGGGTTAGGGCTTAGACCATGACTAGGGTTAGGTCTTGGACAATTACTAAGGTTAGGGCTTGGACAATGACTAGGGTTAGGGCTTGGATAATGACTAGGGTTAGGGCTTGGACCATCACTAGGGTTAGGGCTTGGACCATGACTAGGGTAGGGCTTGGACCATACTAGGGTTAGGGATTGGACAATGACTAGGGTTAGGGCCTGGACAATGACTAGGGTTAGGGCTTGGACTAGGGTTAGGGCTTGGACAATGACTAGGGTTAGGGCTTGGACAATGACTTGGGTTAGGGCTTGGACCATTACTAGTGTTAGGGCTTGGACAATGACTAGGGTTAGGGCTTGGACAATGACTAGTGTTATGGCTTGGACAATGACTAGGGTTAGGGCTTGGACAATGACTAGGGTTAGGGCTTGGACAATGAATAGGGTTAGGGCTTGGACAATGACTATGGCCAGGGCTTGGATAATGACTATGGCCAGGGCTTGGATAATGACTAGGGTTAGGGCTCGGACAATGACTATGGTTAGGGCCTGGACAATGACTAGGGCTAAGGCATGGACCATGACTAGGGTTAGGGCATGGACAATGACTAGGGTTAGAGCTTGGACAATGACTAGGGCCAGGGCTTGGACAATGATTAGGGTTAGGGCTTTGACTATGACTAGGGTTAGGGGTTGGCTTGGACGATGACTAGGGACAGGGCTAGGACAATGACTAGGGTTAGGGCCTGGATAATGTCTAGGGTTATGGCTTGGACAATGACTAGGGTTAGGGCGACTAGGGTTAGGACTTGGACCATGACTAAGGTTAGGGCTTGGACCATGACTAGGATTAGGCTGGACAATGACTAGAGTTAAGGTTTGGACAATGACTAGGGTTAGGGCTTGGACATTGACTAGGGTTAGGGCTTGAACAATGACTAGGGTTAGAGCTTGAACAATGACTAGGGTTAGGGCTTGTACAATGACTAGGATTAGGGCCTGGACAATGACTAGGATTAGGGCCTGGACAATGACTAGAGTTAAGGTTTGGACAATGACCAGGGTTAGGGCTTGGACAATGACTAGTGTTAGAGCTTGGACAATGACTAGGGTTAGGGCTTGGACAATGACTAGGGTTAGGGCTTGGATAATGACTAGGGTTAGGGCTTGGACAAGTACTAGTGCTATGGCTTGAACAATGACTAGGGTTAGGGCTTGGACAATGACTAGGGTTAGGACCTCGACAATGACTACTTAAGGTTAGTGCTTGGACAATGACTAGGGTTAGGACTTGGACCATGACTAGGGATAGGGCTTGGACAATGACTAGGGTTAGGGCTTGGACAATGACTAGGGTTAAGGCTTAGACAATGACTAGAGTTAGGACTTGGACAATGACTAGATGACTAGGGTTAGGGCTTGGACAATGACTAGGGTTATGGCTTGGACAATGACTAGGGTTAGGGCCTGGCAATGACTAGGGTTAGGCCTTGGACAATGACAAGAGTTAGGGCCTAGACAATGACTAGGGTTAGGGCTTGGACAATGACTAGGGTTAGGGCTTGGATTATGACTAGGGTTAGGGCTTGGACAATGACTAGGGTTAGGGCTTGGACAATGACTAGGGTTAGGGTTTGGACAATGAATAGTGTTAGGGCTTGGATTATGACTAGGGTTAGGGCTTGGAGAGTGACTAATGTTATGATTTGGATAATGACTAGGGTTAGGGCTTGGACAATGACTAGGGTTAAGGCTTGGACAATGACTAGGGTTAGGGCTTGGACAGTGACTAGGGTTAGGGCTTGGACAATGAATAGGGTTAGGGCTTGGACAATGACTAGAGTTAGGGCTTGGACCATGCTAGGGTTAGGGCTTGGACAATGACTAGGGTTAGGGCTTGGACAAAGACTAGGGTTAGGGCTTGGACCATGACTAGGGTTAGGGCTTGGACAATGACTGGGGTTAGGGCTTTGACAATGACTAGGGTTAGGGCTTGGACAGTGACTAGGGTTAGGGCTTGAACAATAGGGTTTGGACAATGACTAGGGTTAACTAGACCTCCACACTCCTCACAAAAGAGCACAGAGTTTCTCTAGACCTCCACACTCCTCACACAGGGCACAGAGTTTTACTAGACCTCCACACTCCTCACACAGGTCACAGAGACCTCCACACTCCTCACACAGGGCACAGAGTTTCAGTAGACCTCCACATTCCTCACACAGGTCACAGAGACCTCCACACTCCTCACACAGGACACAGAGTTTCACTACACCTCCACACTCCTCACACAGGGCACAGAATTTCACTAGACCTCCACACTCCTCACACAGGGCACAGAGTTTCACTAGACCTCCACTTTCCTCACACAGGACACAAAGTTTCAGTAGACCTCCACACTCCTCACACAGGGCACAGAGTTTTACTAGACCTCCACACTCCTCACACAAGGCACAGATCTTCACTATACCTCCACACTCCTCACACAGGGCACAGAGTTTCACTAGACCTCCACACTCCTCACACAGGGCACAGAGTTTCACTAGACCTCCACACTCCTCACACAGGGCACAGAGTTTCACTAGACCTCCACACTCCTCACACAGGACACAGAGTTTCACTAGACCTCCACACTCCTCACACAGGGCACAGAGTTTCACTAGACCTCCACACTCCTCACACAGGGCACAGAGTTTCACTAGACCTCCACACTCCTCACAGAGTTTCACTAGACCTCCACACTCCTCACACAGGGCACTGAGTTTCTCTAGACCTCCACACTACTCACACAGGGCACAGAGTTTCACTAGACCTCCACACTCCTCACACAGGGCACAGAGTTTTACTAGACCTCCACACTCCTAACACAGGGCACAGAGTTTCAGTAGACCTCCACACTCCTCACACAGGGCACAGAGTTTCACTATACCTCCACACTCCTCACACAGGGCACAGAGTTTCACTAGACCTCCACACTCCTCACACAAGGCACAGATCTTCACTATACCTCCACACTCCTCACACAGGGCACAGAGTTTCACTAGACCTCCACACTCCTCACACAGGGCACAGAGTTTCACTAGACCTCCACACTCCTCACACAGGGCACAGAGTTTCACTAGACCTCCACACTCCTCACACAGGACACAGAGTTTCACTAGACCTCCACACTCCTCACACAGGGCACAGAGTTTCACTAGACCTCCACACTCCTCACACAGGGCACAGAGTTTCACTAGACCTCCACACTCCTCACAGAGTTTCACTAGACCTCCACAATCCTCACACAGGGCACTGAGTTTCTCTAGACCTCCACACTACCCACACAGGGCACAGAGTTTCACTAGACCTCCACACTCCTCACACAGGGCACAGAGTTTCACTAGACCTCCACACTCCTAACACAGGGCACAGAGTTTCAGTAGACCTCCACACTCCTCACACAGGGCACAGAGTTTCACTAGACCTCCACACTCCTCACACAGGGCACAGAGTTTCACTAGACCTCCACACTCCTCACACAGGGCACAGAGTTTCACTAGACCTCCACACCTCACACAGGACACAGAGTTTCACTAGGCCTCCACACTCCTCACACAGGGCACAGAGTTTCACTAGACCTCCACACTCCTCACACAGGGCACAGAGTTTCACTAGACCTCCACACTCCTCACACAGGGCACAGAGTTTCACTAGACCTCCACACTCCTCACACAGGGCACAGAGTTTCACTAGACCTCCACACTCCTCACACAGGGCACAGAGTTTCACTAGACTTCCACACTCCTCACACAGGGTACAGAGTTTCACTAGACCTCCACACTCCTCACACAGGGCACAGAGTTTCACTAGACCTCCACACTCCTCACACAGGGCACAGAATTTCACTAGACCTCCACACTCCTCACACAGGGCACAGAGTTTCACTAGACCTCCACACTCCTCACACAGGGCACAGAGTTTCACTAGACCTCCACACTCCTCACACAGGGCACAGAGTTTCACTAGACCTCCACACTCCTCACACAGGGCACAGAGTTTCACTAGACCTCCACAGACTACATGTCTGCCCCCCTCTAAGTTAGCCCTAGGCAGTGGGAGCAGCAACTGTATGTGGTGGGGACTATTAGGAATAGACCTCATATCTGTTCCATTTGTATTGCCCACCATCACAAAGGAAGGGTTGGTTCATTGTGTGTCCCCATAGAGCTACATGTATGGCCACCTACTGGGCTAGCATGAAAGTGCATATCTTTGCACACATTCATGCTGTGCTAGTGATTAATGTACCAGGGTAATGGCTAGGGCCAGTACAGTTGCTAGTGTTAGGGCCAGGGTGATGGCTAGGGCCAGTGCAGTTGCTAGTGTTAGGGCCAGGGTAATGGCTAGGGCCAGTGCAGTTGCTAGTGTTAGGGCCAGGGTAATGGCTAGGGCCAGTGCAGTTGCTAGTGTTAGGGCCAGGGTAATGGCTAGGGCCAGTGCAGTTGCTAGTGTTAGGACCAGGGTAATGGCTAGGGCCAGTGCAGTTGCTAGTGTTAGGGCCAGGGTAATGGCTAGGGCCAGTGCAGTAACTGGGCTAGCATGAAAGTGCATATCTTTGCACACATTCATGCTGTGCTAGTGATTAATGTACCAGGGTAATGGCTAGGGCCAGTACAGTTGCTAGTGTTAGGGCCAGGGTAATGACTAGGGCCAGTGCAGTTGTTAGTGTTTGGGCCAGGGTAATGGCTAGGGCAAGTGCAGTTGCTAGTGTTAGGGCCAGGGTAATGGCTAGGGCCTGTGCAGTTGCTATTACCACATCCTTTATGAGGTGACTCAGATCTGGGGCCAACACCATTTTGTGTTCTATAATATTGTGGTTTAGACTTTATAGCTACACAGATTCTGCATGCTTCGCTTTGACTTTGATACAAAGCTAAAAAAATGTTGCTTAGGTATAGCTCCATAGATTCTGCACACTTCGTATCAAGAGAGAGCACATGGCAGGGGGGTAATTTCCATATGAAAGTTGGCGGGGCCGTATTAAAGCAGTATTAAAGCTGCTTAGTGTAGAACTCACATACTTCGTCAACATTTTGTGAGACATCCTCCCACAATGTTCCTTTCACTAGGACCTTCTCACAGGTTGCATATGTGGTGTAGTCCTTCTGATTAAAATGCTCTTCAATGCAGCTAGCTACAGTGTCCACAGCCTCAAAATAGATTTGGCGGTAAAAGTTCTCTACATTGGTATGGTGCTCATGTTGAGCATTACCCTCACTATACTTTGATGGCATCTTACGGTGACGTGGAAGTGAAGGCTCTTTTAGTTGCAACTTCACAGCAGCTTGAGTTACTTTTGTCCTTGCATCCCTGTCTGATCGTATTCCTCGTAGGACAGTGACAGATAGCTTGGCATTCGCTTGAGCAGCCACTGCACAGAGCTCTGCCCTCTGAAGGCAAGTGCTGAGGTTATCTGAATGTGAAAGTACTACAATGGCAAGCTGTGGCAAGCTGAAGATCATAGAAGAAACTAAAAGTTTGCATTTTAGTCAATTATTCTTGCCTTCATTTCAGAGTCTTTGACATGGTCTTGTGCCCAGTCCCATAGGATCATGAGAGTGCCATAATTTTTCAGAATAGCACTCAGTGGTGCTGCTCGGACAGTCCACCTTGTTGGGTAGAGGATTTTCAGAGTTGGTGAGTCAATATTGTCTACATGGAGGTCATGTTCCATTTGCAGAATTTCTGATTGTTTTCTGCGGAATACTGCCTCTCTTTTTGGACTGTTCTTTATTAATTTAGTAATTTCATAAGCCACAGCAAGTGTGTCTTTCAACAGGGAAATATTTTTTATTGTATCCCCGACAGCAAGATTAAGCGAGTGGCAATAGCAGTGTGTTAGCCAAAATTTTTCATTCAGTTTCTTGATTTGTGCAGCAACCCCATTTTTTGTTCCAGTCATGGTCGAACATCCATCATAACATTGCCCACGGGCATCTTGAATTTTGAGATTCATGCATAGCAGCACATCTTTTATGCAAGCAACAATTGTGTCTGCATTGGTCTGAGAAACTGACATCAGACCAACATATTCCTCACATACTGTCATCTCATTCACCCAACGTATGCAAATCACAAGTTGTTCAATGTTGCTCGCATCTGTACTCTCATCAGCCAAGATACTGTAACATCCAGATTCAGCTATGTCAGCTGCTATACCATGAAGCACTTTTAGAGCCATGATTTGTAAGATTTCATTCTGAGTATCTGGACTGATATGCTTGTTGTAAGAATTTTCAATCCATTTACGAAGCACTTTATCGTCTTCAGCTCACAGAAGGAGGAGTTGCTTGAAATTTGACTCTTCCTCTTGTTTGCCCTTACGATGGATTATGACAGACGTACCTGTTCAGATTCTTCTGGGTTATCTTTAACCTGTACATCTTGGCTATCAGATCCTTGGGCTTGATCATCAGCCTTCTCCTCAGACTCCCTTTGTCTCTTAGTTGGACTTTGACAAAAATTAACAAGGAGGCTTGTCTTTTAGGCACGATTCACTCTGCAGCAGCACTTAGCTAATTTCTCAATATATGGCCTGCTACACTATTGACTCTTAAGCTGCTGCTTCAGCTGCTCATCAATATGACAAGGTTTAGTTAACATAGCAACTGCATGCTTGTGCATAGAGAGCTTTCGTGCTTACTCTTATAATTATTGCTTAGTATTCCGAATAATGATTAACAGCACATTAGGTTTATAGCAGAACTCAACATAAGGCAGTGGAGAGCTTACTTATATAGGCACTCCACTGCTGTCATGGCAAAATAAAAATAAACCAATGAAATACATGAACTATATAATGTCAAAATGAGCTAAAATGATCCTCACACCTAAAGGGTTTGTTCCATGGTATGGTCTGAGGCTTGTTTGGTGGTTGAGTTGTCAGGTTGTTATTCCTGACATACACTAACTGGTCACATGTATTGAAACGATTAGGGAACAAAGTTGTTGATTTTATCAATATTATGGTGTTGTTCTATCTAGCATATTTACAATTATGAATGTGCTATAACTTGTTCGTCAAACCTTCAACAGCTTGCGAAAACTCCCTTAAAAACTTGTTTTGGCCCCCCAGCCCCCCCCAGAAATTACCCCCCTGATATGTCGGGGTCGGGGGTACGACTTGGGAGTAGGGGTGTGGTTGGCCAGTGTGTTACTGTACGTCATGGGTAATGTTTAGCAGAGGGGTGTGGTTTGTAAGTGTGTTACCCTATCTCGGGGCAAGACTTGCACGAGTGCCAAATGAGTACCTTGCACTGTAAGCACATGCATAATTCATGAGTAACTATGTGCGGGCTGCAGCAGGAGCCACACCCAAGCATGCACACACACGCACACACACACACACACACTGGATGTGCAGTACAGATCTTCATTAGAGCACTTCACTTCAAGTGTTTTGTGGCCAGCCAAATATGTGTGGGAGTGAGTGAGGGAGGGAGCACACCTCAAGGCACCAATTAGTGCCAGTCTTCCACAGGATGAGCACAGGGCACAGGAAGTTACTAGCCTGAATATCTAATGCACTTGATGGCCGGTTTGACATCTGTACTGCCCCCACCCAGCGTGGTATTGGTCCAGTCTGTGTCCTCATAGGACTTTTGCTAGGCTAGGGGCCACCATCACTGACCTACTATAACACTGCATGTAGGGGCCACCATCACTGACCTACTATAACACTGCATGTACACACAGCTAGGGGCCAACATCACTGACCTGCTATAACACTGCATGTACACACAGCTAGTGACCACCATCACTGACCTACTATAACACTGCATGTACACACAGCTAGGGGCCACCATCACTGACCTACTATAACACTGCATGTACAGCTAGTGACCACCATCACTGACCTACTATAACACTGCAGGTACACACAGCTAGGGGCCACCATAACACTGCATGTACACACAGCTAGGGGCCACCATCACTGACCTACTATAACACTGCATGTACACACAGCTAGGGGCCACCATCACTGGCCTACTATAACACTGCAACTACACACAGCTAGGGGCCACCATCACTGGCCTACTATAACACTGCAACTAGACACAGCTAAGGGCCACCATCACTGACCTGCTATAACACTGCATGTACACACAGCTAGGAAAGTGCGTGCACAGACATCTCCCAAACAATGGATGCCAATGCCAAGAGCTGCTTCTGTGATGATGGCTTCTAGCTGTCCTTAAACCAAAGCCTGGACCATCACTGGCTCAGCGGGGACCTCTAGCTCCCAAGACCACACCCATGATGCACACAAGATGTTATCTTGAGAAGAAGTGTCACTTATTTGTAGTCTTCTGCCTTATTTACGCCTACTGCCCTTATCAAAATAGGTGGAGCTAGATAATGATTACTTTACATGCACCAAACATTCCCCGCCCCCTTCAGCACTGCATGTGCTAACACAAACACACACACACACACACACTCTCTCCCACACACACACACACACATGTTTGCTGGGTCACCAGATCTGCACATGGCACTAGTGGTTTTGTGGCTTCCTACATCATAACATGCCTGGCATGTGTGGGAGGAGTAGTCCTCAAGGGCCAACTTAATTAGTGCCAGGCAGGAAGTGAGCTGGAGTATAAATGGACACGCCCATAGCCCTGAGATCAAACTTGCTGGTCCTGTATCTCTTAACCTTTTGTGATCTATCATCTCTCGAATTTTGTGAGCAGCACCTCCCAAATTTTGTGAGCAGCACCTCTCAAATTTTGTGATCAGCACATCTCAAATTTTGTGATCTATCATCTCTCGAATTTCGTGATCAGCACCTCTCGAATTTTGTGATCAGCACCTCTCGAATTTTGTTATCTATCATCACTCGAATTTTGTGATCTATCACCTCTCGAATTTTGTGAGCAGCACTTCTCGAATTTTGTGACCTATCACCTCTCGAATTTTGTGAGCAGCACCTCTCGAATTTTTTGACCTATCACCTCTCGAATTTTGCGATCATCACCTCTTGGATTTTGTGATCAGCACCTCTTGAACGTCATTGCTGACTCTGAGATGTCTGCTTCAGCTGAATACGCCTTACAGCTGCCTGCCAACAAGGAGCACCAGGTCCTGGAGGAGTACCAAGATGACTTGCTGGCTCAAGTGGCAACCACCAAACTCGTGCATTTCTCAGCAGAGTTGTACAGGTCACAGGTCATCTCCCGGCAAGTGCATGATGTCTTTGCTTCCTTGGATGACACCCTGGAGCCCAGGCTTATACTAAGGTATTTACTGCAGGGTGTGTGTGAGGGAGTGAAACACGATGTCTCAGTGTTCCACAGGTTCCTCAAAGTCCTCGCTGGGTATGGAAGGCCTGCCAAACAGCTGGCTAGCCGTCTGAGGGAGGAATCATTAGAGGGGTGGGCTCTAGCTGATGGGGCAGGCAGTGGCCGGGAGGTGGGAGGTGACCTCTGTCTTGTAGAAGCTGATCTTCTTGAATTGATGGAAGTTCTTATTGAAGCGAGTGATAAGTGGGAGCTCTTAGGCATAGCCTTGCAGCTGCCTCAACATGTTATAGAAGAGTGCAGGTGCAGTGCTAATACTAATGCACTAAGGATGACCAGTATTCTCCGTGAGTGGATCTTGCATAACAAGTCTGACAAGAGCACTCTGAAGAGCCTCCTGCTTGCACTTGCCGGCCAGATAGTGGGGAGAGTTCGTGCCGCAGAGAACTTAGAGATGAGATTCACAGCATGTATGAAGCCATCCCATACAACACCGGTGCCAAAGCCCCCCCAGTCAGAGTCCCCCCTGAGGGTAGCCTACCTGTCTAGCGACACTGAAGTAGCTGATGGCAAGTCTGCACTCTTAGAGGTGCAAGTTAGTGACAATGAGGGAGTGTCCTATCTGTGGGTGAGGGAGGGCCAGCCCTTAACTGACGGCCTGGCTTACTCAGGTGCACACACACCCATCCTTGCTATCAGGCCAGTCCAGCAAGGAGCTCAAGGCAAGTACACCTGCCACATAACTAGAGGTAGTGAGGAAGTCATTAGTCAATCTGTTCCATTGACTGTAAGCTTTCTTCCAGAGAAGGAACATCTTCTCAAGCACTACTCCAAGACTAGAGAAGTTCCCCAAGACTCTTGGCCTCCGAGGGTGACTAACACCTTCATCGATCTCGCTCTCATCACCAAGAGCACCGAGGTTACCGATGTTTACACATCATCTGTTCGTGGAGACATCGACGATGTTTTAGAGACCAAGGAAAAGATTGACTTTGAGACTGTGTTTGGCGAGTACGAGAGTGGGGCACTGGTGCTGATCGAGGGTCGGCCGGGAAGTGGCAAGACAACTTTGCTGCACAAGGTCTCCCGGGATTGGGCCACACGTGGGGATGTACTGAAGGGTGCAAAACTGACCTTTCATGTTCCTCTTCGAGACCTAGCTAATAGAACCACAGAACATTTGTCGGATCTTCTCGGCCTTCTCTACCAGGACAGAGGAGAATGTGAGAAGGTGGTCACAGACATTATGCAATCTAAAGGCAAGGGGGTGTGTTTTATATTTGACGGATTGGACGAGTTCCATCCCCAAGAGGAAACCAAGTCCATTATCCATCAATTACTATACGAGGAATGCCTTCCTGAGGCAATGATCGTCGTGGCGTCGCGACCAGTGGCCACTGAGAAACTAAGGTCTCATGTCAATAGACGTGTTGAAGTGCTGGGCTTCAGTCATGAGCAAATCCTTGAATATGTCGACAAATATCCCTTCACATCCAATAGTAGCTCACCAGCTCTACTGAAAGCACATCTAAATTCCCATCCCAACCTACTACACATGTGCTATCTACCAGTGCATGCTGCCATGATATGCTTCCTCCATGAGCATGAGCGAGGGATTCCAGCAAATGAGGCAGATATCTACGAACATTTTACAAAATTTATTGTCTTACGCAATCTAAAGCGTGCTAATGCAGCAGCTACACTTCCTTCACTGAAAGATTTACGACGAAGGGACAAGAAATGTTTCCGCAAGATCTGCAGACTCGCCTTTAATATGACCATCAACTCCTCACAAACTGTTCGCAAGAGTGATACCAACGTTCCATTATCCCTTTGTACTGGCCCAGATGATACGCCTACCCTCGGCTTGCTGACAGTGGACAGAATAGCTGAACTAGACCAACTGGACAATACCTACACCTTTCTCCACCTCACCTTTCAGGAATATCTGGCAGCACTCCACTTGGCTCAACTTAAAAATAGAGAACAAAAGAAGATTGTCACACAATATGCAGCAGCGAAGCACATGCGTGTAGTATGGAAATTTTACTGCAGCATAGTCAAGACTGAAGACAAACTAGCAGAAATACAGTGTATAATGTGGCCGGCAGATAGCAAGAGATCACAAGATATCTTGCATGAGGTCCACTGTGCATTTGTATCTCAACAACGTCTTCTCTGTGACAACTTAGTAAAGGGAAGGGCTAGTAAGCTTGTCTTTGATGACTCTACTCTCACACCTTCTGACATGACTGCTGTGGGCTATATCATCACTGCTGCTTCCCACCATGTTACACACCTATATATGAGGCGTTGTCTCTTACATGCTGCACATGTTACAGCACTACTGAGAGAAGTTAGCCTCAACAAGCTAAACTCTATACAAAGATTGATTTTCAGTTATAACAATATTGGTGACAAAGGTGCAGTGGCTCTGGCAAGTGCAGTAAAGGCTTGTAATAATCTACAACTACTGGGGCTTGAGGAAAACAATATTGGTGTCGAAGGTGCAGTGGCTCTGGCAGGTGCACTAAAGACTTGTAATAATCTAAAAATACTAGGGCTCTATAATAACATTATTGGTGACGAAGGTGCAGTGGCTCTGGCAGGTGCACTAAAGACTTGTAATAATCTACAACTACTGGGGCTCGAGGATAACAATATTGATGACGAAGGTGCAGTGGCTCTGGCAGGTGCACTAAAGACTTGTAATAATCTACAACAACTGTGGCTCAATGATAACATTATTGGTGCCGAAGGTGCAGTGGCTCTGGCAGATGCACTAAAGACTTGTAATAATCTACAAGAACTGAAACTCTATAATAACCATATTGGTGACGAAGGTGCAGTGGCTCTGGCAGGTGCAATAAAGACTTGTAATAATCTACGACAACTGTGGCTCAGTAATAACTATATTGGTGCTGAAGGTCGGTCTGCTATAAAACAACTAAAGTGTGCCGACCTCAGGCTATGACCGATTAACATCTCCACCCTGAGTCTCTATGATCTACAAGTGAACCTCCTAACAATTAAGACAATGTGCTACATATTTCACCATCACTAACCACTCCCCCTGTCTTCACCGTGCTGTTACTCAGCAAGTGTATTAATTATGTCCACCTAACAGCAAGTGTATTAATAATGTTCACCTAACAGCAAGTGTATTAATAATGTCCACGTAACAGCAAGTGTATTAATAATGTCCACATAACAGCAAGTGTATTAATAATGTCCACCTAACAGCAAGTGTATTTATAATGTTCACCTAACAGCAAATATTAATAATGTCCACCTAACAGCAAGAGTATTAATAATTTCCACCTAACAGCAAGTATATTAATAATGCTTACCTAACAGCAAGTGTATTAATAATGTCCACCTAACAGCAAGTGTATTAATAATATCCACCTAACAGCACGTGTATTAATAATGTTCACCTAACAGCAAGTATATTAATAATGTCCACCTAACAGCAATAATGTTCACCTAACAGCAAGTGTATGGGCATGATGAGAACGTCTGATCTTGGGGTTACTGGGTGTGGCTGCTGTTGATGACGTGTCCATTTTCTGACCCAACTCTATATGTGTGGGGGGAGCAAGTGCCTGACTCAAGTCTGTATGTGATGGGGGGAGCCACTGCCTGACCCAAGTCTGTATGTGTGGGAGGAGCAAGTGCCTGACCCAAGTTTGTATGTGTGGGGGAGCAAGTGCCTGAACAAAGTCTGTATGTGTGGAGCTCCATAAGTCCATACCCAGGAGCTCCATATGTCCATACCCAGAAGCTCCATAAGTCCATACCCCGGAGCTCCATAGGTCCATGCCCAGGAGCTCCATAAGTCCATATCCAGGAGCCCCATAAGTCCATACCCAGGAGCTCCATAAGCCCATACCCAGGAGCTCCATACATCCATACCCATGGCAGTAATTGAACAGGTTCCCACATCCACAACTAATTGGCAATCCACTAAAAGGCTGAGTTTCCCGTGGAGGTAGTGCATGCAGAGTCTTGCACATAATAATGAAGGAGAGTACTGTGGTCAGGAGAGAATGTGCTTACAATTAGTGCCCATCATCTACAAACTACATGCTAGCTGAGTTTCTATACTGCTGAGTGCTAGCACCCTCCCAATATTCACTTGCCAACTAATACAGTAGCCCTCCGCTCCAAACCAAAGCTCATATCCTCTTAGCTGCCTAAATGCTGTTGCATTTTCCACTGATACTACTTGGCTCCAGGAAGACTTTAAGCACACCTTCACTAAGGTGGTCAACACATGCTCCTCAAGGAGGGTCCCTCTATGAATGCAATGATAAGATGGGAGGGAAACTATTCATGGCCATGGGATGCAGATTGCTAGATATGCAACCTGAGGTGCGAGCTCCGCACCTCTCAACTATAACAAACCACCAGAACAAGAATAAGTATATGCTTGTAAATATTATTATATATTATATACATGTAAATATTATTATTATATATTATATACATGTAAATATTATTATTTTATTATATACTTGTAAATGTTATTATATAGTAAATATTATTATATATATACGTGTAAATATTATTATATATTATATACGTGTATATATTATATATTATTTACATGTAAATATTATTATTATTATGTTATATATGTGTAAATATTATTATATATTATTATATACATGTAAATAATATATATTCTATACATGTAAATATTATTATATATTATATACGTGTAAATATTATTTTACGTGTAAATATTATTATATATTATATACGTGTAAATATTATATATTATATATGTGTAAAAATTATTATATATTATATGTGTAAATATTATTATATATTATATACTTGTAAATATTATTAGATATTTTATACGTGTAAATATTTGCGTGTAAATATATATTATATGCATGTAAATATTATTATACATTATATACGTGTAAATATTATTATATACGTGTACATATTATATACTTGTAAATATTATACATGTAAATATTATATACTTGTAAATATTATTATATATTATATACATGTAAATATTATTATATATTATATACGTGTAAATATTATATACGTGTAAATATTATTTTATATACGTGTAAATATTATTAATTAGGATTACCTGATGGAAGTACATTCACCACCTATAGATACCTGCACTATATTCACCTCTCTCTATATTTCCTGCTCTATATTCACCTCTCTATATATCTTGCTCTGTTCACCTCTCTATATATCCTGCTCTATGTTCACCATCTATACATATCCCACTCTACGTATATTCACCTCTCCATATATATCCTTCTCTATGTTCACCACCTATATATATCCACTCTATATTCACCTCTCTCTATATATATACATCCTGCTCTATGTTTACCTCTCTATATATTCACCTCACTCTATGTTCCTCTCCATATATATCATGTTCTCTATATCCTCTATGTTCACACCTCTATATCCATTCTTCTCTATATTAAACTCTCTATATAAATCCCTCCTCTATATTCAACTCTCTATATGTACTGCTCTGTTTATCTCCTATATATATATATACTGTTCTACATTCATTCACCATACATGTTAGAGGAGCAGGGCATTACTGCATGTTAGAGGTGAAGGTGATTACTATATGCATGGCTAATAGTAATCTGGCAGGGCTATCAGCTGGTGCA